>OX384030.1:22234640-23434640 GCA_947534325.1 Agonum fuliginosum | reverse complement strand
GATATATGACATAATAATTAAACTGTATGGAGATACCGGAAACACTACGATACGTGAAAAATTAAGAGGAAAACCTTGTAAAGTAACTCCCAAAGTTCAAAGAGTACTAACAAAAATTTGCCGAAAAGGACGAAGAAACACATTACGGAAAATAACAGCAAAATTAAATGCTGAAACAGGACTAGATTTATCACGCGAGTGTTGCAGAAAATGGATCCATAAAAATGGATTTAGTTTTTACAAGGTACGTAAGTAAAATGTTAAGGTTAATTTATTTTAATGCAATTTTACTTATGCATTTAATTCAAAAAGGCTAAATAAAAACCTTTACTAACCATGAAACAAAAGAAAATTATACTTTTATGGGCGAAATCAAAATCATCTTGGACTATGACTATTGGTCAAAGGTAATTTTCAGCGACGAATCAAAATTCGATGTGTGTGTGTTGGAGATTTATCGTAGCAGAGTGAAACGCACAAAAGCAGAGGCATTTCATAAAGATTGCTTAAAGCGAACCATAGGTTTTATGGGTATCCGGAAGATTCTTCGAAAGCAAATTCTTCGAAGGACAGTTTTTCGAAAAGCAATTCTTCGAAAGGAAAATTCTTCGAAAATAAATGATATTATATTTTTTGTTAACTACGAAACAACAACTAAAGGATCAATTTGGGTCGGAGAGTTGTAAAAGTGCATTTTTAGTCATTAAGAATTGGAAAAGCGCAGAAATATATAATCAGTAAATTTATATTGAATAAGCGCAGATCGACACATTGAATAAGCGCAGATCGTAACATTGAATAAGCGCATTTTTCGAAAATGAGATTTTTGACCATAACAAGTTAGTCCAGATCGTCTTCGAGTATGATGGGGTTAGGCAAGAATATTTTCTAGTTTTAAAAAATTCAAAAAAATCTTGTTAAAAATACTCTTCGAGTATGATGGGGTTAAGTTCAAAAAAATGTTAGGCAAGAATATTTTCTAGTTTTAAAAAATTAAAAAAATATTTTAGAAAAACATGAACTATACCTACTTAGTGTTGTTTCGTATAATATCTTTTATTTTCGAAGAATTTTCCTTTCGAAGAATTGCTATTCGAAGAATTTTCCTTTCGAAGAATTGCTTTTCGAAGAACTTTCCTTCGAAGAATTTTCCTTCGAAGAATTTGCTTTCGAAGAATCTTCCTAGACCCTTTTTTATATCTTGGCCTGCTAGTAGACCAGACTTGAATGTCATTGAAACACTTTGTCATAAAATTAAGCAGTATCTAAGAAACCACCCTCAAAGAACCATTTCTGAATTAAAAGAAAAGATCACTGAAATATGGAACTCATTTGCGCCTGAGTTGTGTAGGTCTCTTGTTGAGACTATGCCCGCAAGAATTCAAGCTGTAATTAAAGCGAAAGGCGATGTTACACCTTATTAATGATTTTTTTAAATAACTAGACACAATAATTATATTTTATCGGTTATAGCATAGGATTTGGTAAATTCTGTCCGAACAATAAGTTGTCAGTTATTTTTGCCATTATTGTAACAAATATTTAAAAAATATTGTTAATTAAAATAATTTAAATACGTATATTACGAGTAAATTAAAATGATGTTTGAATACATATAGTTTCAAAAAGTTAATAAGAATAAAATATTTTAAAGGTTTTATGTTATTAGACACAGTTTTATTCATAAAACAATAGTGTCCGAACATTAAGTGGTTAGGGCTCGTATATCCTGATAGAAATTTATTTTGAAAATTTTAAAAAGACGCATCTGTAGAACCATTCTTTCTGTATTAAATGTTTATAAAAACATTATCTTGAAGTCAATAATAAACTAACAGATTACTCGCCGCCACGAAAACACATTTACATCATTTTTCAAATTTAAAATAGCATTGCATTGCTAGGATGCAGTAAGTACGAGTTTAAGGCTATAGTTTCAGGCAGCCGTAGTAGCGGGGAAAAGAATGGAATAGAAAAATAAGTAAAATCGAGAGTATTCACTTCTAAGTTACATATTGCATTGCTAGGATGCGGTAAAGTACGAGTTTCGGGCTGGTTTTAGGCTCTCGTAGTAGTGGGGAAAAGAAGGGAATAGAAAAAAAGTAAAATTTAGAGTATTCTAGGACTTTGGAAACAAACCAAGACGGGCCGCTAACTGAGGCTTGTTTAGGCTCTTAAAGCCTTATTTACATATGAATTCTTTGCGGATTCTTTCATGCTTCTGAAACCTAAAAAAAGAAATTCACTGTTTCGAAACTATCTATGAAGCGCCGTTTGGGTTATAGGTACAGAGTGTTTCACAACTTAGGACTACAAATTAAAAGGTATATATACTGTACGACGTGCTGATCATGAAACAATTTTTTTTCTTAAATTCGCAAAAAAATGCACCGTATTTCAAGCAAACATTTTTTGCCACTGGTCGGTAGTTATTTTTAATATTTTTTTTCAAATCTTCTACATTTCAAGTAATTGTTTACTTAATATCTAATACTAATAAATTATCAACTATACCATCAAAACAGTGATACTTAAAATGTACACATGTCAAGTAAACTACCCTTAACTTTGTGAATTTAAAAAAAATCTTTTTGTTTCATGATCAGCACGTCGTACAGTATAATACCCTTTAATTTTTTGTCTTAGTTGTGGAACAGCCTGAAATTATAATGGGAAATATCTTGTAATAAAAATTATTGTTTAAAATTCCGTAGAATTATTATAGGTACATTGAGTACAGCGTTATTGAAATAATTTCCGAAGAATTTATTTAAAATAACTTAAAACCATTAAGTCGGTCGTTGGATTATCACATCACTGGGTCAGCGGTAAGTGCAGACACGTGTATATTCTTACCTCTGCATACATCTTACCAACTTCGTTATACAGTTGGTGCACATCGGTGATCTGGTTATAGTGTGCTAATGAGATCGAGACACGTGTCTACACTTACCGCCGACTAGAGACTGTAAACCGGTAAACCGGTTTACTGGATTACCGGTAAATATACCGTAAAATCGTAATTATTTATCGGTTATTCGACACTTTTAAGTAGCGTAGCGGCTCTGGTTTTTGTGACAATAGAGAAATCATGACATCATAGCAATTGGGCAACCCAAGTAACATCAAATACCAGAAAACAATGTTGTATCGACGTCATAAAGTTCGTCTCTGACCGTTTTCATGACGTCTCAGCGAGAAGCTGTTTAACGTTTTTAATCGACGTCAAGTTGACAAGATGACGTCATAATCTAATGAAATTATGACGATTTTTGCAAATTAAAAAATACTGAATACTGATTTATTTGTTATTTTTAGTCGATTTTTAATTTAACTTTTTTCATTTGTATTAGAAGTAGAATATTTAGAACTTGCCAAATTTTCATTTTATCTGGATCTTGCTTGATTTTGAACATGGATCTTCGGGACGATATCCTACGTTGCTAACCGCTCGGCCTATCTGACATTATAGTTTGATGTTATGAAATATCAATATACGAGTAAAGTAAATAGTAGTAGTATTAATTTAGTAGTTACAAATAATATATATGGAGTGCATTTAGATATGAACATTTATCTATGCAAAATTTAAAAAATGCTTTGATCGGGATTTTTACCTTACCACAAATTTATTGTAAATACATTTCAAGAGAGTCAATATATTAAGAAAAGCGATGAAAATTTATCTCGTAGAGATCAGACAATATGCAAAATAGTTGCTATTAACGATAGATTGTTATCTGTAGTACAACTTGACACTATTAACTCAGTTTATAAAATTACGTTCATACAAGAAGTGTATATAAACATAAATTCTACATCCATACAACGGCAAAATACGACGTCAGATTATGACATAATTATGATTTAATTACGACGTCCAAACGCGATGGTAAAATTTCGTTTATGGAAGACGTCTAATAATATATTCTACGTCTGCAAGACAACAAAATATAACGTCAAAATATCACTAAAATACAACGTCGTTTTTTGGTTTACGGTCAGTCTATGTTACTTGGGTTACGTCTATGCGACGTCAAAATATAACATTAAATTATGACAAAAATATAACTAAAATACAACGTTTATTTATGTTTACCGGTCAGTAATTGTTACTTGAGAACCTACTATTCCAACTTTACTTTTGTATATTTTTAATTAAATTTGAAACAATTTGTGTCAAAATGTAATTTAAATAATATTTTCATGATACAAAATATCTATAAAATTGCATATAAAATTGTATTATGTTGGCAGTTACATTTAATGTTAATATAAAACACCATTTTGACAATTGCTCCCTGACAAAGTCACGTGGTATAACACTTATAATGGATATACTCTCATAATTAATTTATAAATAATTTTTAAATTTCCGCGGTTGGTAATTAGGTGATTACAGCCCCGATAAAATAATGTTACCATGAACTGACATATCAAATTAGATTTTTTGTATTTTATGAGGTTATTAGTTATAAATTATCTTAATGTTGATTATGTTACGAATAATTTTTTTTTCAAGGCATGCGAAGGAAAGACAATTGACCTATCTTGTTGAACTTCTGTTGCGCGCGCATGCTTAGGCATTGCATTGGGCTTTCGGTTAGAGAGAGGCAGTGAGTATGATAGATACAAAGTAACATGCGCAGTACGCTATGACAATAGCAAGTGCGGTTAGTTGAAGTTTGACATTTTTTTCTTATTTTAAATTTTTTAAATGTAGGGGAACAATTTAATTCAATTTAATGACATTGCGCAATTTGAACAATTTAGTACGCAACAGGCATGAAACAAATTAATAAAATCGTATAAAAAATTGAAATTAAATTTTGATATTTTTGTACAAATCTGTCAAAATACGCCCGCATCACCAGGATTGGTCTATTGACGTCACTTCCTTTTGACACAAGCATGCGCATGCGCACAGCGTAATGCGCACCAGCTTACTGTTTCACTCAACACAATGTTATTTTTGTATCTATCGCACTCACTCCTTCTGACAGGATAGGTCAATTTCCAGAGAGAAAAGTAAGCAGTGTTACCACCATAGTACTTCAAAAACTGTAAGTGGAATTTATTATTTTATTGAAAGTCTGATACTATTTTTTGCACAATATTTCACAATTTTACTTAAATTTAATTTGGCTGCAGTGACACATATAATTGTTTCTAAACGTCATTTTCATTTTAACAATGACAGTTCACTCAAATGCCTCAAACTTTGAGCTAGAATGGGAAAAAGAAGCGTTTTCCTCTGTAATTGAACAAATAACAATTTTCCCTTTCGTCCAAAAGGATCGTGAAAAAATTAAATGCAGAAATTTATTCAATAAGGTCGTTCTAATACCCTCCAGCGTGTGAAAAAAAAAATCAGATTTTTTTCAATAAAAATTAGATTTTTTTGTTTTAAATTAAATTATTTTTCGAGTCGCATATCAAAATGCTTTTTTTCAACTACTATACTTACCAGTAAAAGCATTCAAATTTTAAAAAATACTATAATTATTACTTAACTCAAATTTCAAAATTCTATTTGCATTGTTTACTTATTAATTATTTAATAAGAAAATGGAATAGTATACAGATGTTCTGTAGAAAACATAGTAGATACATTTATTTATGTGACTTTTGGAAACGATAAGGTAGGTAATATTATTATTGTAAAATTTGTTTTCTTTTAACATAGTAAGTTCTTGTCAAATACCTATTTTATTTGTAAAAGAAATATTAGGTACCTACTGTAAAATTGAAAAAAAATTATAATTTCAATATGAAGAATATAACAGTGATAGGTAATGAAACAAAAAATAAATTATAATAATTTTTGACATTTTATTAAGCTATTTTATAAAATGAGAAGAAATTTTGAAAATTTTCGATTTAAATCATTGATTTTAATTTTAAAAAATCATGTGATTTTAATCGCGATTTAAATCAACGAATTAAATCATGCACACCCTGACCCTCAGAACCTATTTTAAAAATATAAAGAAAATATCGGTAAATTACTGGTAAACCGGAAATTATTTTTTTACCGAATTACCGGTAATTTACAAAATCGGTAAATTTGCAAACCCTACCGCCGACTTATGTATGTATAACTCAATGGTTTTAAGTTATTTTAAGAGGCCCGGCCCGTCTACCTCCTAAAATCTAGCAAAAAACGTACTACTGTTTTGTGGCCAGTACAAGAATTGTAAAATTGTATTTCAACAAGGATTATACACTTAAAGTTGTGCCTTTTAAAAAATTTAATAAAAAGATTGCACATGATTATAAAAATTCCGAAAAATTCATAAAAATTTCCAATTTATGCAAAATTTACACGATTGTCTCCTTTTTTAAAAAGGCACATCTGTAGATCCATTCTTAGTCTATTAAATGTTTATAAAAACATTACTTTGAAGTCAATAATAAACTAACAGTTTACTCGCAACGAAAACACTTTTACAGAATTTTTCAAATTCAAAATGACATTTTATTGCTAGGATGCGGCAAAGTACGAGATTCGGGGTGGTTTTAGTCAGTTGTAGTAGTGAGTAAAAGAGTGGAATAGAAAAAAAGTAAAATAGAGAGTATTCTAGAAATTCGTAAAAAACGTAGACGGGCCGCTTAAATAATTTCTTCGGAAATGATTTAAATATCTATAAAATTGCATATAAAATTGTATTATGTTGGCAGTTACATTTAATGTTAATATAAAACACCATTTTGACAATTGCTCCCTGACGAAGTCACGTGGTATAACACTTATAATGGATATACTCTCATAATTAATTTATAAATAATTTTTAAATTTCCGCGGTTGGTAATTAGGTGATTACAAAAAACGTAGACGGGCCGCTTAAATAATTTCTTCGGAAATGATTTAAATAACGCTTTTGTTCCGGGAAAGAACAAAAACTCCGGGTCTACGGTAAAAATATCGTTCTCTACGGAGATTTAAAACGCGAATAGGGGATGCATAGCGGAGCTCGTTAAAACGATGTGTTGAGTGTTGCGACACGAAAACTGTGGGTTTGATTCCGGTGAGATTCCGGTCGCCGGTTTGTCGCAATATGACAAAATTGTTGCAGGAAACCGAAACATGTTGCACAAACCTTCACAATGAAAACTCGTGATAGGTCTGTAGCCTGTGACAGTTATTCATTTGTTTTATTCATGATCATTACTCATCAATACTTTTCAATTTTAATAAATAAATGCGTATAAGAATAGTTCTTGTTCTTAAGGTCCTTGCAAAGCAGAAAAGCATGTTACAATAAATCATTTTGTGACTTTGGTTTTGAAATCAATGACCTCATATTTTACTTAGGTACATGGCTATAGAATGAAATTTACAAAAAAAAATTTCTAAAAATTACTAAAAATGCGAGTTTTACATAAATTATTACAGTCAATGGGTTAACTGTTTAAAAAATCTCTCTATACCCGTCTTCCGACTAATGTATATTATCCGATTTCAAAAGAAAATTTTTATATTTGTGCATTAATAAATGTATAATATGCATTATTAAATGATAAAAATCAGCTCCAAGTTTTGCTAATTGATATCACAGCAATTAATAATTTGCATTTATTGATTTCAGTAATGAGTCATGATTCTTCATGTTAAATTTCAATTTGAAATTTTTTATAATACAGCCATAATCGTTCAAATTGTTAATCTTCTGGATATACAAGTGTAGAACTGCTACTACTTATGCGGGGGTTAGTGGGGAAAGGAAATAGGTACTACATGCCACTACAAGATAAATAAAATATAAGCTTTTAAAAATATAATTTTGAACAACACAAACGCGTTAAAATTTTGCTAACTGTTGTACTATACATAAAAGAATTGAATAAGGGATTAAATTTTTATAATTTTCCGTACAGTTCTACCTTAAGGTAGTAAATCCATGGGCAGTGACAACCCAAAATATGACTCAAATTAATATACAGCATTCATTAGAAATCGTAGAAATGGGATAAAAATTGAATTTAAAGTTGACACTTTCGATTTTCTGTCGCGCGATTATAGTCGCACAAATAGAACACTCAGTTTTAAATAGGAAAACGCGCACATGCGACTAAAAATAGCAGCGATTAAAAAGATGCAACCAGCCCTATATTTCTAGCGACACGACTCTCACGATTTACAATGAGTTACAAAGAAAGGAATGAATTTACCCACACTTGCTTCTGCTGCTTTTTTGTCACATTCTATATTTGCTGAGAAACCGATTGATTTGAATATATTTGTACGTCTATTTGGATTTCTAGGTGCAATTATTTGATACAATTCAAGCAGAGTTCTTAATATTCAGTCTGTAGAATTCAACAAATATCTTGGTGTAATTTATAAAATCTAAATGACGGTTATAAAATTTACTCTTTAAAAGCCTTTGACTTGACCATTAACGGAATGTACTCAATATTGTTAACGTATTTCTTATTTTTAAAACACAACAACAGAGCTACAACACAACATGTTTCATGGAAATTAATTTTAAAACTGATAAAGTTGCAATAGTTTAATCGCAAGTGCGTGTATCATAACATCGCAAGTGCGCGCCTAGCCTAAAACGCGCTAAAATGCGTTGCGTATATGTAGGTTAGCAGTAGATTTACTAAACGATTAGAAAATATTATATCAACAACTCAACACGTGTTTGAAAATTATGAAATAACTGTTCTATTTCACCTAGGCAAATTTGATTCCAGTTAAAATTATAGTAATTTTACAGAAATTTTTTTACACGGTAGTTAAATGTACATAATATTTATTTATCTTTTATTCATCGAGTTTAACAATGGTAATGACAAATGAGAGTGATTATTTAACGTAACTTTCCCATTTAAATAAGTCATTACGACATTAAACTCGAATAGAATACTTTCTATATTTTATTTACGACTTCAGTGAATAATTTATTCTTTCATTGTGTACGATATATCATAACTTCAAGTATATTATACGGTAAGGGCTTCAAATACGTCGATTTCCACTGGAAATTTCTGACGGTGATATGATCTCAAATTGATTGATTTTTTAAAATTAATTACTTACGATTCCATGAAAGAACAGAACAATGAAAAAACAGAACACGAAAAAACAGAACATGAAAAAACAGAACATGAAAAAACAGAACAATGACAAAAGAGAACAATGAAAAAACAGAACACTGAAGAAACAGAACAATGAAAAAACAGAACAGTGAAAAAACAGAACAGTGAAAAAACAGAACAGTGAAAAAACAGAACATGAAAAAACAGAACACATAAACTAATCTATACTAACAAAACCCTTCTTGAGTCCAACAGAACTCCGTTTTTTTGACATAAACTAATCTCTGCTAACAAAACCCTTCTTGAGTCCAACAGAACTCCGTTTTTTTGACATAAACTAATCTATGCTAACAAAACCCTTCTTGAGTCCAACAGAACAACGTTTTTTGACATAAACTAATCTATGCTAAGAAAACCCTTCTTGAGTCCAACAGAACAACGTTTTTTTGACATAAACTAATCTATGCTAACAAAACCCTTCTTGAGTCCAACAGAACTCCGTTTTTTTGACATAAACTAATCTATGCTAACAAAACCCTTCTTGAGTCCAACAGAACTCCGTTTTTTGACATAAACTAATCTATGCTAACAAAACCCTTCTTGAGTCCAACAGAACAACGTTTTTTTGGCATAAACTAATCTATGCTAACAAAACCCTTCTTGAGTCCAACAGAACTCCGTTTTTTGACATAAACTAATCTATGCTAACAAAACCCTTCTTGAGTCCAACAGAACAACGTTTTTTGACATAAACTAATCTATGCTAACAAAACCCTTCTTGAGTCCAACAGAACAACGTTTTTTTGACATAAACTAATCTATGCTAACAAAACCCTTCTTGAGTCCAACAGAACTCCGTTTTTTTGACATAAACTAATCTATGCTAACAAAACCCTTCTTGAGTCCAACAGAACAATGTTTTTTTGACATAAACTAATCTATGCTAATAAAACCCTTCTTGAGTTCTGTTTTGTCATTGTTATGTTTTTTCAGTGTTCTGTTTTTTCACTGTTCTGTTTTTTCACTGTTCTCTTTTTTCATTGTTCTGTTTCTTCAGTGTTCTGTTTTTTCATTGTTCTCTTTTTTCATTGATCTGTTTTTTCACTGTTCTGTTTTTTCATGTTCTCTTTTTTCATGTTCTGTTTTTTCATGTTCTGTTTTTTCATGTTCTGTTTTTTCATTGTTCTGTTTTGTCCGGTCACCGTATTGATTGTGCATATTGGTATTTTTTTTTGCAAATATTTGCATTTCATACAAAAATAGATCAAACGGATGGTATATTTTTTGCATATTTTAGTATTTTTTACATATATTTATTATAACTGCATATAATTGCATATTTCGTACCTTTTAACCCAAAAGTTTGAAATGTATAAAATTTATAATCGCTCAAAGTAATTTTTACATTTATTTAAAAGGTAGGTAACACAAGTCGTATTCCAGAAGTTATACGTTGTTTTGTTTATTTTATATGATATTCTTGTGCATTGTTGATAAAATGTAGTTTTTTTCTGATTTATAAAAATAAATTATTAGTAAAAATGAATAAAACTATGTTGCCTAGGGGCCATCCATAAATTACGTAACGCTCCTGGGGGAGGGGGGGGGGGGGGGGTTTGGTCCAAAGTAACGTTACGCAGCGTTACGGAGGGGGTAGGGGGGGTTGACGTGCGCGTTACGTAACGACGAAATATAATTTTAAAAATTCATTATTTTCATTTTTGAACAGATTTTACAAATTATTTTAAATTAATAATTTCGGTTAATAATAATAATGTTCATTTTGTCAATATATTCATTATTATAAAATTAAAATAGTTGAAAATAGGGCGGGGAGGGGGGTTAGGTACTGCGTTACGTAATATTTAGGGGGAGGTTGTGTTTGCGTTACGGGTACGTTACAAGGAGGGGAGGGGTATCTAAAATAGTCAAAATTTGCGTTACGTAATTTATGGACGGCCCCCCATCTGCATAGATATATTTGTAAAATATTGCGTATTTGTTTAATTTTGTGCTTTTGTGCATATATTTCAATGCATATTGCATGCATATTTAAATCATATTTTCCTGCATATAATCTGCACTCTACTGATAACAGTGACAGTAGTATTAAATAATGAACTCATAATACAATAGTGTGTCTTATAGAGGTGTATACAGTTGTGTGTATATAATGAATGTATTATTCATTGATCGTAAATAAAACAACTAATTAATATCCCTCTCTGGTTTTTTATTTTGGTTTGCCTGTCGTAACCGAGTTGGTTAATTTAATTTTTTATCCCTATTAAAATAATGAGTTTCCCAACGTTTTAATGAATACATAAACACGAATGAACCTCGCCTGCGAAATATTTATAAAATAAAGTTGGCATAAATCTGCCCTAATAACTAGCAAGTTTTAATTTGAAAATGTGATTGAATCTTCACGTAAGTTGTCTCCGCTTACGGAACACATACAACAAACGGATTATAAGACAATTAACGTAACTGCGCTGTAATCTCTCGGTAATTCGAAATAAATTACTTACAACTACACCGTGCTAGTGTGACGTAGTAGGTGGCATTTTCTAACTTCATATATCTCGAGATTGATTGAACTATTCTCGATAAAACAAATATTTCACGTTGGAGTCTTGTTTCATGTTACGGAATATTTTATTTCTCCTACCCACGTTATGAGAAAAATCGCCGTTTTTTAGTCAATAATGTATACATTTAATATTTGGCAAACAGAAACAAATTGCTTCGTGTTTTGCTTCATAAGCTTGGAAATATTTTTGCGTATAATTAATTATTAATGCTAAAAATTATTAGTTTTCGCGGACTCTTTAAATAGCAAACGCAACCAGTATTGCAGTTAAGAAAAAAGTTTCCTGCTTGCAAACCTATAATCTATTGTTTAATACCTTTAATTAAAAATGTATGAACAGTGATTATAGAAAAGGCGGTTTGAAAATTCTTTGTAGTACATTTTAAGGTTATCAAATTGAGTAAGTAGTACTACGACGTCACAGAACTTTAGAACATGAATTTTTTATTTCTCCTACCTATGTTATAAGAAAAATCGTCGTTTTTAGTCAATAATGTATACATTTAAAACTTGACAAACAGAAACAAATTGCTTCGTGTTTTGCTTTATAAGCTTGGAAATATTTTGCGTATAATTAATTATTAATGCTAAACATTATTAGTTTTCACGGACGCTTTGTATTGAAAACGCAACCAGTATTGCAGTTAAGAAAAAAAGTTGCCTGCTTGCAAACCTATAATCTATTGTTTAATACTTTTAATTAAAAATGTATGAACAGTGATTAGTGAAAAGGCGGTTTGAAAATTCTTTGTAGAATATTTTAAGCTTATCAATTTGAGTAAGTAGTACTACGACGTCACAGAACTTTAGAACAATTAAAATTTTGTTTACTATAACAAGTTTTGCGCCATATTATGCAACGAGTTTATAATGATAGTTATTAATACACGATTATGAAGTTTACGATACGAGTCATAATTGTATACGATTGTATTAAAAGCCATTATACACGAGTTCCATACACTACTTTTTTAAAGTACCATGATTCAATAAAAAAAGTTCATTTGCATGAAATTCCGTATCTGTATCGAAATGAAAATTTGTATTGAAATGAATCCATTTCGATACAATACAACCTGTATCGAAACGAAAATCCGCATCGAAATGAAAATCTATATCGAAATAAGTGTCATTAAAGTACAGATGACATATAATAGTTATTTATATGTCTAGGCTGTTAAGAAGGATTTTTGTTTTTTGGGTTGCTAAATCCAAATTTCGGAAAATTGCCCATGGGAAATACGCACTTCACCCTTAAATTAGCAAAAAACAGAATATAGCAAAAACACCCCTTTCAGGGCTGAAGCGCGCATTTTCGATAAAAAAAAATGACCTGACATTTGGATTCAGCTACCCAAAAAACCTATATTATGGCAAAATTAATGCTCGGAGTCAGAATATAGCTATATTCTGTTTTTTTACTAATTTAAGGGTGAAGCGCCCATTTCCCATGGGCAATTTTCCGAAATTTGGATTTAGCAACAAAAAAAAAAAGCTTATCAATTTGAGTAAGTAGTACTACGACGTCACAGAACTTTAGAACAATTAAAATTTTGTTTACTATAACAAGTTTTGCGCCATATTATGCAACGAGTTTATAATGATAGTTATTAATACACGATTATGAAGTTTACAATACGAGTCATAATTGTATACGATTGTATTAAAAGCCATTATACACGAGTTCCATACACTACTTTTTTAAAGTACCATGATTTAATAAAAAAAGTTCATTTGCATGAAATTCCGTATCTGTATCGAAATGAAAATTTGTATTGAAATGAATCCATTTCGATACAATACAACCTGTATCGAAACGAAAATCCGCATCGAAATGAAAATCTATATCGAAATAAGTGTCATTAAAGTACAGATGACATATAATAGTTATTTATATGTCTAGGCTGTAAAGAAGGATTTTTGTTTTTTGGGTTGCTAAATCCAAATTTCGGAAAATTGCCCATGGGAAATGGGCGCTTCACCCTTAAATTAGTAAAAAAACAGAATATAGCTATATTCTGACTCCGAGCCTTAATTTTGCCATAATATAGGTTTTTTGGGTCGCTGAATCCAAATGTCAGGTCTTTTTTTTTATCGAAAATGCGCGCTTCACCCCTGAAAGGGGTGTTTTTGCTATATTCTGTTTTTTGCTAATTTAAGGGTGAAGTGCGTATTTCCCATGGGCAATTTTCCGAAATTTGGATTTAGCGACCCAAAAAACATATACTATGGCCGAGAATAAAGCAAAAACACTCCCCTTCAGGAGTGTTTTTTGCTAATTTAAGGGCGAAGCGCGCATTTCCCACTGGCGATTTTCCGAAGTTTGGATTCAGCGACCCAAAAAACCTATACTAGACCAAATCTGGTAGTGGCCCGGAATTATACAACCCCCCTCCTCCTGTAAATTGACTGGACTATACGGTGAAAAAAGTTTAAATTCATGTAACTAAATACGAGCATTCTAAACGTAAACATAAAACTTAAAACTAAGTGCTTATGTGACTGAGGCTTTAATAGTACCTACACCGCATTTCACGCAAGAAAAGAGCACACTACATACTACATTCATACATTTTATTAGTTCAAAACTTGGCGCGAACTGAAAAAAGGTATGTGAATAATCTATAGAATAATGTAGTACTTCGATGTAACTATGAAATTAAAAATAAGAAGGTATAAGTAATGGTGTAAATCCACCCCTCATCTCGACCAATCATATTTTAGATCTTACCCAACGCTTTTTTGTCACGTGAAATCATGGGCGTCGCCAGGTTATTTCCTAGGGGGGGGCAAAATATTTTTGGGACCAGTAATGTAGTCCTAAAAAATTAATTTGGTGGTGAGAAAGAAAAAAAGCGCCGCAGACGAAATTTTTTTTGAGTTCAAGGTCAAAGGCTGCTTCATTACAAGTTAAGTTATACATACACTTGAAATTACATCATATTTTACCCTCTATCAATTACAAAAATTAAAATAAATAATAAATTTAAAAAAATATATGAAATAAATGTCTTATTTTAGCATTTAGATAAGTACGTAGGCAAAAAAAATATAAATACTAATTCGCTGGGGGAAGGTGGTTTAATTCGTAAACCTCCCTGGCTACGCCAATGATTAGAACTACATTTCTGATATCCAGTACCTACATTAAAGATTCAGAATAAACCTTAAATACCGTTTCTTGCAAATCTCTATACCTATATTTAATAAGAAGAAATAATAAATTTAGCCAACGTCGGTCAAGAAAAGCATATCAAAGCTCGCTGCAACCCATTGTTGCTTCATTTCGATTTTCGAGGAAAATACTACCCTCCAATTAAACTCATTTTCTGAGTACAGGAGCATTATTCTTGAAAAGATTCGCGTATTTCGTACATTGAAATTTCTTAAAAAAAAATTCCAAGTGTTTGGTCTTTTTTGTCATATAGGTATGAAATTTGAGTTTCTGTATCATTATCTAGGGGGGGGGGGGGGGCAGGCGCCCCTCCTTGTCCCCCCCCTAACGACGCCCATGCGTGAAATGAGGCATAGTAATAATGGACTTACCTGAACTTCGCATAAGTACGTCAAATGATTTCCCCCAACTTCTTATTTCCTCTAATGTTGGACTGAAATTCAAAAACTGCATTAATCATCAAAAAATAATGATGTACGCATTGAAGCGTAACGTCTTTTTATTTATTGAACATAGTATAAGCAGCTTATTCGAAATACAATAGTTCTTTTAAAATAACGAGGTAAAGTTGGAGCTCTATTGTGTAAAATTGCAAATACGCATATGTTTACGTTTTTTAAAAGTAGTGAGATACGAGTCAACGTCCTATTTTTCCTTTGAAGTATTTGTGCCAATTGATAATCTGAAGAATGTGCAGATTCTTTGATTCGTAGTGAAGTAAAATCGAACTAAGCCAATGTTTGACATTCCATAAATTTTATCTGGCATTTAAATTTAGAGCTGCGCGCGTATACAGATGTGTACAATACTTTTAAAAAAGATTGTCATGAACTCATTGTGTTCCATAAATAACTTCCAATAACTTCTTTAATAATTCCGTTGAAATCGTACTAACGTTCAATTATTTTTCTTGGTAGTTTTACTCTCGAGATTTTCTTGCTGCACGTTTGTGTACCTTTATTGTTGTTCTTCGTTTTAAAAATATCGACAACCGCATTGATTTTAAAGGAGAAGTCACGGGATTCAAAAGTTAAAGAACGCAAACATTAGCTTTATTAAAAATTCAGCAGAGCGCTCTTTTATACACTCAAGAAGAAAAAAGTATAAATTTAAGCAGATACATTTATTTTTGACTCTTTGTTCATTTATCAAATTAAATATTTCAATGAGACTGCCACGGCAAATGTGCATTACACGGTAAATACTTTTATACAAATGTTAGTTTATTTAATTAGCAAATGAATCAACAAAATATCAAGTTTATTTTTTAAAACAAACAGTTATGTTTACAACACACGTGTACAGCTTTAATTATTATAATCTCAAAAGTGTGCACATTTAATTTGATACAGCAGTTTGTTATTAAAATCTACTTTAATTAAACATAAAGTTAGTTAGTAAAACTGTTGGTGTTAAAAACTTTTTTTTAAAGAACAAAATAAAATACTGAATTCGGTTACATACATTAAGGGAATTTACAGTTTTATATACTGCTTACAAATTAGCACGTGCCAAGCAAAATTTTAAAATTTTCATCCGTTATATCATACCGTCCAAAGGGTGCATATGGGAAAACCGAAAATGCATTTTCCGAAAATGCATAGACCGAAAGTGCAAAAATCGAATGTAACAAATTCCGAAAATATATAAACCGAAAATGCAAAATTCGAAAATGCATTTCCCGAAAATGCATTGACCGAAAGTGCAAAATCCGAATGATGTAATTTCCGAAAATGCTTCGTCCGAAAATGCATGAACCGAACTATACATCAGCCGAAAATGCATCAACCGAAAGTGCAAAATCCGAATGATGCAAATTCCGAAAATGCCTCGTCCGAAAATGCATGAACCGAACTATGTATCATCCGAAAATGCATCGACCGAAAGTGCAAAAACCGAATGCAACAATATTTATTATTATTATTTATTTGATAATTAAAAACTTATATTTTTTGTTTAACAAATTCGGTTTTTGCACTTTCGGTCGATGTATTTTCGGATGATACATAGTTCGGTTCATGCATTTTCGGAATTTGCATCATTCGGATTTTGCACTTTCGGTTGATGCATTTTCGGCTGATGCATAGTTCGGTTCATGCATTTTCGGACGAAGCATTTTCGGAATTTGCATCATTCGGATTTTGCACTTTCGGTTAATGCATTTTCGGACGAAGCATTTTCGGAATTTGCATCATTCGGATTTTGCACTTTCGGTTGATGCATTTTCGGTTTTTGCACTTTCGGTCAATGCATTTTCGGGAAATGCATTTTCGAGTTTTGCATTTAAGGTTTAAATATTTTCGGAATTTGTTACATTCGGTTTTTGCATTTTCGGTCCATGCATTTTCGGGTTTTGCAGCCTTTCCCCCGTCCAAATTACAACTTTTTCTCTTATCAAATTTTACTAATAACATCCCTGAAGCCCTGTTCACACAAGGACACACATGCGACACACATGCAACAAAAGCAAAATGAAGAACGTGTGGAACGTTTGTGGCCTCGAAATTGATTTTATCTTTACTTACATAGAAGCAACAAAATAGCGGCGCCTGTATTTCACAAGTAACACACACAGTATTTCTTTCTGTTGCATGTGTGTCTTCTATGTGTCCATGTGTGAACAGGACTGATTTAGAAAAATATAAAACAGACACCGATGTGTACGCTGGCCTTGTTGTTCTGCAGACACAGCGTGGGCTATCACTGGGCCAAAAGAGAAACTTTTAGCAGACACGCACCTAATTTGTTAGCAGACACGTCTGAAGCTGGATTTTCGCGCGTGCATTTTAATAGTGAAAACGAGTGAAGCAGATCTAAACGACTGATAGAATTAGCTTGTATATTTATTTATTATGAAAATGATTATAACGTCACCGTGTCTGCTTTGGCCCTGTCGTAGAATTTGAAAAATGCATTTCATCAGTGGGCCAAAGCAGACGCAAAAGACACATAAAATCATAACACGGCTCGCTCAGGCCTGTCCAGATATTTTTGTAGATTTCTAAGTAAAATAATAATTAAATTATACGAAGAGTTTTACTATTCATACAAAGAAAATCTTGAAAACTTACTATAAATAATATAATTGACTTGCAATTCTTTATTAAATTATATATTTTTGTTAATAAACTGACACTTTTACTATCATAAAATCTGTTTTCTATTATTTTTTTCGATTCTAGGACAATTTCCCCCCGGACAATATCCCCCGGACAATATCCCCTCGGACAATATCCCCTCGGACAATATCCCCTGGACATTATCCCCCTGGACAATATTCTCCCTAGGACAATTTCCCCCTGGGCAACATACCCCTAAAAAATATCCCCCTGCCAACATCCCCCTACGCAAAATGTGTTTTAATTATAATAAACTAATCTATGCTAACAAACCCCTTCTTGAGTCCAACAGAACTCCGTTCTTGAGTCCAACAGAACTCCGTTTTTTTGACATAAACTAATCTATGCTAACAAAACCCTTCTTGAGTCCAACAGAACTCCGTTTTTTTGACATAAACTTATCTATGCTAACAAAACCCTTCTTGAGTCAAACAGAATTCCGTTTTTTTAACATAAACTAATAGTTATTAAAATGTGTAATACACTTAAACAACAACAGTGTTTTAGGTTTTTACTTCTAAAAAAAACTCTATGTCCGATCCTTTCTAGGGGGAAATTGTTCGCGGGGGAATTGTCTTAGGGGGATATTGTCCGGGGATATTGTCTGGAGGGATATTGTCCGGGGGGATATTGTCCTGATACCATTTTTTTCATAGCTAACTAGGAATGATTCGATTTGTTTCTGTAATATTTTAATTATTATTTTACTTAGAAACGAAAAACTAGCTTTACATGGTTGTAAAAAATATACGGGCTGTTCCATTTCAAATAAGGAAGTTTATGTCATTTCCGGCTAAACGGGAAGTAATAAAAATGTATTATTTATGCAGTTTAATGTGCCTTTGAAAGTAGTTTATAAACCTATAAATATAAATGTAACTGACTTAAAAATACAAATTTTTGAGGGTGTGGTCGTTTCAGGAAAGTCCCGGTATAGAATTGTACCCAATATAATATGGTTTAAATATTATTAAATTAAAGAATAATTAATTAATTTGTACTTACGGAGGATCTGGTTCGTAGTTGAGCAAGTCTGAGTTGTTCGAGGTCTTTGCAGGTCCATTTTCGTCGATGCTTTTTAACGTCAAACTATAACAGACGAAAAAACACGTCATTTTTGTGAAACACAACGGAACACAATAACATGGCTCTTTTAAACTGAACAAAACAACTCTTAGAGCAGATCAAAATTTTCTGTGGCTTGTGGTTTCCGGATAGCATGGATTTTTACTAGATATGATAACATTATATTGGGTTATCAGATTGTCAATATGCATTAGCAACTAATTCGTACTTTATTTGAAAAATCATGATCTTGTTAGAGTGCATCAAGTCAATAATATATGCTATAACATGTATTATTATTATTTAAATTTAGTAAAATAAATTGAATAATAAATAAAATAAATAAGTTACATGCACAAAAAAATAACGGAAATCTTCAACTTAAATATCTTTTAAATTTAATTTGATGAGTGTACAAATAAATAATTAATACAAAAAAAATATATCTCACCTGTACATTTATAATGTTGAAAAACGAAGAATAAAGTTGTATTATACTCAAACAAATAAATTTAAGTACCTAAACTTATGTTTAATAGTTTGCTCATTACAGTAATGGGATATTTTAATAAAATTATGAATAAGTGCTAAAGCTGGTAAAAAATGCAACAAAAACAATGGATTCCAGTTTCTTTGATGTCACGTTTTCATTTAAGCTCTTTTATTTTGCTTTATAATTTTTTTAAAAAGAGAAAATGCGCTGACCTATTAATTTATCAAACAAAATATGAAAAACAATTTTATAGGGTAGTTTATTTTTACAATTTGCCAATCCTGTTGTTTAATTAAATTAGTCACTTAAATTAATAATAATAGTCAAATCAATTGAATAAACCTATATAAATAAACTTAATAGTATTATGCAATGAGTTTATAACCGGAGCCGAATCGATGGTTGTGAACCGGTTCGGAACGATTTAAAGCATTCATAAATTTAACGTTTTTTCATCAAAATGTTATTAAATTTTTATGAAAATTGTTGTATTTTCTATAGTTTCGTCAAGTTTTCAATATTTTTAGAAATGTATTATATTTTAGTCCAACACAGGTACAATTTTTTAAAATTAATTTCTCAATATTTAATAAATCATTGATCCGAAACTGGAACTTGAACCGCTTCTGGAAACTGGAAACCGGATCACTTCAAGCAGAAAAATGAGAACCGGAACAAAACCGAACACTATAAAGCACAGTGAACCGTTAGGTGAACTTGAACCGTTATTTTATCCGGTTCGAGTCCTTGGTTTATAATGATAGCTATTAATACGCGAGTAAAAATTTCGGAGTCATGGTGAGTTTCGTAATTCATACGACTGTATTAATAGCCATTATACACGAATTGCATACATTATTTTTTCTACTCCCATCATAAAAAAATTATTCATTTGCATGAAATTTACTTTCGTGTTTCATAATGAAAATCTGTATCGAAATGAATGTCATTCATGTACAGACAATGCATATTTAATAAGTAAATGAAAGCATGGGAGTAGAAAAACAATTTAAAAAGGTGGTTTGTTTTTGCAATTTACAATCCCTGTTATTTAATAAAATTAGCCACTTAAACTGTGCATTAATAATGTAAGTCAAATCAATTTCATAAATCTATAGTATTTTGTTTGATGTCCTGTTTTCAACTTAAACATACTTATTAATTTTTCTCTTCATTTTTATTTCATAGCAAATTATATAGTTCGAATATAAGAAATAATTTAATTCTATATTTAGATTTCCTGTTTTATATCACAACGTTCTTATCATTATTTTTATTCAATCTCTTAATTGCACTGATAAATAAATCCTTCTAAATTAAATTAACTTCAAAACAATTTTTTAAACTCTTTAGTTGTTGGTATTTTAACCTTTAACTACTGGCACGTCTACTAAATTGCTGGCCATTTTGTTAATGATAATTAAATAAATCAGGGACTCAAACCGAACCGGCATAAGAATGAAAACTGGAACGAACCGCAGCTATTTTAGCGAAGAGCGAACCAAACCGAACCGTTAAAATAATTTGACAAACTCATAACCGAAGCCGAAGCGATATGGTTGTGAACCGGTTCGGAATGGTTTAAAGTATAAATTGAAATTTAACAATTTTTCGTCAAAATGCTATTAAAAAAACAATGTTGTATTTTCTATCGTTTAGTCAAATTTTTAATTTTTTAGAAATTAATTATATTTTAGTCCAAAACTGGAACGATTTTTTAAAACTTATTACTTGTTATTTAATAAATCGTTGAACCGAAACCGAAACCGGTTCAATCCAAGAAGAAATATTTAATTCGGAACAAAACCGAACCTTATAAATAGTGAACCGCGACCCGAACCTGAACCGTTATTTTGTGCGGTTCGAGTACCTGAAATAAATAAATAAATAAATTTGATTTTTTTTTCACTAAAATAGGATTTTTAACATTTCTTTGTGTCTGCAAAATGATTCAAAGATTTCTAGTATTAATTTACAGTATTTCCGATTTTTACCGTTCCTAGTTTTAAATATTTTTGTTATTTTGATAGTTTTTACTAAACATTATTTATTAACAACAAATTATTCCAATTTTTTTCCATGTCTTATATTCATATTTTTTGTCTTTGGCCTAGGAATTTGAAGTAAAAAATTAAAAAATGTCATTTGATTTTTTCGGTTACTAAATGGAAAGCAAAATTTAAAAAGCAAGACTCCTGCAGCTAACCTTTTTTCGAATAATTTTTGTTTTACTTTATTTAAAAAATAAAGAAGATACTCGTATTATGGAAATACTGGAGCCATGTTTACAGTATTTTTCAACTTCAAAACGACATTACATAGCTAGGATGCGGCAAAGTAGGAGTTTCGGGCTGGTTTCCGGCAGCCGTAGTACTGGAGAAGTGAAATATCGATAGTATTCTAAAACAAGGTAGACGGGCCCCTTAAATCAATAATGAGCGCCAGTAGTTAAAGGTTAAAAAATATCTTTGTTTTTACTTAATTGCGCACATAAATTAACAATGTAACTCGTAAAAATGTTTACTGTAAAAGTTGCTCAGTTTAAATGCAGTCTTAAATAAATACACATGTAAACTATAAACAAATGATTTATTTCACGTAAATTGTAGCCACATTTTAGATTCGATATTCCCAATTAGCACTCATGAAAACTTGAACTTGAACTTGGTGTCCTAGTTTATTATAAATTCTTAGTGCATAAATATAGTCTTTTCAATGTCACAAATAATTAAGCTTTTGTAAATGTGGATTAGGACTTGTGTTGACAATAATTAGTTTATTGCCGTTGCATCGAAATTCATATGTTAATTTAGACATTGTCTGGGATGTTCTACATTGGTGTCAGAAACAATATCATAGTAATTGTTATACGAACGCCACGTGGAGAGCTAATTTTTCAAGGCCGATGCATTTTTATTGTTTGTTATTTCTGCATCGCCTGGGGAGATGATAAACAATGCATTTTAGCTACATTTAAAACAACGCGTAATTTTAATTGCATTTTTATTAAAAAATATTTTCTCTGCTATTTCTGTATGGAGATTTTAAAATTAAATTTCAAGATCACTGCCATTCTTCGTTAATAAAACTCTTCGCGTTGCTATCTGTTATAATTTAATATTGTCTGTTTTTGTGATTCAAATGAAAAATTTATCACCATTTTTTCTAGTACACCTTTTGTAGAGGAATTTTTACAAAAATGTAATTAAATTGCATCGATAATTAGATTATGATTAAATGCGGTTTTGTGAACAGAGCAAAAAACTCATAAATTATTTAAATTAGCATGCAATATTCACACAAAAGTTATTTACTTTACTAATGGGCAAAATAAGGAAACCTTAGCTCACGAGGCTGAAGGCTTCGTGAGATAATTTTCTCGAGTAGGTCATTCCTTTTTGCCCACGTTGAAGTGAAACGTTTTATCCAGCACTGCTTAAATATTTAAAAAAATTTATGTTCTAACCAAAAACATCGTTACTATGGTGACTTCTAACAAGCAAAGTACCTAACAATTTATCCACTAGTGGGTTTTACTTTGCTTGTTTAAAATCACCATAGTAATGATGTTCTTATTAAGAGGTGTTGGATAAACAATAGTTTTTTACGGAAACTATTTTGAAAAGACACTCAATTTTGTATGCATTCGTAAAAATATGTCAACATATATTTTTTTTGCGTGATTGGCCTTTTTTACCAACTTACCTTGTCTGTTTCCAAGACGATATGTTGTTCTTATCGGTTGGGCTAAACAGAACGGTAGGTAAATTAACAGAACGATAAGTAAATTACACAGAACGGTAAGTAATCAACTTTTGTATCTTGTTTCAGCATTATTAAATATGAAGAAGTTAATATTTGCGAATTCATAAAAAAGACCAATTGTGCAAAAATGATGTAAGCATCACAAACGTTAAAGAGTTATAAATGTCAGACAAAATTGACAACATTGTCTTCCATCGGTAAACTGTCCTTACCGTTCTTGATAATGAATATACTATTTAAAGTTATTAATTTTTGTTAATTTTGAACAGTCGTGGATATAATTTTCACATTCGACTGCTGTAATAATGCTTTTATCCCACTTGTAACATAAATATCTATTAAGGAGGTTGGTGACCAAAATTAAAATGATGATGAGAGGCTGAAATTTATACATTACGCTATTGAGATTCTATTTTTTTTTTTAATTTTCGTCTATCCGGTTTTTGAGTAATTGAATGTTGAAATTACGCTCGTTTTACATGGACTCTTATAGCAGTTCAGTACATTTTTGTTTTGCATGCTTTAAACTATAAGATAAAATGTTGAAAAATTTATAGAACTTGTACTAATATTTCCTATAAATCTTTCAAAATAAGTTCGTGAAAATTTTGTGTACTTTTTCTAAGCCATTTGCATTATTTAAAAAAATGTAAGCAATCCAAGCATTTTTTGACTAGTGAATTAGTAATTATTGTAAAAATATATCAACGCAACTGAACGAAATGCAATATGGTATCAGCCAACGCGCGTTGAGAGAATTTTGTTTTACATTATTAAAAATATTTTTATTTTCATATCCGCCCCCAACGCTTATGTCTGAGTACGCCACTACATGGGTCACCACCCTCCTTAATAAAAATACATTATAGGTTTATGCCTTGGTACAAACAAATTGTACCACAAGATAAAGGTATACAGGTGTTCCACAAATTAGGAAAAAAAAATTAAATTGTATATACTGTACGACGTGTTGATCATGAAGCAAAAAGAATTTTTTTTAAATTCGCAAAAACTTGCATCGTATTTCAAGCAAATATTTTTTTGCCACTGTTCGGTAGTTATTTTTAATATTTTTTTTCAAATCTTCTACAATGAAAGTAATTGTTTATATAATATCTAATACTAATAAATGTCAAATTATCAAATATAGGTACCATCAAAACAATGATACTTAAATAATGTACACACGTCAAGTAAACCACCCTTAAAAAACGAATTTTAAAAAATAAATTTTTGGCCTAAGTTGTGGAACATTCTGTATGGTGATAAACCTAGGTAGATATTTTTATTTTATTTTGATGGTAACTATTTTACAGGATGTTGACAAAAGTCATTCTACAGGATTATCTCCCAATTACAGAATGGTAGATGTTATTATAGTGGAATCCAACCACGCGAACCCAGTGGTATTATTGTCGGTTGCGCTGGGAATCGAACTGGGGACCGCTAGCATGCTAGGCGGATCCTCTAACCACTGGCTGTGCATATTTCCACCAAAATTTTTTATTTTGATTGTTATTGAATCAAAATTAATTTTGGTATAAATAAAGCAAAACCTGATAGTTGGACATTTCGGTCAATGTCGCGGTAATCGGGTCATCCATTGCAAATGGAAAGTGGTTTATAATTCATGAAAATGAATAGGAAACGGTGAACGCCAAATGGGAAATCTTCGTTGACAAGTTCAATGTCGGAACTATTCTAGTGCAGTAGGTAATTGCATTATCGTTTGTAGCATTCACATTCGCAAATGAAATTTGACTCAGCTGGTTTACTCGGTCGTAGCATATGCTAATTTTATTTAGTGCCCGGGAAAATGTCATATAAAATATGGAATGACAATATACAATTAGGTTATGTTGTGTCCAAGATACAAAGTTTTCCGGAAATGCTGCACTTTGGGAATGGAATTTTGCATTTGCATTTCAACATAACAATTAACGCAATTTACTGTGTCAGTGTGCAAATTGGTTGACCGTGAAAGTCTTTCATTCCAGAAATAATTAATATTGGATTTCTAATTTTGACTTTGATTCCTGAAAATTTACATTCCGTTGTTTGTATTTGAGTTATGTTTTGTGTGCTTCGGCTTGCCTGTTATAATTTAATTTTCCGATGAATTTTAATTTAGTATCCTGAGAAGCAAGCATGCAGTGGAAATTTTAACCGATAAAACAGTTTGCAGTATTGACTTTGTAAACTTCGCTGATGTATCTAATTTAATATTCAGATGTACTAGTTTTTATTCTCTTTGCTGTTTTCAATGGGAACATTGCAGAATGTACATGACAAGAATATAAGTAAAGAGAAAATGTCTCTTTGATTTTATTTTTATTTCTTCCGTAACGTTCAATTTAAATATTGGATTATATAAGGAAGGAAATATATTATTTGATTTCTGATGTAATAATTTTTTTTAAATTGATTCGGTTCAGCAGAAACGATACCTACTGTATACAAGTAATTTTTTTAATCCTGATAAAATTTTTTAGTTAATATAATCTTCCTGTGTTTGCATTTATGCCGGATCTTAAATTCTAGATTTGAATTTGCCTGTAAATGAATCTTTAGATACAGGTACTTTATTACTCATGAATTTTCTAGATTTACATCTTCTGATGTTGCATTTTCCTGTGTTTGGATATTCTAGATTTTTATTTGTTAAGGTAGAAAATCCGTTGGTCATAAGTAGAGTGCGGATTATATGCAGGGAAATATGATCAAAATATGCATGCAATATGCATTGAAATAAGGCCAATATATGCTCAATATATGCACAAAATTAAACAAATATTATAATTTACAAATATTTGCAGCATACGCAGATATGCAACATAATTTTATTCAGTTTTAGTAATAATTTATTATTATAAATCAGAAATAAACTACATTTTGTCAACAATGTCCAAGAATATCATATAAAATAAACAAAACAACGTTTAACTTCTGGAATACGACTTGTGTGCCTACCTACCTTTAAAATAAATGTAAAGACTACTGTAAGTAGGTGGTATCAAAATTTGAACGATTATAAATTTTATACATATAAAAAAAATTTTAAAATTGAAATTTTGGGTTAAAAGGTACAAAATAGCAGTTATATGCATTTTTAATAAATATATGTAAAAAATATTGAAATATGCAAAAAAATTATACCATATTTTGATCTATTTTTGTATGAAATGCAAAAATTTGTAAAAAAATATTAATGCAAAATAGTACAATATTATGCAAATGCATATAATCCGCACTCTAGTCATAAGTGTGCGTGTTTTCGTTGTGAGGTGAGGCCAAAGCAGTCAAATAATGTGAAATAAATAATAAAAAACGTAAATTTGAATGTAAATTACAAATAATAGATACCAATTGAAATAAAAAAGTTCACACTGAAATGCAGTAGTATGACGTCAAAAACATCTTTTTTGTTGAGACTGAAACTGGAAGCTTTTACGTGCGATTGCTCAACAATTATTGCGGTGACTCATAATTTTTATTTTTTAAATAAATATCTAAAATAACAAAGAATAACATATTAGTTTTCCATGCATGTGTTGGGTTGTTATTATATAATATTTTCTTATCGTTTAGTAAATCTACTTGTAACCTCCATTTTAGTTTTGTTTTAGATTTAACTTTAAATTCAATTATCTTTGTTATTACGGTTACCAATAAATTTTAATTTTTATCCAAATTCTACGACTTTTAACGAATGCTGTAAATTAATTTGAGTCATATTTTGGATTGTCACTACCCATGAATTTATTACCTTAAATGGGGAACGAAAACGGAATAAGAAAAAAAGCTCCCTTCGCTAAGGGAAGGAATAAAACGCTGATCAGCGCTGGCCACTGAAACTTAATAAATGTTGACAAAAGTAACGCCGACTTCGTAATGATAAAGTGATTAACGGATTAATCAGCAAGAAAGGGCATGAGATATTAAAAAATACTCATATGTAGTTGTTAATTGTATTTTATTCCAATATTTCGCTACCAATTTTGGTGCTTCGTCGGGAAAACTAAAACGGTTACAAATGTAAATTTTGTAAGGTTAACAATATTAAATTGATACTTACAATAATTATAACATATAAACAATTTACAAAGTTTCTGTAGTTTTCAATTTTTGCAAAAAACAAAGTTAAAATAGATTAGGTAATTACATTATTTAATATACAAACACCATGCTGTTACACGAGGTTAGTTTGGTAACCCACAAGTGAAACATCGAGTTGTTGGTTTGCAGCACAGATACTAACCTCAGCAAGAAGAAGAAGAGCCAATTCGAAACTACCATTGTTGATAGGCGCCAAAATTTAAAAAGTTTTCAAAAGGTAAGAATAAATGGCACTTAAATTGTTTGTGTCAGTTTTATAGTTTAAAGTATTTTCTTGGTTACTTTGAATATGACACATTTCAAGAAAAATACGTTTTTTGTAGTTGCTCTCTCTATCAACGATGGAAGCTTCATCGTAGTTAATGAGATGTTTAGATTCTTTAGCATGAAGTGCAAGAGCACATTGATTATTATCGTTTAACCTTTTTTCTCCCTGCTGATGCTGATATAGGTACTCTTTTACACAATTTTTGTGATGTATGACCAATGTAGAATTTATTACAACCACTACACGGTATTTTGTAAATAATGTTGGATTGTTGAAAGATTGGTGTAGGATCTTTAAGTTTAGAGTAGAGTAAGTTTACAGTTTTCGTATTTTTTTGAGCAAAAACTAAATGTTTCTCGTTTTTGAACAAACCCATCAAACCAGGTGTGAGTTCAGGTATATTCGGTAAAGACACATAAATTCTACGTACAGGTTCATTGCTATTACTGTCAACTTTTAAATTTGGTGTACTAGTTGAGTACAACAATTTATTTAAGATATTTTTAGGATAAGAGTTTTCCATCAGTACATCTCTAAGTCTATTTAATGCCGACAAACGAAGCGTTGGGTGGCAGATTTTCTCGATGTTTTAAACAACGAGGTTGATTTTGGTGCGGTACGTATGGCACGAATGAAAGTGCAAATCTCTACCAGACGAAGTAGGCTTTTGGTACCAGTCGAGGATTACTGTTTGATTTGGTAATCTGATAACTTTTGTGTCCAAAAAAGGAACACAATTATTGGTTTCTTCTTCAATTGTAAATTGAATGTTCGAGTTAATGCTGTTGAAAATGTTGAGAGTTTCAACAATTTTATCATTCGGCACCGCACAGATAATGTCATCGACGTATTTATAAATAAAAAAAAAAACTTTTTAAATTTTGGCGCCTATCAACAATGGTAGTTTCGAATTGGCTCTTCTTCTTCTAGTTGAGGTTAGTATCTTTGCTGCAAACTGCAAACCAACAACTCGATGTTTCACTTGTGGGTTACCAAACTAACCTCGTAACAGCATGGTGTTTGTATTAAATAATGTAATTACCTAATCTATTTTAACTTTGTTTTTTGCAAAAATTGAAAACTACAGAAACTTTGTAAATTGTTTATATGTTATAATTATTGTAAGTATTAATTTAATATTGTTAACCTTACAATATTTACATTTGTAACCGTTTTAGTTTTCCCGATGAAGCACCAAAATTGGTAGCGAAATATTGGAATAAAATACAATTAACAACTACATACGAGTATTTTTTAATATCTCATGCCCTTTCTTGCCGATTAATCCGTTAATCAATTTATCATCAAACTTAATAAACTTAATGAACTTAATAAACTTTTTTTCAATCGATTTCGATGAATCTTCGAGGGCGAAAAACTTTGAAGTGTCTACTTTAAAGTCATGCATGCAAACTTAAGCGCAACCCCTTCCATCCCCCTCTAGCACCCTGTGAAATTTTTTTTAAAAATTTTAACAACGTCCAACTTGGTTTTAGGCAATTTGAGTTATTTACACGAAATATCCAATTTTATTTTTAAAGAAGTAAGCAAATCTCACGAGTTTAAAGTACAGAAGCAGACCTTCAATATCGAGAAAATTTAAAAATGAAATTGGATATTTCGTGTGAATAACTCAAATTGCCTAAAAAATTAGAAATTTCGAAAAAAAATTTCATTCGTAAAAAAAACAATTTCGTCGAAAAACTTCCGACTTATGAGTCAAAAAACCACAAAATGCACTCTTTTTCAAACGCTCATAACTTTGTGCCAAATCGTCATAGGAACTTCATTTTTTGAGTCCTGCACAGGTAATTGAACAAATTTCAATGCTCTTTTTGTGGATCGAGTCGACAAATTTTTTCCAACTCGGTACACATCGCCAAAGTTGGACGTTTTCTTTTGCCCAAAAACGTGTTTTTTTGTTCGAGTTTGTAGGGTACGAGAAGAGATCATCCTAATCTGAGTTTACCTCCTTAAAGTAGAGCCACAATGGGTTTTTCTCCCGAAAAAATCGTCTAATTTGGTTGAAAAAACCTAAAAAACACCCATAACTTTGTGCCAAATCACCGTAGGAACTTGAGTTGAACAAATTTTAGTGCCATTTTTAAAATTAATTTTTTTACATGGGTGCTAGAGGGTAAAGTATATACTTCAAAGTTTTTCGCCCTCGTAGATTCATCGAAATCGATTGAAAATACGCTGAGTTATGGCAGTTTGAAAATGGTCTAAATTTCAAGTGTTTCATTTTTTTTTCCGCCAGTATATTTTAGCGAACCAAACCGGTTCGGAACGGTTTAGAGCATTAAAGAAATTTAGTGTTTTTTCGTTAAAATTTTGTTAAATCTTTGTGAAAATTGTTGTATTTTCCATAGTTCAGTCAAGTTTTTTAAAAATTTATTACTTGTTATTTAATAAATCATTGAACCGAAACCGCTTTTTTAAAAACCGGTAACTGGTTCATTGCAAGAAGAAGTATGAAAACCGGAACAAAACCGAACCCTATAAAGCAAAGTGGACCGCGAACCGAACCTGAGCCATTATTTTGTGCGGTTCGAGTCTCTGTCAAGAATGGTAATGGTATTTAGTTCAGTTCAATCAGAGTTTCTGCCAAAACTGAAAATGTGGGATGTAAGAGAAGTTTCTTTATTTAGTTTAGTTAATATAGATCAGTGGGTTTTTACGTCCATCTGTGCATTTTTCGCAGATCAGCGCATTTCAGCGGTTATCGCAGATCAGCGTTTTATTCTTACCCATTTTTGTGCAAGTTCTGAAATCTGCACCTGACTGGATTCGTTCTCAAATGTCAGATCACAGATTGGATTAAAATTTCGTCAATGGAGTTGCAGCTAAAAATCTCTACTGAGAACAATCCTTATACACTGCCAGCCGAGAGGCTGGAACCATGGAACGATTCCCTACCGCACCAGAAAACAGCCAAAAACATGGATTTCGCGCCACTCTACAGCGTTTATTGTTTTGTTAATAATCTACAAATATTGTTGAAAATAAAAGTACAACACAAAATGGTCGATGAAGAATTTTAAAATTTTGCTTTAAAATCGAAATATGTTAATTTGAATTTTGACAATTTCACACAAATATCTTCTATTTTAAAACGAATTTGAGAAATTCGATCGGTTATTTCGCAGATCCAAGCTTTAATGGCAACATATTAAAATTTGAAGTTAATTCACTTATAAATAAAAGCTGTACAGGCCGGGCGAAAACTCTCTTTTTTACAAATAGTGCAGTTTTTTATTACAAATATGGTTTTTATTATGTTTAACAAAACAATAAACACTATAGAATAGCGTGCGGAATCAATGTTTTTGACTGTTTTCTGCCATGGTTGAATTACATTATACTTTTTTCGTCTAGATTCTAGTTCGAAATTCATCCGAGAAGTTCCTAGCCATTTCTAGTAATGTATTCAGAAATTCCCATCCGAGTTTCATTCGATTTCCATACTTTTTTTAGTATGGGTATTTCAGGGTATCCTAACTTAAAATATGAATGTAGGACCTCAAAACAAGAAAAAACATTCATTCGGGGTTCGAGGATTTTCTCGCAAACGCTTTCTTTAGGAGATATTATAGCGTCTGAAGTTACAGTTGGAATTTGAACAATTTTGTAAAAATCAAGGAATAATAAAAAATTAATATTGTTAATTATCAACTTTATTGCTTTTAAAACCATAAGAATTTACAAAATTTCTAAAAAACACGTTAACCTTCAGCTCGAAGGCAATTGTTATCACATCTGTCGTTATTTTTTGCGTTGATGCTTCCACTGTAAATTTCGTAAACGATCACCATGTCAAACATACTTACAATTTTTGTAAATGTACGTTGCATGAGAGCAGTTTACTTCACAAAAGATTTAAACGAACTAAATTTATTTTGTATGAATAAAGGGAGTATCAAAAATAATAAAAATCTTATTAACTTGGCTGGAACCTGTGACGGATTCAGGAAATAGTTTCCGTATAAAAGCGACTAACACAACAGAACCCCCATTCCCCCCTTGTACTCGCGCTTGGTTGAAACATTCATAGCTACTTAGCACACATTGACATTGATATCTTACATGAGTGAATTTCAATAAAAGTAAAACATGAAAACGTAAAAATAATTATCTCATCTGTGATTTTTATAAACGAAGCGTTTGCGAGAAAATCTCAAAATGAAATTTTGTTGTTGTTTGAGGTCCTACATTCTTATTTTCAGTATACTTAACCCTGAAACACCCTGTGGAAATATACGCCCGGCTCTATTTTTATATTCAAGATTCGAACTAGATTTGTCTACGGATGTTCAATTCAGTGTGCAATCAGTTTGACCAACCTTTAAAAGTCTTTGCTCGGAAAAAATCGAAGATTTCCGATTGAATATGAACAGTTCGGAAATAAAGTATGAAAGTCGAACGAATCTCGGATGGAAATTGGACTAGAAACCTAGCATGAAGCTAGACGAAAAAAGTATAAAGTAATTCAGCCTTTACAACCGCAGAACTCCGTACGTCATCAAATGCAGAGAGCTGTGCTTAAGGAGGGCCGATACCTAAATGCTGGATTGCACTGTGCGGCTTGTTACGCATAAATTAACAAGCGATAAAATTATTAATTAAACAAATAAATACTAACTATTTAATTCAGAAAATTAAATTACAAATGGTGCAATACAAGCCGTCAAAATGGCGAAAAACGATATTCAGTTTTTCCATTTAAACTAGTTTCAATATTAAAATTTTTCTAACAAATGAGATATTTTTAAATAGCTAAAGGTTGTCCTCAAGTGCGTCTAATGCCACTTTTTAATTTTTTTAAAATTTTTGTGATAAAATACGTATAAAAAATTCAGAAAATAGCTAAAATAGGCCATGTTTAGCAATGAATATAAAAAAATAGAGTACAAAAATGAATAAAGTGGAATAGGGTAGTTTAGCATTTTTTAAAAAGTTTTTGTTGAAACTTCATGATATTCGAAAGCGATTGAGAGTACTGATAAGCCTTAATTGTTCTTAATAAAGCTTTAATTAATTTTTAAAGTTTGTGTGACGTAGATGTAGGTATAGCTGAAAATCTCCTCAAACAATGGGGCTGGAATTAAAACGTACTCATGTAAAATCAACTGTTTTCAAATATTGCAAAATATAAAATACAATTTGGTAGTTTCTTTATTACTTGTAAGTATTTTCATACACGTGAAAATATATTCTTCAGCTATATAATTTATAAATTTGCATTCAAAAATTTGATCTTGAGTTTTAATACCACTTATATGATTCGCAGACCTATGTCAATCAACATATCTTTCAATGGGAGTATTCGGTGGCAACAGTGCGAACTTTGGCGACAGTGTTCCAATGTACCTTTCCCGAATTTTGTAGTGAAATATGTGCACTAGCTACCATAAAATCATACATTTTTACTAAATCTGTAATGATAATTACTTTACATGACAGTTCATAGATAAAGAAACACTATGTTGAACAAAGATAGACAGCATACACGTAGAAATAATTCAGAATAGGATAGATGTGTGAGAGAGAGAGAGAGAACGCTTTACTGTGACGTAGATGTATCGATACGTAAAATATCAAATATTTATAGAACTATTAACTTTTTGAAAACTTTTTTCATGGCAATAACTCATTTTTGAGGTCTCCTGTCAATATAATTAACTGGACTGCTAATTTACTACTATGGTAAAGTACCCTATTCGACGCATTCGGAGACAACCTTTATCTATTCAAAAATGTATTTGTTATTACTTCAATTTTAAGGAAAAAACTAACATAGTTTTCAGCATTATTACGTTAAACTCGCGCAACTACTGCCTAATACAATTTATAAAGAAATAAAATCTCGTCTCTCACCATGAACAACTGCAGCAACAGCACCAGCAGAAGCAGCAGGGTTTGGAGGGTCGTTGGGAGACGGGAGGCGTCGGCGTCGCGCCGCTCCCGCCTCCCTTAGAGTTGGGTGGCGTGGAGTTGTTCGTGCTGCTCCCTCGCAGGCGGCAGCTGAGGGATTTCCCTCCACCGCTGCGACGCTCGGGCTTCGCCTCACTCGCACCGCCGCCAGACATCTGAAACACAACAGACACATACACTTATAATACACATATATAAATCAAATGTTATTTTAAGGTAGTCAAACCATGGGTAGGTAATATTAATATTACTCAAATTAATATAGGTACAGCATTCATTACAAGTTGTAGAATTTGGATAAAAATTAAAATTTATAGGTATATGGAGGTTAGCAGTAGATTTAGTAAACGATTAGAAAATATTATATCTTGCCAACCCAACACATTTGGAAAAGTCTCAAGAAAAATTATATTTTTGCCGTGAGACTACTGCATTTCAGTGTAAACTTTAATTTCAATTATCTTTTTTATTCCACTGGATACCTATGATTTGTAATTTACATCCAAATCTACGTTTTTACCTTCCGCCTCATATTCTATAAGGGAGGTATTGTGATTGGTCCAAATTTTTGAGTGTGAGATTTTAAGAGATAATCTATGCTTATCTCTTAAATACGACTAAAGTATTTTCGAGATTATTATTATTATTATATTTAAAATTTTAATATGAATCTTAAGAGCCCAGTAAATTTTGGTACCAATCTATATAAACAACAATAGCACTTATGTTAATATGGTTTCTTTAATATCTTGATAAATAAATCATTTATGACAATCATTATTATAATAAACATTAAAAAATTAAAGTATCTATTAACTATGTGAAATACATTTCTCTATATCTAGCACAACAAATTTTTAAGAATTATGATACAATTTAAAATTCAGTGTTTGAAACGAGGTTTGATACTTCAGAATCTTGTAGTCTATGATTGTTTGACAAAATAACATTGTCTTGATTGTATAAATTTTATGTCATTAATGATAGTACCAAATATTTCAATTGAATTTGTATTCAAAAAAATAAAGCTAGACATTAGCAAGAATTTAAGATAATGAAATTAATATTATAATTATAGTAAACCTTATTATTTATTAATATAATTATTACAATAATTTTAGAAGAATACTTATAATAACAGCAATAGGAAAAACAACTAATTGGTACCTAATTCAGCCAAAAAATATAAAAGAAATTACTGCATTTTCGATTTATTTAACATGACGTTTCGACTGTACAGCAGTCATCCTCAGATGCACAAATCTTGTAATCTTTATACCAATTCGTTGTTTTTCCTATTTATATTTTACAGCCGATTACTTTATTCCAACATATAATAACAACATTGAATATTGAATTCTGAATAAGGGATGGCTTCAACACAGAAGAGAATAAATCTTTTGATTCAGGTGATACTAATTTCTGTGTTGATATTTATATATTTTAAATGGGTACCGAATTGTACGTATACATTTATGTTTATAAGTCTAGATATAGCGGGAGGTTGTGTGCTGGCCACATCAAATTATTTATTTATTTTTCATTATTTGACTGCTTTGGCCTCACCTCACACCGAAATCACGCACGCTTATGACCGACGGATTTTCTTCCTTTAATGAAAGGGAGAAGAAAATGATCTACTTAAAGCTGACTTAAAGTTCACTAACAACTTATTACTTGCCTGAATGCAATTGAATCAAAAGAAAAACCGAGCTGGATGCAGGCCCGGCTTTACGTGCCTAGAGCGGCAGAAATTTGACAATTTTGTATGACAAAAAATGTAATGGACTTACTTATATTGTTTAACACAAAATCGTTTAGTAAAATACCATTTCATGTCTGTGAACTTGGCACCACCCATATTTAAACAAACAATTTTTGTTACACAAATTAGTTCATTTAGATGAGTTTTCAAATGTTGATTTTTTAAAAACTATCCACCTAAATATCTCGGGAACCACGACACGGATCGAAAATCGGTGAAATAAGGGTTCGATAAATTTGAGGGGGAAGAAAAATCATGTAATTAGTTTTCTGCCCAAAGTGGGCATATTGCCCAATGCCCACATTGGGATCAACTTGATTTTTTTTAAATGGGAACCCCACTTTTTTATTTTGGCAACGTGTTCTACGCAAAAAAAGAAGAAACTTTTGTACGAAACTTTTTCTCCTCCCACCCCTATATTTCGAGTTATCAGCGCGGGAAAGTGAAAAAATTTGAATTTCAAAATGTGTTTTTTCAGAAACCGTGGATCCCAGCCAAAAATGCTGAAACACGGGTTCAATGAATTTGAGGGGAAAGAATTATCATATAATTTTTTTTGACCCGGGTCAAGGCAAGTGTCATCCGGGGGTCAACTTAATTTTTTTTAATGGGAACCCATTTTTACCTTGAAGATCTGAAGAGTTTTTCTGGAATATTCTCAAAATTTATGAATTAATAGGAATTTTTTAATAACATTGTATACTAAATGTTACTATCTACAATATGTATTCAAAACGTTGTTTCTATCTTGAACCATTTTCCAATTACAAGAAGTTACAATTTTGATTTATCTGCCTACCTATGGAAAAAAAAATATTTGAGTGTTAATGTCATATGAATTTTTGACTTTTTGGCAAATTGAAATGGAAAATATGAAATGTCATTTAGTAGGTATTTATAAGGTCATAATAAACTTTAATAATATTATAAAAACTACAATTCCCGAATTCCCTTCTAGTACAATGGTATATTTTTGTGAGTAAGTACTTTCATACACACTTAGTAAAATAGTAGAGTATATGGCGAGAGGTCATGTGTTGGCCACATCGGATTTTTAAAGTTTAAATTATTGCGCGGCTAAGTTCACATTTGCCGCGCCCAATTGATCCACCATTTGTTTAACTTTATTTATCTATTTTAAAGAATGAGTTTAGTATTGTTTAATACTTTTTTTGATTGTTTGCATTTTAATATTAAGACTATTTTAAAATATATATGGGCGCGGCTAGGTTCTTATTTTCCGCACCCAATTGATCCACCTTTTGTTTAACTTTATTTATCTATTAAGTATGAGCTTAGTAATGTTTAAACTTTTTTTTTGATTGTATGCATTTAGTGAAAACATGGCCACCGGTAACATGGTTGATGTTGGTTTAGTGACTCAAGAGTTAAATAAACTACGTAAAGTCGACCTGATCGATTTAATAATAAAAAGGAAACTACCAGATGGGTCTCAAGGTAATGAAATATTAGAAAATTTCATTCTCTATACTATATTTGAGAATGACTGGCAGTAATAAATCATTCTGTCAAAGACATTCCAGTGGTGCGCCAATAATTGTTTGCATATGGATAGTCGAAATGACTAAATTCGGTAGAGAACTATCGTTTTAGGGCTAAGTTGTTTTTCAGGGTCAGGTAAAGTCATTTAAATAATTAAGATGAAACTACCAGAATATAATCTAAAATGTGGTTTTCATAACAGGATAAATAAATATCCGAACCCTCTCTAAGTCAAAATACCGCATAAAAGTATAATTTAATTTCATAAAATCGTTTTAAGTACTACAGAAGTATTAAATAAATCTGTTAGTTAGCAACTTTCCATACCAGGATTAATAAATATCGGAACTTCGCTAAGCCAAATATATCTATTTTTTTTAAATTAAATTTATTTTAATAATAATGAGTGGGAAAAAATATAAAAATTTTTTATTTTTAGTAAATGTATAAACAGATCACTCTGAAAAATCCTATCTACGTCTATGACACAGTCCGACGGGGATTATCTGTGCGTTTAGGACGGCATTTCTATTGTTCGAGAAGTAAGTTCCGTTCCAAGTACAAAGCGTGCGGCTTATATTGACCATCCTAGTGTAGTTACAACTGATTTTTCTGGTAGTTTTATTTGCCGCATTGCTGGCAAAAATCCAATACTATACTCTTGCAAATAATGATTTATTACTGCCAGCCAATCTCAAATGGACTATACCAATTTAACTGCGAGATCTTCTTGGAATCTCAGGTTAGTGTTAAAGAAACATGTTATAACCTTGAGTGCAAGAAATTAGCAGAATATCATGACAATTGCAAAGTTCAAATTAATCTGCAATCTAAACTCATCAATCAGATGGAAAAAAGAACGGAGGACCAGGAATTAATAATTAACTTGCTAAAAAGTTTAGTGAGGTTAGTCAAAATAAAAAAACAAACCAATCAACAGTTGGTAAAAACAAAAATAACTTGGAAACAATTAGCACCCAAGAAGTTCTCAACCAGTTCAAAAACAAACCAAATCACACACCAGTGTGACGAATGAAAAAATAAGTAAGAAAGACCAGAACACAATTAATTCTCCGAAAACTAAATCTGTACCTGTTCAGCCAAGAAACAAAAAATCATACATAGAAGGAAGTTGCAATAGTGGCGAAAGCCACGGTTTCAGAGCTGCTGAAAAGAAAGGTTGGATATATGTTGGCCGAGTCTGCGCAAACACCACAACGGAGAACCTAAAACATTTTCTTCAAAGCAAATACAAAACATTTGTTATTGAGGAAATAAAAAAAACACGAGCAAAACACAAATGCTAACAAATCCTTTAAAAGTAGGCTTTGATATTGAATTATTAGATGAAATCAATAAGCCTGAAGCTTGGCTAGCAGGCTTGAAGATCCAAAGATGATTTTTTCGAGGACAGCGGACTTAATCCCAATTTTACGGTACACAACAAAATAAATTTGGATGCTGACTTTAACTTTAAAATTGTACAAATCAATGCAAGAAGTGTGCGCAGCAAAAAACCGAATATTGACGCATTTCTTAATGAACTGGATCCAGATCTAATAAGTATTTGTGAACATTGGTTGAATGACAATGAAATAATCAATTTTAAATTAGAACAATTTTATTTAATAAATTATTTTTGCAGGAGAAATTCCAGAGGTGGAGGCGTGGCTATTTTTGCATCAAAAAAGCTACGTACAACCAGGGCTATTAAGGTAGTAAATCCATGGGTAGTGACAACCCAAAATATGACTTAAATTAATATACAGCATTCATTACAAGTCGTAGAATTTGAATAAAAATTAAAATTTATAGGTAACCGTTGAAATAACGAAGATAATTGAATTTAAAGTTGACACAAAAACGCGCTAAAATACATTACGTATATGGAGGTTACCAGTAGATTTACTAAACGATTAGAAAATTTTATATCATAACAACGCAACACATATTTGGAAAACGCATATGTTATTCTTTGATATTTGAGGTATTTATTAGAAAAATAAAAAATATGGGTCACCGCAATAATGGTTGAGAAATCGCATGCAAAAGGTTCCAGTCTCAAGAAAAATTATGTTTTTGACGTACTACTACTGCATTTCAGTGTAAACTTAAATTTCAATTATATTTTTTATTTAATTGGATACCTATGATTTGTAATTTACATCCAAATCTACGATTTTTAATGATTTATTTCTGATTATTTGACTGCTTCGGCCTCACCTCACACCGAAATCACGTACGCTTATGACCGACGGATTTTCTACCTTAAGTTTCCAGTAGATGCAGTTGAAGGAATTTTTGAATACACATGTGTCAATTTCACACTGGAGGGTAAAAAGAGTATCTTAGTTTCAATCTATCGTCCCCCAACGGGTGATTGTCACGAATACTTAAACCAACTTTATAATCTTTTAAATGTGGTATGTTTAAACTACATTTTTATTTTCATTGGTGGTGATTTCAATATTGATCTGCTTGCTGATACTACCTATAGTATAAAAGTAGAATTTTTAGATTTACTAAAATCGTTTAATCTCAGTCAAACTTCATTTAAGCCAACCAGAAATCAAAGCACTTTAATTGATAACATATTTACAAATTTTATGAATGACTATAGTGTTGCAAATTTATTTGTTCAATCCTACTATTGAAATATGTTATTTCTTACTTGGATACAATGCTTGAAACTGTTTCTTTTGTTCACTCCAGTTAATCCTATGGCAACGGGTGGGCAAAAGTAGTGAGTGTAATTACTTTTGCCCACTCGCCCTTCCATTACGATATTAGAAATAATCTACAATATATTTCATAACATTTATTACATTAAAATTTATATTTATTAAAAACAGGATGACTGTAGATTAAATGAAAAAAGCAAAACTACCTCATCAAGAACTTAACTTACAAACTTCTTCAAATCTTTTATTGAAATATGCGTAACCATAATGAAGAGGGTGCATACTTCTCAATCAATCCATTTAAATAACTCCCTCTGTCACAACTTTAACGTTTTTTGACTGCATCCGCTGACGGAATTTTCTATCTTATTGAAATACCTTTCTTTCGATTTTTTAGGCAACAGATTAAATGTAGCAGCATAAACCTCTTTAAATTATGTCTTCTTAAACAATGACATCATTTTCTTGTGCCATATTTCCACAGTTCTAATTTATAAATGATTTTCAAGACAGTGACATAAATGAACTATATTTATTTTTGTTGACAATTGCGACTATTTTTATTTACATGAAACATAACAACGCAATCCGCCGCCTTTGTTACTTCAAATTTCATGCAAGTTTTAATGTTTAAATAATATTCTTCTCGTAGGATTGAACAAAACGCTATACAGCACTTGTGAAGAAACGAATTCGCTCACTTTGTGTGCTTTTGCACACTCGGCTGCGCCTCGTGCACAAAACTGCCACATGCGTGAGCGAAATTCTTAGTTTCTTCACTTGTACTGTAATATACTATTACTGAATTTTCTGACCATGATTCACTGTTATTAAATGTTATTATTAATTCGAAAGAATCAACACATTATACAGTACGACGGAGAAATTTCTCAGAAACAAATCAGCATTTGTTTTTTCATATGCTACAACATGAAAATTGGACTGAGGTCTTATCAGCCGCTGATGTAAATACCAAATATGAGGTATTTTTCAATACATTTAAGCACTATTACGACACTGCTTTTCCACTATTAAGTAAACGTATTCAAAATAAACAAAACTCTTGGATTACTCCTAAAATAAAAGCAATGTCTGAAGAGATTGAATGCTATTACTGGCTTACTAAAAATACTGACAACGTTCAGTTAAAACATAAATATAAAGATCTTAAAAATAAATATAACTTAGAAATTCGTAAAGCTAAACTTGCGTTCAATGATAGTCTGATAGCAAATTCGAACAATATCGTAAAAAGTAGTTGGGACTTGATCAGAAACAATACATCAAATAAAACAAAACAAAAGAAAATTTCTCTTAACATTAACAATCAAGTAGAAGAAGATCTAGACTCATTAGCTGATATCTTTAATAAAAATTTCATTTCTAGTGTTGAAAATGTTATCAATGATAAAAATCCAACAGACCACCTAACCTATGATGTCTCATTAAATAACTCTGAAGTAGATTATAACATGTACTTAGCAAAAGTTAATGATTTGGAGATCGTAGAATTACTGAAATCACTATCAAAAAAGAAGTCCGTGGGGCCAGATGACATTGCAAGTTTTGTTGTTGGTAATGTTGCTGAGCTTATCGCACCTCCTCTTTCAAACATTATAAATTGCTCCTTTAGAACTGGACTTTATCCAGATGCACTAAAAGTTGCTAGAGTTACTGCCTTGCATAAAAAAGAAAATACTTCAAAAATAGAAAATTATCGTGCTATTTCAAAAATATCTATCTTTGCAAAACTTATTGATAAAGCAATGTTCAAAAGATTAAATTATTATGTTGAAAGTAACAATTTAGTGTCCGATACGCAACACGGATTTAGAAAAGGAGTCAGTACTCAAACAGCTCTATTTAACACATCTAACTTTATTCTAAACTCAGTTGATAGCAAAAATATTACAGTAGGTCTATTCTTCGATCTCACTAAAGCTTTTGACGTAATAAATCATGGTTTACTTCTGGAGAAATTGAAACTTTATGGTGTTTGTGGTCCTGTTAATACTTGGTTCAAATCATATTTAGAAAATAGAAGACCAATTTGTTCAATTGACAGATTACTTTACTGGTAACATCCACAAATCAAACATCCTAACTCTACAGATGGGTTTACCCCAAGGCGGAATTTTATCTCCACTCCTTTTTCTTATTTTTTGTAATGATTTGTCAAAATATTGTTCAATTCAAGACATTCCTAATTTAAATGTGTGTCAGTACGCTGATGACACTACTATGCTTATAAGAACAGAAAATTTAAATCTAGCAAGTATAACTTGTAACACTATAGTGGCTATTATGAATTTGTGGTGTCAGTCAAACAGATTAATATTGAATCCTACAAAATCAGCTGTACTGCAATTTTCAAACAAAAACTTTAATATTGACTCATGTAGCTTACTAGTTAAGTCAATAAATAAATCCATACCCGTTCTTCAAACAACAAAGGTGTTAGGAGTTCTTTTTGACAATCATGTGACTTGGGAACCTCATGTGGACCACATTGCTAATAAACTCAATAGTGCACATTATGCTCTCTTTGCTCTCAAGTCGTGTGTTGGACAACATATACTACTTACGTTTTATCATAGCTATGTAAAATCAGTCCTGGAATACGGAATTGTTATTTGGGGAAACTCTAAATTTTCCAGTAGATTATTTATTATACAGAAGAAAATTATTAGATTGCTAAGCGGTGCATCGTGGAGAGAGCATTGTAAACCGTTGTTTCTTAATTAGTCCAGTAAATCTACCAAAAATGGGCAATCAGAGGAACTAAAAATACTAGTTCCAATTTCTTCAGGAATGTGTAGGGGAGGGTCCCCCGCACAAGAAAATATAAAGTCCCTCCAAATTCCGGTGCCGCTGAGGGGTGGGGGGAGCTTTAAATGTTCAATTTTTCAGTTTTTCGTTTATAACTCGAAAACGGTGCGTTACAGTGAAAAAGTACTTTGTTATAAAATGAAAGCATATTAAATTTGCAACAGCTCTGTACGTTCAATAGTTTTCGAGATATGGCACTTCCAAATTTAACAATTTTTTCCAAAAAATAAAAGTTGATTTTATTTGCTTTTTTCGTAATTTTTGTATTTAATTAACTGTAATTTCTGAACGAATAAAAATATTGTCTTCCGGTTTCTTTCATTAAATTTTACGAACATTTCTCTATAAAATTCATTATCTTAAATTTTTTTAGGGCATTCATTAAGCCAAAATATCTATTTTTTTCGAGAGAGAAGTATTCAATTTTTTACAACAATGTATTTTATAGAGAAATGTTCGTAGAATTTAATAAAAGAAACCGGAAGTCGATAACTTCATCCGTTCAGGAGTTATAGCTCATTAAACACAATAAATATAAAAAATTTAAAAATCTCTTTACTTTCTCTCGGGAAAACATTTTATATTTTGGCTTAATGAACACCCTAAAAAGACTTTATGCAAGAAACCGGAAGTCGATAGCTTTATTCGTTCAGAAGTTACAGCTCATTAAACACAATAAATATAAAAAATTTAAAAAATTCTTAATTTTCTTTCGGAAAAACATATGATATTCTGGCTTAATGAATACCCAAAAAAGATTTTAAAATAATGCATCTTATGGAGAAATGTTCGTAGAATTTAATGCAAGAAACCGGAAGCCGATAACTTTATTCGTTCAGAAGTTACAGCTCATTAAACCCAATAAATACAAAATATTTGAATACTTTTCTCTCGAAAAAAAATTGATATTTTGGCTTAATGAATGCCCTAAAAAAAATTAAGATAATGAATTTTATAGAGAAATGTTCGTAAAATTTAATGAAAGAAACCGGAAGACAATATTTTTATTCGTTCAGAAATTACAGTTAATTGAATACAAAAATTACGAAAAAAGCAAATAAAATCAAGTTTTATTTTTTGGAAAAAATTGTTAATTTTGAAAGTGATATATCTCCAAAACTATTGAACGTACAGAGCTGCGGTTGGGCTTAAATTGTTGCAAATTTAATAAGCTTTTATTTTGTACCAAAGTACTTTTTCACTGTAACGCACCGTTTTCGAGTTATAAGCGAAAAACTGAAAAATTGAACATTTAAAGCTCTCCCCACCCTCCAGCGGCACCGGAATTTGGAGGGACTTTATTTTTTCTTGTTTAGGGGACCCTCCTCTACACATTCCTGAAGAAATTGGAACTAGTATTTTTAGTTCCTCTGATTGCCCATTTTTGGTCTAGATTGACTGGACTAAAATCTAAAAATTATGACTTTTTACTCTTTGTATTTGCACAACTTAGCAATTTTTATGTACGACAATAAAGAAAAATTTCTTACAAATAACAACTTAAGCTCTGGAATGCAAACTAGACACGCCTCTGACCTTTCAATTCCAAAACATAGTACTGCACTTTTTAAAACAGGCACTGTTTACAATGGAATAAAACTTTTTAATAAGATACCAAATGTAATAAAAAATTTACCACGAAATAATTTCAAATGTACAATGAAAAATTATTTTTGTAAAAATGCTTTTTATTCAATAGATGAATTTTTTAATTGTAGTGTTTGTTGTACTAATTTTGTTTTGTTTGACGTTGTAATACTCTATTTGAGTATAACTACAGAATTTTAAATAAATAAATAATATTAACACTATTTTAAAATTATATAAGTGCGGCTAAGGTACCATTTTCCACACCAAATTGATCCAGCGTTTGTTTAACTTTATTTATCTATTTTAAAGTAAGTATGAGTTTTGTATTGTTTTATACCTTTTTTGATTGGTTGCATGTAAAATTAACACTATTAGTAAAAATTATTAGGTATTAGGTATCTAAAGCCGCGTACTGACTTGAGCACTTTTGCGCGCACGAACGGTTTGCGCGCAAGAATGCTCTAGTCAGTACGTAGGTTTTGTCTGTGCGCGCACAGTCCAAGCACGCACGAACGCTATCCGTCGCTTGTCGGTACATCAAAGAATTTTTGCGCGTATGCTTGCTCAGTGTGGACGTGTATTTGGCAGCTAAGAGTTTACGCGCACGTACGTAGCAACTGACAGCAGAGGGAAAAGATTTAAGTTACAAGAAATTGCAATGGAGTGGTCAAATGGTATGGCTCTGCAGTTAATTGACGATTATGAAAAATTCCCAATATTATGGGATCCTAAATATTTAGATCCACTGTTTTCTTGAAATTTTAAGTCGCATAATAAGTTGTTACCGCCATATTTTTCTCCGATTTTATATAGTTGAGTAACCTACCATCGTTTTGATTTTTTCTTCTTTTTTTCTATTATGCAATGCATGCTGTTACCGTCTCAGACATTTTTGGACGAATGGCTGGAGCACTAATTTGCGCGCACGTAAAGAATTTTTATTAAAAGCCATAAGTCTGTACGCACAAACGTTCGTGCGCGCAAATCATACGTGCGCGCAAAAGTGCTCAAGTCAGTACGCGGCTTAAGAAGGCAGAAGATTATACACCTGTTAATATGCTTCCTGTGTGTGAGAAAATTATTGAAAAAATTGTTTATGAGCAACTGTTAACCTTTTTAAAAGATAATGGTGTACTCGCCGATCAACAGTCTGGTTTTCGGGAAAAACACTCGTGCGAATCGGTGCTCCAATTAATTTTATCGGATTGGAAAAACAGTACTGACAATAATAAATATGTGTGTGCGGTTTTCTTAGACCTAAAACGAGCGTTCGAAACAATAGACAGACATCTTCTCCTTCTGTTAAAGAAACTTTTTAATTATGGTATAGACGGTGTAGTGCTCCAATGGTTTGAAAGTTACCTTCATAACAGACACCAGAGAACTAAATGGAGTGACAATTTATCAAGTGAAAATGTGTGCGAGCTTGGTGCCCCTCAAGGAAGCGTCATAGGGCCACTATTGTTCATTGTATATATGTAATATATAAACTAGTGATGTGAGCCGAGAATATTCTCCAGAGAATATTCTCAAGAACGAGAATTTTCTCAAGAATATTCTATATAATATTCTTCGTAATATTCTTCATAATATGCTTTCGAGAATATTCTTAAGAATATTCTCGAAATATTCTCAAAATATTCTCAAGAATATTCTCGATCGATATTAAAATCTAAGGATTCCCCTACGAGCTCCGTCAACTATATCTTCGGACACTATGTGTTTTTTGTATTTAGTCTTATTTATTACATACATATTATTTTTTAGTAATGTCCGCAACATTAGAGACGAGTTATGCAAGATATTTGACAAATATGACATTATATTCGTAAACTCAACTAAATTGATCACTAAAAACGTTTATTTTGTTTTCAGTAATAGATATATTATGCTAATATCTGCAAGAAAATATTATTATTTATATTTTGGTAGAAAATTGTTTGTATTTTAGAATAAATAGGATTCTGTTTTGAAATAAAATTATTTTAACTTAGTGCCCCAAGAAATAATTTTCAAGCGATTTGAGTACTTTTTTCAAATGAATGTATACCCTGTTATGTATTAACTGTTTTCATAATAAATATAACTAAAAGCAAGCTAATTAGTTATTGTATTCAAAATTATGTAGCAATTTTTTAGACTCAATTAGTTTTTCATAAATAGGCTTAATTGAATAAAAAATAAGTGTCCGAACCTATAGGGGGGGGGGGGGGGGGTTCGTATTTAACTTTATCTTTACTTACTTACTGTTCCTTACTTGTTTTGTTATACTATTCCATTTTTGTTTTTGTTTAAGAATAACATTTAAATTAATATTGTACAAGTACATCCATACATTCTAGAATCGTATTATATTATTATGTTTAGTTAAGTTTATATTTTAAATTTTCATAAACTTATACCTATTCAAAAATATTATTAAAATCTGTTAAATTTAACTATACGTGAATGAGAGCACTAAACTGATGGAAATATGAGCATATACTAACATTTAAATGTAAATTTTAATAATTTCCAATTTTTTTTATAATTTCAAGAATATTCTAGAATATTCTCCGAGAATATTCTCGAAAAGAAAATTCTCGAGAATTTTCCATCACTAATATAAACGATATGGTACGGATAGTTAAGAACTGTAATATACACCTATTTGCAGACGACACATTGTTATATGTTGTTGGTGATAATTTAGAGAACATGAGTGAAATATTAAATAGGAATTTAGAATGTATAAATACTTACGTCAATATAAATAAGTTAAAAATAAATAACACAAAAAGTAAAGATATGGTCTTCGGTATTAATAAGGTAAATAACTTAAATGTTAACATAAAGATTGATAATGTTCACTTAGAAATAGTTTGTGAAATAAAATATCTACTATCTGAGTAATAAGTATAGTCACTCGGATGTAAACTTGAATAACTTGTTTAAAAATAATCCAAAAAATTTAAATAAAACTTTATACTAAAGTATGCACATTTCTACGTTATTGTATAGAATTTTAAATTTTGAAGTGTATATGTGTAGAAATAACAAAAATTTATAGCAAAAATGAGCTATGATTTTGACACATTTTTAGAAACTGTTAACTTTAATGACGTCTACTGTCAATATACATCATGCAAAAAAAATTAAATTTTGGTATAGTATAGTTATAAGCTTAGTTAAGTTATTTACGACTGTAATTTTTTTTAAATATTTATATTTTGTTTATAATAATAAAATAAGTGAACATGTAATATCTTTGTTATTAGTAATCTTATAAGATTCAAATTCAGGTTAGCAATGCCTTATATAATTATAAAAAAGATTTGTTTATAATTTTTATTTAAAAATTATTACTTGAATTTTAATAAATTTTTTTCTGAAATTTATGAATCCTGAGGTATCACTTTTTCAGAAAACAATTATTATAATTAATATAATAAGTTTAAAATAAAAATGATTAACAATTCTTTTTTATAATTATATAAGGCATCGGTAACCTGAATTTGAATCTTATAAGATTACCAGTAACAAAGATATTACATGTTCATTTATTTTATTATTATAAACGAAATATAAATATTTAAAAAAAATTAAAGTAGCAAATAACTTAACTAAGCTTATACTATACCAAAATTTGTTTTTTTTTTGCATGATGTATATTGACAGTAGACGTCATTAAAGTTAATAATTTCTAAAAATGTGTCAAAATCGTAGCTCATTTTTGCTATAAATTTTTGTTATTTCTGCAAATATACATTTAAAATTTGAAATTCTATACAATAACGTAGAAATGTGCATACTTTAGTATAAAGTTTTATTTAAATTTTTTGGATTATTTTTAAACAAGTTATTCAACTTTACATCCGAGTGACTATACTTATTACTCCGATAGTAGGAGTAGTTTTAGACTACAAATTAACATTTTCCGTTGATCGTTTATTAATGAGTATCATTAATATAAAAAAATCATACATTTATGACCCCTATAAATGCATGATTTTTTATTAATCAACGATTTATTGGATGCGTTCAATACACGTAATATTGTATTATATTGACTCGCTCTAAGTTTTACCAAAATACAAAACAGAATTAAAAGAAATGATTTTCACACTTCTAGGTAAAAAATATTTACGTAAAATTGCTTTAAAATGAATATAAAAATAATAACATCATTCTAAAAACGAAAAAACTTTGGGATTTAGTACTGCTAATCAATATTAAGTGAACTGACTGCACCCGCTTCTCCCTGAAAACAGTTGATTGTTATTGTTGAGTTGTCCATTGTTGGCGATCCAATTGTGGTGAACATTTAAAGCGGTCCTAATTTGTTGTGGAATAAAATTGAAATTTTTTCAAATTAAAAAGGTATGACCAACGGAAAAATATTGTAACTAACTCATGTGTTAAAAGGCGATTAATAATCTGAACAATTAACGCGTGAGTGAAGCGTTAAAAAGTCTCAGTTATTAATCGCCCTCATTAACACACTAGTTTGTTAAATAACTATTAAAGCTCATGCCCAGTATCTAATTAAAAAAATGGTAAAAAAGGTAAATTTGTTATATCGAATTTCTGAATTTCTTACACAATGGGCTAAAATAACTGTATATAATGCTATAATACTACCCCATTTAAACTACCTACTGTAGTTCGATTCTTTTTTTGTTACAGAAGAATGATGTAGATAAATTACAAAAAATTCAGAATAGGATAATGATAATAATATTAAAATGTAACCGGCGAACTAGTATTAATAGTATGTTAAAAACAGTCAATTGATTAAGTGTATCAAAGTATGTTGAAATGAACACTATGATATTTATTTATAAAATACAAAATAATATGTTACCGAGTTATTTACAACAACAACTGAATTTATGATAAAATTGGTTAAAGGATTAAGCGGCAAGATGAAAGGGCATGAGACATTTAGGAAATACTCATAAAGTAGTTGTTAACTTTATGAGAATTTCCTAAATATCTCATGTCCTTTAATCTTGCCGCTTAATCCTTTAACCAATTTTATCATTCAACGATGATGGCGTTACTTCTGTTCAACATCAACTGAATTTATGTACTTTTAGGCATAACTTTGATACAAGACATAAAAATAATTTCAGAATTCAGAAAGTTAAAAAAGCTAGTGCTGCAAATAGCATTTTTCATAAGGGTCTAAAAACCTACAATGAGATTCCCTTAGATATAAGGCAATGTACTACTTTAAATTGTTATTTTTCTTTAGCGATGTAAAGCTATTAATTATTAAATTATTATTTGATACAAATTTAAGTTGAAAATTGTATTATTCATAAATACACTGGGCAAAAAACCTCAATCCACTACCAAGGCGATAAAGTTCATTCATTTTTCTTTCGGGAAAAAAACATTAAGGCTCTACACTTGTGATAATAATATGTTGAAAAAGTGTCTTCGGCATATTACAAATTGTACTCTTACTATTGCACCTACACTGTTCAAATTTTAGATGTGTATAAATAAAAGATGTATCTAGAGTGCTTAGAAGCTGAAATCCGGTTATTGTTAATAGATTTGTTAATAAAAATTAAAGAATATGACTGATTTCAGTAATATTTACTCTTACAATCTCTTTAGTTCTATTTTTAAAATTAGTAAAATATTTTCTAAGCACTCTTAAGAATCACAAAACTGAAGTGTTTCAACAACAACAAAGTTGATACGTTTATAAACAAACTAGTAATTTGTCATTTAGAATTGTGAATATTTGCTACACTTTCATATACAGAGATGTCGCTAGTTGCACAACAAGGCTCACTGCATAGTAAATCCCGCCTATCCCGCCCGTACCCCGTACCAACCACTACGCTGTATCGCCGTGCGTAGGCGATTGCTGTCTTTCGAAACTTGCTGGTTTGCTGCGGATTGAAATTTAAAAGATTTGTAGTTTTGTGGATGTGAAAATTATATTTAAAAAATTTGTTTGGCGAAAAGTAATAGAATTTTAAACCGAAAACCATAGTTATCAACACGACGAAAGTCAAAAAAAAATCTGACGTGGCCATCACAAGACCTCCCGCTATACCTACTTTATTCTTTTTACTTATTACCTATACAAATATATTAATATATAAGTACCTACTATTATTATTGCTACTACTCACAAAGTCACAAATATAATTTAGTCATTTTATTTACACTGGCGAAGAAGATATAAACGATATTTTACTATTGGCACTGTCACTGTCATGTCATAATCATTTAAATTTTTCGTAGTAACAAATGTTAAACGATCATGGAGTACAAGATAACGAAATACTAAATTATAAATTAAACTTTAATTATTCTTAAATGATATCAGATACAGAAAAATTTATAAAATACCGGTTGTAGATAATAATCACATAATCTTTCATTTAAAATTTAAAAAATTGTCTTAAATTAATTATTTATCGAAATATTTTTAAAAAGTACTACTTCCGGTTTATGAATTGGTACCTATCAAAATTCACTGGGCTCTTAAGATTCGTATTAAAATCTTAAATATAAAATTTGGTTGTAAATTTTTTGTAACTTTTTGAGTTATAGAAAACGGAAAAAATGTTACATATACAACCTAACATACACACATACACACACAGAGACATGTGCTTATCTCTTAAAATCTCACACTCGAAAATTTTGACCCATCACAATAACTCCCTTATAGAATATGAGGCGGGAGGTAAAAAAGCCCCGACATGCATACTCCCTAAGAAATAAAAATATAAATAATATTGAAAACACTATGATTATTTAAGGGAAACTGAACATGAGCATGAGACTAAGTATGTGTACTATCTGATATAAATATTGTATAATAATTGTTATCTATAATTTTTAAATTAATAGAAACTACAAATTAAAGGTATAATATAATTTTAACAATTCGTCATAACGATCACTCAGAAAAGGGTTGTTTCTACTGAAAAATTATAAAGAAATTGTTATGTGTAATTTTTTAACATATAAGTATAATATTTTAGTTCAGCTGTATCTGATATCCCAACAATGGATACTGACAATGCGATATCAATGCCCAATGGGAATGTAAACAACAATGAAATTATCGTACACAGTAAAAAATTTATTGAAATCGGTGTTAAATTTTTGTGTGTTAATAAAAACTTGTTAAAATAACTCAATTTCCTAGTAAATTTAACAAACCTAGAAATTGTTAAAGCAATTTAAGTGTGAAATATATCTTTTAACACTTATTTTGTTATTTTAACCACAAAATATGTAAATTTCATATTTACTAAGCACCTAGTTAAAATTCTGATATTATAATGTTAAATTAACAAATATTTTAGTTATTTTTTCGGTTAAATATTTTTGACCAAAACAGTTTGTCAATTTAACAAACACATTGTGTTGACATGAATTTTAAAAAAGTAGTTACTTCTCCGTTGCTTTTACCTATATGGTTTGTAAATATTATTTTGGTTTTTCTATAATAAACGATGTTACACAGGCAACATTTACTTCTATACTTTTTTAGTACCTACCTATACTACTTAGGTACCTACTGTATAAGTTATGGGCTTTATTTATTACAATAACAATTATTTTTGAAATTTTTTGAAAATAAATATTACCTATATTCTAAAATGCGTAGTAAGTAGTAACAAACAATTAGTTACATTTAACAAAAACTAGTGTTAAATTAACGACATTTTTATATAGCTTATATAACAAAAAAAATGTTAGTTTAGCTAAACATTGTGTTACTTGTAACACAATTAGTTTGTTAGCAAATAACACCAAAAATTGTGAAAACAACAAAACTAACATTGTTAAAGTAACAAAGTTTTTTGATAATTAATTAACAATTTTGCTTGTTGAAGATTAACTAAAGCGTAATTTGTTAAATTAACCAAAAATAAGTAGTGGACCTGCTGGAACCCTGTTTTGTGTTAAATGTGTGTTAATATTTTTTACTGTGTAGAGTCTATAATTAAAAAGTAATAAACATAATAATTATAACAACTCGTCATAACGTCATAATTATTATAAACCAATATATTGTTATGTGTAATTTTTAAATTTATATACAGGGTTAAAAACAAAAAGCAGGCCATAGGCGTTTTAACATGGGAAATCGGTTTTTCCTTGCACAAAAGTGACCACTTAATTTTAGACAAAAATACTTCAAATAAAAAAAAATTAATATTTCTGACAGTTAAATAGCATTCATTTGTTTGTAATTTTGTTTCAATTCCATGGCTGTCACACAAATGAGCAATTGTTATAAAATAAAATAAAAAGAATGTTTCAGTTTATAACCGCGTGAAATAAAATGTGATTATTAGATTACTGATTTAGATGCAGAATTTAATTTCCTAAAACTTTTATTTGAAATATTTTTGTCTAAAATTAAGTGGTCACTTTTGAGCAGTGTTGTGACAGATCATTTTAAAATGGATCTAGATCAAGATCAAGATCTTCTCGTATAATATGATCTAGATCAGATCATAGATCAATTTTTATGATAGGATCTTTTTTTTTAGATCAGATCAATAATTAGTGATCTTTTTTTCTTTAGATCGTAAAAAGATCAATATTAGACAAAATATTTAATTGTTGTATTACATTACACACAAAAAAGAAAAAAATACAAAATATTCAAGCGATTTAATCTATAGTTTAAAATTAAAACATTAAAAATATTAAACTCTTACTCTTTTAAATTTTCAATTTTATGCTTTAACTTGCATATAGTGTAGAAAAAAATCTAAAAATATGATCTTATTTTAAGATCATAGATCATATTTATTTGATCTAGATCAAACTCAAGATCCTTAAAAAGAAGATGATCTAGATCAGATCAAAGATCACGTAAATTGAGCTAGATCAGTGATCTAGATCAATTGATCTATATCAGTCACAACACTGCTTTTGAGCAAGGAAAAACTTATTTCCCATGTTAAACGCCTATGACTTGCTTATTGATTTACAGCCTGTATATTTGTTATTTTATTTTTTGGACACTTCTGGGAATGTTAGTTGAAAAAGTATTATAATTTTATAAAAAAATAAATTATGTTTTAATGAATTTTAAATTTATTTATAGATACCTAGAGATGACAAGTTTTGGGAGAATAATATGGCAGATAAATTTAAAAAAATTTATTTTGATTGTTTGCTGCCTGAAATTATAGATCCGCGCCATTCTAAAAATTTACCAATAAGAAATCCAGCGTATCGAACGAAACAGTAATTTAAATAAATAGTCCTTGATAATACATGTAGTCCAGTAACTTTGTCATGGTTGTAATGGGCCTAAGTTGCATCAAGTGGTGGTAGTAGGTTTCTATTTTTTTTCTTGTATAGGATGTGACTGAGATACAAAATCCAAGTTTTCGACCTCGGCAACCCTCCGGAACACTTTTGAATATCTCAAAAACTGCTAAATTTTTGCACTTTTTTCGGTTTCTTACCATTTTGACTATGAAGGAGCACGATTTCGACAAAAACCATTCTATACATTTTTAAACTAGATTAAATTGTCTACAATCTAAGACCAGAATGGGCTCGGTAGTCCTAATAGTTTCCGAGATACAGCTTTTCAAAGTTTGGCAAAATATACAGATTTGAAACACCAACCGTTTCTCTCTACAAAAATTTTACTATATTCTCTCGCGGAAGAACTTTAAATTTCAGCTCAAGAAAGACCATTGAAAATTTTTGACAGAATGTATCTTATAGAAAAAAGTACGAGGAATACAGTGCTGCAAACCGGAAGTCAATATCATTATTCGTTCAGATATTTCTATTATTATTCGTTCAGATAATATAGTTGATTAAAAACAATGAACAAAAGAGTAAACATAAATTTTACTAAATTCTCTCGCGGAAAAACTTTAAATTTCAGCTCAAGGAAGACCACTGAAAATTTTTGACAGAATGTATCTTATAGAAAAAAGTACGAGGAATTCAGTGCTTCAAACCGGAAGTCAATATCATTATTCGTTCAGATATTATAGTTAGTTTTTCCCCGAGAGAATATAGTAAAAATTTTGTTTATTCTTTTGTATATTGTGTTTAATTAACTATAATATCTGAACGAATAATGATATTGACTTCCGGTTTGCAGCACTGAATTCCTCGTACTTTTTTCTATAAGATATATTCTGTCAAAAAATTTCAGTGGCCTTAGTTGAGCTGAAATTTAAAGTTTTTCCCCGAGAGAATATAGTAAAATTTTTGTTTATTCTTTTGTTTATTGTGTTTAATTAACTATAATATCTGAACGAATAATGATATTGACTTCCGGTTTGCAGAACTGAATTCCTCGTACTTTTTTCTATAAGTTACATTCTGTCAAAAATTTTCAATGGTCTTCCTTAAGCTGAAATTTAAAGTTCTTCCGCGAGAGAATATAGTAAAATTTTTGTAGAATAGAAACGGTTGGTGTTTTAAATCTGTATATTTTGCCAAACTTTGAAAAGCTGTATCTCGGAAACTATTAGGGCTACCGAGCCCATTCTGGTTTTAGATTGTATACAATTTAATCTAGTTTAAAAATGTATTGAATGGTTTTTGTCGAAATCGTGCTCCTTCATAGTCAAAATGGTAAGAATCCGAAAAAAGTGCAAAAATTTAGCAGTTTTTGAGATATTCAAAAGTGTTCCGGAGGGTTGCCGAGGTCGAAAACTTGGATTTTGCATCTCAGTCACATCCTATACAAGAAAAAAAATAGAAACCTACTACCACCACTTGATGCAACTTACGATGTACTATGTTACTGGACTAATGTCGATAGAGACTCTTTATCGTCGTTATTTAATATGTAACATTAATTGATAATAACTATGTACCTATATGCGTTCATCTTTTTCTGTACCTAATGCAGAAGAAAATAAAAATTAATATGAAAAACTTCATTGTATACAATCTATTAATACCTGAAATAATTGTCTAAATAATTATGTTTTGGTTTAATTCAAATTTTTCAAAAATTTGGAGTATTAACCTATGTGAGTACCTATGTCTATAATAAAAAATTAAGATAATTCAGGTACTACTCTTATGCTAAATATAGTGAAAAAAAGGACCTCGCTATATATTACAAACTAAGATCTTGTTATTATACATATACGGTTCATATTTTATATAAAGATAGTTAAAAGATGACTGAGAAATTATATTTTTAAATTACTTAATAGTCTTTTAGTAATTAATTAGTAAAAATGATCTATTTGGTCGATTTTTTACAATTTTTTTCGTCATTTGTATAATCTTTTTGACATAAAATATTTTCTTACCACTCTTATACGAACAATGGAAGAAATCGACAATTTAAAACAAAATTGATAAATACACTTGTTGACTGCAATAATATTGCTGCAATTTGCAATAGAATCAGAATTTACGATTCTGGCTATATTGCTCAATATAAAAATCTAAAATTTACCATGTGTAGGTACCTAAATAACTAACGAAGCATCAAAAAATTCATACAATACATTGTTGCGACAACAATTAGAGAAAATAAGAATTAATTTAAGCATTTTAATATTACCTACAAATTATGGCCTTATTAATGCATTAGTTATTAATTTTGTTTTAAATAGTCGATTTCTTGCATTGTTCGTAAGAGTGCAAGAAAATATTTTTTGTCAAAAAAATTACACAACTAACGAAAAAAATAGTAAAAAATCGGCCAAATAGACTATTTTTATTAATTAATTACTAAAAGATTATTAAGTATTTCAAAAATATAATTTCTCCAGCACTATCGAGTCATCTTTTAACTATTTTTATATAAAATATGAACCGTGTATGTGTAATAACTAATAAGTAATAACAAGAGCTCAATTTGTAATATAGCTAGGTCACTTTTTCAATATATTTCTAGAAGAAAGAGTGACAGTTCCCTCTCGCTGTTATATCAATACTGACAAATATTTCGTTAGATTCTCTAAGCACCACCCAACTTTCACTTGATACGCTGACCCATAACTTGAGAAGTGGGAGAAATGCCTGCCTACTTGCTACCTCGCCCTTGTTCCCTCAAAAACCTTGGATGGTCATGACTAACAAGTGTTGAGCCTTAAGCCCCTATGATTGCCACGGTAGTAGCATCAGAATTTCATAAATTCTGGCTTTATTGTTCAAAATAAAAATCTGAAATTTAACATGAGTAATGACGAAACATTATTTAATCGAAAAAATCATACAATACATTATTGCGACAACAATTAGAGAAAATAAGAGTTAATTTTTGCATTTTAATATTCAAGATTCTTACTTTATTAATGCATACAATTGAATTTTATTTGATGTAAAACCGATTCCTTACGATGTTCTGAAGAGTGTCACAAGAATTTTTTTTTAAAAAACCTTCAAACAATAAGTTAAAAAATATTTTAAAATTGATTGATTTCACCAGTTTTCACTAATTAATTACCAGCAGACTATTAGAAAATCGTCTTGTGACACCCTTCTTTATAAACTTACATATCAAATATGAGTTCATAGATTTAAAAAACAAAGTCACAATCTTGAATATTGTAGCATCCTATTTTGCTCTAAATTTCATAGCAAGTGTATACCTAGCCTAGTACTGCCGATGATTTGGCGCGAAGTTATGAATTTTTGAAATATAATTGCATTTTGTGCCTTTTCGGTCATTACTCGGCTAATTTTAAACAGATATCAATGATTCTTTGAATTGTCACAAGATTGAAGTTTCCTCTTCAATGGTATGCAAATTAATGTGACGTCAAATCTAATTCACTCGAAGGCACCCCCTAAGAAAAAACAATGTTTTTGACACAAATATGTCAAACTTTGACAACATGTATTCTGTACCAAAAAATGTTTTCTACCCAATGGAACAACATGGCGTTAAAATTTAATCATTTTTAGGTAAATTTTATACGATGATTTTATCCGAAGCTATGGGCTTTTTAAATTTACTTTGCATTTTGTGAGTTTTTCAAAACTCTGCTTAAATTTGGATAAGTTTGAAGTCTAAAGCAATTACGAGAACATTAAACGAAAAAATTAAGGTAAGACGTACATTATTTGTAGACAATAAAATTTCAAAGATAAAAAAACATGCCATTTTTTTTCAAAAATTCATAACTTCGCGCCAAATCACCGCAGGTACTGATTTTTCCCCCCGAAAGGAAAATAATAAACTTTATCTGTTACGTAGTTCAAGATTTTTTTTGCACCTGGTACAAGTTGTCAAAGTTTGACATTTTTTGCCATCAAAAACATTTTTTCTCAGGGCAGTGGCAGAGGGTGAAATTAACTTGGCGTCACATTAAAGAGAAAACTTCAAACTTGTTAGAACTTGAAGATTCATCCATTTTCGACCAAATTCAACCGAGTTATGGCGGTCTACAAATTCGAAATCTATGGTGCATTATGATGTGGTGCGTTTTTACTTCCCCGATTTATGTAATAGAGGGAAGTATTGTAATCGTGATTTTTTGACAGTTCGAGATTTTGGTGAAACTTCACGTTTTAGATCCTACTGAGCCCAAAAAAACATAATTTAAAAAAAAGTCGGTCTGTTAGTCTGTCGATCTGTTTGTCTGGATGTTGCATAACTTAAAAACGCGTTGGAATTTTTGACTGAAATTTTATATTTAAGATCTTGAGCCAAAATTTGACTTCAAGTTCGTTAATGAGCTTTATTCAACCAGTAGTACCAACTTTATAAACATAACTTTTTTTATTTTTATCAAAATACCATGTGTGTGGTATCAAATTAAAGCTCTCGTCAATAGAATTCTAGTAGAAAAACAAAAATAACATTAAGCGATCGTCAATTGTTTTATTTTTATAAATTATTCAAATTATACCGAGTTTGGTGTCAATTTAAAGCGCGCGGGGAGATAAGTTGAGTAAAAATGTAAAAACTGACATTTATGCGATTTTCAATTGTTTCTCAAAAATTATTCAAATTTTTTCAAGTGTATTTTATCAAAATTAAAGTTCTCTGGAAAAAAAATTAGTCGAAGAATCAATAACAACATTTAAACGATGGTCAGTTGTTTTTACCTCCCGCAGGGGAGGTATTGTGACGGGTTATTATTTTCGAGTGTGACTTTTTAGTGAATAAGTACGATTTAAAAACCAAATTTTACATTTAAGGTTTTAATACAAATCTTAAGAACCCAGTTTTTTTTGTAGCAATCCCCAATCCGGCCGTAGTAGGTATACTAAAAGTATATTTCGATAAATAATTAATTTATTACAATATTTTCTATTTCAAATGATAAATTATATTTTTGTCATCTACAATTAGTATTTTAAATTTTTATCTGTACCAGATACTATTTAGGAAATAAATTATTATTAATAATTCACAGTATGAAACTTCAGTATCTTTTTGTCTATGTTACTACATAAATTTAAATTGATTATGACAGTGACAGTGTCAAAATAGTGACACATAGTTTATATCCTATAGTTTACATAAAATTTAAAATTATATTTGTGAGTAAGTATTTATAGTATAGTAAAAACTAAAAAGAGTGGGTAGAGTATGGAGAGAGGTCTTGTGCTGGCCCCACATCAGATGTTTTCACATGTTATTTAAATTGTGCAGAATTTGGTATCAACTTTCGTAGTTTGAGAAAAAACAATATTATTTAAATTTTGCTGAATAAAGCATCAAATTAAAGGCGTTACGAAAGTAAGTTATTAAAACTTATAGTCTTGGAAGAACTGTGGTGGACACAGCAGATTTTTTATTTTGTCGAATGAATATAAATGAGAGATACAAAAGTATTAATTAATTATTTATTAAATTATTAAAGTTTATTATATAACTACAAACTGACAGTCACACAACTGATTTGTTCTAAAAAGTCTTTAGCGCGTAATTTAAATAATTTAAAATGAATGCAACTACGTCGGTGTATTTTTGAAGAACAAAAAAAATCTATTCAAACAAATATGAATACATTTCAATAAAATTTCATGATTTTAAATATACTTTTAAATATTTTAGGGTTAGCGACCCGGAGGGATGCTGGTGAGTGAGGCCTGCGAATAAGAAAAATTTTACAGAAATCGTATTTATATATTTTTTGTATTATTTGCAAAGAACGATGTAATTTTCTCCATTTCATTTATAAATTCGTAAATCTGTAAAACTTTCAGATTTTTTCAGAATAGACCAGTAATATAAACTATAAAGTTAGGTACCTTATTTAACATGCTAACAATTACATAATAGTTATTTATGTTATAAGGATCGTAATGTCAATTATTATGGTACTAGTCGTAAAAATTAGTCGAAGGCGAAGCCGAGTTTGATAACACAACGTGTACTACAATGATTGGTTACGATTCGTATTGCATACAAAATTTTATCTGCTGGCGTAAATTAGTCAAAAAGTAAAATAAATTATTTGGTATTTAGACAAAAAAATTAAATCTAAAAAAATCAGGTACCTACGCATTCTTTAGTGACGAGTTGTTTGTTATTTCATTATGGTACTGAGTAACCATACTGGATTCATTATGGTCCTTGACCTATAATGAACGCTATTATGGTCCTCAAATTGAGGCTAATAATGTTGTCATTATGACGCATCATTACATAAAATATTTCATTATATATATATATATATATATATATATATATATATATATATATATATATATATATATATATATATATATATATATATATATATATATATATATATATGGAAAATGATCACGACTGATCAGTTAAGGAAGCAAAAATAATTTCAGAGGTATGCAGTCAGTAGATGGGTTACTGTCAAGCTTTCGGAATTAAATTTATTCTTTCTTCAGGACGCTACAATATATGAGAAATAGTGTCGTAAGTAAAAAGAATTTTTACAACAAAGTATTCAAAAACGTACGTAAACTTTTAGCTGATTTGGTATTATTAATAGACAACATGGAAGGTGAGGAAAAGGACATAGTAAGATCTAGAATTACTAACATTATTACAAATTTTCTACAATAACACCAAGCTACCAATAATAACATTAATTTGCTTTACAATAAATGCAGAAATTTCCTCAAAGAGAACAATAATTTGCTAGTTTTACGTGCTGACAAAGGTAATGTAACCGTGATTATGAATAAAGATGATTACGAATCTAAATCTTTAGACATATTAACGGACACTACCAGTTATAAACTACTGAAAAATGATCCAACTAGCACAATACAACAAAAATCTAATAAATTAGTTTCGCAATTAAAAAATCAAGGATCTATTTCAGCTGAAAAAGCAAAAACCTTAACAATTTACAATGCTGTAGCTCCGCGTTATTATGGCTTGCCGAAAATTCACAAGCCTGTTTTAAGTTTAAGACCGATCATTTCATCTGTAAATGCTCCGAACAGCAAACTAGCTCAGGTTGTTGCTGAAATACCTAAAAATTCATATGACTACAGTAATTCTTACTTTGTCAAGGATCGACTCCTTTGACTTTGCTGTTTAATTTCAAAATTTTCAACTACCTGCTAATTATGTTGTAACGGATGCAAATTTTTAAATCAGAATTCTTCCTTATCATTTTTAGATATAAATTGCATTTTTTTTTGTTATAGATAGCACTGCAGTAGTTACGGCGTGCAGAGAGGATCTTCGACGTTCGAGAAGCAAGTTGGTTTCCGATCGCAGGCGTGAGCAGAAGCAGAGAGGCAGCGTGCAGCATTTCTTTTCGATTTTGCGGATGAAAAATTAGTTTGGCTTCATGGTAAAATATTCCAAATTGTGAAATTAATTTCACGTAAGTGTTTAATACATTTCTTTTATTTCCAAAATTATTTGCTATTTATAATTCATTAAATTTTTATTCAGTAAATTATTAATTCAGTACAGTAACGATAGATTATTTACTCTAATTTCACTAGTTCATTAAATTTAAATTCAAACAAACTTAGTATTTCATATTAAATTAGCAATTTTTGGCTCTAAAACTTTGCTCAAGTTTTGGTCGAGCAAGCTGGCTCGCGCCGCCTCGCCGTGGCTTGCTCACGCACCTGTTTTGAAGTAATTGTTAAAATTATATTAACGTTTTTTTGTATTGCGATACCACGTCAGAAACCAACTTCCCAATTTTTTTTTGATTTGTAAAAGCAGTTTATTGCTGCATATTATTTTTTTCATGTGTGAATGAGTTCATGTTCATTATCATTTCATATCATCTATTCTTATGGTTAATGTTAAATGGTTTGATACCTACGCTCTACTACTGTTTCTTTAGTAAGGATTTTGTATTAACGTAAATTTGAATACCAGTATCGTATCAAAGTTAAATTTTGGTACAGTTTAGGTTATTGCTAAATTTTTGGTTTAGTAGTATAGACTACAGTTATTGTAGTATAATTTTTGCTACTGGTGTTCTGGTAGAGCCTAGTGAACTTTTAGTTCAGCATTATTCTAGCATTTTCTATTTTTTTGTCATTTCTATGCATGCACGTGGTCGTAAAATCCCACCATTCCCTAATTTTGCATTAAAGTAAAGTTTTGTCTATAATGTTTATTTAAATAATCTTTTTGGCCTATTTAATTCAAAATTTATTAATTTCAAACTTGTTAATTATTTAATTTCGGTGTACACCAACAAAATTCATTTCACACGACACTTACACAATTCAAAATTGTTAAATTCTGTTTTGTATTTAAAATTTTAACAGTGTATAAAGTTTATAATAAATCTTTTCACTGTCTCAAACGTAGATTGATTAGAATAAATTTTGTAACGATTTTTGTTTAATTAAAATTTCAATTAGCCTATGTTCCACTGTAACTAGGGCAGTATTAGCTCGAATTGTAGCGCTGGCTTGAGAGGATTAGCGACTTCAGCAATACAAACATTATTTTATCAACTTCACAACCAAGCCAACACCAGCATTGCGTGACCTAGACAGCCGATAAGGGTCAAAGTGGCACAACAACTCGTGGCGACGGCCACGTAGAAGCCAAGCAGCCCGAACGTGGTGACTGGCGAATCAACCGACTGGCAAGCGATCGAAGCAGCGGCTAGAGAGCTTCCGCAGGCTGAGAGGCACTTGGTGCACCGATCATCTCCATAGCGCTAACATTCCACTCGTCGTTCTGCAGTTCGAGAGGAGAACATTAGCTAGAACAACTTTATTTGAAACTTAACTTTTTGAGACAGTAGTCAATTTTTTTATTATTATTTATTATTACACTATTTCATATTTGTGTTTAAGTAAACTTTGTGCATTGTAGTACACCATTTACACTGGCAATATACAAACATTTTTCCAAATTTTGCATTTATTTAATTTCAAGAGAATTTGTAATAAAGTTAATAATTTTATCCCTTTACTATTTCCGGTTCTTGCTTACGGAACTTCCTTTCTTTTCAAGTCAGTGGCGCTCAATATAATTTTCATACTGCCAGATCGACCCACGGCCCATTGCACCGCTAACACTCTTGCTATACTATGTCCACCGAACAGATAGAGTAGATGCTCCTCCCACAAATGTGCGCGAAATTGAAATACGGTATTGCTATTGGTAAGCCAGTTTTACACTGCTAGGCAAACTCAACTGCTGAGATCGGTCATCAAAAAAATCGTTCGTAAATAAAAATTGTACTCCATATTTCTTTTAAAATTATGTTATACATAAATGATAAAATATATAATTCTTCCATATTTATTTCAAATAAAACTATTTAATTTTTCTGCTTTTTAAAATTTGTTGCTTGTAAAGCCTACTTCTGCGCATATTGTACTACGCAGTTTTTGCTCTGCCCACTAGTTTTATTACTCTATTTGTTCGATGGACATAGTATAGCCTGGCATTTGTGTGATCAACCGCAGGTAGGTCACAATGTTATAATTAGCTTGGATGTTGTGTCACTATTTAGCAATATTCCAGTTGAGTTGGTGTTAGAAAGTATAAGAGCAAAATGGAATGTTATTAATGATCATTGTTCTTTAACTCTTGATAACCTATGTAATCTGATAAAATGTATTTTTGATACAAGTTTCTGTGTATACAAAGATCAATTTTACAAACAGATTTACGGCACGCCAATGGTCAGTTCTTTAAGTCCCATTTTGGCTCAATATACGATGGACCAATTACTGGACATCTGTATTCCAAAATTAACTTTCAATGTACCCTATTTAAAAAAATATGTTGATGACATCATTTGTGCAGTACCGTCTGACAGGGTTGACGAAATCGTCGAGATTTTTAACAACTACAATCCACGAATCCACTTCACTATAGAATGTGAAACGGAACGTAGTGTTCCCTTCCTTGACACTCTGGTCATCAGAACTGATACGAATACTATCATTCTTGATTGGTACCAGAAACCAATGTCTTCTGGAAGGTATATACACTACCATTCACATCATAGTATAAAAACAAAAATCAATGTGATTTTGGGTTTAAGGAAAAGAATTGAACTTATTTCGCACCCGAGTCTTAAACTACGCAATCTCAACAAACTTAAAGACATTTTATTAAAAAATTCTTATCCACCACATTTCATTATGCATCTTCTGTTTAACACCAACAATACTGTGAATAGTAATGTTATTAACAACAATAACGTTGACCTTAACAACTTAGAAACTAATAGTAGTGTGATTTTTGGATCATTGCTACTTATTAACAATTTAATATCTAATTTAATAAAAGTAGTCAAAAATGATAATGTTAAAATTACTACTTACTATCAAATCATTGTTCTCAAAAGTTAAAGATCCTGTCAAAGAACAACAATCGAACATTATTTATAAAATTCCTTGCATGGATTGTGAAAAAGTTTATGTAGGGCAAACTGCTAGAACACTTAAATCACGCATAACATTTCATCGCAGTGATTGTATATTGAAACCTAATGCGTCTGCTTTGTCACTTCATGTGCATGAATGTAAACATAATATTGATTATGCCAACACTGAGATTCTTGACATTGACATCGAATCCAATTTGACAAAAAGACATTTCCTAGAGATGGTACATATCAATAATGATGCTAACTCTATGAACAAAAGAACAGATGTTAGTAATCTTAGTAGGTACCATTTACAGTTATATTCTTAATTTCCAAGAAAGACATAATAATAATAATAACTACTTTTTTACATTAACCTATTTAATCTACATTTGATTTGATTGGTTGTTTTTTGAAATTGTGTTTGTTCTACTTATTTTTTATCATATTTTTCAAAAATATAGTTTTTATTTATTTTTATTTTTATGACAATTTTTTGTTGTTCAATTAGTTAATCACAAAATTTAGAACAGGGTTTTTCTACTTTTTAGTAACTTGTATTACTACCAACTGACTACTAAAAATTTGACAGGGTCTTGGCATTTGCTTGTTCCACGTGTGCTTTGAACTGTTAAAAAACATTTTTGACCTTTTGACTGCTCAAAATTTGAAAATGAGAAAATTGTTTTGGCAATAACTCAAATTGAGTCAACAATTTTTTTAGCGTGATCCGCAAGTTGTCAAAGTTGGAAACTGACAGCAAAAAAAAACGGTGTTTTTCTATGGTGGTTGGGAGGAGGTAAAATGAGTTTGACCGAAGATCGGCTCACACAGCTGTAAAGTAGAGATATTGAGCTTTTTAAAACTCTACTCTTCATCGATATTGGCTCATACCCATCGGAGTTATAACCTAAAATACTCAAAAAGCACTTTAAATTTCAAATGCTTATAACTTTGAATCAAATCATCGTAGAAATTTGTTCTTTTTTGAACTTTAAGGGAAATTGTGTGAACTTTAATGTCCTTGCCTTGAATATGGTCTACAATTTTTTTGGCAATCCGTGCAAGTTGTTAAAGTTGAACATTTTTTTCAGTCAAAAACTTTTTTTTTTCTATGGTGGTTTACGGGACATGGAATGTATCGAATGTGGCTTTCAGGGACACCATTCGAAAGAGGAGACTTTGGTCTTTTTAAAACTCAAAGTATTATTGATTTTGGTTCAAATGCAACGAGTTATCATGGTTTGAAAATTGGACATTTTTCGTCAACAAAAAAATATTCCCCTAATTTTTTCCTCGAGTGTATATATATATATATATATATATATATATATATATATATATATATATATATATATAGGGGAGAAGGGGGCAGTTTTGACATAGGGGCAGTATAGAACATCGTAATTTTAAATTTTGCTGTTTAACATTATGTCGCCATCTGTTGCATTTTGATTGTACTATTAATGACGATTCTAGAAAAGTAAAATATTTCAACATACGGCATAGTATTTCAATGTTATGTATGGTTAACAGTTTGTGCACCTAAATTGTAAGTATTTCAGATTTTACTCATAAGAATTTACTAACTTAAGTTTAGTTAATTTCTAATACTTTAAGGATACACTATTGAATTTAAAGGATTCGGAATAATTTTACGTAATTCTAATATTTATTTAACGTACTGAGTAGAAGTTATAATCTCAATTTTAAAAACATGTGTTAAGGGGCAGTGTTGAATTTTGATGTATGGGGCAGTTCGGAACGTATAAAATATTACGTTGGGCAAATCACAGAAGAAAAAGATGACGAGGATTACGAGATAAATTTTATGAGGAAACAGACTGATGGAATGAAGTTTTATTTTCCTCAAATTCTGGATAAATCAACTGTTCGAGCGGAAGACATTGTTATGAAATTACCGTCACCGATTACAAGTGGAACAACAGCTCGAACAACACAAGTATTTAGTTTTTCCATTAATAATTTCAATTCTTATACTATTAACTGAGTTTCCTGTAGTAATAAAACTATGTTTTTTTGCATTACTAAAAATCTTCTGCCTTATATATGTGTGTTCATTACTGCCCCAGAACAAATCAAAACTGCCCCTGCTTTGGGGCAGTTTTGAACGATTGCAGATATTTTTTGAATGTTTTTTTTTCTAAGTTTAGAATCAAATTAATTTTTTAGTTTTTGGCATCAAACGATAGACAAAATGTTGATATATTTTATGATAATTTTGTTATTTTAATAAGCAATATAATAAAATATATAAAAATGAATTTGTAAATTTTGTTCTAAACTGCCCCCCCAATATATATATATATGTATATATATATATATATATATATATATATATATATATATATATATATATATATATATATATATATATATATATATATATATATATATATTCCTGATGAAGGTCGCAATTGCCGACCGATGGGTATGAGCCAATATCGATGAAGAGTAGAGTTTTAAAAAGCTCAATATCTCTACTTTACAGCTGTGTGAGCCGATCTTCGGTCAAACTCATTTTACCTCCTCCGAACCACCATAGAAAAACACCGTTTTTTTTGCTGTCAGTTTCCAACTTTGACAACTTGCGGATCACGCTAAAAAAATTGTTGACTCAATTTGAGTTATTGCCAAAACAATTTTCTCATTTTCCTATGAAACCCTCATAAGTTCGAAAAATTGTGATGACAAGCGGTGCAAAGTTATGAAGTTTTCACATTAACCTGCTAACACCGAATAAATGTTCGCGAGGCTTCGCGAAATCTGGTGGAGCATTTCGCGGGCCAAAATTTGTCGTTTCATCAACATGCGAGAGCGTTTTGCAGAAGTGCGTAGGCAACGCGGAGGAAACACGCGATACTGAACATGACATTCTATGATACTTTAAAATTCAAATGCTCATTACTTTGGATCAAATCATCGTAGAAATTTGTTTTTTTTAACTTTAAGGGAAATTGTGTGAACTTTAATGTCCTTGCCTTGAATATGGCCCACTTTTTTTTTGGCAATCCGTGCAAGTTGATAAGTTGAACATTTTTTTCAGTCAAAAAGTTTTTTTTTCTATGGTGGTTTACGGGACATGAGATGTATCGAATGTGGCTTTCGACACCATTCGAAAGAGGAGATCTTTTTAAAACTCAAAGTATTATTGATTTTGGGTCAAATGCAACCGAGTTATCATGTTTGAAAATTGGACATTTTTCGTCACAAAAATATGTTCCCCTAATTTTTTCCTCGAGTGTATATATATATATATATATATATATATATATATATATATATATATATATATATATATATATATATATATATATATATATATATACATACATACATACATACATACATAAAGTTTTTAACGAAACTGAACTAATTCTGTAAAAGAAAAAATATTTAAACATAGGGCGTAGTTACATTATGGAAGAAATGCGCCACAGGCAAATTTTTTTCTGGTTTTAATTGACTCCGCAAGTGTGACGTCATGACCACCAGGTTACTATGGTTACGGTTTGGTTTGCGTTCCAAACAAACGCAGCTGAACGTGTTATTTTAAGTGTAGCTCAGTTTGAAAGTCATTTATTTCTTTATTAATGCTATTTATTGTGTAAGGTAAGTACATTTATGTTTTAATACAGATATGTTCAACTTGCATTCATCAAATTTCTCGTATTTAAGCAATATCTGTCAAATAAACACTAAAGTAAAGTTTGTTGATATGTTACACTTTCCTATTAGTTTAAATATTTACTAAACTTCAAAATAAACTGAATTTTGTAATTAAATATGATATTTTCATACTAACTTATGCTCTGCATCACGCTTATAATGGTTTGTTTGGAACGTAAACCGTAACCTACTACAATAACATGGCGGTCGTGACGTCACAACTTGTGGAGTCAATTGAATTATTGGAGATGATAAATATATATTTTTTAATTTTCCGGGCGGACGGGCAAGTGCCACCATCCCTCGCCGCCACCTCCCAACGCCCATTAACATAGCGGAAACAGGAGAATTTAGCCGCATCCTTACATGTTTTAAAATAGTGTTATTTTCAATATGCAAACAATAAAAAAAAGTTTAAACATTACTAAACTTATACCTTAAAATTAATTAAGTTAAACAAAAGGTGGATTCATTGAGTGCGGAAAATCAGAACTCAGACGCACCCATATATTATTTTAAAATAGTGTTAATTTTATATGCAACCAATCAAAAAAGGTATAAACAATACAAAACTCATACTTACTTTAAAATAGATAAATAAAGTTAAACAAATGCTGGATCAATTTGGTGTGGAAAATGGTAGGTACCTTAGCCGCACTTATATAATTTTAAAATAGTGTTAATATTAAAATGCAAACAATAAAAAAAATGTTTAAACATTACTAAACTCATACTTTAAAATAGATAAATAAAGTTAAACAAAAGGTGGATCAATTGGGTGCGGATAATGACAACTTAGCCGCGCCCATATATATTTTAAAATAGTCTTAATATTAAAATGCAAACAATCAAAAAAAGTATTAAACAATATTAAACTCATTCTTTAAAATAGATAAATAAAGTTAAACAAATGGTGGATCAATTGGACGCGGCAAATGTGAACGTAGCCGCGCCATAATTTAAACTTAAAAAAAGATGTGTGCAATTATTGTCAAACAAACAAAATTAATTTAAAACATTGACAAACAAACGATAATCAATTCATTTATACCGGGTGTTTTTTTGAAAACTTTCCACCGAAATATGTCGGAAACCGCGGTACGGATCGAAAATCGGCGAACTCGGGTCAACTTTATTTTTTAAATGGGAACCCTACTTTTTTATTTTGGCAACGTGTTCTACGCGAAAAAAGAAGAAACTTTTGTACGAATTGTTTTTCCCCCCACCCCAATATTTCGAGTTATCAGCGCGGGAAAGTGAAAAAATTTGAATTTAAAAATGTGTGGAACCCAGCCAAATATGCTGAAACACGGGTTCAATGAATTTGAGGGGAAAGAATTATTATATAATTTTTTTTTACCCGGGTCAAGGTAAGTGTCATCCTGGGATCAACTTCATTTTTTTTAATGGGTACCCAATTTTGTATTATTGCATCGTGTTCTACATGCAAAAAAAACAATATTTTGTAAATATTATTATTATTATATTATTATGTTATTCTGCGATATTAAGCTGGAAAGTTTTCAAAAAACACATTTCAAAATTCAAATTTTTTCACTTTCCCGCGTTGATAACTCTAAATATTGGGGTGGGGGGAAAAAACGTTTCCTACAAAAGTTTCTTATTTTTTGCGTAGAACACGTTGCCAAAATAAAAAAGTGGGGTTCCCATTTCAAAAAATCAAGTTGACCCCACTATGGGCAGTATGCCCACTCTGGGCAGAAAACTAATTACATGGTTTTTCTTCCCCCTCAAATTCATCGAATCCGTATTTCGCCGATTTTCGATCCGTGGCGCGGTTCCCGAGATATTTAGGTGGAAAGTTTTCAAAAAAACACCCTCTATATTTAAACAAACGTTATTATACAAATGGTGGGTTATCGTGAAGATGGCACCACCGAACTATATATTTAAAAATGAAGGGAAATAAATGCAAACAAACAACGATATATAGCAAACATTTGAAAACTCATCTAAATGAACTAATTTATGTAACAAAAATTGTTTGTTCAAATATGGGTGGTACCAAGTTCACAGACGTGAAAAATACTGTAAAAGTGATTTCGTTGCGAGTAAACTGTTACTTTATTATTGACTTCAATATAATGATTTTATACACATTTAATAGAGAAAGAATGAATCTACAGATGTGCATTTTTAAAATTTCTATCAAGAGATATAACCGTGTAAAGTTTGCATGCATAAATTAGAAATTTTTATGATATTTTCGGAATTTTTATAATCATGTACAATTTTTTAATTCAAATTTTAAAAAGACACAACTGTTAATTGATCCTTTAAGTATATAATCTTTGTTGAAATACAATCTTAGGTACCATTCTTGTACTGGCCACAAAATGTTAGTACGTTTTGTGCTGGATTTTAGGAGGTAGACGGGCCTCTTAACATAATAAATTGGAAAGAGAAAGAAGATTCGAAATGAAAATGACTTTTTTTTCAAGGTAGCGAAGAGGTTTGAGCCAAAATTTTTGCTGATAATCTATGTCTGCTTGAATAATATTGTTTACCAATTTAAAACTCTTAACCCGGCCATCTCTTATTTCGCGTACTGTATAAGTATAACTAACTGCTAAATTAACCACAGCTATTCCACAAAATTCTAATTTCAACTATAAGCGCGAACGTAAAGTGTTGGTTGGTTTGTTGGTTAAATGAACCACTTATACTTATTATAATTGGGTAGGTCTTAATCTAGCGTAAGCACTAAAGTTAATTTTAATCTTATTATATCTAAGGATGCATACGTATCTAAACTTTTTATCATGGACTCGGACGAGAACCACAACAAGAACGAAACCGCAACGAAACCGGAACGAACCGCTGGTATTTTAGTGAATCCGGAACCGAACCTGACCCGTTAAAAAATAAAACAATCGAACCGGTTCGGAACGGTTCAAAACATTAATTAATATTTACGATTATTCGTTATTATTTCAACAAAATGCTATCAAATTTTTAGGAAAAATGTGTCTTCATACAGCTTATGGCTGACTTTAGTAAAATTGTATTTGAATATTATATTATTATATATAAGTATTTTCAAGATGATGTCTGTGTGTGTATGTATGTTAGGTTGTATGTAACATATTTTTTCGTTTTCTATAACTCAAAAAGTTACAAAAATTTAACAACCAAATTTTATATTTAAGATTTTAAAACGAATATTAAGAGCCCAGTAAATTTTGGTACCATTTCATAAACCGGAAGTAGTACTTTTTAAAAATATTTTGATAAATAATTAAATTAAGACAAAAATTTTTATTTTATTTGAAAGATTATGTGATTATTATCTAGGATCGGTATTTTATAAATTTTTCTGTATCTGCTATCATTTAAGAATAATTAAAATATATACCTGCTTATAATTTAGTATTTCGGTATCTTGTAGGTAGTCCATGACATGAGTGACAGTGACAATAGTAAAATACCGTTTACTATTATCTTCTTCTGCAGTTTAAATAAAATGACTAAAATATATTTGTGAGTAGTAGCAGTAGGTAGTAGTAGGTACTACTTATATATTAATATATTTGTATAACAAGTAAAAAAAATAAAGTAGGTATGGCGGGAAGTCTTGTGGTGGCCACGTCAAATTTTTTTTGCTATGAAACCATGACAGCGTCTAGCCATACTCTTTATTAAATAGGTACTCTAGGAAGTTTTCTTAAAAGTTGGCGAATCTTGATGTTACAGTATGAACCGAAACGTAGAAATACCTGTGAAATTTTTCAATAATAATTTACTACGACCACTATTAAAATAGTCCTTTTAACGGTTGCTTAGCAAATTAAAAGTGTCTCTTTATGGCACTAGTGTTAAAAGTAACTTGTTGTTATTGACAACGTGTTAAAAGTAACTTACTTTTAACACTAGTATTAAAAGTAAAATACGAATTATTTCAATTTTTTTAAATTTGGTAACGCAATTATTATAATTATTGTATGTATTTCCATATAACGAGGACCTTGTAGAAGCTGAAATGGACACATTTTCATTTGTAATAATGTTAGATGTAGTTCGTAGAATTCGAAAAGCAATTTCTTTTTTCTTTTCCAAAGAATCTTCAATGTACCCCTCAGCAACCGTCGAGAACTTCCACTCACCAAGTCGTTTGATCGTTGTCAAATTAGCGCCTGAATCTGCCAATAGGGATGCTGATGACCTTCGAAAACAATGTCCAGTAGAGCACTGCACGGGCCGTAATTTTGGAGCCCGGCCCGCCCGAAGCCCGACTATTATTAGGCCCGGCCCAACCCGGCCCGACAATTTCAAATTTTACCAAAGCCCGGGCAGCCCGGAGCCCACCTGCTATTTGGCCCGGCTCGGCCCGGCCCGATATTTTAAAATAAAAACAAAGCCCGGCTCTGCCCGGCCCATAATGTTTCGAAGCCCGGCCCTACCCGGCCCGAGATTTTTTAAGGCCCGGCCCTGTCCGGCCCATGGTTTTTCGAAGCCCGGCCCTGCCCGGCTCACGATTTTTTGAAGCTCGGCCCGGCCCGGCCCGGCTCAGCCCTGTCGGCCCATGATTTTTTAAAGCCCGGCCCTGCCCGGCCCGATTTGGCTCGGTCTAACTAAACCTCTAAAATTTAGTTTGTGTACGTGTTATCGTGTTACATATCATACAAATTTTTTTAGTATAATGCTCTCCAAATTTGTTTAGTAACTGTAGGAAATTATTGTAATATATAACTTTGAAATAAGATTTTAATTTAAAAAGCTCGGCTCGGCCTATGCTCGCAGCATAAAAGACCCAGCTCGGTTCAAGCCCGTAGCATATCGGGCCCGGTTCGGCTCAAGCCCGTAGCATAACAAGCCCGGCTCGGCCCAAGCCCGTACCATAACAGGCCCGACTCAGCCCAAGCCCGGAACATAACAGGCCCGGCTCGGCCCAAGTCCGTCATAGTACAATAAATAGTAAGCCCGGTTAGGGCCAAGCCCGTGATATGGTAGGCCCGGCTAGGCCCGAAGCCCACTATACTTAAAAGAAATAAAGCCCGGGCCCGGCCCGCGGGCCGGGCCTTGCAGTGCTCTAATGTCCAGTGTAGAGAGAAAAATCGGCCAATTTTAGGAATTTTGCAATTTCGGCAGGTATCTTTCCGAATGTATTTTTATGCCCACTGGTTGACGGGTACATTTTTTGTTGGCATATTTAATAAAGAAACGGCGATGTGTAATGTTAGATGGACGCAAAGCTAGATATTTTCTGTAGATCTCTATATAGGATGCTCCAACGATACCAAAAGTTCGTGGTATTTTGGTTTTAGTATCCGGAATGTTTACCAAAACTTCGCGTCTATTGTTAATGAATTGTCCACATTCATCTGGCCAAGTTATTCCCGACGGCATGCGCCAAAAAGGCCAATAATTGTAGCAACCTATAATTTCTAACTATATTAACATGTATTTTTCGCATAAATATGTGATTACCTTCAGCATTAAATACTTTTCATCTGGTGCGTCAGTAATGAAACTTTCAATTTGTTGTCGTGTTAAAATTTTAGATTTTTTCGGCCGGTAACCTTCTGCCTTTCGCATAAGATATGCGATAAGCTTATAATATTTACTAATATCCTGATTATTCAGCATCTTTAGTATACTTTTTATTATTGAATAATGTGACCATAAGCTTGAATATTTCCATGTTTTGGATTTTTCTTCAAAATAAGCCAAAAGAACAGTCTCACTGTAATTTCCTTCAACATTGTTCTCCATTCAATAAAGCGATTATATGCAATGTAATATTGTTCCCGTGATTTAGTTGGTACCGAATCTACACTTGCTCTTGTAGCACCTTCTTTAATGTTTAGCGGTACTTCTTGTAAATTATTTACTTCGCTCATTTTCACACAATGACACAAATATATTTTCAGGTAACTAATAAACAACTTTCAATAACAAACTACTTTAATATTATATTATACCTATTATATAAATAAAGAAAGTGAAGAAAGACGCTTTGACTTGAAAACCTTCCTTGGATTTCATCCCTTAATATAAACTACTTTAATATTAAATCATTATCTGTCAAAAATACCATTGAACAAATTATTATTTTTACTAATACACAGCGATGGTCGTAGTTAAAATTTTGTATGATATACGTGTTAAAAGTGCATTTATTTTGTTCGAAGGGTTACGCCACTCCGCTTCGCGTCGTATCCTAAACTTCCCGTCTCACAAAATAAAATGTCACTTTTAACACTTATATCATAAATAACTATTTGCTTCGTAACGTAATAGATGAACAACTTTTGCTCCAATTTTTTCGTCAAATCTAAAAAAAATCTAGATAAAGATTATTTATCTAGATAAGGTAATAGATAATCATTGAAGAATTTATCTAGAAAATAGATAATACATAATTATTATCTAGATAATTATTAGATAATTCATAGATAATACAAAAAAATAATCATAACCGTTGTGCTACATATTTAGGTACCATTCTATTTTTACCACTCCAACTTTTACCACAGCATTTTTACCACCATTCTTTTTTACCGCTATCCTGTTTTACCGTTAACCCAATTTTTACCACTCAATTTTTACCACTCCAACTTTTACCTCTGCATTTTTACCGCTATTTCGTTTTACCACTAATACATTTTTACCACTCCGTTTTTACCATTACAACTTTTACCACCATACTTTTTTACCGCTATTCCGTTTTACCGTTAATAGTTTGTGGGGCTATAGTACGGTTTTGTTAGTGTAGTAAATACCAAAACCGAGTTTGTGGGGCTCTAGTACGGTTTTGTTAGCTTTGTTAGTGTAGCAAATACCAAAACCGAGTTTGTGGGGCTCTAGTAGGGTTTTGTTAGCTTTGTTAGTGTAGTAAATACCAAAACCGAGTTTGTGGGGCTTTAGTACGGTTTTGTTAGCTTTGTTAAAAAAGAGACGGTGGTAAAAATGGATTGGTAAAAAAACACGTTGGTAAATATATTGATGGTAAAAAGAATTAGTGGTAAAAATAGGAACGGTGGTAAAAATGGATTGGTAAAAGAATACGTTGGTAAATACGTTGGTAGTAAAAAAAAATTAGTGGTAAAAAGGGACGGTGGTAAAAAATGGATTGGTAAAAGTATAATGTTGGTAAAAAATGGATTGGTAAAAGAATTACGGTGGTAAAATAGGGATAGGTAAATATGGGGGCAAATCATAAATAATATGTTCTAAAGTATAAGCGATACCAGCTGGCGAGCCGGCAGCGTTGCAAACTTGTGGGTTGTATGCTTGCACAGTTTGATTATATTTGAATTCGATTAAAATTACAAATGAAAAAAATTTGTTCTAATTTTACAAAAATTATTATCTAGATGATATTTTAAAAATAGATAAAGATAATTTGTAATGTTATCTAGATAACATAATAGATAAATAAGAAAAAAATATCTAGATAAGATAATAGATAAAAATATATTATCTAGATGATTTATCTAGATAACATTATCTAGATAACATTATCTAGATAAGTTACAACACTGCTAAGGAGTATAAGTAGCAATAACCCGTAATTTGTTTTGTGTTGATGTTTTGCAAATTATGTATTATGTGGTGACTTGTGATTTTTACTCACGCTCGAAATAATTTCACTTACGCTCACGGCCATTCACGATCCAAAGTTTCAAAATCGCTCCCGCGGGTCAAGAATTCACGACCCTAGCCCACCTCTAAACAAGTCTTTGGTTGTAGTGTCTGTAGTGTATAACAGATGTTGCTGCCATGTATTTTGTTTGATGTTGTAAAAATAGAAAAAATAAGGTTTGTGACAAATACGGCACACAATGCAGCAGGGGGTAACAACCCGCTTCGAAGTTTTTTTTATTTGTTATTGAATAATAGAATCATTGTAAATAGCAATTCCGTATCAGGTGAAAATATGTGGATTCAGGTATTTCAATATCTGCACAATGCACCCAATAAATGCATGTGTGAAACAAATAAAAATAAAAAATATTGAATTGCAAGTCGACTCTTTTATTTCTGCAGTTTCCGCCTTAGCTCACAGAGAATTTCATTACAAAGAATGAGGTATTTATCAATGAAAAATTCTATGATCAAAGGAAATACTACAATTTTTTGTTAAAAGCACACAACGAGATATTTATGAAAAAAGTGGTAGCAGCAAGTGTATACCGGCTGTCTGTTTGAAATCTGTTTGGAAAAACTAGTGACGCTAAATGTCCGGCCATTGACCGCTAATAAACGACCGGTCACTGACCGGTCGTTATAAAAATTTTTAAATTTATTTGAAATCACATTCCTGACAATTCTGCGAGTAAAATGAGATATTAAGCTATGGTCTATCTATTGCGTTTTGTCGCAGCGAGTAAACAATAGGGGAGAGTGTTGTACCTTGTGACGCATGTACCTTTGGACATAATCAATTGCAGCGTTAAATATACTAATTTCAAGTAGAATTTGACAACACTATTGAAAATAAAGTGATACACGTTGTTTCAAGACTCATCAAATTATTGTTCAGTTACTGAAGATGATTTTTTTTTTCAGAGGGAAATGTATTTTTTGATCGTATGTTTCATTTTTTATTACTAAGTACCTATTTGATACCTTTCATTGTCTGATAGTCCAGTTAGTACATTGTTACTTCTTCGAAAACTTCTTGCATTGATATTTAAAAGTTAATCAAACAAGTACTGCGTCATATTTAATAAAAATATTTACTTATAGTTGTACCTTTGGACAATAATTTGGTTGTACCTTGGGACATGGGTCCAAGGCACAGGTACATGTCTTCGAGGATATGTAAAATTCAAATTTATTTTTCAAGAATTAAATGGAAATTATAAAAATTATAATTGCGTACATTTATCGCTAAACTAAAATTTCGCTAAAATTTTAAGTATCGCGCTACGGTATATAAAAGACTTTAAATCATATGAAATGAGATAATTTTATTTCTTTTCCCAAACTCAATTATATTTCTTTAAATAAATATGTGTAACATAAAAATTTATAAATACATTCGTTTAAAATTACTAGTTAAAAAAATTGTTTCTGTTCGTTTGTTTCTTTCTTTTTTCCTTATATTTTATTTGTCCCGAAGTAAACCAGCTCTGTTCCAAGGTACAACACCGCATTGTACCTCGAGATAGTTTGCCATTTTTATTTCTTATATAATCTTATATACTAAAAGGCTTGGTACCATTTTCAGCAGCTTAGCTACCGTTTTTCAAATCGCCTACAGCCTAAACAGATCAACCGACTTTTATGAACTTTTAATAGAGTTTACTTTTAGCATTACCCAGAAACAACGGCGAGGCTTTAATCAAGCACCCCAATGGAAACATTCAACTACTACGTCCTCGCCGTTGTTTCTGGGTAATGCTAAAAGTAGTTTTAATGATAATTTTTGTTCATTTAAGTTTGAAGATATTAAAACATTGTTATTTAAAAAACGTAATCAGACTCAAAATTTCCTTCTCTTTCGATTGCAAATGTCAAAAATATGTGTTCCCATTTGAAAAAACAAAGTTGACCTTGAAAAACCCCCATTAAACCAATTTCAAGGTCATTTCAAGGTCACCATCGAATGTCCCCCTTCAAACCATGTAACTTTTATTTCGACCATTTTTTTTTATTTCACTTAGGTTTTGAGTTATTTGACTGTATCCTTTTCTTTTGCTCACCCTGTATATGAAAATTTTATTGAGTATTTAAATATGGAGCACGCATTATGTTTACTTACATGCTTTTGTATAAATTTGAAATATATTTTTTGAAAATTTTTATTCAATTTAACAATGCACTGTGAAGTTGCATCATATTGTTATTTATTACTGTAGTATTTATAGTAATATATTTTGACCCAAGTGTAAATGTTCAATTAAAATATCCGTGGATAATACTATTTCTCAGTATTTTACTGAAAGTTTTAAATGTCAAATTTTGTTTGTCCAGTCTAAGCCGCTCTACTGGGATTTTCATCCTGGATATGCCCACTAACTAACAACTGGACAAGCACGGGATACGACACGGACTAGAGGTGATCTAGATTGCTATTTCACTTGTATGAAGTATCAAATCTGTTTTTATAAAAGTATGTATGGTATTAATTAGCACCAAGGGGTCAAAATATGGCTTCAATGATCGGCATTTGTTTTTCAATAATAACTTAATATAATAATGATTGGTATCAAACTTATCGTCCAATGTTGCCCAAAATTATGGCTGTTTATTAAATAAAAATTGCACTCGGTGAGCGGCATTTGTTTTTTTAAAATATCTTTTAAATTATATCGCGATTGATATAAAATTAAAGGTTTCAATATGGACAAAAAATCTACAGTAGGTAGGTATGCATTAAAATGACATTCGACAATTTGGCTTTTGTTTTTAGTCGGACAAAAAGCATTTTTTTAGTTCTCACCAAATTTTGTGCCGCGGTAGCAGAACTTAGCATAGACCCGCGTAGCGGGTCCTGACCCTATTCTATTCTAAAATGTTTATTTTATTTTTGTGAAGAAGGAAGATGAATAATTTGAAGTTGTAATTAAATAATTATAATTTCATCATTCAATTTTTTGCACACAATAATTGTTGAGAAATCGCACGTAAAAGGTTCCAGTGTCAAGAAAAATTATTTTTTTCAATACCTGCACAGAAAACGCCACATTTGGTCCCTATTATTAGAGACGACAGTGAGGTATTTCTGACCGGTCAGTACTTTTCCACCCTAGGGAAGAAAAGTACTTTTTCCCTCGCTTTATGCGGGAAATCACTTGATTTTTTCTTCCCAGGGAGGAATTATTATACACTTTTTTAATGTTATCATCATCCAGTTCATCCCTTTCTTCAACTTCTGATTGCTGTGCAGATATTGAAAAAAATATCGTGTGCATCTCGGGACAAAAGTGTTCTCTAGACTCGTGCAGTGGCAGCCCTCGCTTCGCTCGTGTTGGTTGCTCCGCACTCGTTGGAAAAACACCACTTTCGTTGCTAGTTGTACAATATACCTAATATTTTTGACGTATACTGCATTTCAGTGTAAACTTTAATTTCAATATTTTATTTCATTGGATACCTATGATTTATAATTGAAATCCAAATCTACGATTTTAAATTATCATTATTTGACTGCTTTGGACTCACCCTTCGACGATATATACTGACATAGACAAGTAATTCCCTATGTTGGTATACACAGTGTTGTGAAGCCAGCTTATGCGGTGCAGAGAAAAGAGATTTTGGCCCTATAAGCTGTAATGCGAGTTGTGTTTAAGGTGTATAATTCTGATTCATATTATGTGATGTTAATGTTTTGATCTTGTTTAAAAGTGTTTTAATTTATACTTTGTACTTTTAAAACGAACTTTTAATATAATAGTTCTAGTTAATAGTGAAAATAAGTGAAGAAAATAATTCACTGTGGTGAAAGATTTAAAAAAAAATTCTTTTTCTTACACGAAAGCATCCCAACTACCGACAAAATACCACTGGAGCCGAGTGGTTAAATTAAATTCCACTATAATATACTGAGGGGAGAGCCAAAAATGAAACACTTGAAATTCGTGAAATTTCGACCATTTTCAAACCACCATAACTCGGCGTATTTTCAATCGATTTCGATGAAACTTTGCGGACGAAAAACTTTGAAGTGTTTACCTTAAAGCCATGCATGCAAATTTAAGCGCAACCCCTTCCGCCCCCCTCTAGCATCCCTGTGAAAAAAAATGTTTTTAATGGAAAAAATGTCCAACTTTGACGACGTGTAAGGAGTGGATTTTTTTTTACTTGATCCACCAAATGGGCACTAAAATTATTTGTCTAGAATATGTATGGCCGAAGGGCTCACCTCACACCGAAATCACGCATGCCTATGACCCAACGAATTTTCTACCTTAAGCACACGATTTAGTAGGTACTGTTTTCGTTATAACTTCTGAATTTCAGACGATGGATATACTAATACTATGCTTGGATGAAAGATAGAGAAGATGATGATCTTATTTATGATGTTGCCTTATAGCTGGATGTTTTGCAATTAGTAATTCATTTTCGGCATGAATAAATTTCAACCTATAGCTCTTAAGCTCTTTGACATTTTTAAATATTGTATTGCAACTTCTAGGATGGAATCGAAACTTTGGTACGTGGCTTTAATCGGAAGTTATTACAGATACAAAAATATACTAAATAACAAAGTTGTAGGAGATCAAGGGGGGCATTTGATTATAGAACAAGTTATAGCACACAGTTATATTTTTTCAAATGGGGTTATACATATTTTTTATGCCTATTCGATAGCATTTTATTTCTGAATTCAAGCATGTATTAGTTTTATATCCTTACATAATAAAAATATTGAAAAAAATTGCGATTGAAATTTAAATAAATTTTTATTATAAAGCTTTGTTCGCACGGGGATTCTTTGAAGATTCTACGGAGATTCAGAATCCTGGAACAACAGAAGTTTTTTTTTTCTTTCTAGTGAGAATTATCTGTTAAATTGCGGTGTTGAATCTTCAATGAGTCTTGGAAAAGAAGAATTAATAATTTATTGATTGCTTCAAAACCACGTAATTATCACTAGACAGAAAAAAAACTTCTTCATTTCCAGGATTCTGAATCTCCGTAGAATCTTCAAAGAATCCTTGTGCGACAGGGCTGGTGAATCATACAGGGTGATTCACAACTTCATGCATTTATTTTAATGGCATATAGTAGGTAGTAGCTGGACATGGAACAAAAGGAATTTTTTTAAAATTCGTAAATTTAAAGGCAGTTTTCGCATGAAGCACATTTTTGAAACCACTGGATTGTTAATTGTATAATGGATATCTGATTAACTATGAATTAAATAAAATTATATTTTAATAAATTGTACAATGACAAGAATTGTAAATTTATCAAATTTCATCCAGAACTGTTTGATCAAAAATAACTGGAAACTAAAATTGCGAATTTTGAAAAAGTTATTTCAGTTTCATTGAAATACAGGATGATTCACAACTTCGTGCACATATTTTAAGGAGGTTGGGGACTCCTGCAGTGGCGTCCCCAGACATTAACCTTGGAAGCGAATATGAAAATAAAAATATTTTTGATAATGAAAAACAAAATTCGCTCAACACGCGTTGGCTGATATCATTGCAATTCGTTCAGTTGCGGTGATATATTTTTATAATAACTACTAATTCACTAATCAAAAAATGCTTTGCATGCTTACATTTTTTTTAAATAACTTGCAAATGGTTTAGAAAAGTACACAAATCTTCACGAACTTATGTTTAAAGGTTAATACATGTTCCATGAATTTTTCATAATTTTATCACATAGTACGTTAGTGAATTGCCATAAGAGTCTATGTAAAACGACTCAAAAACCGGATAGACAAAAATTGTAATAAAAATTTATTACAATATCAATAGTGTAATATAGGCACTGTATAAATTTCAACCTATCATTATCATCATCACCAACCTCCTTAATGGCATATAATTCGTAAATAAAATTGTGCAATTGCAAGAATAGTAAATTTAAGAAATTCCATCCAAAACTGTTTGATTAAAAAACCTGGAAAGTTTTGACTAGTTAAAACTTGAAGTTACTAAAGATATTTGTGGAAACTAGTGTTGACTAACTAGTCAAAACGCGAAGTTCATAAACGCTTTTCTATAAACCCGAAAGATGTAAAATAAAGTTAGGTTAGGTAAGATAAGGTTGGTATGGTTAGGTTAGGTTTAAATGCATTTATTGTTTGTTTTCGTGAGAGTTGACTAAAGTACGTACTTTAATTCGGCTTTTTACTAACAAATATAATAGTGAAAATTAGTTCTGTCAAACAAGCAATTAATAAGAACTAATTCTTACAATTATTTTTAGTTAAAATGTGGATTAAAGTAAAACAAAAAAATTTATTCGGGTTTTTACGAAAGCGATTAGCAACTTCGCGTCTTTAATAGTCAAAACTAGATTCTACAAATACCTTTGGTAACTACGAGTTTTAACTACTTAAAATAAATAAATAATAATAAATAAAAAAAAATAATAAACTCAGACAAAAACAATGTAAACTTAAAAACAGACACAATGAATTTGAGTAGCATATGTTCTGAAATCAAATTCAAAAATTAAGTAGTTTACTCATTTCTAGCTTTTTTGTATGAGTAGTGTTAACGTTTCTAGTCATTTTTCTGTGATACAGGGTTTTAAGTAACTTGTGTAAATTTTCTAGTAATTATTGTGACCTTGATGTAATTAATAATATAAAAAATACTTACAAGTAGAAAGAAGCTAAAAGGTCTCGAAATAGTCATCAAAGAAGATTTAACAAGCAAAGCACAAAATGATTATAAAGAACATCTCCAACTAAGAAGAAAAACATTAGAAAAAGGAAAAACGGTCAAATGGGTCAAAAATAAAATTATTATTGGTGATGCAAAGGATCGGACGATTAGCGAGAAAAGAAAAAAAGGCAGTCTATCTTCTGATGACTCCCCAGTCATTCAACTAACGAAGGCCCCAAGAAAACAAAATCAGAGTAACTTATTGAAATTTGTGGCAACACAAACTCCCACCCAACAAAAGGAAGCAAAAAACTTTTGATTATCAAGGGATTCGATGAACTCTAGACAAAATAGCCAAACACATGCACAGATAAGTACCAAAACCATTGTACCTGTAAATTGTTTAGATATATTAAATAATAGTCTCAATAATATGTTTTCAGATACCTACACGGATTTCAACATTATAATACAAGGAGACTTTAACGCTAAGAGCGTTAAAGTATTACTAATCCGTGTGTAACGGAAGAAAGGACATCTTATTCCGTAGTAACAGATGGTCGAGGTAAAGCATTTACTACTACTACTAATACTATGGAGGAATTTGGACTCTGCATTTTGAATGGTCGCACGACCGGAGATATACCAGCCAGGTACACTTTTATAGGAAATAATGTGAACAGTATCATTGTTTTGATATGGGTAAACTTTAAATTATTAGAACATGTGCGCAGTATGGTATTTATTCCATGTCTGGAAGTATCTGATCATTATATTAACAGGCTTTTAGTAAATACAAGTAATATTACAAAAATAAATAAGACATATAAAAGCCATGATTTGCATTCTCCCAGATATGAAATTAAATTCAAATTTTCACAATCTCACAATAATTCTTACATGCAAATAATGAATGAATCATCACTTCTGTATTTCAATAGCTCTAATCCTACAGAATTAAATATAAATTACAAGAGGTAGAAGATCTTTTTCATTTCCTGGTTATATGCCCATTGTATCAACACTTAAGAAAGGTTTACCTGGCTAAGTATAAGATTTAAATAATAACAATATTTTTAAAATTTTGTTGGAGCTACTTCCTGAAAAAATATAAAATAAAAAACAACTGTTACTATGTGATTGGTGCTCCACGTCTCAGAAGCTTTATTTTAAATGAATAAATTAAAAGTTTTTTTTGCTTTTTTTTTAACAAAAGATTACTCTTGTATTGTAATGAACGAAATATGTGTGGTATAGGTATATACTGTTTTTCTTTTCTTTTTATTACACCAAAAATGTAAACATTTTATGTAATTAAAAAATTTAAACTATAGCTTTGTTTATACATACATGCATATCTGCATTTCTGTATTTAATATTACTACTATATAGTATATAATTAAAAGTATTATATTATTATTATTATCATATAAATACTACTACTTATTACTATTATTATATTATTATATGTGCCAACCTATTAGTATAAAGTCTGTACACTTTGAAACCAATAAATATTATGTCTATGTCTATGTAATTAATAATATGACTTAGTCAGTTCTTCCATATTTGTGTGCTGTGTATGTCACGTTTTTTATTGATTTATATTATTTATTATTAATTTATATTTTAATGTTAATTTTAATATGTTATACTATACAAAAGATGTTTTGACTTTCACGTAAGTTTTCTATTGTGATTTCACGTAATTTTTCAGTTTTTTATAAATTTTTCTGTATTTTAATAAATTGTAGCTCCTGATGATGACCCAGGTGGGGTGTGAAACCGGTTGAGGTTGAAATAAAACTAATAAAGTTGACTGAATTCCAGTAATTGTTTTTTATTAAATTGTAACTACTTAGTTAAAACTAGTTTTGACTGATTTCTGGTTTAAACGGTAACATATGCAAGAAGTTGTGAATCAACTGAATGGAAACAATAAAATTTATTTAAAAAATGGTAGAGAGCTACGCTTATGATTAGCTCTATTTGTTCAATGTTAGTTTAAGAGTCCCAAAACTAAGTTTATTTATATCATGTATTTATAAACACTACTAGACTCACTTATGTTTATTCGTTTATCAATGATGTATTTATACATACATAAAGCATAAACTAGTTATTCTTGCATGATTGGTACACGCAAGGGTTAGGAAATTTTCAAAAAGCGCATTTTCTCCAGTACAAATATTAGTGTTAGTATGTAAATTTTATAATATAGATTTAAAATCGGAGAAGATTTGAGCTTATTTTAACTGCTCTGCAAATAGTTTTGTTCAGTATTCTGCACAGTTGGAAACGTCAAAAACAGAGATTTTCTCTTTTACATTATTTTCCATTGTGTGTATGAATAATTCGAATGAAATTGAACTTAAATCGACCACAATATAGGTACGTCGAGCAAATAGATTGATAGATTTTAAATTAATTCTGAATGTTTGAATAGATCTCGTAAAGGATCAAGCTAACTTTGTTTGAGTAAATGTTCTGATTTTTATATACATTTGTAAGGAATAATTCAGTAATCTAAATAAAACAAAATAAAGTTTCATTGTATAGAATAAATACTTATGTCACCAATCTGTTATATATTACAGTTTTCCCACAAATATCAAAACAATATTTTCACATGACCGCATCTTTTGCTAAGCTGAACTTGACATAGACGTTAGAATATGACAATAAATGCATTAAATAAATAAGTTTAACTTAATACCGGTTCCCTCCGCTCAAATATTATTTTATGCAAAGAACATTGACTGTTTTAGATATTTTAAAGATGTTCAGAAACGCTCTTTTGCATTGTATAAGTTATTTTTCTTCAGAACTCTCAAAATTAGCAAATCCGTGTTCATTAAAACTTTCCAACTTATTTTGTGTCACACACCCCGTCATATTTTAACGAGTTTGAGGCTTGCTTTAGAGGCTTAAGATCTGTGGGCTTGAAGATTCCTTACTTGAAAAATAAATTAAGCAAAAATTTTAAATACGTATATCTAACACGACTTTGACCCAACTTGGGAGGCAGCCTCACGTAGTGTGCGATATATTTTACCTTGTGTGCGGTTACCAGACGTCAACCCACAATATTTAAGAGCAGAACAAGAGCACCATATTAAATCAAATATAATTTTTCAAAAATTCTAAAATTATTTTTAACATAAAATTATTCTAGTAATTTAATTAAAATTGTATAAAGGGCGAATTGTGGAAATTAAATTTATATTTTATAGTAATTATGTGAAAAATGGCCCGAGTATAGCTAGATTCAGACCTACCCAATTATATAAATAAGTTCTAAATTAACCAATCAGCGCTTCCACAAAATTCCAATTCAATAAATTAGGTATAAGTGCGAACTTGGAGCGCTAGTTGGTTATATTAGCCACTTACACTTAAGACGCCCGTCTACCTCCTAAAATCCAGCATAAAATGTACTAACGTAGCGAAATTTTGTGGCCAGTACAAGAATGGTAAAATTTTATTTCAACAAGGATTTAATAGAGAAAGAATGGATCTACAAATTTTGATTAAAAAATTGTACCTACGTGATTATAAAAATTCCGACAAATTCAAAAAAATTCCAATTCATGCAAACTTTACACGGTTATATTTCATGATATAAATAAATTTTAAAAATTTTAAAAAGGCACATCTAGATCCATTCTTTCTTTATTAAATGTTTATAAAAACATTATCCTGAAATCAATAATAATCTGACAGGATGCAGCAAAGTACGAGTTTCGGGCTGATTTCAGGCCGTCGTAGTAGTGGCGAAAAGAGTAAAATAGAAAAAAAAGTAAAATCCAGAGTATTTAAGGAATGCGGAAAAAACGTAGATGGGCCACTTAAGGTTGGTTTATGATGAACATGTCGTTTTTCGCGTTTTTATATCAATCTGACAGATAGTCAGATAGTGGAAGGTGAAGAGAATTCTGTACATGAAATTTCATACAAATCGTTAGGTATATCACATTTGTACACATTACCTTTATTCTTCTAAAAACTTGTGACTATAAAGAGATAATGTTTTTTTCCTGGTTAAAACTCAAATTTCGCGCTTCTCAATGTTGCCGTGTCTATATAGACTTGTTTAGTGGTTACGTCACACTGGTTCCAAACTGGTTCGTTGCTAAGACCGTTGCTATGCAAATCGGTAAAACAGGCTGGTTTGACGTTTGCCGTTTGACAATAACTGCGTCTTTAAATTTATTTTGAGATTTAATTGTTTTAAAGTGGCTTAAAAACACGTAATAAAGTTTAGTTCGGTAATAAATTATTTTATAAATGATTTTTGATTGTCAAACCAAACTGTTTTATCAACTAGCATAGCAACTACCTTAGCAACGAGTGGCCATTTTCTTGTTTGGAACCAGAAAGTGACGTCACACTAAACAAGTCTATTATGTTCTCGCCAATATTCTCCAGTAATAAACGTCAATCTTTCTTCTTAATTACGTGGTAGATGATGATTGTATTACATTTATCTGGTCTTTCAGATAATAATGTACGTTTTGAAAAAACAAATGGAATTTTCTATCATTTCGTTAAATGCTTTTTACGTTGATTTCAAACTAGTTGCATAAGAGGCCATGTAAAATGTAGTTTTTTAATATTTTTTGGATAATCCACGTGGTGAACAATTCTGAAAAATTCAGGTAAGATTTTCACAATGCCTTTGATTAATTTTGCAGTTTCATTAAATTCTCGCATTATTTCAAATGTTAAGTGTTGGTTTAAAAATAAAATAAAGTGTGGCGTTTGACCTTTGCTTGCAATCAACTAGCGAGTAAAATAGCTTGTACTCTTGAACAGCAAGTCTAGTAGTAATTAAAAAGTTATAATTTAATTTTCTAGCACCCGAGTTTTCAATACTTCGGAACAAACACACGTTGTTCGTGTTTCCTGGGAGTGATATTGTGTTAGCAAATAAACAAAGTTTCTGTTGAATTATGTCAAGTTTACATTCCGTCACAGCGGTAAATCGTGCATTCAACACAAATGTAAATGCAATTCCTGGAATTAGGTTTAATCAAAGTTTCCTCATCATGCATCAATATTACGGAAAGCAAGATCAAGGTCGAGTCTTTGTAGTTTCAGGAGCAAAATAAATAACGTTCAAACTCAGTGCGCCGTATTTGCTGCCGAAGTTTAGCGAAGGTAAATAATTTATTTGGCTTCTGTGTTTATTAAAACGACAATGTTCTAGTTATTTATTATTAAATAAGTTTATTTCAATTTGCAAATATGTTTACGAAAGCTCACATTCATAAATTTTACATTTTGCGATGCACAAAAACTGCTCTTTCAGGAATGAAATATGTTTTTTGTTCAGTAGTTCTAGTATTCAGCATAACAATATTATTTTTAGCTTGCAACGAATATTAGCCAACTATTCGGTATTTTGCCTATTCGGCACGTTTTTCATTATTCGGCCGAACACCGAATATTAGTTTACTATTCGGCCGAATACCGAATAGTTTGACAATACTTGAACAGCGATTGTCTTTATTTAGATATTTTATTGATATTTAGTCTTGAGTTTTTATTAATCATTATTACTAAAATAAGAAAAATGTTAAAAACTTTATTTTGTAATTCTGATAAAAATAAAAATTAACTATATTCGTTATTAAAATTTGAAAGCGGCAAATAGTACAGTAAAATTAGGTTTTAAATGGGAACTAATTCCGATAAAGCTGAAAATTGGTATATAGCTTCGTATTACCTCTCTTATTAATATACTAAAAGTCCCCTACAATCCGAGTGCTGCGTCAGCCGCCATATTGAAAAGATGGCCACCGTTTACAGTTTTTTGCATTTTACTCGTTAAGGGGTCACTTTACAGCAAAATTTTAAATTAATAAGTTGTAGAGCAGAAAATTCTCTACAAAAAATATATTTACAGTTTTCACGTATCATGAACGGTAAGCGAGAAAAATGCGAAAATACATCTTCTAAATTCGCAGTCAGTGTAATTGTTGTTGAATAAACCATGAATACATCTACTATAACATAAAATGTTATTATAATAATATATGCAATTGATAACACAAACATTATGTTACAAATTTTTTAAAAAATAAGTATTTTTATTAATTTAGTAAAGGTTTACCCCTATCCATACCATTTAGTGTAGATAGTACAACGATTTTGCAATAATCATAACCTTGTTTCATGACACAAAAACGACTGTAACTTTTTAAGGAATAATAAAACCGACTTCCGGTTTGAAGCATTTATTTTGACAGACATTTATCTATCAAAAGTAATGTTAACAACTTTTTCGGGGAGTATAGATTAGCCACAATTTCAAGAAAGAAAATTAAGATTTTTTAAATTAATTTCTTGTGTTTACTAAACTAATTTGAATATTGCCTTCTGGGTTCTAGCATGTAAGTTTTTGACATTTTGTAGTAAGATAAACTATTTTAAAAAGTATTAGTGGCCTTAGCAAGGTCAAAATTTAAACTTTTTTTCAAAAAGAAATTGTAGTATTTTGTTTATTTCTTGTTTAATTACCTGTAATTTCTTAACGAATCAAGTTATCGACTTCCGGTTTTCGGCATTGGATTTCTAGACTATTTTTCTATATGATGTTTTATACTAAATATTTTTAAAGGCCTTGGTTAGTCTTAAATTTAAAGTTTTCTCCGAGAGATAATAGTTAAATTTTTATATTTGTTTTGTTTTGCTGTGTTTAATCAACTGTAATTTCTTAATGGATTAAAATATAGACTTCCGTATTTAAAATTCAGGTTTCTCAGACATTTTTCTATTATACAGGCTGTTCATTTTAAGCTGCGCACCATTGCTATCTCGAGAAGTATAAGAGCTACGAAGTTGGTTAAATTAGCAAACAATTTATATTTTATATGACTACTTTAATGAAAGAAACAAAAAAAATTTTAGACCAATGGTTCTCAAACTACGGGGTGCAACTTTCTTATTTCAAATGGGGACCTATTTTTTTTATTCGCTTATTCGATTCAGTATTTTTTTCTAAATTCAACGAGATATTAGTTTCATACCCTGACATAACAAAAGCATGAGAAAAACGCTATTGAAAATGATGATAATTTAATTAAAAACTGATTGTTACAAGAGTGCTATGGAAGAAAAAAATTGAATATTTGTTTCATATTAATTGTTATTAGTTAATGAAATAGATTCTTTGATTTTAATCAGGAGATCAGGACCGCTACTGAGTGTATGAGTTCAGGGTACTAAGCACTCAGTAGGGTGTAAGGTGGCGGTAACTACGGACACGTGTTTCGACCTTATTTGGTCTGATCAGTGTAGTATACTACAATCTTTTTCACTAACAATTAATATGAAACAAAATATTCCATTTTTTTCTCCCATAACACTAACTAACAATCATATTTTAATTAAATTATCATAATTTTCAATAGCGTTTTTCTTATGTTTTTGTCTCGGTTTTTGTTATGCAAGGGTATAAAACTAATATCTCGTTGAATTCAGAAAAAAATACTGAATCGAATAAGCAAATAAAAAAATAGGTCCCCATTTGAAATAAGAAAGTTGCACCCCGTAGTTTGAGAACCACTGGTCTAAAAAAAATGTTGTTTCTTTCATTAAAGTAGTCATATAAAATAGAAATTGTTTGCTAATTTAACCAACCGAGATAGCAATGGTGCGCCACTTAAAATGAACACCCTGTATACATTATTATACAAACTTTAAAAAGTTTTTTCCAGGCAGAAATTTAAAGTTTTTTCCGAGAGACAATAGTGAAATTTTAGATTGATTGTTTTTAACTGTGTTTAAATAACTGTAATTTCTGAACGAATCATGATATCGACTTCAGGTTTCCGGCATTGGATTTCTGAGACATTTTTCTGTTAGGTACATTATACTAAAAAAAATTGATGGCCTTGGTTAGCCCGTAATTAAAAAAAATTTTCCGATAGAAAATAGTGAAATTTTAATATTTTGTTTGTTTGCTGTGTTTAATAAAATGTAATTTTTTAACGGATTAAGATATCGACTTCCGGATTTAAAAATCGGATTTTCAGACATTTTTCCAGTACCTATATACATTATTAGAAGAACTTTTAAAAGTTCTGTCCAGGTCGAAATTTCTAGTTTTTTTCCGGAAGACAATAGAGAAATTTTAAATTGATCATTTGTAACTGTGTTTAATTAACTGTAATTTCTCAACGAATCAAGATATCGACTTCGGGTTTCTGGCATTGGATTTCTCAGACATTTTTCTGTAAGACCCATTATACTCAAGATTCATTAAAAAATTACAGTTAATGAAACACAAGAAATAAAAGAAATACCACAATTTCCCTTTGAAAAAAAGTTTAAATTTTGAGGTTGCTAAGGCCGCTAAAAGTTTCTAAAATTGTTTGTTTTACTAAAAAAAAATTAAAAATGTACATGCTGGAAGCCAGAAGACAATATTAAAATTCGGTTAAAGTTAGTCGTAATTTTCTTTTTTGAAATTGTGGCTAATCTATGACCTCCCTCCCCCAAATGTTGCGAACAATAATTATGATAGAAAAATGTCTGTAAAATCGAATGATTCAAACCGGAAGTCGGTTTTATCATTTATCATTCGTTAAAAAGTTACAACTGTTTGTGTCATCAAACAAAGTTATGGTATTATTGCAAAAGCAGTACAACAGGTGGTGTGAAAAGGGTATAATCCTTTAATAAATAATAGAAATACTTAAATTTTTTAAAAATTTGTAACATAATGTTTGTGTTATCTATTGCATATATTATTATAATAACATTTTATGTTATACTAGATGTATTGATGGTTTATTTAACAACAGTTACACTGACTACGAATTTAGAACATTTTTGCATTTTTCTCGCTTACTGTTAATGGTACGTAAAAACTTTAAATATGTTTTTTGTAGAGAATTTTCTGCTCTACAAGTGACCCCCTAACGAGTAAAATGCAAAAAACTGAAAACGGCGGCCATCTTTCCAATATGGCGGCTGACGCACCACTCGGATTGTAGGGGACTTTTAATATGTTAATAATGCGAATATATATACCAATTTTCAGCTTTGTCGGAATTAGTTCCCATTTCGAGCAAAATTAAGTCTAATTTTACTGTACTAAAATTATGGAGCAAAAAATAAGTTTCTCTGCATTCAAAACAGCCACGGCCAGGGCCTGTATTCTATTTCACTTATCAACGTTGATAACTTGGGTTGTCTTGATAACCCCCCCCACCATGTGTGACGTAGTAGCCAAGCGACTGTCGCTACGACTTAGCAACCCTCGCTACGATAGACTTGCGCGTTTGGCGTTGCGCCTAGCTTGCTAACTTCGTTATCGTTTTTAGTATTGTACTTTTATGTTATTTTTTGTAAATATTTTTGTTACAGAAACCTAAAAGTCAATTTCTGTACGTTAATTTGTATAAACATAAATGTCAATAAATTACGGGTTCATTATATGTATTCAATATTTTTGATTAGTTAAATAATTAAAATTACAAATTGTAGAAATAAGAAATTGACTTTTTTCTTGAAAAAATCAATTACTTTCAAAATAAAAAAATGACTTATTTTAAAACAAATAATACTTTATATGATAGGTGATAGGTAAAATGGTGGTTTAGCAGTTTTTCTTGCCAAATTTCCAAGTTACCAACACAATAAATGTAAAACCTCTATCAGTCGTTATCAACTGGAGGCCAAATATCCCCAACCCTTGATATAGATACAAACGGAATGACGTCACGAAGTTATCAACTGAACTTCGCTAGCGACTGTCGCTATGAATTAGAATAGGTACCCAGTCATTAATATTCGGTTATGCGGTAGAGCGTTCTGCATAATATTAGTTATTCGGTATTCGGCACATTTACTATTCGTTGCATCTCTAATTTTTAGTATTTCCAATAATGTAACTCTTTTAATGACATGAAATTAATAATGCAAATATTCAATACCTATTGATGCCGCGAGACGAGAAATAGTTAATTCTCGTCTCATCTCAAATTTTTGAGACGAGAAATATAAGTATTCTCGTATCGGTTATTTCTCGTCTCAAATAACTCGATTCTCGTCTCGTCGCAATTTCTCGAAAAAAATTTGTGAATTTAGAAACTTTTTTGTACATTTCTGTTAAATTTGCACACAATTCCTGTTTTATAAATAATCATTTTTATATCAAAACAAAAAAGCTACGAACAAACATTTTAGAAGATGAAAATATTAAATTAATTGATAGCTTTTAGAAAATTATTGTGCAACCAATATTTAGAAACAATAAAGTGTTAATTTATGTATTTTCGACGTTATATGTTTGAATTCCTATTAAATATAAAATGACATTACTTTAAGACACTCGTGCCTAAAAGTATGTCATTTCGGAACAATAGTGACGATGTAAAAATTTATTAAAATAATACATAATACATGTAAGTAGTATTTCAAATTGATAGAATAAACATATTTGTCACAGTAATAATATTACAAGCATTAGGTAATGTGCTGCTGCTGACATATTGAGTGAATTAAATTTACTAAGTAGTTGAATAATATTCTAACATTATGAGAAAATAATATTTATTTGTACGGTAAATATATTTTACTAAAGTACTAATATTTTGACTGGTGCAGGAAAAATGTATTTTCTAATTTTTTATTCATTATTTTTCTTGTAAATTTTAAAGAATATTGATAGTTATTGTTATTATACTCGTATATCATTATTAATGTACATATAATATATTATTAATACATTATATAATATAGTCATATACAGGGTGTCTCATGAAACTGTTTAAGCATTGGAATCTCGAGAACCGTTAGACGAGTAATGAAATTGGTTAAAGATTAAGATTCTCAGCATTCCTGGAAGCAGAGGAGGAAGAAGAAGTATCAGGAGATGAAGATGAGAATAGTAATTCTGATAAAAAAATCTGCAGAAGAAAACATAAATCAATCTTAACCATCCAGGTATTCAAAGAGATCTAAACAAAAACACTAAATTAATATCCTAGTAGGATTATTTTATAAACAGAATGTCGATATGTGGCTCCATTAGAAAACAATATATAAATAAAAACAGTATAAAAATAAATAATTTTATATGAAGAATCCAATGCCGGAAACCGCAATTCGTTTAAGAAAGAGAGTTGATTAAACGCAAAAAACAAAAGAAATTCCAAAATTTAACAATTTTCTCCTTAAGACAAAAGATTTAAAAATAAGCTTAACTAAGACCTATAAACGATTTTTATATAATGTATCTTATAGAAAATTGTCTGAGGAATTTAATGCTTGAAACCGGAAGTTGATATCTTAATTCGTTCAGAAATTAAAGTAAACTGAATACAAAATTTAAAAAAAATTAATTTATTTATAAAACTATTTTTGAAAATCATAACCGCCGCCGGGAATTGAACCCGGGACCTTCATCTTGCCGGGATGACACTCTACCATCTGAGCTACATCGGTCCTGCCTTCAATTCTCGTCGGCTATCAAGATTTTCGATACACCATTATTGACTTTTTTATTAAATCACGTTGTTTAGGGTTTTAGGTTAAACCCTCATGATTTTCAAAAATAGTTTAATAATTATTCACCATTTCTCCATTTCCCTTGTACCTTAATACTTTATCCGATAGGAGTGAGTTTCTAAAATTAGACGCGTCACGGGTAAATATGTAGTGGTTATCAACCCCAAACCCTAAACAACGTGATTTAATAAAAAAATGACTCTATAAGAGTCAATAATGGTGTATCGAAAATCATGATAGCCGACGAGAATTGAAGGCAGGACCGATGTAGCTCAGATGGTAGAGTGTCATCCCGGCAAGATGAAGGTCCCGGGTTCAATTCCCGGCGGCGGTCATGATTTTCAAAAATAGTTTAATAATTATTCACCATTTCTCCATTTCCCTTGTACCTTAATACTTTATCCGATAGGAGTGAGTTTCTAAAATTAGACGCGTCACGGGTAAATATGTAGTGGTTATCAACCCCAAACCCTAAACAACGTGATTTAATAAAAAAAATGACTCTATAAGAGTCAATAATGGTGTATCGAAAATCATGATAGCCGACGAGAATTGAAGGCAGGACCGATGTAGCTCAATGGTAGAGTGTCATCCCGGCAAGATGAAGGTCCCGGGTTCAATTCCCGGCGGCGGTCATGATTTTCAAAAATAGTTTAATAATTATTCACCATTTCTCCATTTCCCTTGTACCTTAATTTATTTATACTTTTTAAATTGTCGCTATGCAAGAACCTCCAAAATTCTTTAAAAAATATTGTAGGTAGGAAAATGTCGATATTTTCATCCGTTCAAAAGTTACAGCCATTTTAGAGAAAATTCAATGAATTTCGTAAATTGCAAAAGAGCGCTCTGCTTTCTTTTATCATAACTTGTAAACTATGTTCTAATTTACTGTTCCAATTTTCCCACTCATACTTGAAACTTTTATGGGGCAAAGATGGACTATAGACTATTAAATCCCACAAAATATAATAAAAACTGACGAATACTGGGGTTATGGGTTCGAATCTTACTGCTGACATAAATGTATAAAATCTCGTTGTATAAACTTTGTAAAAGAGAATTATAGGAAAACACCAAAAGTTATAAATTAGTGTTTAATTTGCAAAAATATTGTAATAATTTAATAAATAATACAATGAGGTTAGTATTTTATCACGAGGGCCTTGTCAACACAGCGTTACAATACGAATTAAGTTTTCCTAACGAATGTGATATGAAAAATTCGCGAGTCACTAGAACAAATTTCTACTAGAGATGCTGATTATATGATTCTAGAAGAATTTTTCTGATATTCGAAAAATTAAGGGCAGTTTACTTACACGGTTCATTTTTACCACTGAATTTGCATAACCAGGTACATTCAATATAAACTCAACTAAATAATATTGAATTGAAAAATTATTTTTCATTCGTAATCAGCACTTCATTCATACGGTATGCACCCTTAACTTATCTAAAATATTATTATACTTGAAGTTATGATTCTACCTGTGTATTGTGCAATTACATTACAGAAAATGCATTATTTATTTCAAAGAAATGTATTATTTATTTTGAAGAAGTGTATTATTAATATAAAGAAATAAATTATTATTTGCAAATAAATGACTGTTATGTTCAAAAATAATTTTATAGTTCAAAGCATTAAATAAGATTTAACATTTTTTTAAATGCTAAAAATTTTCTTCAGTTTAGTAAAATTTTGTAAGATTTTTAGTCCAAAACTGGGATTAATATATTGTTTATTTTATTGTTATTTAATATAACATTGAACCGAAACCGGAACTTTATTATTTAACGAGACGGACCGGCCAAACTTGTAAATTTTACGATACGGAACTAGTGATGCCGACGAGAACGAGAAATTCTCGTTCTCGTCTCGACGGAACGAGAAATTCTCGTTCTCGTCTCGACGGAACGAGAAATTCTCGTTCTCGTCTCAACGAGACGAGAAATTCGAGACGAGATTAACTTTTTTTTCGTCTCGAATTTTCGAGACGAGACGAGAGTTAACAGGTCGAGATCGAGAAATCTCGTTCGAGAAATCGAGAATCTCGAAAATTTATACATAATTTTAATAATGCTACTTCTATCAAGAATATTAAATGAAATGAATGTAATAAAATATCTTTGGAAAATTATGAAAATTTCTTGAAAATATTTCTTGATAGATCTAAGAAGTTAAACTTCTGATGCGCGCGCACGGGGGGACAATAGAAAATAGTAAACTGGTGAATTTGAATTTGACGATAAATTATTCCTGAATTTGACAATCATTATTTAAATTCGTTTAAGTCCAGAGGAAAAGTTGCATTTAATTTAATTTGAACATACCATATTAACGAAATCGTCAAACTAATAATACATACTATCTGACACTAATACTTACAAATCTGTCACTTATTGGCATAAAAAACGCGCCCGAATAGGTCTATTCAGTATTTTCTTCACTTCCTATTGCTACATAAATGTGCACAACCTATTGCGCAGCAATTTTGTCAAGAACATAATACGAATTATCAGCGGGAAATTTAAACATTCGAGAATCGAGATTTCTCGAATTCTCGACTTTGAGACGAGAGTTAACATTGACGAGATTGGCCGAGACGAGACTGAAATTATTTCTCGTCTCGAAGAGAATCTCGATTCGGCATCACTATACGGAACGATTAGTTTTTTTTCTAAAAAAATAATAGTAAAGTTATAGTAATTTAATACATAATATTTAGTAAAATTATTTTAGAAAATTGTCATCAGAAACGGTACCTATTTTACGAGACGGAACGACCAAATTTGTAAATTTTCCGACACGGGAACGATACGATGGTCAATTTCACGAACCGAAACAACTTTGATAAATTTCGAAAATTAAAGTTGGTAATATAATATAAGATGCAAGCAAGGTTTTGTCTGACTAATTAAAAATGAGTTTCTCGTGTGTTTTAGACTTTGCTGAAGCGCGTAGTTTTCAGTTAAATAAAATAAAATTGGTTTTGCTAAGCCCACTGCAGATGCAATAACAAAATAAAAGCTCTTTCTTCCGCGAGATCTGCAATTGTCAATAAAATTGTCTTTTCCGTTGAAATTTTACTTCAATATCAAGGGCACGTGCAAGGCTTTGAAAGAATCCGTGCTTCTGTGCTCCAAGTCAAGATCTTGTTTCCTATATTTCTAGATTTCTTTGATGCCTGTGTTTGAGCGTGATTGTGAACATACTTGTATATAACATTTTTGAGGAGAACTACAAGCAACTACCTACTTTCGATTTACAGATGTCCTATTTACAGAGTATTACATCAACGTATGTCAAGTTCAAGCTATCAAAAGAGGAATCTAAAAACACAAATTGGGTTTTGCTATTTCAAAACATCACATACCTACTGACATACTGACTCTGTGGCGGGCAAGGGACGATCGCCTCCTATCGCAAATTCTAGGAAATTACATTTTTCTTATTATATTGCACAGGAAATTGTATAAACATTCTTTCTTATTTTTTCATGTGTACCTGCTACATTCATGATAAAAAAACATATACACAACATCCACTAGAAATAAAGTATTTTTATCCAAAAAATTATTAAATTTGTACACTGGATCTTCGGAAGATGGACGGTTGAAATAAAGTCAAATAGGTACTCCTAATTTTTGCAAACGTTTCGATTCTTATTGAACCATCTTCATTGCGGTGTTGGAGTAGAAACTACAATCACTAAAAAAAATTGAACAGAAATCATTCCTGGTGCAAGGAACATTGGCACAATTACATGGACAAAAATATTTTGTGTTTGTGCCTGTTACAAGTTTTGAAATAAATTTATACAAAATATCTTTTTCTACTCCTGGTGTTAAAACATCATTTAATGAACTGGTTTCCATGGCGCTAAATAACATTTAATCACACCTCGAAAAGCCGTGGCTTTGGCCGTTTTTAGTCACGGGCTGAACATAGCAACTAACATATTAAGCACGGGTAAAGTTGGCTCCTATATATTTGACATTTAATTTTTATAAAAAACTAAGGGTAATTAATGATTTCTTTCAATATAACGGTTAATATACATGTCTAAAATTTTGTAGTTATGTATAATATTTTATTTTGATGGTAACCATTATACAGGATTAACTCCCAATTACAGAAAGGTAGATGTTATTACAGTGAAATCCAACCACTCAGACCCAGTGGTATTATTGTCGGTTGCCGTTATGATTTAACCTAAAATGTTTACTTATTAATTAATTTTTACTATAAAACAAATTGTACACATTTATGAATTTAGGTATGTTTTGTGGTCCTAGAAAAATTGACTCGTTCACGCTCGTTCATAAACTCTCTAAATACTCGTTTTTATACACTCGCTGCGCTTGTTCCTAAAAATACTCGTGACTAAAATGAAGTTTATAAAATTTGATACATAATATAATATTTAAAAATTGCAAAATACGCTATTACTAATTTTTTTTTGAGAGTTAATTTTCGTACACGATCCATTTAAAATGTTAAAATGATTACCAATCCAGTTGCATGAAAAATATTCTCTTATAATACAAAATTAATTTTTGGAATTTTTGAAAAAAACAAAATTTGATTCGCAACCAACATAATCAAACTGTTATGATTCATCCTGTATATCAATAAATGCAAGAACTGGAATACGAAAACAATTTCAAGAAATATTGTGATAGGTATGCCATATTATGCGACTAACCTATAAAACATTGTTTCTGGGGCATAAATTTAATTTGCTACTTCACTATTCGCTAGTCGGTCACGCCAGCTGCATACTGTGTCACAAAAATTCATTATCATTTCAGCGATAATATTACTAAACGTCATAAGCTTTCAAGTTAATAACGAAATATTTAAATTTTATCAAATGTGTCAAGTGCAGGGTCAAAAGTTATTAAATTTTGCAATACAGAGAGAGTAAATAGCTTATTTGGTGCATGCCCCATTCTGAGCGAGAAATTAATTATTATTTTAATGATTTGTGCATTCTTGAATGACATTCCATTGATTTTTCAAGCAATCACTAAATAATTTACCCTCTCTCTGTAATGCATTATAGGAAACTCAAAGTCTTTCAATTGTACTATAAATAATTATTATGTGTATGGATTGATTTCACAGCTATAATTAACATTGATCAACCAGTCAAACAAAGCAAATAATGTGTGACACTCGTGCATGATACCTACTATTCTAATTTAATTTTGATATTGTCAAAGTTTACTACAATTCCAAAATTATTGTATACAATATTACAGTTTAAGCTAAAATGTTACTAAATATCGAGCGTTAATTGGCAAATTGTTTCCATTTGACGGCATAGTTTAGCATTCATCAGAAATTCTAGATTTATTCTAAAAATAATTAATGAACGTCATCTATAATTTTTATTTAATAGTAACGAATTAACAATAATTAAATATATTGTTTACTAAAATCAGGGATTCACACCGCACAAAATAACGGTTCAGGTTTGGTTCGCAGTTCACGGTTCACTGTGCTTTATCGGGTTCGGTTTTATTCCGGTTCTTTTTAAGATGCCCGTCTACCTCCTAAAATCCAGCGAGTGTTTTGTGGTCAGTACAAGAATGGTAAAATCAGTGGCGCGCCAACGAAATCTGCCGCCCGGGTGCAAGACTTTATTTGCCGCCCCTATGTATTACTGGCGTAACTAGAAATTAAAGGCCCCAATGAAAAATTAGATTTAAGACCCTCTACCTCCTCCAAAAATTAAAAAAATCACTCCGAGAATTTTTCTCTTATATTTTAGGAAAGTATTTATGAACAAGAAAGTCATTATGTGCAACGTATAACAGTCACTGCCCCTTCGTGAATTTTTTTATATTTTTCTGTGAACACATTATTATAACTAGAAATTAAAGGCCCCAATGAAAAATTAGATTTAAGACCCTCTACCTCCTCCAAAAATTAAATAAATAACTCCGAGAATTTTTCTCTTATATTTTAGGAAAGTATTTATGAACAAGAAAGTCATTATGTGCAACGTATAACAGTCACTGTCCCTTCGTGAATTTTTTTATATTTTTCTGTGAACACATTATTATAACTAGAAATTAAAGGCCCCAATGAAAAATTTGATTTAAGACCCTCTACCTCCTTCAAAAATTAAAAAAATCACTCAGAGAATTTTTCTCTTATATTTTAGGAAAGTATTTATGAACACGAAAGTCATTATGTGCAACGTATAACAGTCACTGCCCCTTCGTGAATTTTTTTATATTTTTCTGTGAACACATTATTATAACTAGAAATTAAAGGCCCCAATGAAAAATTAGATTTAAGACCCTCTACCTCCTCCAAAAATTAAAAAAATAACTCCGAGAATTTTTCTCTTATATTTTAGGAAAGTATTTATGAACAAGAAAGTCATTATGTGCAACGTATAACAGTCACTGTCCCTTCGTGAATTTTTTTATATTTTTCTGTGAACACATTATTATAACTAGAAATTAAAGGCCCCAATGAAAAATTAGATTTAAGACCCTCTACCTCCTCCAAAAATTAAAAAAATCACTCAGAGAATTTTTCTCTTATATTTTAGGAAAGTATTTATGAACAAGAAAGTCATTATGTGCAACGTATAACAGTTACTGTCCCTTCGTGAATTTTTTTATATTTTTCTGTGAACACATTATTATAACTAGAAATTAAAGGCCCCAATGAAAAATTTGATTTAAGACCCTCTACCTCCTTCAAAAATTAAAAAAATCACTCCGAGAATTTTTCTCTTATATTTTAGGAAAGTATTTATGAACAAGAAAGTCATTATGTGCAACGTATAACAGTCACTGCCCCTTCGTGAATTTTTTTATATTTTTCTGTGAACACATTATTGATATCTTCTTAACTTATACTTTATACAGTATGTAGTATTATTTTCATGTTATGTGTAGTGAAAAATCTGACGTGGTCATCACACAACCTTCCGCCATATCTAGACTTTAAACAGAAATGTATACGTACAATCCGGTGCCAATTTAAAATATACAAATAAAAATCTAAAATATTCAAACACAGAGCATCACCTGAATAAAAAGATTCATTCGCAGGAAAACTCTTCTGAGCTGAAGCCATCCTCCGTTCAATTAGTACATTTAATATCTTACTTATGACATATAGCACTAGTGGCACTAGTATGTCAACTTATCACCCGTCACCCCTGTCAATATTTTTTACACAGAAACAAAATTCAACCGAACATGGATTACAAGATTTCAACGTTTTATTTGATAATTTTTTTTTTAATTTTACGCCAGTTCTTTAATGCTACCAGATAAAGACAATTTTTTTATAACGTAAGTTGCAAATAACTTTGTCTCTTATTCTTAATACAAATAAATACTATATTTATCAAAATTTATATAAATTTTTGACAATTAATCTTTTCAATCTTCAAAAAATATCACTTCCGGTGAAGATATTTGTACCAAAATCTAATGAGCTCTTCCTATTCGTATACAATTGTAAAATACCAAATATCAAAATTTTTGGGTAATTCGTATTTGAGTTATCCGACTGACAGAAATCCTGCCCTGACCACATAGCTACACACATACACACACACACATACACATACATACAGACATCATCGTGACACTATCAAAAATGAATTGTAAGGACCCTAATTCGTGCTCATCCACTAAAAACTCACTACCCGATTTTTAGCATGATTCCAATACCTTCCTTTACAGGTAAGCGGAAGGTAAAAATGAAAAAATATAGCAATATCTTTATATTTTTTGAGTACTTATCTACTATTATTAAAAATGACAAACAATAACTATAATAATTATAAGAAATGTAAGAAGCAAATACGCCGCAGACGAAATTTTTTTTAGAAACACTTAATATATTGTACCTACATTTTTTATGATGAATTGGCCGAAATTTACGCGCAAAATTGGACTTTAGAAATGATTAATTTATTGTAGGTACTCGTTCTAAAATACCACCTGCATTTTCCATAATTATCTAACATTACCTACATTATTTATTTTCGTCATTTAAACAAAAATATTTTTTACAATCCACAATTATTTCATTAACATGTTAAACGTGTTTTTATGATGATTATTATTATTAAACAACGACTGATGAGGGCCGCCCCTGAAATTTGCCGTGTGCGGTGCACTCCCTGCACCCTCGGGTTGGCGCGCCACTGGGTAAAATTGCATTTCAACAAGAATTATATACTTAAAGGATCAATTAATAGTTGTTAATGAAAAAATTATACACGATTATACAAATTCCGAAAAATTCATAAACATTTCCAATTTATGCAAACTTTACACGGTTATATCTCCTGATATAAATTTATTTCTAAAATTTTAAAAAGACACATCTGTAGTTCTTTCTCTATTTAATTTTTATAAAAATATTAACAACGAAAACACTTTTACAGTATTTTTCAACTTCAAAATGACATTGCATTGCTAAGATGCGGTAAAGTACGAGTTACGGGCTGGTTTTAGGCAGTCGTAGTAGTGAGAAAAGAGTGGAATAGACAAACAAGTCAAATCAAGAGTATTCTAGAAAATCGGAAAAAACGTAGACGAGCCGATTAAAATGAGCCGATTAAAATGAGCCGATTAAAATGAACCGGTAATCCGTTTAAAAAAAAGCTATTCCAGTTAATAAAAATAAGTATAAACTTTGACAAAACTAAAGAAAATTGAACTAATTTTTTAAAAATGTAATAGCATTTTGACGAAAACACATTATATTTAAATAAGCCATCTAAACCGTTCCTATTTTTTGGCTTGCCAATTTATTTTTGAACGGTTCTGGTTCGGTTTCCGGTTCAGTAAAATAGCTGCGTTTCGTTCCGGTTCTCGTTCTGTTTTTTTTCCATTTCGGTACAGATTTTCATTATGAAACACACAAGAAAATTCAGTTTTTTTAAATGAGAACTGGAGAGTACAAAAATAGTATATGCAACTCGTGTATAATTACGACACGAGCCATGAATAGCTATCAATTTAAACTCGTTGCATAATATACTGTGGTATGAGTAAACTGAAAATAAACATTTAATGAATGTGTTTTCCAATAGTCGTAGAGAAACAAATTTGAACAATTTATTAAAAATAATGAGCATGCTTTCGGAATACAGTTAATTTTCTCTTTTCAGATTTCAGAGAAATAAAATGGTGATCATTAAATTTTGTTCGCGTGTGGTGAAAAAGAAATATGATCCAATCAAAATCCAACTGTATAAACATAATTAATATCAATTGTATGTAAATAGCATGCGAACAAGAGGCAGTTGCATGTAGGAAAATTATTTTGATTGCTGACAATGTTGCTCTTTAGTGTTTTGAGACGTAATGAATATAATTTCTTCTTTTTTCATTTTTAATATCTGCAGAAAATTTATACGAGAAACGCTTATGGTTTTTTCATGTGCCAGATTAAAGAAAACGGAAAATTGCGCGCGCATGTTAAAGATTTTCTCCTGTAGAGGTTTTTATAAATATAAAATGTCATTACGAGTTTTACTGCCTCTTCTTTGTGTAGTTTCAGCTATTATGCAGATTTCAGGAAGTTATATGTTTATGTTTATTACACATAATGAGCTTTTCGGACATAATGCAATTTGTAGTTTTGTGGCTAAAACAATTATTTATGTTACGTTTGCGGTTAGGGCAGTGTCGGACTGGCAAGTTTTGGTCCACCAGACAAATATACATATATATTTTTTTTTTTTTGATTCCCGACTTTTGTTTTGCGTAGAGTCATATTAAGAGGCCCGTCTAGCTCCTAAAATCCAGCATAAAATGTACTAACGTAGCGAGTGTTTTGTGGCCAGTGCAAGAATGGTAAAATTTTATTTCAACAATGGATATGCTTTTTAAAAATAAATAAAAATTCCGAAAAATTCGAGAAAAAATTAATTTATGCAAACTTTACACAGTTATATGTCATGATAGAAATTAATTTTTAAAATTTTAATAAGGCACATCTGTAGATCCATTCTTTCTCTATTAAATGTATATAAAAACATTATCTTAATCTGACAGTTTACTCGCAACGAAAACCCAGTATTTTTCAACTTCAAAATGACATTGTATAGCTAGGATGCGGCAAAGTACGAGTTTCGGGCTGGTTTCAGGCAGCCGTAGTAGCGGGGAAAAGAGTGGAATAGAAAAACAGTAAAATTGTCATAAAAAATTAGGAATTTTGTTGTATTTGAAGTTTCTTTAAATTTCTTTTATGTTATCAACTTTTTTAACTAAACATTGTTGCTGATTGTTAATAATTTCTATTTAGTTCTTTTAATTTGGCTTATAATGATTTTTCAGAAAAAATTATTTCTGTCTTAAACTTATTGCTACAAAAAGCCTGAACCAGCTTTTGATTTGAAGGGCAACAGCGGACACAGTACAACGCATTGAAACAAAAAATTAAAAGCATAGCGGACACCGGTGTCCGCCATGAACGATGGCGCTTAACCTGTTAAGCGGTTACGGGTCGGGGGCGGGTCTTCAAAAGTAGACCCGCGCAGAACTTTTACACAAAAAGTTACTCACGCGTCCAGCTCTTATCGGTTCTTATATAATATTTCAGTTTAATAATATTATAAAGTAAGTATATTTGTTAATTTCATTTGACCCGCATTTTTCGGGCATTTGCCCGATTGTCCGCCGTGCCAGTCCGACACTGGGTTAGGAGTAGCAGCTACATTACATATTTGCTAATTCAGAGCGAATATAATGTGCTTCAGTTAGTTGGAACAGAGTTTTGGCAGAAGGAAACTTATCACAGAAGCAGCGCTGTATTGTCAATCGATTACTAAAGTTCAACTATCAATTAAATAGTAAAACATTGTATTGTTGCTGCCGTCGGTTCGAGTTTCTGCTGTTTACTTATCTAAATGGAAACATGAAGCAAAGCTTTCTTTCCAATTTGCGGAAACAAATTATAGATACATTTGACAACCGACCAATATTGACAAATTTGACTTCGCATTCACTTAATGAGCAAAAAAAGACCAAATGCTTTTTTGAATCGGACAAAAATGGATTTATATCGAATCTTTCCTGAAAATTCATTTTTCTCTATTTCCCGCTCATTGTCCGAATGTTAAATCAACAAAGCTAGTATTGCAAATATGTTACTGGATCCAATATTCCCCAATGGAGTTTGCGAGTGAGAGTGGTGTAGTGCCATCAGCGGTACAACGGTTGTTTGCAAACTATTATTGGAATGTGGGTGTTAGTGTTAGTTAATTTCTAGCTTTTGCAGGGTGTCAATAGCGTTGGAACTCCCACATAAATTTGTCTCAATTTTACCAAAAGCTGATAATGACTTTTACGATAAAATTTTTCAAAAAGAATCAGGGATTCGAACCGAACCGGAACAGCAACGGAAACCGGAATCTGTGCCGATTACAAAAATTAGTTGAACCGGACCGATGGTTGTGAACCGGTTCGGAACAGTTTTAAGCACTAATTAAAATCAGGATTGGTCTGATTTAAATCATGTGATTTTTTAAATAATAATCATTAATCATTAATATAACTCGCTGTAAAGAAGGTTTTTTTAATACGAATGCGGAATATTATTTTTCAAGGCACTGGCCGAGGAAAATAACCACGCGAATAATAAAAAATTATTTATTAAAATAAAAATATATACCTACCTAACAAAGATGTTTTGATTATTGTCAATACAAGTTTTATCAGCCATTTTTGTATTTATGCACAGTCATAATTTGACACTTACACATGAATTTCTTTGACGTAAACGTCACTTTATAGCCCACGAACCACTTTATAGCACAGTGCGCCATAAAAACGTCAAATTAATGCAAAAGTTTAGTTTTTCAATTTTCCTTATACTCGTATAAAGTACTAATAATCGTATAAATAACCATTTTCTATAATTATTTGTACCATTTTTTATTTAAATAACATCATTTTTACTTACATTTTACATAAATTATCTTGTAAATGTTTAATTCAATAATAACAACTTTGACAATTAGATTTATGTTTATTTTCGGAATTTTATTGGTATCTTAGCAACAGTCAAAGAATTTAGTAATTTTTGGTAATTTAAACATGTAAGTATATAATGTATATTAATTAATTTTTCAGAATATGCAACCGCGCATAAAGTTGGGTATGTAGGTAGGTACCACAGGCGTAACTTGCTTGGGAAATAAAAATAATGACATACTTATCAATTTTTCCAATAATTTTTCACAAGAATTTTTTAAAAATCAAATTAATTTTGAATAAATTAAGAAATCAATTATTTTTAATTTTTTTTTAAATCATGATTAATATTTGACTTTTTTGATATAATTCCTATTGAATTTTTAGGAAAATTGTAGGTTTATTTAATTTTCTTGAATTTTATTTGATCAACCAATTTTTCCAATTTTAGTGCAAAAATGTAAAAACATATTTTTAATAAATGTATGTATGTATTATCATTTCGGGATTTGAACCTCATTTGGGTTATATCCCTAGGGTGACTTGATGGCACACACACAGTATTAATTTTTTACTTTATATACTTTGCCACGGAGTTTTTTACTTTACTACCATGTGTGTTGCCAGTCGACCCGGCGCAAGCCCTTGTTACAGCCTCTAGCCGGTGCCCGATAGCTAGAGGTTGGCAAGTTAATTAGATCCCAACTTGGAATGGTAACGGGAGTAGGTACCGATCCAAATCAGGCCGTGAAAATTTCCTGACCTGACCGGGATTCGAACCCACGACCTCTGTAACCAGAGCCTAGCATCCTAACCACTATTCTATCCCGTAATAAATGGAACATTAACCGAAACCGGAACTCGAACCGCTTGTCTGCAAACTGGTTACCGGTTTATCAAGAAAAAAAAACCGCGAACCGAACCTGAACCGTTGTTTTGTGTGGTTCGAGTCCCTGAAAATAATACATGGTACGAAAGTATTCAAGGTGCCAAATTTAATTTAATGATGTGTAAAAATTTTAAAGTATGTATTGAAAGGAATAAAACACGAGGCAAGAAAGTAACATACCATTAAAATTTATTTGTATAAAAGAATTTGTGTACGAATATAAATATATACTTAAGTACGAGAATGAAGCATGTGTATAATCACCAGAGATCAGAATTTAGTATTTTTACCTTTTTTTCTACGTGAGTATTATTTTTATTATTTTATTACCTATATTACCTAAGTACCTAAATTATATTTTTAATATTTTAATGTACATAAATTGTGTTTTTCAAATTTAATTAATATTTTTTGTTAATTCTTACACATTTTAAACTTTTTTAGATTATATATATATATATATATATATATATATATATATATATATATATATATATATATAATTATATAATTTTCGAATAAAATTCTTTTTAAACCTAATTGCATATATTCAGTCCTAGATCCAGAATTTCTTTACCATTTTAAAAATCCGTAAAAAAGATAAAGAAATTCTGGTTTTAGGTACTGAATATATTCAATTAAGTTTTAAAAGTATTTTATTCAGAAATTATATAAATTTTTTTAGTAAACCAAAAAATTGACAACTTTAAAATATGTAAGGATTAACAAAAATTAATAATTAAATTTGAAATACACAATTTAGGTACATTGAAATATTAAAAATATAATTTAGGTACTTAATAGGTAAATTAGGTCCAATTAAAAAATCACGATTTTAGGTTATATAGGTAAAATCGATTTTTTTCGAAATGAATTTTGCAAAATTTAAATTTGTTAATGATTTATTAAATTTTTGAATAAATTATTGAATATTTGTAACATAAAAATACTTTTTAGTTTGAATTTCAGATATTTAGTACCTAAAACAAGAATTGTTTTAACCTATTTAGATACCTATTTTTGTAAATTTACCTAAATTCACATCTCTAATAACCAGCAACGTTTAACGTTTCATTGAAAATGAACTTCTGACTGTAAACATTCTATTACGCTGAATATTTTATCGCACAATTTCAAGTGAAAGTAAAATCGAGTTCTTTTGAAATAAGGTATTTAATAATGCAACAAAAAGTTTAAAGCTAATAGGAGCAGGAAATAGTAATTTATGATTATCTACGAGGAGTAGCAAAAGCAAAAGCAATATCATGAAAATTATATGAAGCACTATGAGCAAGGCAAGATTATGTTTATGCGTCAGTAATGAGCAATGAATGAAAACATAGTATGCTATTAAACCCGTTCAATATAGACTCGCAATGCAGACTTTGTGGAGTCTACTCACAACAATAAATGTAAACAATTCTATATTAAGATATCTCAGACTGAGTCAGAGCCGTGCAATTGAATAGAATATACGCTCTGCAAGCGAGAGTTAATGTTAACAGAATTCAGGAAATAATTTACGCGAAGATGAAATCTCCGTTAAGGATAGTACCGCACGATTCTTCGCGACTTACATCTGTACCTAAAATCTATTGATTTATTTTCATTGTGATAAGGCATTATGTTATGTTTTGTTTTGTTTTGTAATGTAATGTAACGTCAATGAACGCATGGATGAGTAAAGGGGGTGACGTCATCTCTACCTTTATCAATGGCCATGAAGACGTGAACAGCAGGCTGGGAGGCAGTACAGCAGGAAGCACCGAGGCAGCATGGACTCAGGGGTAGCACTTGAAATTCACGAGCACGGCTACAGGTAGGTATAGTCTGGCCTTACATTTACATTGCACGGCGATAACGTTTTCACTTATTGATTCCACGCCAGATGAACGAAACCCTCATGTGATATTAAAGGTAGAAAGTGATTGCTGAATGAAGTGTTGTTGTAACGTCATGTAATGAATGAACAGACGTCACACGCGCCGCCACGTCGCTTGTGGTTGTCACTGTTAATAGCTGGTACGTGCCATGCAACTTTGCTTGTTTGTTAAGTTTGCGTTACACCCATTCTGGTGGCAGAGCAGCAATGCTCGACGCACGTTTGCAACCTCAAGACCAGGTGTCGACTGGCTGGCGGACCGACGCTCGGGCGCTCTATCTCAACACTGCGTCCTGCGCCGTGCTGTCGACGTCGCTCGTCGCTCGTCGCGGCGCAACACTGCTTCGCTGCTTCACTGCTTCACGCCGGCGCCCGCACCACGCCACTCAAAACGAAAATGGTTCCTGCACGCCACACACTATATACTTTATTCAGAAGCACTTGCTATCTTTTACTTTACACAGTAGTGTAAGGCACCACGCTTCAACTGTTCATTACGAGTATGCATCGGTGACATCAATGATTACAACCACTACAATCACGGTAGTAGTGGATTTCATTGATGCGATGGTTTGGTTTGGATTTGGTTAGAAGTTTAGGGTACCCTATAGAGTCTTGGTGCCACACGCAACACGTCACACGCGCTTTCAACACGATCGATTACATTCCTACTTCGTTGTCGACCAACTTAGTGCTTATTGCTTACCTCAAAGATTCTACCCACACCTCTTCATATCTTGTTTTCATCATTTTTGCTCATTTGCTAAATATTTTCCTATTCTCAACACAATGCTGGTATTATTTAGCAGCGACTCGAACCGAACCGGAACCGTAACAAAATCCGGAACGACCGCAAGTTATTTTAGCGAACCGTAAACCAAACCGAATCGTTCTCTCTTAATCATTAGATACAGCATGTAAAAATTGCTTAAAACACACTTTTTCATTATTACTTCCTTGTACGGAGTAATAAGGAAGTATTGTAATCGCGAAAAATTTCGGTTTTCAGATTTTGATGGAAATATCCGTTTTGACCTTTTCTGAATCCATTATGACTAGTTTCGTCGTGACGTCTGTACGTACGTGCGTGCGTACGTACGTGCGTACGTACGTACGTACGGACGTATGTGTGTCGCATAACTCAAATACGGTTAGACGTAGAAAGTTGAAATTTTGTATTTAGGACTGTTATAGCATCTAGTTGTGCACCTCCTATTTTTGGTTTCAATCTATAAACCGGAAGTAGTACTTTTTAAAAATATTTCGATAAATATTTAATTTAACACAAATTTTTTTATTTTAAATGAAAGATTATGTGATTATTACCTAAAATCGGTATTTTATAAATATTTTTGTATCTGGTATCATTTAGGAATAATTAAAGTATATATTTTTAATTTAGTATTTCTTTATCTTGTAGTCCATGATCGATTAACATTTGTTACTACGTAAAATTTAAATGATTATGACATGACAGTGACAATAGTAAAATATGCTTTATATCTTCTTCTGCAGTTTAAATAAAATGACTAAAATATATTTGTGAGTATACTAGTATAATAAGTTAAAAGAATTTTTTATATTATTCTACATTTTAGTTATTAAGAAAAGTATGAACACACAAGGCGTACAAGGAAGTCATGTGGTGTCCACGTCAGATTTTTTTTTGTATGAATTTCAAAGATTTTTTAGAATTCTAACTGGGCATAAACCTAGATTAATTCTTTCACAAACATCTAGTACCTGTTTTTCCTTCAAATTTTTAATATGCAATGATTAAAGCAGAATTTATTATTTAATTTTTATGACAAATGTTGTATAGTTTCGTCAAGTTTTAAATTTTTTTAGACATTTTTTATATTTTAGTCCAAAACTGGAACGAATTGTTTAAATTAATTACTTAATATTTAATAATTCATTGAACCGAAACCAAAACTTGAACCGCTGATTTGAAAACCGATAACCGGTTCATTTCAAGAAAAAATATGAAAACCGGAACAAAAGCGAACCCTTTCATTCACTGCGAACCACGAACCGAACCTGAACCGTTATTTTATCTGGAAAGGCAGTATTCGACACCATGCATTAAAATAAACAAAAAATGTACTGATTACATTACCTGAATTATTTAAACTAAAGAATTAGTAGAATACTCTCGATTTTACTTATTTTTCTATTCCACTCTTTTCTCCATTAATACGACTGCCAAAAACCAGCCCGAAACTCGTACTTTGCCGCATCAACAATGCTATGTCTTATAGTCCGGTTGGTAAGACAAAAAAAGATGGGATATCTTGCATTTTATAATTAAAGCACGCCACTTGGCATAAGTGTTTTTAGACCCTCCTTTACCAATCCGAAGTTGTAGCCACCCCCGGGGGCCGTGCAGGGGCTACGTATTGCGAGTTGCATATGCAGATTTTTAGTTTTGTATGTTTATCTCGTAAACAGTTAACATTACAAATAAATAATCAATTATAAGATTGTAGAGCATAAAATTATCTATAATAAAGGTCCTTATCGATTTTCATGTAAGTGGTACAGTTTTCGAGAAAAATGGGAAAATGTATTTTGGTAATACAAAGTAATTAAATGAAGCTATAATTTCGTTTTATTGCGCAAAAACAGCTATAACTTTTTAACAAATAAAGAAAACGACTTCCGGTTTGAAATATTCGTTTTCGCAGATATTTTTCTATTAAAATTATTTTTTTTCTAAATTTTAAAAGCCCTAGCTTAGCCACAATTTAAAAAAGGAACAAAGAAATATTTGTATTTTTCAATTTTTGTGTGTTTAATCAATTCTAATATATATATATATATATATATATATATATATATATATATATATATATATATATATATATATATATATACCGGAAGTCGATATCTTTATCCGTTCAGAAATTAGAATTTATTAAACACAAGAAACTATAAAAATTCTAAAATTTTATAATTTTCTATTGGAGAAAATAATTAAATTTCGGCTTATCAAAGGCATTTCAAAAAAATTAATACTATGTATCCTACAAAAAAATGTCTGAGGAATCCAATGCCGGAAACCGGAAGTCGATATCTTGATCCGTTCGGAAAGTAGAGTTGATTAAACACAAAAAATATTAAAGGTGATTAAACACAAGAAACTTTTAAAATTCTAAAATTTTACAATTTTCTCTCGGAGAAAATAATTAAATTTCGGAATATTAGAGGCCTTTAAAAAAATAGTACAATGTACCATAAAATTATCCAAGGAATCCAATGTTGCAAATCGGAAGTCGATATTTTTATCCGTTCAGAAAGTAGAGTTGATTAAACACAAAAAATATTTAAAATTCTGAAATTTTGTAATTTTCACTTGAAGATAATAATTAAATTTTGGGTTATCAAGGGCCTTACAAAAAATTGAATATAATGTATCTTACGTAAAATTATTTTTTTATTAAGAAATTCAACGCCGCAAACCGGAAGTCGATATCTTTATCCGTATAGAAATTAGAGTTGATTAAACACACAAAAATTTAAAAATACAAAAATTTCTTTGTTTCTTTTTTTAATTGTGGCTAAAGTAGGGCTTTTAAAATTTAGAAAAAAAAATTTTAATGGAAAAATATCTGCGAAAACGAATATTTCAAACCGGAAGTCGTTTTCTTTATCTGTTAGAAAGTTATAGCTGTTTTTGAATTTAATTAGCTTTGTATTACCAAAATACATTTTCTCGTTTTTCTTGAAAACTGTACCACTTACATGAAAATCGATAAGAACCTTTATTATAGAGAATTTTATGTTCTACAATTTTATAATTGATTATTTTTTTGTAATGTTAACCGTTTACGAGATAAACGTAAAAAAACTAAAAATCTGCATATGCAACTCGCAATACGCAGCCCCTGCACGACCCCCGGGGGTGGCTACAACTTCGGATTGGTAAAGGAGGGTCTAGAGAACACTTTTGCCAAGTTTCATGCTTTAATCATAAAATGCAAGGTATAATGTCTTACCAACCGGACTATTAAAAGTGTTTTCGTTGCGACTAAACTGTTAGTTTATTATTAATTTCAAAATAATGTTTTATTAACATTTAATAGAGAAAGAATAGATCTACAGATGTGCCTTAATAATTTTTTTAGCAGGAGATCTAACCGTGTAAAGTTTGCATAAATTGGAAATTTTTATGAATTTTTCGGGATTTTTTATCATCATGTACAACTTTTTTATTCAAATTTTAACTGTTAATTAATCCTTTAAGTATACTAGTACTAGTCGCAAAACACTCGCTACGTTAGTACAGTTATGCTGGATTATAGGAGGTAGACGGGCCTCTTAATAAAAAAAAATGATTAAATCTTCGAAAACTGACAGCCAGGTCCTGCCATTTATCTGTCAACTTGAGATACATATTGTACTGGCATATAGTATTTAACGTACTTATTCCGAAACAATTTTTTTTTCGAAATTCTTATAAATAAGGGTAGTTTACTTTAGGAGAACATTTTTCGTACCACTGAATGCTATTTATTTTGAATGAAGACCAAATTATGTGGCTGGCTACTGGGAACTAAAATTCAATTATTGTATTATACAAACATAGTTAATAATTAGTAATAACATATTATTTACATTAAAACTACCTATTCATCCTATTGCCCAAAATTTTTCTTTCACAAACCTCAAATTATTATATTATTATTATACAAACATAGTTAATAATTAGTAATAACATATTATTTACATTAAAACTACCTATTCATCCTATTGCCCAAAATTTTTCTTTCACAAACCTCAAATTATTATATTATTATTATACAAACATAGTTAATAATTAGTAATAACATATTATTTACATTAAAACTACCTATTCATCCTATTGCCCAAAATTTTTCTTTCACAAACCTCAAATTATTATATTATTATTATACAAACATAGTTAATAATTAGTAATAACATATTATTTACATTAAAACTACCTATTCATCCTATTGCCCAAAATTTTTCATTCACAAACCTCAAATTATTATATTATTATTATACAAACATAGTTAATAATTAGTAATAACATATTATTTACATTAAAACTACCTATTCATCCTATTGCCCAAAATTTTTCTTTCACAAACCTCAAATTATTATATTATTATTATACAAACATAATTAATAATTAGTAATAACATATTATTTACATTAAAACTACCTATTCATCCTATTGCCCAAAATTTTTCTTTCACAAACCTCAAATACTAATTTTCAAATTTTGATGATCAATACATGAAGTACTATGTACTAGTATGTACCTCAAGTTATGGTACACTCTGTATAGTCAGTATGATCATAGAAAAACTTCACTCGAATTTAATAATTATTCATTTATTTGAGTACCTACTATTTGAGTACCTACTATGCGAATTATATTATTAACATTTAACATGTTAGTTTTTGATGTTGAATCGTAAATCAAATTGACGACATTTTTAGCGTAAAAATAATTTCAATGTTCTATAATTACACAAGAATAATAAAATAGTTGTCTATAATTACTGGTTTCATAATTAATATTTCTATATATAAATAGCTGATATATTTCAGTTTTCCAGTATTAAAAATACTTTGAAATACCAATACGGAAATTAATTATAATGTTCGCTCGTAAATGTTGATTAAACTGTCAATTCTGGTGAATTGATATAGAATAGCATAACAATAATTTATACGGGATTCATTATTTTATTGAAATATTCCAGCTTTGTGAAGTTTTACGTTACTAGTTTAAAATTTATTCATTTCAAAACTATAAATTAAAATTATGTATGAATGTGTACTCTAAAACTGAATGATGAGAGATTAATTTTGTTAACCTCAACATTGCAAAATTTTACAATCCAGTTTGATTTCTGTTTGTTCATTTTTTAATTATAATTTGGCTTCGGGCACACTTCAATTGATATTACATTATTAAATACTGCACTTATAGGATTTTACCATTTGTGGTTTCATATAGAATTTAATATAAACTGCTGAATGGTCCAAATATCATTTATGTTTTGTTCAGCAGATATTTTGTCCACTACAAAAAATATTGATGTAATGCCATGTCGCAATTTTCTTATCCTCATTCGTAATCACAGTCATTTATTATTGTGATTTTCTCCGATTAAATAAATGTCCACAGGTTTTCATTTTCAAAATAAACTAATAAATAACTAAATTTAATATAGAAACTTTTGTCGTTTACAATACAATAAAAATGTGGTGATTTATCGTTAAACTTTATTCAAATATAAATAAAAATGTAGGTGACAACTTTAATAACATTTTTAAAACAAAGTAATTTAAGGGAAACACTCGTAAAAGTTCGTAAATTATGTAAAAGCTTAGTTTTAGTTTTATAACGAGCGCACTCTGCTCGCATAATGTTCGTTAACACAAAAAGATAATAATATAATGCATTTCGAAAATACATTTCGAAAATCAAATAAAAACAAAAGCTACACATTTGCTTGAAAATTCATTTAATTATTTGCCTGTTCAGTTCGAAAATTCATTCAATTAATTACAAATTAATGCATTTGATGTATCCAAATTAATATGTCTAGCACACGGCATATTAAATGAAATATTAAATACTAAAATTACCACATCAAATGTTGACATTACAGTGAAGATTATATCCATTTGCATAATTGTATATTGCATTATTGTTCTATACAAAAATCAGAGTCTCGACCGCACAAAATAACGGTTCACTATGCTTTATAGGGTCCGATTTTGTTCCGGTTTCATATTTCTTCTTGAAATGAACCGGTCATGGTTCACGTTCTGGTTTCAGTTCAATGGTTTATTAAATAACAAGGAATTCATTAAAAATATCGTTCAAGTTTTGGACTAAAATCTGACTGAACTAGAAAAACAATATTGTAACGAGCGGCGCCTGGGTGGCGGCGGCCAAGCGACAAGCACGGACCTGTTTGCATTGTCTAGCCGTCGCGCTATTGTGTTGATGGCGCCAGAGGGGGATGACTCATCAGGTCACGCGATACGGTAATAAAATTTAATGACTTTCTGGAAGGAATTTATGGAATCTACCAGAATTACCGGCTGTGGATATATAAACGCTACCCGAGCGGACGGTGAGTCAGTCTACGATAGCATGGTGACATACATAGAAGTCTACGTTAGAATAGTGACATAAATAGAACTAAATATTCATGTATTGTGACATAAATAGAGTTTAATGTTATCTAGTGGTTAAATAAATAATTACAGTGTATAAATAAATAATCCTAGTAGTGTTAAGTGTGTAATTAAATATTTTTAGTGTATAATTAGTGCTTTAAGTTTAATTATTAGTGCGTGTTTATTTAATTATCATTAACTTTTATCTTTTATTTTTCGTTATTAAACTTGTTATATAAATATTCGTGTTTTACTGATTTTACACTTCACCTAAATAAATAAAACCGTTACAATTGGTGTCAGGTGTGGGGTTAATAAACAGTGAATTGTAATTAATAATAAATAAAATGGAAACAAAGAAAGTTAAATTATGTGACTTAAAAGTGGCTGAACTCAAGAAAGAACTAGAAGAACGGGATCTAGAAACAGCGGGAGTGAAGATCGTACTTCAACAGCGTCTACGAAAAGCCCTAGAAGATGCTGGTGAAAATCCTGATGAATTCGAAATTGCGTGCAGTATATCCGAAGTACTGAAAGAAGAATTATCCGCAATATCTAGAACTTTGAAAGAAGAGATAACAGAAAGTTCTAGAAAGTGTGAAGAGAATTCCAGAATTTTGAAGGAAGAATTAGCTGCAACATCTAGAACATTAGAACAGAAGCTGAAAGAAGAATTAACAGAAAATTCTAGAACTTTAGAACAGAAATTGGATAAAAATTCTAGAACTTTAGAAGATAAATTAGAAGAAAATTCTAGAACTTTAGAAAATAAATTAGAAGAAAATTCAAGAATTCTGGAGGATAAGTTAGAAGAGAATTCTAGAACATTAAAAGAAGAATTAGCGGAGAATTCTAGAATTTTGGAAGAGAAGCTAATGGAAACTTCCAGAAAAACAAAAGAATGTTTAAAGGAACAATTAAAAGAAGATTTAAATAATTTAAAAGAAGAATATGACAAGAAGATAGAAAAATTAGAAGAAAATTTATCCAAAATTACGTCATCGCCGATGTCGACAACCGAAACGACCAAAGGGGACGGGGTTAAAATTGAAAGAACCATTAAAGCTGAACACAATTCAACATCTTACGTGAAAGCTCCAAAATATGACGGAAAAACAGCGTGGCCTAATTATTTAAGGCAATTTGAAATAGCTGCTAAAATAAATGGTTGGTCGTCAGAAGAAAAGGCTAGTAATTTGGCCCTTGCGTTACAAGGAGAAGCACTTAACATTATCCAAACGGTTAAACCAGAAGAGCAAGGAGACTACGAACTTCTAGTCAAACAACTGGATATGCGGTATGGCAATGCATATTTGAAACAGGTGTACCAGACGCAACTGAATAACAAATATCAGGAATCGAAGGAGACACTTCAAGAATTCGAAGCTGACATATCTCGCTTGGTTCACCTCGCATTCCCTGATGCTCCGGAAAGCGTGATACAGACCCTGGCTATACAACAATTTGTCAGCGGAATCCGAGACAGCGAAATCCAGAAATCTTTAAGAATAGCGCACACAAAAACTATAAGTGATGCATTGTCAATTGCATTAGAGCATGAAGCTGCTAAACAAGCTTCGCGTAACCAATCCAGAGTGAGGAACATTGACGCTGAGAGAACCGAAAACATGAAAGACTGGGAGGAGAGAATGCGTCGAATTGTCAACGAAATGATTCCGGAGAGAAGAAAACTACGTTGCTGGAATTGTGGTGAGCTCGGTCATCCACAAAGACTTTGCAAGAAGTTGCGGAAGGCCGAATCGAGGAAAGAAGAAGATGAGTCGGAAAACTAAGTCGGGTTGATGCGAAGGGGCAATCGTCGACCCGTAATCTAGTAGCCCCATATTCCATCGGTTATGTCGCATCCCTTCATCATCAAGCTAACAGCATCTATGTGGATGGTTTTATTGACGGAAGTCCACTTAAAATGTTGCTAGATACGGGTGCGACGAAGACAATTATTAGACCCGACGTAGCAAAAAGAACTGGCAAGACACATCTACATCCAACCAAGTGGCGATTACGCACAGCAACAGGAGAACAAGCTACCGCATCTGGAGAGCTAGATTTGAACATAAGTATCGGTAATACCTCCTTTGAACATCGTGTGCTGGTAGCTGACGTAGAAGATGAACTCATTCTTGGTATGGACATCATGAAAAAGCACGGTTTTAAACTGGACCTCAAGAGTGGCGTGATGGTGGTCAATGAAGAAGAACTCGTATTGCATCCACGGGACACCGACGCCGTACGTGTGCTAATAGCCGAAGATGTCACCCTCCCAGAGCGAAGCGAGACTATCGTAGAAGGAAGACTGGAGGGTAGTTTCTGCGAGGGGAACGTTGTTATGCTGGAGCCCAAGAATGATGATACCAGAACTGGACCTGGAGTTGTGATTGGAAAATCACTAATAAAAGCAAAGAAGATAGTACCGGTTCGAGTAATGAACATTAATTTTTATCCCGTTGTTATTAAAAGTGGGACAAAAGTAGGGGAATGTTCATCAGTATTCTCGATTATTCGAACTGTTACGGCCAAGGAATCGACATGCAATAAAATCCCGAACACATTAGTCAATCAAATGTCATCATTCCAAGGATTGACCGCCAACCAGAAAACCAAGGCGAAAAATTTAATCGGGAAATATCAGGACGTATTTGAGTATGACAAGAACTCCAAGGGAAGAACCAACGTGGTTCGCCATAAAATAGACACCGGAGACGCAAGACCCATCCGCCAACCAGCAAGAAGATTACCACTGGCAAAGCGAGAGGACATGAAGTTGGAAGGTGTGGTTGAGCCTTCAAGTAGTCCATGGGCTTCACCAGTGGTGTTAGTGAAGAAGAAGGATGGATCTACACGATTCTGCGTTGATTATCGTCAACTTAACAACGTGACAAAGAAGGACAGCTACCCGCTACCCCGAATAGACGATACATTGGACACTTTGTCTGGGTCGAAGATTTTCTCCACGTTGGATTTAAAAAGCGGTTACTGGCAAGTCGATTTGGAGCCAAAGGATAAAGAAAAGACAGCCTTCACCATCGGCACAGGACTTTGGCAATTTACTGTTATGCCATTCGGGCTCTGCAATGCCCCAGCAACATTCGAACGACTCATGGAAACCGTTTTAGCTGGGCTGTCATGGAAAACCTGTTTGGTTTACCTCGACGATATTATTGTGGTCGGGAAAACGTTTGAGGACCACATGAAGAATTTAGAAGAGGTTTTCCAAAGATTACGAAAGGCCAATCTGAAGCTCAGCCCGAAGAAATGTCACCTGTTCCAGGAGGAAGTTCATTACCTGGGACACATAGTTTCTGGTAGAGGGATTGCAGTAGACTCAGAGAAAATAAAATCTGTTGAAGACTGGCCAGTACCTAGAGACAAGCATGAACTTAGAAGCTTTCTAGGTTTATGCACCTATTATCGACGATACGTACCAGGATTTGCCAATATTGCGAAACCGTTGACAAAGCTTACTGAAAAAGGCCGAAGATTCATCTGGGAAACGGACTGTCAAGCCGCATTCACACAACTGAAACATTCCTTGACAAGTGCACCTGTTTTAAGTTACCCGTTACCAGAAGGAGACTTCATAATAGACACAGATGCCAGCAACGTTGGAATTGGCGGTGTGCTTTCCCAAATTCAAGACGGACATGAGAAGGTTATTGCCTACTTCAGCAAGACATTGTCAAAACCTGAAAGAAATTATTGTGTCACCAGAAAGGAATTATTAGCAGTCGTTAAGTCCATCGAACATTTCTACAAGTATTTGTACGGTAGAAAATTTCTTATTAGAACCGACCACGCTGCTCTAAAATGGCTACTACAATTTAAGAATCCGGAAGGTCAAGTAGCCAGATGGATTGAACGACTACAGGAATATGACTTTGTGATTGAACATAGAGCAGGAACGAGCCATCGTAATGCAGACGCATTGTCGAGAAGACCATGTCAGGAGGAATGTAAACACTGTAGCCGAGTAGAAGAAAAACATTCAATCGTCGCGAGGACAACAGTAGTTGACGATAGATGGCATCCAGACGACCTGCGCCAAGACCAAGAAAATGACCCGGATTTGAAAATCATACTGGATTGGAAGAATAGTGAAGAAAAGCCAGCATGGGAAAATGTTGCACCACATTCCCGGAAAGTAAAATCGTACTGGGCACAATGGGACTCTATTGTGGTTGAAGAAGGTGTCCTGAAACGTGTGATGGAGAACACCGAAGGTACTGAGACGAAAACTCAGCTGATTGTTCCACGGAGCCGAGTACCGGAAGTGTTGAAGGAAATCCATGATGGAACTGGAGGAGGACATTTTGGAGTCAACAGAACCGTGGAAAGATTGCGCCAACGATTTTACTGGGTGAATTGTAAAGAAGATGTTAAAGAGTGGTGCAAGAAGTGTGTTGCTTGCGCTGGAAGTAACGGGCCACATAAGCGACGAAGAGCTCCAATGCGTCAATTCAATGTTGGCAGTCCATTTGAGCGCATTGCGATTGATGTAGCCGGACCATTCCCGGAATCCGACGAGGGAAACAAGTACATATCAGTCGTTATGGATTACTTCACCAAGTGGGTTGAAGCTTATCCATTACCTAACCAGGAAGCCGTCACTGTTGCTGAAGTTCTGGTAAAAGAATGTATTTGCCGATTTGGAGTCCCTCGTGAACTTCACTCCGACCAAGGAAGAAATTTTGAGTCTGCCTTTTTCCAAAACATCTGTAAGATAATGAGAATCAACAAGACTAGGACAACTGCACTACATCCGCAGTCCGACGGCATGGTCGAACGAATGAACAGAACTATCAACCGATATCTATCAAAGGTTGTCTCTAACCATCAAAGAGACTGGGACCGACATCTGCATCTGTTCCTGATGGCTTATCGTTCATCCGTACACGAGACGACACGGCAGACACCTGCTAACATCTTATTTGGACGTGAGTTACGGTTACCATGTGACCTGGTATTCGGCAGCAAACCTGGAGAAGATCTGGCTGGGGAGGATTATGTTACGAACTTGCGAAGAAGAATAGATGATATTCATGAACAAGTCCGTTCAAGTATTCAGATAGCCAGCGACAGGATGAAGGATCATTATGACATCAGGGCTGAGGAAAATGTTTACCAACCTGGAGATCTGGTGTGGTTGTAATAACCCGCAGAGGCGTCGCGGATTATCGCCGAAGCTGCAGAAGAATTGGGAAGGCCTCTATGAAATCATCAAGAGAATTAACGACATAATCTACCGGATAAGAAAAAAGCCTAATGGGAAGCCGCGAGTAGTTCATTTTAATCGTCTAGCTCCTTTCGCCGGCGATAACCATGAAGACCATCGTGGAGCTACGGTTCGAAGAATTGAAGCCCAAGAACCTACATTCGAAGATTTCATGGAAACTTACTCCACCGGCCGTAAAGCTCGATATGGCGTGACACGAGAGGAACACCGAGACCTGTTCACGGTATCGCCAGACTATTCCCTTGGTCATTGCATAGCTGAAGACACGAAAATGTCCCGCGGAATTGCTACCGTCTTCAAGAATAAGTTTGGACGACTACAAGAACTGGCCAACCAACTTCCATCCGTCGGGAATGCAGTACGACTTAGGGATAATGACGTGGAACACAAACGATACATTTACTACTTAGTTACGAAGGCAAAATCAAACCAGAAGCCACTGTATCGAAATTTGTGGAATTCATTGCGCGATCTGAGGGACCACCTGTTGGACAACGACATCATGAAGCTGGCAGTACCGAAGATAGGCTGTGGACTAGATGGCTTGGATTGGAGGATTGTGAGAAACATGTTAGAGATCCTCTTCCGGTATACTGGAATTGAAATCCTAGTCTGCAGCTTCAACCCAAAGAGACAAGGCAACACAGAACCGACCGTGGACTGTCACTTCTTCAAGACATCCGGGTGCATCAAGGGTGATGCATGTAAATTTCGTTATAAAGGACTGTTCCGGGACGAAACAGTCTTAAGGAGGGAGCAATGTAACGAGCGGCGCCTGGGTGGCGGCGGCCAAGAGACAAGCACGGATCTGTTTGCATTGTCTAGCCGTCGCGCTATTGTGTTGATGGCGCCAGAGGGGGATGACTCATCAGGTCACGCGATACGGTAATAAAATTTAATGACTTTCTGGAAGGAATTTATGGAATCTACCAGAATTACCGGCTGTGGATATATAAACGCTACCCGAGCGGACGGTGAGTCAGTCTACGATAGCATGGTGACATAAATAGAAGTCTACGTTAGAATAGTGACATAAATAGAACTAAATATTCATGTATTGTGGTGACATAAATATAGTTTAATGTTATCTAGTGGTTAAATAAATAATTACAGTGTATAAATAAATAATCCTAGTAGTGTTAAGTGTGTAAATACATATTTTTAGTGTATAATTAGTGCTTTAAGTTTAATTATTAGTGCGTGTTTATTTAATTATCATTAACTTTTATCTTTTATTTTTCGTTATTAAACTTGTTATATAAATATTCGTGTTTTACTGATTTTACACTTCACCTAAATAAATAAAACCGTTACAATATTCATAAAAAATTAAAACCATTTTTATGAAAAAACGTTCACAACCATCGGTTCGGCTCAGGTTATGGGTTTGCCAAATTATTTTTAACGGTTCGGTTTGGTTCGCGATTCGGTAAAAAGCTGCGGTTTGTTCCCGTTTGGTTCGAATCCCTGACAAAAATTGATCAAAATATTGTTTACATGTTTCCATTTTTTAATAAATGCATATAACTGCATATTTTATACCTTTTTAACCAAAATTTCAATTTTTAAAATTTAATATTTCTATTTGGGATATGTAGTTAATATTCGCCCAATTTTATACCATCTAACTCAGTACTTTATGTTACGTTGCGGAATGTAAAAGGTAAACACTAAACAGTGGCCCAAGAAATGCATGACGCTTTGAAAAATGATTGAAGATTAAACGAACTTACCTGTAAGTGAAGTTTAATCGAAATTATATGAGAGCCTCGTTCGAAGTAATTACAACTATGTAGTAACGCTTTGCCGGTACGATTATGTCACAATGTTTAGTAAAAACAAAAACGTAATCTGTTACGTCCCCCTAGATTCCTGTCTCCGATCTCCGTGATAATAGTTAATCATTTCGTTTAGAGCTGAAAGAAAATTTCTGCTATTTTCCTATGGGGTTGGGAAATGGGTGGGAGGTTGTAATTACTTCGAACGAGGCTCTCATATAATTTCGATTGAACTTCACTTACAGGTAATTTCGTTTAATCTTCAATTATATTTCGAGCCTCGTTTTCGTAATTACAACTATGTAGATGTTTAGATTTATGAAAAAGCTGAAATTTTATTGCTATATTTTGCCCTAAAACCAACCACATACTTAATAACAAACAAGTATTGTTATAGTTATCCATTTAGGATTGTTAATCCAAAATTTTCCTTATTACAATTAGACACTTGTCTATTATACACTTTGCAAAATCTGGAAATTCCTCGACCAGCCAGCTGTGTTTCTTATTACTTACATCCAAAGTAATTCCTCTTACACCCTGCTAATGTTGACGCATGTCTTGTACTATGCGCTGAAACCTGCTTTATATTAATTCCACATTCATCTAAAACTGTTTTAATCCATCTAGAAAAAGTTTGTGCACCTACAGCTGTATGTGGTTTATTCCAGTAATTAAAACCATGTATTGGTATGCCGCACTAATTTGATTTTCTCTAACTAAAGGATTAGTACAAAACTTTGGTTTTACTAAGAAATCTAGAAAAATTGGTTTCGGCTTGGTCCTGAGGTTTTAATTAAAGAAATTATCTAAATTTCAATGCCCGTCTCTGTTTGATGAATATTATTTCTCAATTTCTGCTAAAATTTGGACTCTATGCACTGAAACTAGTGCAAATAAGGTACTTAATTTTATTGTTAGATTTTTTAATGATTAACTATTATCACGGAAACAGGAATCTAGGGGGACGTAACAGATTACGTTTTTGTTTTTACTAAACATTGTGACATAATCGTACCGGCAAAGCGTTACTACATAGTTGTAATTACGAGAACGAGGCTCGAAATATAATGTGTTCATTTACACTTATTTTAAAGGTGAGTGTTAAAAGAGAAATTATATTATTTATGTAAGTTGTACATTAGGGATTATTCTAACGTGAAGTTAGACACAAAATATGCAGTGAAAAAATTAAAAGTGCAGTGGTAATTTATATATAATATATTTTTCAATTGTTGTTATTCAAATACAGCATAAAATACCTATACAATATTTTGTGAATGTCTTTTTATTTTATTTAGATCATTCATACAATTCGTAGAATTTGAATTAAAATTAAAATTTATAGGTAACTGCTGAAATAACGAAGATAATAACAAAAAAAATCATTGCGTATATGGAGGTTAACAGTAGATTTACTAAACGATTAGAAAATATTATATAAGAACCCAACACATGTTTAGAAAACGAATATGTTATTATTTGATATTTGAGATATTTATTTAAAAAATAGAAATTATGAGTCACTGCAATAATTGTTGAGAAATCGCACGTAAATAGTTTCAGTCTCAAGAAAAATTATACTACTGCGTTTGCGTTTCAGTGTAAACTTTAATTTCAATTATATTTTTAATTTCGATGGATACCTGTGATTTGTAATTTACATCCATATCTACGATTTTTAATGATTTATTTCTCATTATTTGACTGTTTTGGCCTCACCTCACACCGAAATCACGCCCGCTTTCGACCGACGGATTTTCTACCTTCAAATGAATAAAATTAAGTTGCATATCTGCATATATTTGTAAAATATGTATTTTGCGCATATATTGAATCTTGTTTTAATGCATATTGCATAAATATTTCAATCACATTTTCCATGATTCGCGTCTAGTTATCATCTTTTAATTAAAACTTTTGATTGACCCCGGGAAATCGTTTTACTATTGCAATAAAATTTGTATCGGTAGTATGTTTAAATTCTTTTACAAAAAACAATACGTTTGTAAAGTTATAATTAGCTTTTATTTTTAAATATTTGAAAATTTAATGAATTCCGCTGCAATCCAAACAGCAGATATGAGTTTCTGGTTGCGGGTACAATGAACTTTCAACTAAAAATAGATTTTATAAAATGTTAAAATAGAACCAGATTTATAAATACGAGAGATGTTACAATTTATATCTATACACAATAAAACACGTAGTACACATACTACACGATTAACTCATCACAAAATATAATAATGAATTACTTTCTGTTTATAAAACTACGTGATATATAAGTACCGTAGTTTCAACCACGTATTAAAAATTAATTTAAATTTCTCATCCCTTCAGTTGCCGGTAAATCTGCTTACAGCTTTATACTGTTTTTAGATATAAAATCAGGTGGATTGTTTTCAAAAATATATAAATGAATAATTACATGTATGGATTAATTCGAATTCAAGTATTAATTGAAAGAACCCTGTAATATTATTTATCTTACATTTATGTACATTAAACAAAAAATTGATTAAAATTTTACTCCTTAAACCAGCATGGTACTTTACTTGAAAGGTTTTAGTTATTTCCTGATAATCTTCTTAATAATTGCTTTGAAATAACTTTAGATGGGTGCATTGAACTATAACAAAGGATATATAAAGCTGCAGTGGAAAAATATTTAAATATTCATGTTTCTTGAAAATGAAACATGAATTTATTATATAAATCTCCATTTTGGATTACTTATAAGTATAGAATAAGAATGGATTATTGAATTTTTCGTTCAGGAATGTATTTCTCGTACCTACAATGTTTTCATAATATTTTTATATTATTATTTGGTGTGCTGTAAGCTGTAAGTAGTAAGTCTTTTCATAAGCAGCCCGTCTAGGTTTTTTTTCGAATACCTGGAATACTTTGAATTTAACTTTTTTTTTTGCTATTCCACTCTTTTTCCCACTAAGTACTACGATTGTCTAAAACCAGCCCGAAACTCGTACTTTACCGCATCCTAGCAATGCAATGTCAATTTGAAGTTGAAAAATACTATAAAAGTATTTTCGTTGCGAGTATACTGCCAGTTTATTATTTACTTCAAGGTAATGTTTTTATAAACAATTAATAGAGAAAGAATGGATCTACTGATGTGCCTTTTTAAAATTTTAAAAATTAATTTCTATCAAGAACCGTGTAAAATATGCATAAAATTTAAATTTTTATGAATTTTTCGCAATTTTTATAATCATGTACAATTTTTTATTAAAATTTTAAAAAGGCACAACTGTTAATTGATTCTTTAAGTAGGTATATAATCCTTGTTGAGATACAATTTTACCATTCTTGTACTGGCCACAAAACACTCGCTACGTTAGTACGTTTACGTATTATGCTTGATTTTAGGCGATAGCCTCCTCCACTGTATTATTTTTAATTGTTTTTACAAAACTACATAAGAAAATATGACGATTAGTGAAAACGCGGTTGTAAAAATTCCGCTTATTAAGTGAGATATGATTTTTTTAAAGTCTGGTATTTGCTGATGACGTCGGTGGTACGTCCAGCGGCACTCAATCAGTTTGTTTCACTAACATTTTCCTTAAAACAAATTATTTATTTGTTTTATATTAACATGTCCTCGCGCTATGCTGAAGAACATATTTTGTAGCAGTTAAAAGTATAAAATAAAATCAAACACAAATGAAATAAGGACGAATAATGTAATAATGACAGATGGTAGTTACATTCTCTGCCGCATCATGTCTCGTCTTCTCATGTACTCATCGCGCGAAAATTTTACGGCCAATAACAACCTCCCATACAAAACAAACCACGCCCAATACTACCTACGTGATGGAATTTTAAATAATTTATATATTTTAAATGAAATTATTTAAAAACTTTATTTCTTCACTATTAGTCATATCTGCACATGTAATTTATGTTTTTATCGTTAATATTCCTTATTTCGATTATGGTGGAGATGCCTATTGTTGGCATTTTTTTTTTGAAATTTATTTTATTGCTACGAACAAATTATCAAAAAGTTAAACTTTTAACTTTTTACTGCCTCGGCAAATTACCGAATGGTAATGATATTAAAGTGGAATCCAACCACATCGATCGATTCATCTTGGGGCAGTTAGAATCTCAATCCGTGCGACGACATTTGAAATTCAAAGCGGCAACGGAGAGATTATTTTTGCAACCAGGACTACACATTAAAACGATCAAGTGGTCAGCTTGACTGTCCGAGTGCGGGTTCTCACGCCATCACATATCACATGCAGCAGCTACTGCCTTGACAATATACAATATTAAGGATCTCGACTCCACGTAGCTCAACACCGCGTTTGTCCTATGGTAACGCATGGAAACATTCGCCTAAAATACGTAAAAATAGTCTAGCAAGATTTGAAATTCTCTCGAAGTTTTACAGATAAAGCAAAATTTCATTAATTTATTTACAGTTGAAGAATGGAACTAGGTTTGTGCCGCGTTACATTTTCTAATAAATCTTTTAATCATAAGATATAGCATGTAAAATATCGTTTAAAACACACTTTTTCATTAATTTTTTATATGGATTCCAAAGATTTTTTCAGAATTCTAACTGGGCTAAAACCTAGATTAATTCTTTCACAAACATCTAGTACCTGTTTTCCTTTAAAATTGTAATATGCAATAAGTAAAGCTGAAACTGCTACACCTCTAAACACGAAATATTTTGTTACGGAAACGGGACCCTTAAAAAGAATTCATGATATCGTCTTATTGTTCTAGCTACATCCAGAAAACACTCATTGTTTTCATCGAAAACATGTCAGAAATCTTTGACAATTTAATGTGTTAGTTAAGAGCTCATCAGGTCTCGAGTTACCTGGTTCAACTACCGTTTCCTACCTTCAACAGGGCTCGCGAAAATGAGAGTGAAAGCAAGAACACGTGATCATAAGTGTGAGCTGAAGGCTTGAACGTGTGTACAGTAATGTTCAGAAATAATTCCCAGAAGCCTCACTCCAGAGCCGACAGTTTATGAAAAATTCGATATACGTTCGATTGAGTGAGGGTGATGAGAGATAAGTAGCAAAGGAAAGGTATATTGCTTCTATTCCAAGAAAATAGAACCAAATTTAGAAGTATCCTCTTTACCTGGGAGGCAAGAAAATACCTTGACTTAGAATTTCGCCAAGTAGTACAGTAAAATTAGATTTTAAATGGGAACTAATTCCGATAAAGCTGAAAATTGGTATATAGCTTCGTATTACCTCTCTTATTAACATACTAAAAGTCCGCTACAATCCGAGTGCTGCGTCAGCCGCCATATTGGAAAGATGGCCGCCGTTTTAAGTTTTTTACATTTTACTTGTTAGGGGATCACTTTACAGCAAAATTTCAAATTAATAAATTGTAGAGTAGAAAATTCTGTACAAAAAACATATTTACAGTTTTCATGTACCGTGAACGGTAAGCGAGAAAAATTCGACAATACATCTTCTAAATTCGTGGTCAGTGTAATTTTTGTTGAACAAACCATGAATAAATCTACTATAACTTAAAATGTTATTATAATAATATATACAATTGATAACACAAACATTATGTTATAATTTTTTTTTTTATAAGTATATTTATTAATTTATTAAAGGTTTACCCCTTTCCACACCACTTGGTGTACGTAGTACAACGCTTTTGCAATAATATCAGAACCTTGTTTCATGACACAAAAACGGCTGTAACTTTTTAAGGAATAATAAAACCGACTTTCGGTTTGAAGCATTCGATTTGACAGACATTTATCTATCAAAAGTATTGTTAACAACATTTTTGGGGAGTATAGATTAGCCATAATTCCAAGAAAGAAAATTAAGAATTTTTTATTTTATTAATTTCTTGTGTTTAATCAACTTTGAATACTAAACGAATTTGAATATCGCCTGCTGGGTTCCAGAATATAATTTTTTTGGCATTTTGTAGTAAGATACACTATTTTAAAAAGTTTTAGTGGCCTTAGCAAGGTCAAAATTTAAATATTATTCAAAGAGAAATTGCAGTACCTATTTTCTTATTTCTTGTGTTTAATTACCTGTAATTTCTTAACGAATCAAGTTATCGACTTCCGGTTTTCGGCATTAGATTTCTCAAACATTTTTCTGTAAGATTCTTTATACTACCAATTTTTTAAAGACCTTAGTAAGTCTTAAATTTAAGGATTTTTTCCGAGAGAAAATAGTTAAATTTTAATATTTTTTTGTTTTGGTATGTGTAATCAACTGTAATTTCTTAACGAATTAAAATATCGACTTCCGCATTTAAATTTCGGATTTCTCAGACATTTTTCTATTATATACATTATTATAAAAACTTTAAAAAGTTTTGTCCAGGCTGAAATTTAAGGTTTTTTTTCCATGAGACAATAGTGAAATTTTAGATTGATTATTTTTAACTGTATTTAATTAACTGTAATTTCTTAACGAATCAAGATATCGACTTCCGGTTTCCGGAATTGGATTTCTGAGATATTTTTCTGTTAGGTGCATTATACTAAAAAAATTTTATGGCTTTGGTTAGCCCCTAATTATAATTCTTTTTCCGATAGAAAATAGTGAAATTTTAATATTGTTTTAGTTTACTGTCTTTAATTAACTGTAATTTCTTAACGGATTAAGGTATCGACTTTCGGATTGAAAAATCGAATTTTTCAGACATTTTTCTAGTATACACATTATTATAAGAACTTTTAAACGTCTTGTCCAGGTCGAAATTTATAGTTTTTTTCCGGAAGACAATACTGCAATTTTAGATTGATCATTTTTAACTCTGTTTAATTAACTGTAATTTCTTAACGAATCAAGATATCGACTTCCGGTGTCCGGCATTGGATTTCTCAGACATTTTTCTGTAAGACACATTATACTCAAGATTCGTTAAAAAATTACAGTTAATGAAACACAAGAAATTCAAAAAATACTACAATTTCACTTTTTCTCTTTGAAAAACAGTTTAAATTTGACCTTACTAAGGCCGTTAAAAGTTTTTAAAATAGTGTGTTTTAGTAAAAAAAAGTTAAAAACTTTACATGCTGGAAGACAATATTCAAATTCGTTTAAAGTGAGTCTTAATTTTATTTTTTGAAATTGTGGCTAACGCTAACCTGCGTTCCCCAAATATTGTAAACAATAATTTTGATAGAAAAATGTCTGTAAAATCGAATGATTCAAACCGGAAGTCGGTTTTATTATTCGTTATAAAGTTACAACCGTTTTAGTATCATGAAACAAGTTAATGGTATTACTTATTGCAAAAGCGTTGTACTATATACACTAGCTAGTGTGGAAAGGGGTAAACCTTTAATAAATTAATATAAATACTTATTTTTTTTTTAAATTGGTAACATAATGTTTGTGTTATCAATTGCATATATTATTACAGTAATATTTTATGTTATAGTAGATATATTCATGGTTTATTCAAAAAAAGTACATTGACTGCGAATTTAGAAGATGTATTTTCGCATTTTTCTTGGTTACCGTTCATGGTACGTAAAAACTGTAAATATATTTTTTGTAGATAATTTTCTGCTCTACAATTTATTCATTTAAAATTTTGCTGTAAAGTGACCCCCTAACGAGTAAAATGCAAAAAACTGAAAACGTCGGCCATCTTTCCAATATGGCGGCTGACGCACCACTCGGATTGTAGGGGACTTTTAGTATGTTAATAAGAGAGGTAATACGAAGCTATATACCAATTTTCAGCTTTATCGGAATTAGTTCCCATTTCGAGCAAAATTAAGTCTAATTTTACTGTACTAAAGTGTATGAAATCCAAATGAATTTTGAACCAGAGAGTTAAACTGTAACCTACAATGTAAGAAATAAAAATGTTTAGATTTTTGTTTCAGTTTTAATCTGATTTAATTAACAAATCTAATTCAATAAATTATTTTTTCAATACCTGCACCGAAAACGTCACCTTTCGTCCCTATTATTTGGGACGAAAGTGAGGTATTTTTGACCGGTCAGTAATATTCCTCCCTGGGCAGTAAAAGTAGTTTTCCGCCCGCTTTATGCGGGTATCCACTTTATTTTTTCTCCTTAGGGAGGAAAAGTCCTTTCTCTCTCGCCTTATGCGGAAATCCACTTTATCTTTACCTCCCTAGAGAGAAAAAATACTTTTCCTCCCGCTTTATGCAGGATTCCAAAATATATTATTTAGATTATTTTTATTTATTTTAAATTATTATTAGAGATATAACGAATAGTAAATGTGCCGAATAACGAATATAATGTATGATCGTCTGTCGAATAACCGAATATTTAGCGAATATTCTGCACCCTTATGGCGCCAAAAAAAAATTACGCTAGAAGTATATCCCTAGTTTTAACAAAAAAAGGATTACTCCTTTTTCGGTGTAAGATGAAGGTCGACGGCTTCTAAAAACAATAAATTTTTAAATTGGTAACATAATGTTTGTGTTATCAATTGCATATATTATTACAGTAATATTTTATGTTATAGTAGATATATTCATGGTTTATTCAAAAAAAGTACATTGACTGCGAATTTAGAAGATGTATTTTCGCATTTTTCTTGGTTACCGTTCATGGTACGTAAAAACTGTAAATATATTTTTTGTAGATAATTTTCTGCTCTACAATTTATTCATTTAAAATTTTGCTGTAAAGTGACCCCCTAACGAGTAAAATGCAAAAAACTGAAAACGTCGGCCATCTTACCAATATGGCGGCTGACGCACCACTCGGATTGTAGGGGACTTTTAGTATGTTAATAAGAGAGGTAATACGAAGCTATATACCAATTTTCAGCTTTATCGGAATTAGTTCCCATTTCGAGCAAAATTAAGTCTAATTTTACTGTACTAAAAGTGTATGAAATCCAAATGAATTTTGAACCAGAGAGTTAAACTGTAACCTACAATGTAAGAAATAAAAATGTTTAGATTTTTGTTTCAGTTTTAATCTGATTTAATTAACAAATCTAATTCAATAAATTATTTTTTCAATACCTGCACCGAAAACGTCACCTTTCGTCCCTATTATTTGGGACGAAAGTGAGGTATTTCTGACCGGTCAGTAATATTCCTCCCTGGGCAGTAAAAGTAGTTTTCCGCCCGCTTTATGCGGGTATCCACTTTATTTTTTCTCCTTAGGGAGGAAAAGTCCTTTCTCTCTCGCCTTATGCGGAAATCCACTTTATCTTTACCTCCCTAGAGAGAAAAAATACTTTTCCTCCCGCTTTATGCAGGATTCCAAAATATATTATTTAGATTATTTTTATTTACTTTAAATTATTATTAGAGATATAACGAATAGTAAATGTGCCGAATAACGAATATAATGTATGATTGTCTGTCGAATAACCGAATATTTAGCGAATATTCTGCACCCTTATGGCGCCAAAAAAAATTACGCTAGAAGTATATCCAGTTTTAACAAAAAAAGGATTACTCCTTTTTCGGTGTAAGATGAAGGTCGACGGCTTCTAAAAACAATTATACATAATGACTTTTCAAATTTACCCTGGAAATCCCAAATCTTAAAATAAGAATGGATTTTTAAGATTAATGGGAAATACGAAAGAGAATAATTACATTGAGTAGTAACTAAAATATAAATAGGATTACCCACTTGTCGTATTAATTTTGAGTGCATGCCGGGCGGCCTAATTCCACGCCGCCTAAAATCCATAATGTCTAATTTTACCCCCATCACAATAGAAATTGACTACGATAACCACGCCGCCTAATACCACAACCTCTAATTCCACAACGCCTAATGTTCATCCCGCCTAATACCACAACGCCTAATACTACAACATCTAATTCCACAACGCCTAATGTCCATCCCGCCTAATACCACAACGCCTAATACCATAACGTCTAATACCATAACGCCTAATTCCACGCCACCTAAAATCCAAAACGTCTAATTTTACTCCCCACACCGTATTCAATCGTTGTTTGTTGTATGTCTCACGAGTTTATACGGCGTGGACATAATGGTGGGGGTAAAATTAGGCGTTGTGGATTTTAGGTGGCGTGGAATTAGGCGGAGTAGAATTAAGCGGGGTGGGATTAGGCGGTGTGGGATTAGGCGGCGTGGTATTAGGCGGCGTGGAATTAGGCGTTATGGTATTAGGCGTTGTGGTATTAGGCGGCATATACATTATGCGTTGTGGTATTAGGCGTTGTGGTATTAGGCGGCGTAGTTTGTCGTAGTCAACTTCTATTGTGGTGGGGGTAAAACTAGACGTTATGGAATTATAGGCGGGGTGGAATTAGGCCACGTGGGTTTTAGGCGGCGTGGTTTTAGGCCGCCCGGAATGCTACGTTAATTTTTACAGGTAGCGGCCTGAAACCATAGCATTCCGGGCGGCCTAATTTCACGCCGCCTATAATTCCATAACGTCTAGTTTTACCCCTACCACAATAGAAGTTGACTACGACAAACCACAACGCTTAATACCACAGCGCCTAATACCACAACGCCTAATACCACAACGTCTAATTCCATAACGCCTAATGTCCATGCCGCCTAATACCACAACGTCTAATACCATAACGCCTAATTCCACGCCGCCTAATACCACGCCGCCTAATACCACGCCGCCTAATACCACGCCGCCTAATCCCACGCCGCCTAATCCCACCCCGCCTAATTCCACGCTGCCTAATTCCACGCTGCTTAATTCCACGCCACCTAAAATCCACAACGTCTAGTTTTACCCCCACCACTATGTCCACGCCGTATGAATACGAGTGAATACGGTATGGACATAGTGGTGGGAGTAAAATTAGACGTTGTGGATTTTAGGTGGCGTGGAATTAGGCGGCGTGGAATTAGGCGTTATCGTATTAGGAGTTATCGTATTAGGCGTTGTGGTATTAGGCGTTGTGGTATTAGGCGTTGTGGTATTAGGCGTTGTGGTATTAGGCGTTGTGGTATTAGGCGGCATGGACATTGGGCGTTGTGGAATTAGACGTTGTGGTATTAGGCGTTGTGGTATTAGGCGGCGTAGTTTATCGTAGTCAATTTCTTTTGTGATGGGGGTAAAATTAGACGTTATGGATTTTAGGCGGCGTGGAATTTGGCCGCGTGGGTTTTAGGCGGCGTGGTTTTAGGCCGCCCGGCATGCACTCCCTGAAACAATGTTATCTATTTTCCTATAATATCATTAGAGTCACCCCCACTTGTTCTTATGCAAAATTAGTTAAAAGGGGTTGACATATAATTTTATGATCAATTGTGTTTGTAGTTTTGAGTAAGTGTCTTTTGTCTTTCACAATGGCGAAAATAAGTATGGGCAAGAGAGGGCAAATTTTCGAAAAAAATTAAAATCCAAAATTTGATTATTTTTTTAAATTTAAAATGAGGGACGTTTCTTGAAACATAGCGATGTACCGCTGTTGAGACACTATAGCAGATACATGTGTAATTTTTTTTGAAAAAATATGCCAATCGACAAAAAAGTTATTAGTAAACTACGAATTTTCATGGTTTTCTAGACTTTCCATTATTCAAAACAAGTTCGGAAAATCGAAAAAGACAATACATACAGCTAGTATACTGTTACCAAAATTTGGTTCATAAAGTAATCGAAATGGGCGAGTTATGAATTTAATAAGTAACTACACTACGCTCATTCGAAAGGAGCCTCAACAATGTCAAGCAACCAGAGGCTCCCAGAAAATTGGACAACCGGAGTATTGAAGACTTGGAACGTGCTGTACGGGAGACACCATTCTGTTCAAGTAACGAACTAAAAGAAAGACTTGATTTGATTTTTTTATGATAATTCTTAATTTCATGATCTACTAATTTTATTTGAATTACTTTACTACAATATGTTTTATAAATAAATAGATATGAATTAATGAGTTCCAATTTTTTATGCAAAATTTTGACAATACAAGTGATTCAATAAGAAAGTATCTATCCGAGGTATCATCGAAAGTAGTGAATCCTAATTTACAAAATATTTGAAAATCTGAAATCTCTGTTTACCGTAGCTAATGTTGTTTTTCGAGAAAATTGGGAATATAGCTATCTTTTGCTTTGTATTTTCCTCTGTTCATCAACGACTGCAGACGTATTTCGAATTTTTCGTAATCGTCAGCACAGGAGTGGGGAGACTGGGCATTATATCTGAACATTACTGTACGTGATCCTGAAGCTGAAACTGAGCGCCAAACGTGAAAGCTGAAACACTCACGCTGAAGGTGAGACCGGGGGTTGTTGTGACATTTTTTAGAAAATGTATCCTAATGTTTTATTGGGTAAAGCGATTAAATAAAATTGTTATGATTTAAAAAGTAGCTTGCTGGCTATACAATGATATTTATTTGAAGGTTAAAGAAAGAATTACATAATACTTTTTTCGTCTAGATTCTAGTTCGAGATTCATCGGAGACGTTCCTAGCCAGTTCTAGTATATGATGTGAATCAGAACTTCCCATCTGTGTTTCGTTCGATTTTCATACTTTTTTCTAGTATAGAAATATACGCCCGGCTCTATTTTTCTATTCGAGATTCATACTAGATTTGTCTACGCATGCGTAGTTCAATTTGGAGTTGACCAACCTGTAAAAGTTTTGATATTTTGTTTTGATTTGTTCACGTTGACGTTTATAACTTTTGCACTTGTACGTGTTATTCAAGTAGTGTTAATACTTTTTCCTTTTTAAATTCAAACCTCGAATCTTAAGTTGTCACTTGTCACCCGGTTTGTTACTTGTTATATTTACCCATTAACATCCTATTAATATCCTAGCGATTGCTAATTTCCGCCATTGGTAACATTATCTATGCCACATCCCAATGTGTGTAAATTGGTAACAATATATTTATTGAGTATATAAATTTTGATCATACTCAGGATGTGGTTGGATAAACTTACGTCATATCGCTTAAAGTACAAGAACAAGATATTTTTAAACATCCCATGGACCCATGGACGATTCTTGTCAAGTGAGAATTAGATGAAAAGTGTTGTTTTTCAAAATTTGGCGGGTGTCACAACCTACCCCTGTCTTGGGGTAGGTTGTTACAGCGTACGAGACTAAAAGTTACATAAAGGGTCTGGACAATTTTAATCACTTATTTCTAATTTTAATCACAATAGTTATATCCTCAATGCTATGAATTTAATCGATTAAATTTGACATGTCTTGCTTATGTAATAATTTTTGCGTAAAATGCGTTTGAGTACATAATAATTTGCTAAATTCTGAAATTATTATGTAAGATAACACTTTTTTAAAAGCAAAATTTTTTAATAAGCAAGACGTCAAATTTAATAGATTCATTTCTTTAGCACGAGGGGTATATGCCAAGATTTTTTTTTGCAACCAAAACGTTGATTCTGACATCCATCTGACAAAATAAAGTTTGTTGTGTTGTCATACGTAACCATTGTAACAACAGCAAATCGTTTGTTATTTTTAACTTCTGTCAGACAAATGTGAAAAACTAATAAATTAAAGCTTGAAATGAATAATTCGGCATGTTTAAAGATAGAATATCAGTAAACATAACATGGTGCTATTTAATCTTATTTAAAATGCAAAACGATGGAAATAGGCAATGGGTTTTAAGTATAGGTTTTATTATTCATAAATATTACAATGTAGTTTTGTGTATTGAATAATATTACAAATCCACCAAATTAGCTCCATGAACACTCTTCTCGCACAAAATGCCATTCTTGGAATAGTTCATAGTTGGAAGAATATTGTTTTTGTCTTGAATATTCAAATATAAATTGCCATTTCTCCAATACATCTTCATATGGTGCCAGTTTATACTCCAGTCATTATCGGGCATTTCCAAAGGTTCGTCAATTTCTTGTTTGGATTTATTATTTGCCAATGAAAATGATGTTGCTGGAAATACTTCGTATAACGTCCTAGGTATATTTTCCTTCTTTCCTTTCGCTCGGGCGCAATAATATATTCCTAAAAAATATAAATAAGTTAGAACTAAAATATTATTCTTTGACTTAGGTACATGATTTTCTTCGTAGAAAATAACAGAAATAGCTTGTGATCTACTAAAATCTTGTTCATTTCTTAAATATAATAACGAAAGTACATTTTCTTATTATTAAAGTACATATTTTTTGAGGGAATGAACATTTTTTCTGGTGTGTCTGACGCAATACTAGAGAAGTTATAATCAAAACCGAGTATGTGGAACTCAAGTATAGTATTGGGTTTTTCGTTTAATTCAGTGCAACCTAATTTACCCCTTGTGTTGAAGTGTAGAGATAAACTAGTTTTCTGAATTTGCATCTTCCGGTGTTTGCATCTTCCTATGTTTGCATTTATGCCGAATCTAAAATTCTAGATTTGAATTTTCCTGTAAATGAATCTATTGTTGTAGATATTTTATTACGCATATATTTTCTAGATTTGAATCTTCTTGTGCATACATTTTCCTGTATATGAAAATTCTAGAATCTTATTTTCTGGTGTTGAATGGCTACCCGCAAACTAGTTTTCTAGATTTGCATCTTCCTATGTTTACATTTATGCCGAATCTATAGTTCGATTTGAATTTTTCTGTAAATGAATCTTTTGATGTAGGTAGATATTTTATTACGCATATGTTTTCTAGATTTGAAAATTCTTGTGCTGGTATTTTCCTGTGTATAAACATTCTAGAATTTTATTTTCTGGTGTTGAATGTCTTCCCGTAAGTAACTTATACTTGATAATTTGACATTTATTAGTATTAGATATTAGGTATGTAAACAATTACTTTGATTGTAGAAGATTTGAAAAAAATTATGAAAAATAACTACCAACCAGTGGCAAAAAATCATGAAGTAGGTATGTTCGTGCTTGGCCGGTTTTTTAAATCACATTGACTACTTTTTGATGATTGAAAACTTTAATTTACTCTTTTGAGAGTGTGTGTTAGGAAAATGTAAAAAAGTTATCTAAAGGAAATAGGAAAAGGTACTACCTACCTACCTGTATAAATTGAGTTTGCCGTGCGTTGAACTGTTAGTCTACAAAGTGTCTAGTTTTAATAATGGATGAGGTAGAAGAGCTATCTAAATGAAGATCAATTTAAGTTGTCAATTAATGTCATAACTTAGTAAATAGTAACTTCAGCAGAAAGCAGAACTTCGTATGAGAATATTAGCATAAAATGCGTTTTATGTTCTAAAACGTGAAACGTAGAGGAGTGCAGAATAAAATATGTATGTGTGGGATATTTAAAAGTGAATGGTGATGTGCTTCACTGTTTTGCATAAACAGTGGCGTACACAGAACACTTTCATGAGGGGGCACAGAGATATAAATCTGCGAGGCTTATTATAATAGAAATGCGCAGCACACGAAATCACTTTAAATAGAAAACTGCATTCTTATCAGGCAGGAGAAATGACATCTTTCGCCCGTTCTTTTAAGATGACAAAAGAAAAATCAGTAAGAGATAAACGATTAATGGATTAATTTACTTTATCAAGATAATTTTATATTAAAAATCTATATTCTATTTACTGTTTATGTTGATTATTACATTTTTATGTAAGAGAAATTATTTGGAGCTTGGTGCTTTTCAAAATTCCTAGAATACTTCCGATTTTGCTGTTATTTCTTTTCCCTCAGTACTACGACTACCTAAAATCAGCCTGAAACTCATACTTTACCGCATCCTAATAATGCAATGTCATTTTGAAGTTGAAAAATACTGTAAAAGTGTTTTCGTTGCGAGTAAACTTTTAGTTTATTATAGACTTCAAGGTAAATATTTTTATAAACATTTCATAGAGAAAGAATAGATCTACAGATGTGCCTTTTTAAAAATAAATTTCTATCAGGAGATATAACTGTGTAAAGTTTGCATAAATTGGAAATTTTAATGAATTTTTTTATTTAAATTTTAAAAAGGCACAACTGTAAATTGATCTTTTAAGTATGTAATCCTGAAAATACAATTTTACCATTCTTGTACTGGCCACAAAGCACTCGCTACGTTAGTACGTTTTGTGATGAATTTTAGGAGGTAGACAGACCTCTTAACAAGGAATTTACCTCGTTTTTTGAACTCATCTTCATTAGTATCATGAAAATGTCATATGGGGGAATGGGTTCAAAACCAGAAAATAAAATTCAAGAATTTTTATATACCTACAGGAAAATTCAACTCAAGAATTCAAATCTAGAATTTCGGCATAAATACAAACACAGGAAGATGCAAATCTAGAAAAATTATAGTTAAAACCGGAATGAGTTTAACATCAGAATAAAAAATTCTAGAATATTCATACACAGGAAAATGCATTCAAATCTAGAAAATTTATATGTAAGGAAATACTTGCATTCTGCAATAAAAGATTCGTTCACAGGAAAATTCAAATCTAGGATGTAAGATTTTGCATATATGCGAACAAAGGAGGATGCACAGGAACATAGCATTCCACGCCGCCTAATACCACAACGTCTAATTCCATAACGCCTAATGTCCATTCCGCCTAATACCACAACCTAATCCCACGAAGCCTAATTCCACGCCACCTAAAATCCACAACGTCTAATTTTACCCCCACCACTATGTCCACGCCGTATAAACTCGTGAGACATACAACACACAGAACGAGTGAATACGGTGTGGACATAGTGGTGAGAGTAAAATTAGATGTTGTGGATTTTAGGTGGAGTGGAATTAGGCTTCGTGGGATTAGACGGCGTGGTATTAGGCAGCGTGGAATTAGGCGTTTTGGTATTAGGTTGTGGTATTAGGCGGAATAGATATTAGGCGTTATGGAATTAGACGTTGTAGTATTAGGCGGCGTGGTTTATCGTAGTCAACTTCTATTGTGGTGGGGGTAAAGTTAGACATTATGGATTTTAGGTGGCGTGGAATTAGGCCGCGTGGGTTTTAGGCTGCGTGGTTTTAGGCCGCCCGGCATGCACTTATTATAGTTCAGTTTAACCTTATCCCCTTGTGTTGAAGTTGACAGAGACAATCTAGTTTTCTGGATATGCATCTTCCATTTAAAATTCTAGATTTGAATTTTCCTGTATATGAATCTTTTGATGTAGATATTTGATTACGCATATATTTGCTAGATTTGAATCTACTTGTGCATTCATTTTTCTGTGTATGAAAATTCTAGAATTTTATTTTCTGGTGTTGGATGGCTACTTATTAAAACCGAGTATTTGGGACTCAAGATTCAAGAATGGTATTGGGTTCATTTCAACCCCTAATTTGTGTATCCCCCTTGTGTTGATGAAACAAACTAGTTTTCTATCTACATTTGCATCTTCCGGTGTTTGCATTTATGCCGAATCTAAAATTATCGATTTGCATTTTCCTGTGAATTAACCTTTTACTGCAGGATTTTGTATATTATTAAATATATTCTCTAGATTTGAATTTTATTGTGTATGCATTTTCCTGTGTATCAGGGATTATTCTGCAGCTGTGCAGTGAGAAAATAAAAAGGGAGCGGGAATTTTAAATTTATGCAAGATAAATATAATATACTATTCAATACGAGTAAGTCAACATTACTACAAGAAAATGAAGTAAATCATTATTTAATAAAGAAAATATTTATTATGTAAATTATTAAAATCGTTTAACATCCAACTACATACGTAGGTAGGTACATATTTTTACTATGTAGATATAAAAAGAATATATTTTGTTATTTATTTTATATGAATTTCAAAAATATGTACTCAGTGGCGTAGTTACAAGGGGTCCAGAATGACTAGACCGCACCCTTTAAGAAAAATTTGTGAATGGTGGTTCTGAAATGCGTAAATTAGCATAGTTTTTATTTAATTTTGCACATGAAAAAGAGAAAACCATAATATTATTCATCTTTGAAAATTAAATTTTAAGGTATTTTTATCTTGGCAAAAAAAATTTTTTCGCCTCTGGCGCTTTTTCTCTACTTATGTATTTTGCAAGAACTCTAACCACACTAAATATCGGTTCATGTCTTCAGGTTCGGTTCGCGGTTCACTGTTGGTTCGGTTTTGTTTTCGGTTTCCATTTTTCTTCCCGAATTGAACCGGTTACCGGTATTTAAAATAGTGGCTCAAGTTGCGGTATACTGATTTATTAAATAACAATAAATTAATTAAAATATTAGTCTCAGTTTTTAACTAAAAGGTAAACAAAATTGTTACAAAATAAGACTAAACTGAACAAAATACAACAATTTTTCTATATTTTTTTTAGCATTTTAACAAAAAAATCTTACATTTTAGTTAATGCTTTTTTAAAAAAAAATCCAAAAATGATTTAAATCAATGATTTTTTTAAAAATCACTTTGATTTAAATCATGATTTAATCAAATGATTTAAATCAGGCCAACCCTGGTATGCAGTGCTGGATTAACCAATAGGTAGTACTATAGGCAGTTGCCTAGGGCCCCCGACTGACAGGGGTTCCGACAAATTGAAAGAAAAAATTTGAACTTTTTGATAAAAGTAATTAAACATGTTAGACATTTTAGTTTTGTAACCAAATAAAATTGTATTCATTTTTGAAACATTTTTGGACCCATAAATGCAACTATCAAATTCAGTAAATATATTATCAAATCACAAAAGCGAAAAGTAACACTACATTTTGAATCGTGCAAATTCGTCATTTTTAATTATTGAACAAAAATTCATTATTTAATATTTAGACGTTTTCGGGGGCCTCAAAAATGTAAAAAGATAAATAGTTTCAATCCTAGAAACGCAGGTGTGGTACATTTGATCCGAGCAAAAATGACAGTAATTTTCAAGTAGGTACCTACTATACACTCCTAACGTTAACAGTAAGATCAATGCAATTGTCATTTTAGAACTTGTTTCTGGAATTTGGTAGTCAGAAAATAATAGTAAAAAATCTGATGTGGCCAGCACACAACCTCCCGCCATATCTTTCTAAGACATAAACATAAATGATTAAATGTATACGTACAATCCGGTGCCCGATTAAAATTATATTCACATCCCGATTTTTTGCATGATTCCAATACCTCCCTTACAGGTAAGCGGGAGGTAAAAAAGCGTCACAAAATCCTCGCTTATGTGAAACATTTTTTGAGATATGTGAACTCAATTTTTCGTTTTGTTTATGCTAAAATAAAATGGAAAATATAAGATTATCACCTTGTTAGTAGTACACATTACAAACGTTCTGGGGTGCAAAATAATCTGATGTTTTAGAGAAAATAGATTTTAACGACATCATTGACAAGTTCAGCGAATTGAAATGCAGGAAAAAGTTTTTCTGAATCTAGATTTTGAATAGCAAATGTTATTTTTATTTGAGTTATAAATAAATTTTAGTTATTTTATTTCGGAGGGGGGGTGTCGTGTGGTGTGAGTAAAGCTTGGAGGGCCTCTCGTTCAAAATTATTGCCTAGGGCCCCGTCGAGTGTTAAGCCGACACTGCTGGTATGTAATGTAGGTAATAATATTTGTGTGATGAGAAATTTAAAAAGACCGATGTCTGTATGTATCAGGTGTATGTATTTAGAGTTAGATATATGGACTTGAATCCTTCAGTCTCATGTAATATAAAAATATAGAACAATAATACTTTAAGAAATATTTGTTTGTCTATCAAAAAAAAAAATTTTAATAATATTTTTTTAGTTAGGCTTAGAAGCAGGAACTCGAACCGAACCGGAATAGGAACGAAAACCGGTACGAACCGCCAGTTATTTTAGTAAACTGAGAATCAAACCTAAACCATTATAAAATGTTTTGGCAAACCGGAAGTTCGAAGTTGTTTTGTAAAAATTCGATAAATTTTTTATGAAATAATAGCTGAGTGCGCTAAGGCGACTGACTATAGTTCTGACGACTCGGGTTCAAACGAGGGTTCAAATCCAGCCAGGTACGCATTCTAGTTTAAATCTAGTTTAAAAGCATAAAATGTGTGGTAACCGCACACACGGTAAATATATATATATCTATATCTATACCGAAAACTCACAATGTGAGTCTACCACACCCAAGATGGGTAAGGCGTGAAAGATATGTATGTATTATATTTTTTATGGATTCTTTGAGGATTCTTTTATGCTAGTAAATTGGTGAGAATTGCTTCCCAATTTTTATACTTTATTTCAAAACTTCAATTTACGAATGAAATATTCTAAAAATGTTTTATTTTGTATGTACTTACTTAGCTACTGATGTTATATTTATAAAACTGTAACAGAAATTTTAGAAATGTTTATGAAAACAATGTATGAAATAAGTGAATTATTTCAGGAATGAAGGCCTGTGTACTCAGTCAGTACCGGAGCGTTACACAGAAAACGAGTTTATTTGGAGGTTGGGATTTTCGCCGAAATAAAACAACAATGTACCTAACAATTTATGTTATTTATATTGTTGCCCACTACTTCAATATTTTATTTTTTATACAAATAAAATGAAAAATATTACATATTTTTTATGATAAACAATTATTTTAGTATCTTGTGCCCTCGTATGCAAAACATTTGGTAATAAAATAATACAAATTTTCTTTTAAAAAATTATATGTTTTTTAGTTAATTGAGAAAGAAACTTTGCTGTGACGTCATTATTTTGTATAGGTGATATGGCAGCATTCTACGTCCACATCACATATTATTCAAATTGCATTAATTATTTTTGGGCTTATTGATAAAAAATTTGTAAAAATAAATAATACGAGTCCCTATTTTTGATCCTTTCTTCGAAAATATTTAATAAAAAAATCATGCAAGTAGCCCATTGTCTGTCAAATACCGACGCCGCTAAATTGCATTTTATACGTCACATCACATATTATTCAAATTTCATTATTTAATTTTGGGCTTATTGATAAAAATTTTGTAAAAATAAAAAATACGAGTCCCTATTTTTTTATCTTTTCTTTAAAAATTTTTTTTTTTAATAATCATGCAAGTAGCCCATTGTCTGTCAAATACCGACGCCGCTAAATTGTATCTTCAATGAGAAAAGAAAAATTTATAATTCATTGAGAGCTTCAAAACAGTGTTTTAATTTTTTTCCAGGATTTAGAAGCATGAAAGAATCCTCATCAATGTGTAACTGCTAACTGGGCTTAAAGAACACGGTGTAGTTTTGAAATAATTTAGCGTACAAAACTCTTTGATACTTAGAAAAATGAAATAGCTGAGTCGCTGAGTGAGGTTCAAAAGCATCTTCAAAGAATCCACGTATGAACTGGGCATTACTATCGGACTCAGTTGGGTTTAAAGATGAATAATTTGTTAAGAAATTATCCAAAAAATTGAACAAAACTTTATACTAAGGTTTGCACATTTCTGCGTTATTATAATAAAGATACAAATTTTTATATTCGTTTGTGTAGAAATAACAACAATTTATAGCAAAAATGAGCTATGATTTTGTCACCTTTTTTGAAACTGTTTATTCAATGACGTCTACTGTTAATATAAATTATCAAAATAAATTCATATTTTGTTATAATGTAGTAAGCTTTGCCAAGTTATTTGTTAACGTAGTTTTTTTAAAAATGTTTATATTTTGTTTAATCTAATAAGTGAACATGTAAGATCTTGGTTACTGGTAATCTTATATGATTCAAATTCAGGTAGACGATGCCGTATATAATAATTATAAAAAAGATTTATTATTTTTATTTGAAAATTATTACTTGAATTTGGATAAGTTTGTTTCTGAAAATTATGGATCCTCGCGGTTTCAATTTTTTAGAAAAAAAATATTAAAATTCAAATAATAATTTTAAAGTAAAAATGATTAACAATTCTTTTTTAAATTATATAAGGCATCGTTAACGTGAATTTGAATCTAATAAGATTACCAGTAACCAAGATCTTACATGTTCACTTATTTGATTATTACCTATAAACATTTAAAAAAATTTACGTCAACAAATTACTTAATAAAGCTTATGACTGTCCTATACCAAAATATTCATTTTTTTGGATGATGTATATTGACAGTAGACGTCATTGAAGTTAATAGTTTCTAAAAATGTGTCGAAATCGTAGCTCATTTTTGTTATAAATTATTGTTATTTCTACACAAATAAACTTAAAAATTTGAAACTTTATATAATAACGGAGAAATATTCATTAGTATCAAGTTTGGTTCAAATTTCTTAACAAGTTATTAACCCAAGTTCAGAGCTGGGCAAATTACTCAAAATAAGTAATTAATTACTAATTACTAATTACCATGAAAAAATATAATTCAATTACTTAGTAGTTTAATTATTTGCCAAAAAATGTAATTTAATTACTAATTACTAGTAATTTAAAATTTAAATTTAATTACATTTTTCAACTACTTATACTTGCCTTCTTTTCATTGTTTAACATAAAATTCATATTAAAGGTGGCATACGAATGGCTTGAAATTATCTCCAAAATTTTTATAAAAACCGTATTTGCCAAATAATATATAATATGTATTTGAGAAAACTGTCAAATAAAATGAACATTTATAATATAAAGTACCAAAATGTTATTTAAGAATTAAGAATAATTATTAAATAAAACAACATGTTTTTCTTTTACACTACAAAGGTGTTTATCTGAGAATATATAAACATTGAAATTAATAAAAAATGTAAGTTAAAAACGTATATTTATATGTAATTGAACAACTAAAAGTAATTAAACTACTTTAAAAAAGAATTAAATTATTTGAATGTAATTCAAATATTAGTAATTGTAAAAACAATTCCTTTTTTCAATTACTTTTATAATTTTTGTTTAATTACCAATTACAATTACTTTGTTTTAAGAGTAGTTCAATTACAATTACTTTATGTAGAAAAGTAATTAATTAGTAATTTAATTACCGAAGTAATTAATTACTGCCCAGCTCTGCCCAAGTATTAAACCCAACTAACTATAATTCTGAATCCGTTTTTTAGTAGGTAGGTACCTACCAGATTTAGGTAATAAGGAAGATTGACTTCACACATGGATTTTTTGAGGATGAGGATTTTTTCTTGTTTAAATTTTGGGAAAAAGAATCATGGCGAAAATTGCCTGTCAAATAACGGTGGTGCTAAATTAAATCTTCGATGACTCTAGAAAAAGAAGAATAATTTCTAATTCATTGTAGTTTCAAAACAGTGAATTTACTTCTTCCGTGATTCAGAAGAACAGGTAATAAAGAAGTTTGACTTTGGACTGAAAGATGTCGTTTGTTTGTGTTTTGTTGGTGCCTGAGGTGCAAAATCTTGTTGAAAATATGAAGTCGTTGGTTTTCGGTGGTATTATCAGTGACAACGGGCATAGAGTAGGGAGAGCGAGGGAGAGTGAGCAAGCGCGCGGACAGAGGAGGGGGTGGGGGCGCCAGGGACTGATGAGAGCCGCGCGGGGGCGGTGGGCGGCCCGCTACACCCGCGCACACTCCCACTCTCTCGGCGGGAGGGCGCGCGAGGGCGAGGGGCGCGCACAAGACGTGGGGTGGTCGCGACTCGCGACCCCGACCCACAGTCGACAGCCCACAGTCCGTTTTGGTGGGTGGGTTTGTGAACATACATTCTAACCTTATAGTTATAGTCATCGCTAACAACATGTGAAAACACGTAAGTGTTCAGTGTGCAGTGTTATTATAAGTGTTGTATCAGTACATGTGGCTGTACGACTGTAGCTCCACCAAATCTAAACCGAACTCCGCACGTTTCATCATCGAACCTAAAGTGATGCGCACGCGCTCAGCCTCTTCACGTTGCATTGTTTTAAATGTAAGTTTCATTTCAAAACATTCATTCAATTTACACGTTAACTAAAAATAATGCTATGTTTGGCAGTTAATGTGTTAAATAAACCGGTAAAGATACACGCAAGATATGTGCATCTTCTTGAATGTATAAATAGATGTTTTCATCTTAAAGTTAATGGATCATCCAGCATCCACTGTACCCCTCTTGTTGTCTATTATTGTTTATTTGAAATGGAGAATTCTTGTTATTCTGCGTACTTCGTACATAATCAAATAAGGGGAATATGCATATAAAACTATGCGACAAATTTAATATTGTCTGTCATAAGTCGTTCATCTTGCGACGGAATATAAGCAATAAGATTTAAACGGGAAAAGTCAAATAAGATTTTCATACTCAATCCAATTTAAACAATTAAATAGTATGTAAGATTTAATAACTGCAACAGTCGACATTCCCGTGGTCCCTTTCACCCTCATAGAGGGTTCGAGACCGCGGGGTGCAAACAGAACTCCTTGGTCTCCCCCTACCCGCGCCACCCGAGCCAGGCGAGCGAGCCCTGTATCGATCAGCTATCCCCGGGGGGTGAAGTTGACCGACATCCACCTACACTGACACTGGTCTTATTCTCTCCAAACGTTGCCTGTCTCTCTCACTATGTGTGATATAAACGACATAAACTAACTACAAACGTCTGCGAAATTACTTCGCGGAACTAATTAGTCTCGATTGTATATTTTTGCGATATCTTGTATTGTCTAATTTAGTTTATTGAGTCTGTCAGCGAGCCAACCAATTCCGTCACAATGCACAATCATTTGTTGTTTTGATATTGTAGTTTTAATTTGTAGTGGAGTAACAGAATGACCAAGCTTACCCCCGTGGTTGCTTAGCAACTCCCACTGATTTTCTCCGTTCACTTTTTATCATTTCATCCCTTCACGCAACCCACGTCTCGTGAAGAAAAAGGTACGGAGTACGTATGTAATGGTTGTGGCTACGCTGGAACGGTTGAGAGGGATGGAGGGTATGTCGCTGTCGCTTCCCCCACCCAGAATGCGCCCCTCGATATCGCTTGAACCCGCCACCCTTCACCTCTCTCCTGTGCTGCCATCCTGCGCCCACTCACCCTCTAGGAGTTGGGTGGGTCAGATGTCTCATGCATTCGTGTGGTGCAGGTGCTCCTGTTTACTATCAGTACTCTACTCATCAACCTAACGCAATGACCTGTATGAATGGTGTGTTGAATAAACTCAGCCTCGTAACAACTGCGGTATTAATAATTCTATAAATCTCATGTTATCAGGTTGCAACTTTACTAATCCGGTCCTGTCGAGGACTGGATACCGCCCACTGAAATAATGGAAGTGGCGATGCCAGTAGCTGGTGCTGGCGCGACTACGGTGACGGCCATGGACAGCTACGAAGACATGTTCAAGGAAATCACCAGGAAACTCTACGGAGAGGACGGCCTCCCGGACTTGGCATCTGGTGAGAAACTTACAGGAATAACGACGTCAGTCGAGCGAGGCCTTACCGGAATAGATTACGACGTCGATCCGCCGGTCTTCAAACCGGAAGAGCACATCACAGCATTCGGACTGGCAGCGCTTATGCAAAACGGATTTCCGCCGGCAGGCATCTTAAATCCGAATTTTCAACAGACGAAGCCGAATCCCGCTGCAGAAGATAAATGGGTATCTAATGATGATTACCTGCAGTGGACGCAGTCGAAAATCGCAAGTTATAATCCATCGCAGAAGTTGTTCCGCTGTGCAGACTGTGACTGCGTCGGGTTTCTAACGCGAGTGGCTGAGCATTGGCTGGGAACTCATGCGAACCTTCGAGTGTTTCAATGCCCGCAGTGTCCGTACGCTAGCGCCTGGGCTCGATGTGTGCGAATGCATCTAGCTCGCCAGCACAATGTTACCAGCGAGGAAACTGTCGATTCATTTTTAAAAGAGAATCCCGTATTCCATGAAATTACACGGTATCTCCAGCGACTGAAAAATAAATTTGAAGGAGGAAATTTCTCTAAGGGACAATCTTCAACAGCAGTGTCTGAGCACTTTCAATCGAATGGTCACTTAAGTTCGTTGCCCAGACTCAACGGAAGTGCTCCTGCACCTGCGTCAACTTCTTCAGAGGCATGCGCTCCTGAAACATCCAGCTCAGGCAGTAGTAGCACTGCGGTCAGTGGATGTGGATCAAATGGAAATTCCAAGCGTTACAGCTGCAGTTACTGTCCGTATGCCACCGACCGGAGAGATTTATTCACTCGACATGAAAACATTCACAGAGAAGAAAAACCATTTCAATGTTATGTTTGCCAGAAACAATTCAACCGCGCAGATCATGTCAAGAAACATTTCTTGAGGATGCATCGCGAGCATCCGTATGATTTGAACCGCATTAGGCGGCATCCACCAAAAAATGCTTCTGGCATGTCTTATTATCATAAATACAACAACGGCAGCTCGAATTCTTCTCCTGCAGAGTCTGTGAGCAGCATGCAGTCGGGAATGCAGCATCAGTTAACAATTCCAAATGGATTTGGAGGAATTGCTCGAGTAGAGCACAACTTACCATCTGGCAAACCTGCAAGTCCGCAAGCTTCTAAAACTCCCGCTAATGTTAAATCTAGCACCTCAGGTAAATCAAGTTCGAAGAAGAAAGGAGAAAAGAGATATTCTTGTTGTTATTGTTCTTGGTCCGGCGTAGATAACTGGTGCCTAAAACGACATCTAAATACGCACTTGAAACCATTCGTGTGTGGTTTATGCGATTACAAAGCTGCCAGATCAGAACGCTTAGCTACCCATGTACTGAAAGTGCACAACAAGAGAGCTTGTGGAAGATGCTTATTTATGGCTGATGATCAAGTACAGCTGGCTGCTCATCAGCAAGAACACCAGTAAGTTATTTTACAGTTTTTGTGGAATATTACTATTAAATATTTTATTTCTGTGCAGTCCCTTAGAGCAGCGCAATAATAGATCATCAAATGTTTTACGTAACAATAGCTTTAATACAAGTAACCAGTCCAATCAGTCATTTGGGTAAGTCATATTGTATGTATTTATAATAGACCATATTAATTATAATAGCGCCTCTACCGACTGATTTGCGAAATAACAAAAAGCGTGCCAGGATGCCAACTGTTTCTTATTTTTGTAAATTAGTTGGCAATGATCAGCCCATTCAGTGTTGAAAATTTTAATTTTTAAATTCTAAAACATGATTTGAAACACAATATTTGTAACTAAGTATATTGATTAAAATTATATGACACTACATCAACAGAAAAACACACTTTTAAGTTATCTGTCGGGATTCCGCCAAAAAAAATTCAAATTTTCATAATTATTTTCACATAATAAACTAACGATCATTTATATTAAACACGGGCACAATTCGATACTTCGTTATTAAATATAACATATTAAAAAACGGCCATGTGATTCTGTCTGCATGAATTACTATTTTACTCTAAAAATTCACTTTTTCCCATAAGGAAACAATAGTTCCATTTCTGTAGTACTCCCTGCTTTGTGATTGGTGATTTCTGAGCATGCGTATTGAATAATTAATATGGTCTATTGAACATTAATCTAAACATATATTCCCCATCTTGTTTTAAGATGGCAGATTTAAAAAATTACTCTATAAAGTAAATAAATACAAAACTATTTACTTTGTCCACGACTTTTAAATAATACATTCATTCTACTATTGTTTGCAGTGAATAATATGCCCCATTACTCACTCGTTAATTATAAACAAATATTTGACCAATAAAACTTATTGTATTAGAGCTTTTGATTAGTTATGCAACTATTAGTTATGTTACTATGCGGCTACATTTATACTATTCGACTGAATACCTGATAGTGATCTGAAAACCGGCCTGTACCGGATAGTTTAAAGAATATAAAATATGAAGTTACATGAAAATTGCATCAGAATTAAAAATAAATTAAGTTTATTATCATAAAAAACCATAAAATATGGACTAAATTTTAAAAATATAGGGACCTAAAAATGTGTATTGTATCTGTAGTTTATAAATTTGCGCATCATCCTCAAACAGGTTGGTCCTTGAACGCCGAATATCTGATTGCCGGATATCCTGCCGAAAAATTAACCGACAAGATGTTCAAATATGCCCCCAAACGAAAAACGATTGAGGAGAAAACATTTTCTAAACACTTATTAGCCTTCCTACACCCTATTTTTTCAAGAAATACCCCAAAAACGTGTTTTTATATTTACTTGTACTTTAGTACCTTTTGAAAAGTATAAAAACGATTTTTTCAATGGAATGTTATTGAGGTGGCAGCATGAAAAAATTGTCAAAAATTTCTCTTGACCAAAGGAATAATTGAGAATTTTTTCAGATATTTCCCGTTGGTGCAACCAATCAAAAAAATTAAAAACAGTATTTTTTGCTTTAAAATAGTTTACATTATAAGTGCGGTAGATTTTATTTTACAACGCGAGGTTCTGTATTTAAGTTCGACCCCGTCAGTAAATGCTGTCCCGACCGTTACTTTCATCGGAAAAATTCTTTCTAGAACAAAATATACTGTTTTTAATTTTTTTTTTGATTGGTTGCACCAACGGGAAAAATCTGAAAAAATCTCAATTGTTCCTTTAGTCAAGAGAAATTTTTGACAATTTTTATATTTTAGGAATTAATTCAAATATGGTGCTAAATTTTTTTCAGTAAGAATGAACTAAAAACTCTCAGTCGGGTTTTTCGTTTGGGGGCATATTTCACTATATTTAAATTTAAAAAATCAAGTATGCTATTTTTGAAACTTCCGTACTCGCTTCCTTAGTAACGAATTGTTTGTTATTTAATTATGGTACTGGGTACCATAATGGATTTATTATTGTCCTTTGTCTACAATGAACGCAATTATAGTCCTCAAATTGAGGCTTATAATATTGTCATTATAACACGCCACCAGATAAATATATTTACTAAATTGATATATTTTTTATAGGCATGGCCAGTCTCTGGGATCAAATTTAAAACCGTACGAATTGAGCGCAGCAGCAGCCATATTACAACATGGAAGCCGTTTGTTGCCAATAGCTGGAAGTATTATAACAAATAGCGATACCAAACCATGGAAGCCTTACACTCCCAAGCAACATGGAGCTGCTCGATTGTTCAACTATATGGAAGCCAGTGATGGTTCCGATCCCGAATGTGATACAACTGCGAGTAACGAAGACATTAACAGGCTGTCAAGTTCAACCACTCAGAGAAATCAGTCGGATTTTCCTGAAGCGGGAGATGTAGGAAATAATCACCAAGGAGAATTTGAAGATGAATACGAGGAAGAAATGGAACTTCCTTTATTCATATGTAAAGAATGTGGCTGCGAATTTGTAGATGACACCTCCTTGGAAACGCACCAGTACACGCATCATCGTGTCGAAATAATTACCTCATCTCCCGCAAACTCCAAAGCAAATCGAAAGATTTTAAAGAAAAACGCAGCCAAAACAAACGCAACACTAGATTCTAAGGAAAACGTGAATCCAAAGTCTACTAATTATAATTGTTCTATTTGTAAATTGAATTTCTCCAGTCAACTTAATATAATGACCCATATGCGATCTCATATTTCGTTAAATCACAATGCGGAAGAACAGTATAAAAAACAAGCCCTAGTCAATAACCAGAGAAAAACAAAACATACCAGTGATATTACCGGTGGACAGGATAGCACCACAGGATTGAATTATCAGGACGGTCAGAACGCAAATGGAACATGCAAAAGATCCAGAAAACAAAGCCAGCCGCGAAAAGTAGTACCTCCGTTGTGTGAAAACCCAGAGATCCAAGTGAGGAGACGGTTCAGCAACAAACACAGAAGCAGTACAAGAAGCGTACTAGCTAGATTAAAAGAAAAGTGTATGTCGCAATTAATAAACAGGACGTGTTTAAATTGCCCTTTGTGCAAGAAACGAAAACTAGTATTTGCGTTTCGTTCGAGGGGAAGCCTCGTTCTGCACAGTTCGTGGCAGCATTCACAGTTAAATCCATTTGAGTGTGAACACTGCAGCATGAGATTCCGGCACCAGTACCAAGCGCTGCTGCATGCTAGTGAGATCCATGTGAGTAACCCAGGTAGGTTAACAAATACCATCCCCAACTCGAGAACAGAAATTGGAGAGACCGGTAGAGATGAACATATAGTGCCTAATAAGCTACAAACTAAGGAACCAAGTCTGCGTAGTGTGACTGTACCTGCTGCAACAGATACACTTTTACCAACAAATGTACCTGATAATTCAACGGCTACGATTAGTGCAGATAAGTTGAGTATGCACCCATACATGGAGCACCCGATGTTGAATTCAAATATACCAGTTAATACCCATATACCTATAGTTATACCAACGTTCCCACCATCCTGAATCCAGAAATGCTATACCTCTAATGCCTGTTTCTCATTTTCCTCGGCTTGTTTCATAACTGTCTCCTGTCACAGCACATCGTATTCATTTCGAACGATAGACGGGTACATTTCGTACTTTAAGACTGGAAACCCATCCATATTTTTTTAGCAAAATTATTCTCGGATTAAGAGAGATGTTTTAATTATTTTTGTGTTTTGTACTAGAAATATTATGGATGTAGGTTTATTTTTTCAATAATTTAAGAAAACAAATATAAGTCACTTTTATCATTATGTATACAAGATTGTAAAATGTGGAATCAAGCGTTAGCTACCTTTGTACGGAAAATAATTAAGATTTGCGATTGGTTCAACATTTTTCAACAACGTGTATAAGATGCGCAAACAAAAGCATTTTTGCATGACTTGATAAAACTAATTTTCGAGTGTGATTTGTAATAACGATTTTGATTTGACATCAAAGAGTAGATAATTCAGAGATATTTTAGATATTTAAAAGTTAGAAAAGATTTTTCTATAAAACAAACGTAATGAGTAAAGTGACCTTGATAATAGCATGATTCCTTTTATTTACACATACAGGATGATTCACAACTTCGTGCACAAATTTGAATGGCATATAGTAAGTTGAGCTTACTGGTTATGGAACAAAAATAATTTATGAAAATTCTTAAATTTATGGGCAGTTTTCGCTAGAAATACATTTTTGAAACCACTAAATTGTTTGGATATCTGATTAACTTGAATAGAATTTTAATAAATTGTACAATGGCAAGAATAGTAAATTTATGAAATTCCATTTGAAAACAGTGACCCAAAACTGTTTTAAGAAAGCTGGAAATTAAAATTGCGAATTTTGAAAAAAATTGAGTTGAGCATCATATGCCATTAAAATATATGCTCGAAATTGTTAATCATCCTGTATATTTAAACGAAGAGTTTCTGAACAAAATAATTTATTTTGTGACCTATCATTCCAGGAGAATGCCTGTTCTTTAATGTTACCATTTTGTTGATATATCAACTAATGTACTTGTTTGCTTACTCATGGATTTGATCCAGGGACTCAACCGTACACAATATCGATTCAGGTTCGGTTCGCGGTTATTTAAAGAGTTCGGGTTTGTTCCGGTTTTCATATTTCTTCTTGAAATGAACCGATTTTCGGTTCATAGTTTTATTAAAAACAAGAAATTAATTAAACGAATTTTGGACTGCAATATAACAAATTTCTAAAAAAAAAACTTACCTAAACCATAGAAAATACAACAATTAATAAATGCTTTAAACCGTTCCGAACCGGTTCACAATCATCGGTTCGGCTCCGGTTATGGGTGTGACAAAATATTTATAATGCTTCGTGGTTTACTAAAATAGCTGCGGTTCGTTCCAGTTGTCGTTTCTGTTTTGGTTCGGTTCGAGTCCTTGATTTGATCAGAAATTCTTTTCGAAACTGAATTTTTATAAACGATTTACCTGAAAGTCTCATGCATGTTGCAATATTAAGTGTAATTTAGTTACCTTATTATAATTGTTTTAGTGTAATAAGTTCGTTTTTGTATATTACGGTTTTTTATATAATACTTTGTTGCAGAAGGTACTATAACGAAAAAAATTTATTACTTGGATAACGATATTTGTATTTTGTTAGTTTACATTTTGGTTGTGACTGTTCGTACATATTGTAATGTGTTTCATTATAACAAATATACGTATATCAATCGATATATTAATAGAGAAAATTATTATTGAACAGATTACAATCAAATTAATCTTTTCTTCCAAGTTTCTTGTGGACGATGTCACGCCATTCTGCTAAAACAGCGCTCTGTTCCAGAGTCATATCAGGGCTTTCCAGCAAACCTACATTTCAAATAACATTAGTACATAATTTTATTATTAAAAATAAAAATTATACCTTCAGAAATGCAACGACGTACTTCTTCTGCTTCATAAGACAAACCAGCGCTGTTAAAGAAGTTAAATGTTCCGGAAGATTCTGGCAAAGCAAATTGCTTTTCTCCGGATGGACTTTTCGAAGAAGTTGGGCACCAGAAGTTTGGTATCTAGTCACATTTTTAAATAATATTCAGCTTGAGCATGGGTAAAATAAACTTACAGTAATGTTTCCCTTGTTCCCGAAAATTTCAGCAGTGTTGCTCATGAAAGCTTTAGCGTTGCAGGAAAGCACAGCAGTTTTTCCCCCGGGAAATTTGATCAGGATTCCAGCATCGAGATCAACTCCTTCCTCGTTCAGATTACCAACAGCTTCAATGTCAATCGCCTTCAGTCCTGGAAATATAAACTGAGCAAATTGCATGACGTAAATGCCCAAATCCAGAACACTGCCGCCGCCTAACTCTTGTGATCTGTAATGTAAATTAGGTAAATTATACATGAATTCATTTAAGTTAAGCCTCATTCACATAAGCATTTAGTTTGAAAGTTTATATTTGAGTTTAAGAAACATAGCCTGCACATAAAAAAACTTGAAATGGCTTTAGTAAAGTCTTATTCACATAAACAGTTAGTTTTAAGCTTTATATCTATGTTTACATTTAACTTAATACGAGCATTCACACTTCCCACTTTCAAGCACTGTGAATGCTCGTATTTAGCTATTATGTATTCAAACATAAATTTAAACCTTAAAACTAGATTCTTATGTGAATGAGGCTTTAGTGGCAAATATAAACTTACAGTTTGTAGGATTCTAACTTTAGTGCTAGAAAGTGAGAAGTGCAGATGCTTTAAAGTCTCATTACCATAAGCATTTAGTTTTAAAGTTTACATTTATGTTTACGTTTACGGAAGTTTAAATTAATCTAACTTAACTCGAGCATTCACACTTTCCACTTTGCCCGTATTTAGTTAGATGAATTTGAACTTTCTTAAACGTAAATACAAATGTAAACCTTCAAACTAAATGCTTATTAACATAAGCATTTAGTTTAAGGTTTAAATTTATGTTTACGTTTAAGAAAGATCGAAAACATCTAACCAAATTTGAGCATTCATAGTACTTGAAAGTGGGAAGTGTGAATACTCGTATTTAAATTTTCTTAAAAGTAAACATAAATGTAAACCTTAAAACTAAATGCTTATGTGAATGAGGCTAAACATTCTTAAACGTAAAGATAAATGTAAACTTTAAAACTAAATGTTTTAATGTTTATGTGAATGAGGCTTTAGATTATACTGACGTCAATCTTAGAACATCAGTTAATGGAAAGCCTAAATTTGCATTGACTTGGTATATTTCGCCAATTTCACCAGAAGAAATAATCTTTTTTATTTCTTTGTAAACTGGAAAATATCTGGACCATACTGCTTCCATCAGAAATACTTTTTTTTCTCGGGCAATTTTAATTAACTCGTTAGTTTCCTTGGTATTCATGCACATTGGTTTTTCGCACAAAACATTTTTGCCGTTTTCGAGTAACAATTTGGCAATTCGAAAATGTTCTGTATTTACAACGCCAATGTAAACAACATCTAAAACAATTGATTTGTTACAAAAATATACGTAGGGTATATTGATCAACTTACTGATCTCATTATGCTTTGCCAAATATGCGAAATCATTTGCGAATTCGGCTATTTGATGAGATTTTGCAAAATCAGTAGCTTTTTCAAGATTGCGACCAACTACAGCTTTTACTACATGGAGTTTACTATCTAAAGTTCCCAAACCAAGAACAAAATCGTTGCAGATTTTGCCGGTGCCTGCTATTCCCCAAGTAATGGTAGTCTATAAGATAGTATTAATTAAATCTAGCAAAAATATATTTTAAAAATATTTACCATGTTTGCATAGGTAGAACAGTTTTCAAACTATTTAAAACAAAACTAAATCAAAGGCTTAAACAAATCTTATCTTTTTACTGTACGATAGAGAGATAAAAATTTATTCAAAAATAGTTATATAACAGAACTAATCAGAATGTTCGCTATATATAGACTGATTGTTATCTAAAAATTTGTTATTAATTGGAATGTGTTATACATAGCGCATAGCATTGGAATGATAACAATTACATATATGATTGGTTTTATAGTATAGAGTGACTCACAACTTCATGCATATATTTTAATGACATTATTTAGTACTTTACTGGCCATGGAACATAAAGAATTTTAGTTTCCAGTTTTCTAATCAAACAGTTTCGTATTTTTGAAACCATTGGATTGTTAATTGTATAATGCATATCTGATTAACTATGAATGGAATAAAATAAAATTTTAATAAATTGTGTAATGGCTGAATGGCACGAATAGTAGATTTATGAAATTCCATTTGAAAACAGTGACCCAAAACTGTTTGATTAAAAAACTTGGAAACTAAAATTGCGAATTTTGAAATAGTATATTAATGAGTTTATAATGATACCTATTAATACACGAGTATGAAATTTACAATATGGCGAGTGTCGTAATTCATACGAGTGTATTAATAGTCATTATACACGAGTAGTGATGGAAAATTCTCGAGAATTTTCTTTTCGAGAATATTCTAGAATATTCTTGAAATTATTTAAAAAATTGGAAATTATTAAAATCTACATTTAATTGTTAGTATATGTTCATATTTCCATCAGTTTAGTGCTCTCATTCACTTATGGTTAAATCTATAAGAGTTTAATAATATTTTACTTATAACCAGAATAGGAAAAAATATGAATAGTTTATTTTCAATACAAAATTTATTTCTTTGAATAGGTATAAGTTTATAAAAATTTAAAATATAAACTGAATTAAACATAATAATATAAAAATCTGCTGTGGCCAGCACACGACCTCTCGCCTAGTTCTGCTTATTCTACTAATCTAATAAATAGTTTTACCTACTTACATTTTAATAGTTTCATGTTCATGTCATATTGTAAACGATAATGTAAACCAAGATACAAGTAGAAGATGTCAATTGTACTGTCACTTTCATAATAATTCAAATTTTGTGTAGAAACAAATTTCATATCATGGACAACAATATACTGGAATTTCAAAAAAGTAGATTTAAATTGTCCTGTAGTTTATAAATGGTAGGTACAGAAAATTCTTGAAAAATTTTTTCTGTTATATTTAATGAAACATATATCATAAATGCTTTATTTATTAAGATAATTTAAGAAAAATCATATTGCTCTAAATGAAAAGTCTTACTTCAGTTTTATGAATTGGTACAAAAATACAATTGGTCTATTGAAAATCGTACCTATTTAAATCTTAGATACAAAATTTGGTATTTAAATTTAGACTCGTCACAATACCTCTCTTATAGAATATGAGGCGAGAGGTAAAAATATAATACGATTCTAGAATGTACGGATGTACAATATTAATTTAAATGTTATTCTTAAACATAAACAAAAATGAAATAGTATACTAACAAAACAAGTAAGTAAAGGCAAAGTTAAATAGGAAAATCTCTAGGTTTTAATATCGATCGAGAATATTCTCGGAAGAATATTCTGAAGAATATTATAAAGAATATTCTTGAGAAAATTCTCGTTCTTGAGAATATTCTCGGCTCACATCACTATACACGAGTTGCATACACTATTTTCTCTACTCCCATCTCCCATGCTTTCATAAAAAACTATTCGTTTGCATGAAATTTACTTGGATGTTTCATAATGAAAATCTGTATCAATATGAAAATTTGTGTTGAAATGAATGTCATTCAAGAACAGACAATGCATAGTTAATAAATAAATAAAAGCATTGAAGTAGAAATTCTTTCAGTTCCGTGATTAGTGAGTGGAGTACAGTATCACAGCCATTAAAATACATGCACGAAGTTGTAAATTAGCCTGTATTTTATAACAAGGTAGCGAAAAACATACGGTAATAAACAGAATATTAATCACCAAACAAATTATGAGTTGATTAATTTATTTCAAAGTCAAACCAAAGTTACATAGAATCATAAATGTTATTTTTTAAACAGGACAAGCATAAATTAGTATTAGCTCAGTTATTTGATTAGCTGATTCAGGTGCCTTTAAGTAAGCATAATCTAATCTAAACATAAATAAAATTAAACATTATTTTAGTACCCACACATTTGATCAACAAATTTACTGCCAGCACAATGCGCCATCTACAACTTAGTGTTTGTGTGACGACAGCCTTGGACGACATTGACAGATGATTATCTAAATAACCTCAAATATTTTGTGTGCGACAACAAAACACTATTGCCAGTTATAAATAATATTAAAATACAACAAAATGTCTTTAGAATGTTTAAATACACTAGTCTGTGATCAAGGTGCTATACGGGCAGTCCGATTTAATGGTAATTCATAATTTCTACTCCAGTTTGTTAACTTATGTTTTTCATAATTACAGTAAACGGATCATACTGTATGACCTGTGGAAGTGATAAAAAGATAAAACTATGGAATCCATACCGTAAATTATTATTAAAAACTTATGGGGGTCACAGTGACGATGTGTCAGACATAGCTGGTTCTTGTGACAGCAGTCAGATTGTTTCTGCTTCCCGAGACAAATCTGTCATATTGTGGGATGTGTCAACTGGGCAAGCATTGCGACGATTACGTGGCCATGCTGCTGGTGTAACATGCATTGCTTTCAACGAAGATTCTTCGGTAAATACTGCATTCCAATCCATAACTGGTTTGTAATGGATGTAATCGGTTATTTGTTCTGTATTATGTAAGATTTATGTGTGGTTCATAATCATTTCAATAATCTGCTAACCAGTGAACTATATATTAAAATACCTGGAAGGGAGTCGTAGCGAACTACAAAACAAAACAGCAGCATTGAGGCAAGTTGATAGAGAGACAGACTTATGGAGTATGACATTTGCGAAGTATCACTATTACTGTCTAACTTATGTAAAACATGGGCAAAATACTACACGTTTTTAAATACAAACTTGCCTCAGCGACCCTAACGCGCGCTTCTAACTTGACGACATAACCTTTCTTAATAACTGTCAGAAATGGAAAGTGACATAATTGGATCTGCAATGTTTATGACAATAATTGTGGAGAAATATAAAATACTCATCAAAAAGTAAACTAAGAACAAACAGGACTTGCTTGCTATTTGTTGGGAGAAGATTGAAGCATGTAATAGGGTGTATAACATAAGGGGTACATCAGTCTGTCTGTACAGCCTAGGACATCGTTTGACCAATCAAACCAGTGAAAGTATTTACAGTATAGGTAAACGTCACATCCAGTGTCATTATGAACCGTAACATCTATAGCTCTTGTTAACCAAACACAGAAGTAGCAACTAGTTACATCCATTATAAACCAGAATTAAGAATTATTATTTTTTTGTATAGTGCGTTTTAGGTATCCATTTCTGGCAGCACAGACAATACAATTTGTTGTTGGGACATGAGATCTAGAAGCACAGAACCTATTCAAGTTTTATCAGACGCTAGAGATGGTATAACATCAGTTAAAGTTACAAGCCATGAAATATTGACTAGCTCAATTGATTGTTTTACCAGAAGATACGATTTAAGAAACGGAAAACTTATTATAGATTTTGTAGGAGGTAAATCATATATTATTATAATACTATTTATAACTAGAAAATTCAGTGAAGAGAAAATTCTTACCTAAAATCATAAAACGAGCGAAACTTCATGCTTAAGAAAACTCATACACAAATATAAACATTCATATCAAGAATCCAGTGAACACATAAAATTCATGTAAAGAAATATTTAAAAAATTAAAAAAATTATGGCCGTCTTCATTACGCATGCACCAGATTTTCACGTGTTATGCTTAAGTGTCAGATCAAAATCGGTCCATCAAGATGAGTATGGTGTACCCCTTGTACTGCGCTGGAAAAATTCCGAGATTTGCATGTATCGGAGTCAAGATTTGAATTTTTTATTAAATCATTTTCTTGTCTCGGGTGTTTTTTCTTGTACCTGAATTATCTAGCTCTGAGTTTTCAAGAATTGGGTAGACACATGTAGTTAATGAAATATTTTTAGATCCGATTACATGTTTGAATTATTCAAAAGATGGGCAGTGCGTTCTAATCAGTTGTGCCAACAGTACAGTCAAACTAATGGAAAAAATGTCTGGAGAGCTGTTGTGCGAGTACGATAAACATAAATTAACTTTTATATTTTTGTAATATTTTTTTTGTAGGTATACTGGTCACCGAACCGAAGATGTGGCCATAGAAAGCGCGGTATACACCGACGACACAATGGTAATTTCTGGTTCTTTATCGGGGGAAATATTTTTCTGGGATTTGGTGAAGGGTGATGTAAAGTTTAAACTTGTTCATACTTACGGTAAAGTTGTAAATTCTTTAAGTATTCATCCTAAAAGAGAAATATTGTTGTCTGCGTCTTTTGGTAATGTTAAACTGTGGGGACAAAGAGTTGATAATGAGGAGTCTGATGAAATAATTGTGTTGTAATGTTTTGTGATGTGCTTTGTACGTTGTTCCTATTCCTAATTTCCTAATAAATCATTTCTCTGATATTAAATAATTGGTCAGATAAGTGTCGTTAATTTAGCTTCATTTAAAATTAATAAATACAATTTTATTTAGATAATTTTTAAGTCAAAATTATACAGACTTGATGTTAAATATATTGGTCGGAAATTGCGCCGTTATTTTAAAAGTCAGATATTAAAATAATGGTATTGATTTTTATTGTTCCAAATTTTATCTGAATAATTTAGCTTTATTTAAAATTAATAAATACAATTTTATTTGTGTAATTTTCATACATTTAGAATTATACAGGGTGATTAACAAATTCGTGCATATATTTTAATGGCATATAGTAGGTACCTACTCCAACTTACTGATTTTTTTTCCAAAATTGTTACATACATAGCGCATAGCATTGGAATGATAACAACTACATAATATGATTGGTTTTATCAGTGGGTGATCCACAACTTACTGGTTATGGAACAAAAATATTTTTTTTAAATTCCTAAATTTAAAGGCAGTTTTCGCTAGAATCATATTTTTGATATGGATATCTGATTAACTATGAATGACAGTGGCGTGGAGTGCATATACAGGATGTTTCTGTACTTATGGATCAAACTTCTACTGAGAACGGAACAATATAATTAATACCAAAATAAATTAATTTTGAATACGAATTTTAAATATATTGCTAATACAAGAAAAATTACCTTTTAAGATGGTTGCTGGAAATTCTAGTATATAAAAATACAAATCGCAAAACAGTCAATATTATTTTTTATATCAACATTGACTTGCTGGTGTTTTATAATAGTACTAACAATGTTAAAATTTGCTAATAATATGGTGTCCAATCATCTTATCAACATATTATTATTCTTATTTTATTATTTAATTAAATTTTAAATTCTAATTTGTATTTAAATATAATTCAATCTCTGCTATAGGAACACAGCAAATCCGACCATTTACATTTGTACGTAAATATTTTATTACTCAAATGAAAATTATTATTAAAAATCTTAGAATAATGTTTAAATTAATATTTTATTACATATTTGAGTAATGATTTAGAGTTTTTAACTGATTTTTAATGATAATTAGATGCAACAGTACGAGCTCGCGACCGCAATTTGACAATCAAAAACAACAGCCGCAGTGATTGTGTGCGGCCAGCCGCAAACGCAGTGACGTGGGCTTTGTTTGTAGTAATTCATTTTTTGTTTTTGATTGCCAAAGTGCGGTCGCGTATTGTTGCATCTAATTATTGTCAAAAATTTCTTAAAAACTATAAAATACTACTCAAATATGTTATTAAACATTAGTTGAAATATTATTGTAACGTTTTTGGTAAGTAATAATTTTCATTTGATTTATAAATTATTTACGGAAAAGTGTATAAATGTAAATAGCCAAATTTGCTGTGTTCCTGTAGCAGAGATTGAAATGAAACATTATATTTAAATACAAATTCGCATTTAAAATTTAATTAAGTAATAAAATAATGATAATAATTTGTTGATAGATGATTGGGCACCATATTTATAATTTAATAAGTGTACAGTTTTAACATTGGTAGTTCTATTTAAAACACCAGCTAGGCGAATTACTAATGTTAATATAAAAATATTTTTGGCTGTTTTGCGATTTGTATTTATATATACCAGAATTTCCAGCAAACATTTTAAAATTGTTCTTATGTAAAAAATATGTTAAAAATTAATTTATTTTGGGATTAATATAAATGATAAAAATATTGCAGGCAATTTTTATTCTTTATTGTAATGTACTTAATATAGATTTTAAATTCGCGTTTAAATTTTGTAATAATTATAAACTATGGTACATTTATTTTGTTGAAAGGAAGAATTAGGCCCCATCTTGGATACAAATTATATGCTATAGTATTATCGACATTAGTCCGCTATTTTCATTTAAAAATTGTCTTTTAGTCTATGCGTAAAAATAATATATAATGTTATTTACGTTCCCAGGTATAGAAAATTGTGACAGTTTTTCATAATTTTTGATTTAAATTAATATTTAGTTGAGTATGTTTTAGGTCCAGCACTTTATCTGCCAAATATCTTCGCGCAAGAGAAATAATGTACCTACTTTATACTTATTTATTCATACTTCTTGTATTGAATACAAAAATACTACTTGGGGAGAGAGGGTTTGGTTCATAATTATTATGGGATAAATAAAATTCTTGTGAAAAAGTGAGTGAGTGTTAAATGAAAGAATTAGAAGACAATTTGAAGGTAAGATGTGGTAAGAAATAAAATATGGTCTGCGAAGAACTTCCCTTCAAAAGGTAGGAGAATATTTTATTACTTATGCAATAAATCAAGATTCGCACTCAAAATTATCTACACATAAATAAAATATATTATAACTTCATTTGGCTATCGGGTTTTGGACTTTTGGAAAAAGTCAAAATCCTAACCCCGTCCGGCACCATTTTTTTTTTGCTTTTTAGGACTTGTAAAAATTTTTGAAAAATGTCAAAATCCTAAGACCCTTCCACGCCTTTTTTCCACAAACTGTGCGTCATCTTGCTAGCTCGTTGCTTAAATACTTTTATCTACAACAATAGAATAATGTATTCATTATATACGTGAAAGTAGTATAATAAACCCCTCCATAAGGACACATTATGAAATAATGAATTCATTATTTCACACTGTTAAATAATGAGTACTTTATTCTCTCGAACTGTCAAACTGCCATCACATCTGTTTTAATATTAGTGTTACATCAAGTTATCATTTTATGACGTTGTAAGCAGAAACAGTAAAAACAATAAAAATTTGTAAAACGCTGTATATGACTAGCCCATAATAGTTCTAAATTACTCATATAAATTGTTATCACACCAAAGTTTGAGGTTAGGTTAATATCAATACAAATTTGTAGTAAGAAAATGTTGCTTTATTTAAAAAGTTGTAGATAAAACGTTGTATTTGACACGAAAATAATGGCTATAATTAACTCGAATGATTTATACACTCGCCTTCGGCTCGTGAACAAACTTTCATCCTCATTAATTATATCCTACATTATTTACTCGTTAAATAATATACTATTATCCAACACCTCTTAATAAAATATCATTTTTTGATTTTAAACAAGCAAAGTAAAAGATTGCCCACTAGTGGGTAAACTGTTACTTGTTGGAAGTCACCATAGTAACGATCTTATATTTTTAAAATATTTAAGCAGTTATTAAGAGGCGATGGATAAAACGTTATACTTCACACGTGGGCAAAAAGGAATAACCCACGCAGGGCCACCCTAACTACAGGGCTAAATGGGCTATAGTCTCGGAGCGTCGGAGCACCAGCTTTTTGGGCTCGGCAAATTTGCAAAAATTTTAAACTTAGTTTGAGGACAATGATTGATTCAAATGCAATACGCATTTTTTAAAGTTGTAGCTTCAAATTGCAGTGATGAAAGATCTTTTTTATGCAAATGCGTGTATAATCACAAGACTAAAACACGCTCTTTCAATGATGAAAATTGTCGGCAAATTGTAACCAATCTTCTAGGTAACAATATTTTGACAGATCACACAGACTACTTTATAAAATGAATCAAAATGTGTAATATTATATTTAAAAGGTTAATTATTTATTTATTATATGAACATTAATTCAAATAAATAATGAAGCTACGTTGGGCGCCACTTTGTAGCACTTTATTTAAAAGGATAATTATTCATTTATTATTATGAACATAAATTCAAAAACAATATTCTTCCTCCGCCTCCTATCGTTAATTATCTCGGAATGGTATTACAAATACTGCTTTCCAGATATATTTTTCAATTTAGGAAGCAGGTGTAATAAAAAATAGCGTGTGACAGTCGTACCTATATAAAAGTGCTTATAAAATACTAGCGACGTTAAAATCAATCCGCTTCGCGTCGTGCTCTGAAACTCGACATATGAGCTTTTAAAGCTTACATAATACACTTGTATCATAATATATAAGTACTATTTTCAGCAAAAAAAAATTGAATAAAAATTATCAACGCTCTTCTTTGGGCTAAGGGTCCAAAGGTAGTGATTTATTTAATATTTTGTTCATACTTATACTTTATTTGAATTTTGTATCAGTTACCCATAAATTTTATTTTCTTATTGGCATTACTCGTATATTGACTTTTAATTCTGAAAATTTAGTAAATCGCGACCTTCCCACCTTTGATTTCTTATGAAGTGGGCGCATTATTGTAATTAGCCCACGGGCGCCAAATATTATCTTGGGACGGACCTGAACCCACCCGAGAGAATTATCTCACTCAGCCTTCGGCCTCATGAGCTAAGTTTTCTCTAGTCGGTAATTCCTTACTTTGCCCACTTGTAAAGTAAATTATTCAATTTCATGTTTATACAAATCAAAGTTGACAAATATGTGAAATATAATAACGTTTTAATTTATATTGTTGTTTTTATATTTTCAGATGTGCACTACTTTGCACAATGTGGATTTCACGCCACTGATGAATGAAATAAAATTAAACATATCAATAAAGTACAGTACTAGTACTCGAAATAGAAGATGACCGGACTTTTAAATTGGTATCGTAGGGGTGTTAGGAGGTCATATTTGGAATCAGCACCCTCGAAAACCCCCGGGAAGTTACTCTGGCCCGGATTCTCGCGACCTATCGTGAAGGAGTGGTTTTGACCAAAATCCAACCCCTAGAACTACCCCCGGGCATCGTAGGGGTATTTCGAGGTCAGATTTGGAATCAGCACCTTCGAAAAACCCCGCCCGAGAAGTATATCTTTCACGCCTTTTACCTAACTTGGGTGTGGCAGAATCACATATTGTGAGTTTTCAGTATAAATAAAATATGTATATATTGTGTGTACGGTCAACTCACGTGCACTCATGGCTTTTAGTGGAGAGTACACCGCAGGGAGGATTTTAATGTAGTTAAGACGATCCTCTACCGTACCAGAAAACAGCCAAAACTTGGATTTCGCGCGCCACTCCACAGCGTTTATTGTTTTGTTAAATATAATAATCTAAAGATATTGTTGAAGAAATTTTAAAACGAATTTAAAAAATTTGATCGGTTGTTTCGCAGATTCAAGCTTTGTTGACAACAAATTACAATTTGAAGTTAATTAACTTATAAATAAAAGCTGTACAGTGGCGCGCGAAAACCTCCTTTTTAAAAATATTGCAGTTTTTTTACAAATATGGGCCTATAAATTATTTTTTCCCCTCAATCATAAATGAATTGTTATTATTATGTTTAACAAAACAATAAACGCTATAGAATAGCGTGCAGAATCAATGTTTTTGACTGTTTACTGCCAGGGGTAGAGGATCACCTTAAACTTTAAACTATAATGCTTGTCTGGTTGGAATCAAACCTAATAATAATAAAACAATTGTAAAAATTTTAGTTGTTGTTTTTATAATTTATTTACTTGTGTCTTTATTTATAAATCACAGATTAACTCACTTACTATTTATAAACAAAATTCAATAAATTAACATTAGGTAGCTTTGTTTGACGAGAAAAATTGTGCAGAACAGTGCAACAACCAAATTTTTTTTATTTCTGTTAATCGTCTTATCTCCTTTGCTTTCTTTTTAATTCACGCATTCTATATAATGGAAGTAATATCTTATTATTTTATGGACAGTTCAAACTGAACAATAATATTACAAACTTGCCAATTACCAGTTATTTTTTTGTTTCTATGATAAAAAGGTTTATAAAGAGTAGCAGTATTTGTCCATCTATATTAATTTACTTTAGTTAACGTTAATCCTTTTATTTAAGTGAAGTGAATAAATTTTCGCTTCGAATAATCTTTATAGTAACTTACACAATAGGTAAAAAAATTAAAATTCATGTAATACAAGAAAAACTTAATAATGTTTTATATTTATTAAAAAACTAAAACATATAACCAAATATAAATTAACTTTCAATTTTCAAAAATAATAATAAGGTGTGTTGTTGTAAAAATAAATTAAAATGTGCTAAAAATACATATACCTATTATACTTGTAATACTTTTCAACATGTATTTATAAAATAAAAATCTTTTAACGCAAAATATCAAGATTCAAATTCAATATTATTTTTTTGAGCGCAGAAACCTTAGGTAGAAACAGAAACATCGCCACGGCCGCGGCTAGGCTAGACAGCGATGAGTTGTTTCGGTAAATCCCGTCTCTGTTCGAATCATTCCGCCAAAGAAATTAATTTTGGCATCATTTAGCACGTTATGTCGAGGTGCGTTCGACTGACGCGCCTCTTGCGGGATAGTTTTCCTAGTCCAATTTTACGGCAGCCTTAATGCCTGTGGCACACCGGCCGAGGAGCATCGAGGACCATCGAGTAACTCCTCGATGAAACGATAGAACGCACCCCGTCCTCGACGAAAAATAGGGGCGCCGCTATTTTCATCGAGTTGTTCCTCGATGAAACGAATGTATCTCATTTCAGACGTATCTTTTGTATTTGATTTCGCGCAAAACTTTGATGTATTTGTCACCGATGAAATAGAAATCCATCGCGGACGGGTGCGTTCTTTCGTTTCATCGAGGAGTTACTCGATGGTTCTCGATGCTCCTCGACCGGTGTGCCACAGGCATAAGAGCGTAATGTACGAGTAGGAAAGTTGCGCGCAGCAAAAACATGATTTTGAATGGGAAATGAAATTGAGACTTATTTTGGTCGGATCGACTGAATTTTTTATGAGCACAAATTATTTGCTATAAATTTTTTTTCACTTACACCGTGCTATAATAAATAATATAAATGCAGCTTGGATTTAATTTTTGCTACTTGAATTTAATATTTGCTACTCGGATTAAATATTTGCCACTTGAATTTAATATTTGATACTCGGATTAAATATTTGTTACTTGCATTTAATATTTGCCATTTGAGTTTAATATTTGCCACTTGAAAAAAAAATGTGTCACTTGGTTTTAATATTTTCCACTTTGATTTAATATTTGCCACTTTGTTTTCATATTTGCCACTTTAATTTCTGTTGGACTCAAGAAGGGTTTTGTTAGCATAGATTAGTTTATGTAAAAAAAGGAGTTCTGTTGGACTCAGTCAAGAAGGGTTTTGTTAGCATAGATTAGTATATGTCAAAAAAACGGAGTTATGTTGGACTCAAGAACGGTTTTGTTAGCATAGATTAGTTTATGTAAAAAACGGATTTCTGTTGGACTCAAGAAGGGTTTTGTTAGCATAGATTAGTTTATGTCAAAAAAACGGAGTTCTGTTGGACTCAAGAACGGTTTAGCAAAAAATATTAAATCCGAGTAGCAAATATTAAATCCAGGTAGCAAATATTAAATATTAAATCCAAGTGGCAAAGTTGATTTATTTTATAGCACAAGAACTAGTGACAAAATGGTTTATTTTTATTTAGGCTAGGCATATTTGTAAAAATATTGGGTCTCAGAGGAAAGTTTTGATATAGTTTTGATTTTTTCACCCTTTATGTTTTTTGGGTCACTGATCACGAATTTGTAGTTTGCGGGCAAAAATTTTGCCCGGAACTTTGTTTTTTTGGCACTTGTTGATCAAATTTTGGCACTTTTTTCAGTTTTTGGCTTATATCTCAGAAAGGAAGTCTATTCTATACAAAATTAAAGTAGACAAAATTTCTTACATTTTTCATATATAAGGTTTTTTCCAAGACTAACCGTTTCGCCGCTAGAGCGCGCCCAAAAGGGGCCATATTTCCATATCAAGTGAAATTCACCGTTTACACAGAAATCGCCCTTGCTGTGATACTTAACTGTTGTAACAATTTGGTGCTCAAAAACAAAGTTTTGGGCAATATTTTTTCCCACAAACTTCAAATTCGTGTTCAGAGACCCAAAAAACAATATTTTTGCTAATATGCCTAAGCCTATACCTGGAAGTAATTCCCTAAAAGATGATACTTTGCATATATGTAGTACTAGTACCTACCCAGTAACAACATATAAAAAATCAACATTCATGCATGTTGTGCTACGGCCGCCATCTTGGAAAATGGCGACCGATTTTCACTTCTTTTATTTTAGTATTTTTAAATTCTTCTGTGTTTAATCAACTCTAATTTCAAACCGGAAAAAGATATTGACTTTCGGTTTGCGGCATTGGATTTCTCAGGCATTTTTATATAAGATACATTGTACTATTTTTGAAGGGCCTTTTATAAGCCGAAATTTAATGATTTTCTCCAAGAGAAAATTATATAATTTTAGAATTCTTATTCTTTCGGAGAAAATGATTAAATTTCGGCTTATTAAAGGTAATTCAAAACAAATACAGTACAATGTATCTTTCATAAAAATGTCTGAGGAATCCAATGTCGAAAACCAGAAGTCAATATCTTGTTCCATTCAGAAATTAAAGTTAATTAAACACAAGAAAATTTTAAAATTTTACAAGTTTCTCTAGGAGAAAATAATTAAATTTCAGATTATTAAAGGCCTCTAAAAAAATAGTACAATGTATCTTACATAAAATTGTTCAAGGAAGCCAATGCTGCAAACCGGTAGTCGATATCTTTATCCGTTCAGTAAGTAGAGTTGATTAAACACAAAAAATATTTAAAATTCTGAAATTTTGCAATTTTCACTTAAAGGTAATAATTAAATTTTGGGTTATCAAAGGCCTCATAAAAATTTAATATAATGTATCTAACGTAAAATTTACTAAGGAATCCAACGCTGCAAACCGGAAGTCAATATCTTTATCCGTTCAGAAAGTAGAGTTGATTAAACACAAAAAATATTTAAAATTCTGAAATTTTGCAATTTTCACTTGTAGGAAATAATTAAATTTTGGGTTATCAAAGGCCTTATAAAAAAATTTAATATGATGTATCTAACATAAAATTTACCAAGGAATCCAACGCCGCAAACCGGAAGTCAATATCTTTATCCGATCAGAAAGTAGAGTTGATTAAACACAAAAAACATTTAAAATTCTGAAATTTTGCAATTTTCACTTGAATGTAATAATTAAATTTTGGGTTATCAAAGGCCTTATAAAAAAATTTAATATAATGTGTCTAACGTAAAATTTACTAAGGAATCCAACGCCGCAAACCGGAAGTCAATATCTTTATCCGATCAGAAAGTAGAGTTGATTAAACACAAAAAATATTTAAAAATCTGAAATTTTGCAATTTTTCACTTGAAGGTAATAACTAAATTTGGGTTATCAATGGCCTCATAAAAAAATTTAATATAATGTATCTAACGTAAAATTTACTAAGGAATTCAACGCCGCAAACCGGAAGTCAATATCTTTATCCGTTTAGAAATTAGACGTGATTAAACACACAAAAATTTTAAAATACTAAAATTTCTTTAATTTCACTATATGGAAATATGGCCCCTTTTGGACGCGCTCAAGCGGCGAAACGGTTAGTCTTGAAAAAAAAACCTTATATATGACAAATGTAGGAAATTTTGTCTACTTTAATTTTGTATAAAATGGTCTTGTCGAAAAAAACGCTTCCTTTTTGAGATATAGGCCAAAAACTGAAAAAAGTGCCAAAATTTGGTTAAAAAGTGCCAAAAAAACAAAGTTCCGGGCAAAATTTTTGCCCGCAAACTACAAATTCGTGATCAGTGACCCAAAAAACATAAAGGGTGAAAAAATCAAAACTATATCAAAACTTTCCTCTGAGAATCCTAATATGCCTAGCCTAATTTCATTTTATTTTCTTTTTATTGCAAAAGTTATAATTTTTATAGCATTGCACATGTAGCAATCTGATTTATTACATTTGCATTTACAATTTTTTAAATGGCATTTTAAAATAAAAATTATTGCAATTGAAATTATTTTTATAGCATTTAAATAGCACCCATTTTTTTTAAATTTAAAGATAAAGATGAACTCCACGGCCATTAAGTGTTGAAATATTTATTTTATTTTTTGTTTCAACTTTACAATGCCATAAACTTGTCATAACTTGGCTAACTTCACATAACTGTTACTCAGTAAATACACAAAAATTGCAAATTTCAACACTAGACGGATTTAGATTGAACTTCTTTCTTTCAAATGAACCCTTTTTTGTGATGATATGTTCATATTTAGTACCAATTTTGACCCCTCTACGAGAGCGCGTTCTCTAGTGCTGCCTTTGTTCGACACACTAAATCTGTATAAATCTATTCTTTTCTCGCAGACAGCTACATTCGGGCCTTAATACACATTTACATTTGTAATTAAACTGGGTAATTTATTCGTGTTTTAAATATGATTGAGGAACTGACAAAATTTGAAGGTATTTAAAATGAAATCAATATTGTTAAAATAAAATAATTTTAGTTTTATTTACATCCATTTTTAAAACATATAAAAAATACATGGTCTAGGTTGGATTCGAACTCACAACCTCTTAGCCAATGCAATCACAGCTTGATCGCGTTAACTCACTTGGCCATCAAGATTAAGCCGGCGAAAATTTTATTAAATAATAAATACGGTGGGATTCAATATTTGAGACATAAATAAATAAACATAAATTAATTGAGCATTTAAAATTTATTTGCATTAGTAGAAAAATAACTACTTAAATTATTTTGTATGAGTAATTACTTGTTTGACCATGAATTTGTTGCATTCTTTTATTAATTTTGTTTGTAAACAGTTTTTGATTTACTGTTCGTTAAGTACATGCCAAAACAATACTATTTTGAATACAAATATTATTTTGTAAACCAAATACAAAGAATATAATATTTTTTCACGTTATTAAATATAAATTATTTTATTCGAACCTGAGTTTTCGGAATCATTGTCGGTCAATATCATATCAAATTTATGAATCGTCGGTATTGATATACAGGCTGTACCATAACTTAATTTAACGTACTGGTTCCAAAACAAAAAGTTTTTTTTCGAAATTATAAATTCCTTCAGATGAACATTTTGGTACCACTGGATACTATTTATATTGAATAAAGAGAGAGTTATGTGTCCGACCACTTGAAACTAAAACTATTTTATTACGCAAACACTATAGTTATTAATTAGAGTTCATGCCAAATAGAAATGGGAATGAGATCCGATGCGCAGAAGACGCATTTGCGTTTGCTCCACCCTCCTTACTTGAACGGGCCAATGCTATTTATTTGTACGCTGCTGGTGTGAGACAGAAGATGCGCGAGGAATGATTGACATTCCCATTTCTATTTGGCATGAACTCTAATTAAAACTGTTTCGTTCCAAACCTCAAAAATTAATTTTCGAATTTTGAAAAAAATATTTTTTTCCGTGCTCAGTAGGTACGTTAAGCACTATAATGCCTTTCTAATATGTACCTTAAGTAATGGTACACTTTATATATATTTTCTTGTGTGCGCGGTTGTCAGCCGTCAGCTCACAAGTTTGTGGGGAATTCGTTCTCTTCATAATATGATATATTGTGTGAGATTTAAAAATACATTATTCTTATAATAAATTTAATACTTTACAGAGTGTTCAAATGGGTCAAAAACTTTTATTATTCATTTTGATGTCCTGATTCTCAATCAAAAATATTTTTTTGAAAAATCGCTAAATTAAGGATAAAGTTTTTCTAGTATAACATAATTTTAATGAATTATTTTATTACGTAACAGACTTTCAATAACAAATAATTTTTTTAAAAATTTCTTGTCGACAAATGGTACCCACTAAACATGATGTTCACTTGAAAAACTTTTTCCCAAATTTTGCGAATTATAAAAAAAAAATTTATTGAGAATATACAGATCAACATAAAAAATATGGATGAACTATATTTGAATTCACACTCATTTATTGTAAATTGTAAAAACATCTTATACAATTGAATCTCACTCGGACAGGCAAGTTGACCACTTAATCGTCTTAAATGTAGTCCTGGTTGCAAAAGGAATCTCTCCGTTGCCGCTTTGAATTTCAAAGCTCGTCGCACGAATTGAGGTTCTGATTGCACCAAGTCGAATCGGTCGAAGTGGTTGCATTCCACTTGGTTATCAGCAAAATAAAATAAAAAATACAGTTCATAATTAAATATTTTTAAGGAAGAGATACAATGATACAATGAATGAAATATACAAAATAATGACGTCAGAGCAAAATTTCTTTCTCAATGTACTAAAAAACATATTTAAAAAAAATATAATAAGTGTTGGGCGAACATTAGGATCATAACGATAAAAATCTCATTTTCAGTACAGTACCTACGCGAATTGAGATGGGCGTAATTTAAATTGGTAAACAATACCGAGGGAACATAGATTATCACCAGTAAATTTTTTAGCAGAAACTGTTTCGCTATCTTGAAATAGAGTATAAAGAGTTCGTCCAGCTCGGATTTTAGGTAGGTACATAAAATATGAAATGAATGAAATAAATCTTGTAATCTTGAAAAACTATTGAACTTAGAGAGAACGGTTTTCAAATTTGTATTAAATAGGTATTAAAATATCTTTGTCACTACATACGATATTTTTAAAGATGTTTATTTATTAAATAATAACTCATACAACACATCGATCGTATTAACGTCTCTAAGACGTATGTACATCTTATTGCTACTGTCTTATAGACGTCATAAGGAGACTAGTATTGGTCGAATTTTAGACGTCTTATGCGGTAGTCTTTAATTCGTCATTATGTTGTCCAGTTTTATATCTCCAGCTTATATATATATATATATATATATATATATATATATATATATATATATATATACAGGGTGTTTTAGACCACCCGTACCACCCAAATATCTCGCGTAAAACGGAACGAATCAAAAAAAGAAAAAATACGTCCAAAAAGATTTCAAAAATTCTATTAATTGACACCAAATGCAAATTTTTCCCCCACCCCCTGGGGGGTGGAGGGGGGGTAGCTTTGTAAATTTAAATGGGGACCCCCATTTTTTATTGCAGATTCGGATTCCTAGATTTAAATAAAGAAGGTTTTGTCCGAAAAATTTTTTTTGATTCTTGAAAAAATTTTTTTGATTCTTGAAAAATATTTTTTGATTCTTGAAGTTAAAAGGCAAATTAAATTTTGGTTTTAAACAGAAATTGATTCATTCAAATTTGACAAAAAGAAAAAAGCGCAGTAACTGAAACAAGAAATAAAAATCATTTAAAAAATTATAACTGTGTAAGGTACTTACCGTAATGTCAGTCCTATCCCACCCTTGCGTAGACGATAAATTACGTTGTTTTCGAAAAATCTTAAAAATTTTTCGGACAAAACCTTCTTTATTTAAATCTAGGAATCCGAATCTGCAATAAAAAATGGGGGTCCCCATTTAAATTAACAAAGCTACACCCCCTACACCCCCCAGGGGGTGGGGGAAAAATTTGCATTTGGTGTCAATTAATAGAATTTTTGAAATCTTTTTGGACGTATTTTTTCTTTTTTTGATTCGTTCCGTTTTACGCGAGATATTTGGGTGGTACGGGTGGTCTAAAACACCCTATATATATATATATATATATATATATATATATATATATATATATATATATATATATATACACGTATGTCTCATTTGCATGGAAGAAAATAACATCTTTTAAACATCCAGAATGGCGGACGTTTTAAAGACATGGACATTATAAAGACGTCTTGACGACGTATTGTATGGGAATATTTTTTTATTCGCACAAATCTTAAAAACTATTGCATGATTGCTGTTTTCAAATTCATATTTATATACAATATACAACTATACATACGCTCTTTGTCAAGACGTCAAGAGAACATTTGCTTTTGTATTACTCGTGTAATTTAATTATTATTATTTAAAAAATAAACATAAAAAAGTTACATACAGTGACATATATATATATATATATATATATATATATATATATATATATATATATATATATATATATATATATATATATATATATATATATATATATATATATATATATATATATATATATATATATTAATACTAAATACTTTAAAAACCGTATTTCTCTAAGTGCAATAGTTTCCAAAATTGGTATGCTTGTAATTTCAAACACTTTGAACGCAGCTTGGTGCTCGTCTACCTTTTTTTCGAATTCCTAGAATACTCTCGATATTACTTTTTTTCTATTTCACTCTCTTGCCCACTACTTGTTAGGATTTTAAAACCAGCCCAAAACTCGTACTTTTCCGCTTCCTAAATAAATATGACTCCAGTATTTACATAATAACTTCTGTATTTGAAAGAAAGAAAGAAAGAAAAGAAATTAAGTAAAACAAAAATTATTCGAAAAAGGAAGCTTAGCTGCATTTTTTTACTTAAAATTCCTTGGCCAAAGACAAAAAATAAAAATATAGAAGCATTAAGACATTCTTTGTTAATACACCCATATAAAATCATCATATTATATAATTTCAATAAATTGTAATTAAAGTAAACGTAGAAGGCGTACACATCTGTAACGCTGTAAAATTTTAGGGTAGACGTGTACATCTTAAATTCAGTACGTTAAATTCTGTACGTACAGTGCCGAATATAAAATTCTGGATTTGAATCTTCTGGATTATCTGGATTTGCTTATTCTGGTGTTGAATTTTACTGTGTATGAAATTTTTTGAATTTTATTTTCCGGTGTTAAACCCATTCCCGTTGGATTATATTTGAATTCACATTCATTTGTTGTAACATATTCTGGTGAATGGGTTCAACACCAGAAAATAAAATTCTAAAATATTTACAGGAAAATGCATGCACAAGAGAAGATTCAAATATAGAAAATGTATACGTAATAAAATATCTACATTAAAAGCAAATTATTCCTTCTCAGGAAAATGTAAATCTAGAATTTCAGATTCGGCATAAATGCAAACATGCAACGATGCAAGCACAGGAAGATGAAAATGTAGAAAACTAGTTTGCGGGTAGCCATTCAACACCAGAAAATAAAATTTTAGAATTTTCATGCAGGAAAATGCATGCAAGATTTAAATCTAGAAAATACATATATGCGTAATAAAATGTATACATCAAAATATTCTTTTACAGGAAAATTCAAATCTAGAATTTTGTATTCGGCATAAATGCTAACATAGGAAGATGCATATTTAGACAAGTTATAATAAAAAAAAACCGAGTATGTGGTGAACTCAAGTATAGTATTGGATTTTTCATTTAGTTCAATTCAACCTAATTTATCCCCTTGTGTTGAAGTGAAGAGATAAACTAGTTTTCTAGATTTTCATTTTCCGGTGTTTGCATCTTCCTATGTTTGCATTTATGCCGGATCTAAAATTCTAGATTTGTATTTTTATAGTTACAACCGAATATGTGGGTTGTTTATTACTGTTGTATTTTCCTAGATTTGCATCTTCTAGTGTTTGCATGAATCTTTTAATAACGTATAAATATTCTTGTGCATGCATTTTCCTGTGTATGAATATTCTAAAATGTTATTTTCTGGTGTTGAATGGGCACCCATATTCAGGTATCCTTTCCTCTACCACGTATGTTTTTATTTACCAGCAACAATCCCCCCCTTCGCTTGAGCGTCTAGTTACATCGCGACGCTCAGTCGACGCTTGTGTCAGTGTGATCGCCGTGGCCCGAGCGCTGTGACGTAGCGTTGCTTTCGTTCGCGCGAGCGTGCGTTGCAGGTTTCCTCCCTGACCACGTGCTTATGAATTGGTGGATGTGTACATAGTGCGGTGACAGTTGAAATGGTTTAAAACAGACGAAGAATCAACTGAGATAATGTCGAGACGAAAACAGGCTAAACCTCGCTCTTTTAAACGTAAGTCTTCTTTATTTCATTCAAAACAACAATTTTTAACTGTCCAACATGTTTATCAAGTTATTGTTATTATAATATTTGTTTATTTTATTTTATTGTTATCGTCAATCAAAACATCAATCTTCAGCTGATAAAAAAGTTTCTCAAACAGATCATCGAAATGTTACTTGTTATAATAATATTTTTTGTTTCTAAACCACTCTAGCCACGGCAGTAGCATCAGAATTTCATAAATTCTGGCTTTATTGTTCAAAATATAAATCTCAAATTTAACACAGTATAGACGAAACATTATTTACTCGAAACAATCATACAATACTTTGTTGCGACAACAGTTAAAGAAAATCATTTTAATTCAAGATTCTTACTTTATTAATGCATACAATTAAATTTTGTTTGATATACCTAACCGATTCCTTACGATGTTCTGAAGAGTGCTACAAACAATATTTTCTTAATGTTAATACAGATTAAAGAATAGGGGTAGTTTTATACATTATTACGTTTATTTTTATCGCTAAAAATGCACAACTAATCATGACTAATCTTTAGCCAATTGTTGATTTTTAGAAATGTTTTATTAATTTCTAATGCAAAAATTAAAAATTGTTCAAAATATTACTTGCAACCGTCTAACTGAGTTACCAAAAAAGGGATATTTTTATGTGTACTACAAATTACGTGCAAATAAGTATTATTTTTTCTTTCTTCACTTTTAAACGTAGCCTTAATTAAACAGAAACAACTTGTTTGTAATTGTTCAAGCCGTATAAACTGCTATTTAGCCTCAATGCACGTGCTAAATTAATATGTTTTATAAATTTTAAACCAAGCTTTTAGAATTATTTATACAGGCTGGACATTTTTTCATGGTCTGAATAGATAATAATTTTATCATAATTTTTAAGAAGATTGATTTTTCGAAAATTTCTTGGAGAAGCAGTCAATTTATTAAAATCCAATAAAATACCAACGTTTGATTGCAATTCAGTTTTCATCAGGGTGATAATTGGATATTAAAATTGGTTATATTCTTTATTTTGTAATAACCAATTATCACCCTGATGAAGACTCTATTGCAGTCGAAATGTTGGTGTTTTATTGGATTTTAATAAATTGACTGCTTCTTCAAGAAATCTTCCATTTTATAATTTTGTTATTCTAAAATGTACTAATTTTATTTAGGTGTTCATTAATAGTGGTTATACGATTCCATTCGTAGGGGAGACCGGGGTCGGTTGTGACATTTTTTAGAAAATGTATCTCAGTTTTATTGGGTAGAAGGTAGAACGATTAAAATGAAATTGTTAGGATTTTAAAACTAGCTTGTTGGCTATACAATATGATATTTATAGGCTAATGTAATGGTAAATTTTACCATTCTTGTACTGACCACGAAACACTCGCTACGGTAGTAACATTTTATGCTAGATTTTAGGAGGTAGACGGGCCTCTTCACAGACGTCAGTTTATTCTTAGTTGTTTGTGGAGGCACACCACAAGATGAAATATGTACCTGACTGGTGGCCAAAATCATAGTGTTTTGTGTTTTGAAATGTGAAAATTTCGTTTTGATGAGTTCAGAGGATGTTGTAGTTTATTCGGAAATGAGGTGTCGATATTTAGCGAATTTATGCGTTGGCCGGTAGTTAGTTATCCGTGAAATGAAGGTCTGCTTTACCTCTGCTGCAGGATAATTTCCGATCGCCTATAGTTGACAAGTTTGTAGCCTCGTCGCAATAGGATTTCGAGCGCTGACCAGGCTGCAGCTAATCAACGCTCTATAGGCAGGAGCAGGAGATTCTAATTTCTCGCAAGAATAGGTCATTTCCTAATTTTACAAATTTATAAATGTTTTGACTCACAGACAAATAAACATACTATAGGGCTGGTTGTGAGTTGAAATGTTTTAACGATGATAAATTATTTATTACTCTTGGAGAAAAACATAAAATTTCAGCTTAACCAAGACCTTTAAAAGTTTTTGATATAATGGCTCTTACAGGAAAAAATCCAATTCTGGAAACCGAAAGTCGATATCTTAATTCATTCAGATATTAAAGCCCATCTCTTCCTATCAAATACAAAGCAAAAAAGAATGTTACAATAAATCATTTTGTGACTTTGGTTTTAAAATGATGTACTTATAGGTTGTGCTTAACTGGCTATAGAATGAAATTTACAAAAAACCTTCCCGTATTTTGTTAAATAATTTCTAAAAATTACTAAAAATGCGAGTTTTACATAAATTATTAGTCAATGGGTTAACTTTTTAAAAAATCTCTCTATAAATTTTTTTATTTTTGTGCATTAATCAAAGTATAATATGGATTATTACATGATAAGTTTTGCTAATTGATGTTACAGAAATTAATAATTTGCATTTATTGATTCACTAATGAGTCATGATTCTTCATGTTAAATTTCAATTTGAAATTTTTTCTAATACAGCCAGAATCGTTCAAATTGTTAATCTTCTGGATTTACAGTATAACTCCTTAAAGTTAAGTAAAACAAGGAATTATTATACTAATATTAATTTATTTCCTTTGTTTAAATTCTGGCTAAACTCGGGCCTCCAATAGTTTACAAATTGTATAGTTTGCCGAAAGCTGAAATTTGGAGTTTATACACAAGAATAGATCATTTCCTAATTTTACAGATTTATAAATGTTTTGACTTACTGACAAATAAACAAATTAAGGCTGTTTGCGAGTTGAAATGTTTTAGAGATAAAAATTATTAATTATTTACACATTTTAAAACTTTTCTGAAAGCAAAAATTTGGAATTTATTAAAATTTTATTCCAAGTAAAATACTGAAATTAAATATTTATTTCGTTCGGCACTTTAATATTTAGTTACTTGAATATTGTCAACCTTTGACTTGATGTTTTATGTGATCTTTTTAGCACATAATGTAGGCTATAATTCAAGAGGATAAAAGTTTATACACGAGCTGAAAGTTAAATAAAACATTTCTTTACAAATAAACCTGACATTTTTGTGTGACTACAGTTCATCATATATAATAATAATATATCCTTTATTTAGGTTCACTAATAAATTTATATAAAGACTGGTACATTAATTGAGAATTACAAATACAAATACGTGGTAAATAACTAACAATAATTTTGCCTTAATTTAGTTTTAAACTCTTTTAGAGTTGCAGAGTTCTTTATTTCACTATACTTAAATTATTATATACAATTGAATCTTTATGAAATAATGACTTACTTGTAGAGCTTTTGTTGGTTTTTGTAATATAGAAATTTTGATTATTTCTTGTTTGATATTTATGAATGTCGTAAGTAAATCTTAACTTTATTAATAAATATTCAGGTAATTTACCTAATAACATTTTATGTATGAAAATAAGCACATTATATTCTATAAATTGTGTTAAATTTAACCAACTTAATATTTCTAACATTGATTGTATACCTACGTGTGTATCTATTACATTTTAATATGAGTCTCATGGACCGATTTTGTAATTTTTCTAATTTTTCTAACTCTATATTGTTACACTTACACATGTATAGTATGGTTGAACAGTACAAAAAATGCGGCAGGATGATAGTATTATAATATGACTAGTGTAGTCCAACTTGAAAGATGTTAGATGTTTACAAATCCTGGATAAATAACTTATTTTCTTTGATATTTTTTACACAAGTACCTACTGTACATGGGTAATAAAGTTCAGATTATTATTAATAATAATACCTAAATATTTTATTTCAGTAACAGTATCTAATTCACTACAGTTAATTTTAATTTGAACATCACGCGCATTTCTATCAATGCATTTGCTTGGTAGAGATAATAATATTACTCTTGTTTTGCTTTCATTTATTTTTAATTTGTTGCCATTCATCCAACTGATAATATTTTCAAGGCTTTATTCATTAAATTACTCAGTGTGTTTTTGTTTTTATCCTTACCTTCTATATACAAGAATGTCATCTGCAAAGAGGTGTATTTTACAATGGTTTAAAGTACTGGGAAGGTCGTTGATATAAATAATAAATAACATTGTACATTCGTATTTAATAATGGACTCATAATAAAATAGTGTTGAATTATGAATGCTTAATGCAATAGTTTGTCTTATGGAGGGGTTTATCATACTACAGTCACTTACATAATGCATATATTATTCAATAATCCTAGACGTCGTAGTAAATAAAAATATTTTTAAAGCTCAAGGTAATTAGCGTGCAAGTAACTACCTAAGGTAGGTGCGGGTAATAAGGCCTGTCGGCTAATAAGGCCTAAGTAACAAAAATACAATTTAAAATTATTGTTGTCGCTCAAAGTCACCCTCGTAGGTAGCTAACATTCATATAATGGCGCCTCAAACCTGTCGCGACACGTTAGTTCGCATACTGTCACCAGTGCGAAGTCATTCAGCTTGAGGGACGATCGCGCGGCTTGAATAATAAGATATCATCCGAATCAATCGTAATTATTTTTTGTAATATTACACTTCTATATATAATTTTAGGCTATAGTTTTGTATTATTTAATGCTTCTACGGCCTTTCATGGTCCGAATAATGTTCTTTTCAGTTTTTCTTTTTATGTTGTCGGCGGTTAATAAGGCCTACTAAATTCGACCGTAGGCCTAATTACCCTCCTTTTTTTAAATCAACATTTACCTGTTGTACAGTTTTATTTATATATTTTTCAAAATGTTAGTGACCAAAAACCTTCTTCACACAAACAAGGAAGAGAAAAAAAATTAAAAATACCTCAACCCCCAAAGGTACAAGTGTTACTAAAGAAAACCAGGCGAGTTTTTTTATATCACGGTTGTAAAGAGGATAAGATGGCTCATGTGAACAAATGTTCTAAATGCGACAAATAGGGATGGGAAAATATCAATATATCGATAAATATCGATATGAACATCACTTTTCTTTTGGTATCGATGTATCGATAACTCAATATTGTTGATATATGTCGATAATTATCGGAAAATTTCGATAATATCGAGTTATCGATACATCGACGACAAACTAAAAGTAATATTGACTGATGTTTATGTCGATATTTATCGATATATCGATATTTTCCCATCCCTAGCGACAAGTGGGGTGCATCGGCTTGTCATCGGATGATACAGATAATTTTGAGTGTCCTGATGGCTATTAAACAAAGAAATTTGTTGTTAATTTTAAGACTTTAGCTTGAATAATGCATAATTATTAATTATTGATCTCAATTACCAAATATAAAAAGCCTATTTTGTTTATTTACGTAGATATGTTAAAGCCTTAGGCCTTATTATCCTACCATAGTATAATAAGGCCTACTGAAGAGGTTTTTAAAATTGTTTAATTGTCTTTTTGTTTACGACAGAAGTTGCCATTTTTTGTTTATATATGACAGCACTTGATGTTTAGGTTTAATTAACATTCAAATTTGTAGATTCAAGTAAATAGTTTTCATTTTATTTCAAATCTCCCTTAGCTAGGCCTTACGCCTTATTACCCGCACCTTAGTTCAGTGAATTTTGTTTTATGTTTTTTACACATTTGCGTAGAATTATTAATTAAACATTAGCTAAACTGCGTGCGACAAAAACCTAATTAATTAGTTCTATTTTTGCTTTGAAATAATCACATATTATTTGCTAAATCCGTGATTTAAAATGAGTTCTATACATGGTGATTCACAACTGCAATTACATTATAGTGTTCAGTACACTTATCACGGACTAAAATAATTTTTTATTTAAAATTCGCAAATTTATTTCATAAATTTGCTATTCTTATCATTGCACAATTATTTAAAATTTTAATCAGATATCTATTATACTCGTACAATCAACAATCCAGCTTTTAAATTTAGGAATTTTAATTAAAAAATATTTTCACGACATGCCGAGAAAACACAATTTTCTTCTCACGAAATAGTGTGGAAAGTAAGTTTTCTCTCTCTCTAGACAGGAAAGTAAGCAGTGTTACCACCAGTGTTATTTTACGATGAAGTATTTTAAAAATTATAAATAAATTTATTATTTTATTGAAAATTCTGATTTTATAGTGATATACTGTAAACTATTATTTTACAATTTGGGGTCGTCCCACATTTTCTGATTTATTTTTTTTTCTAGAAGAGGTCCTGTAAAATTATACATACCTAGAGTTTTGACACCGCATATTTGTTTTGTTTAAGAGATATAATTTTTTGAAAATGGACTTTAATTTTAAATCTTAGTTGGCTGACGTAAGCACTACGTCACTCATTCGAACGATTACTTTCACCCTAGCGGTAATTTTATTTTGATATTATTTAAATATCATTAATTAATTTATACAACACTAACGATTATCAATCACACTACTTTCGAATTTTGATCAAAATGACTACTGACAGTTAAAAAGTTAGGTTAAATGTTCCGGTCGTTGCTGGTGAACTTAGCAACCGACATTACCGACGTTGTACGAACATTACAAATTGTAGATGCATGTGTGAGTATTGTCGTTATGTGTGAATCGAATGAGTGACGTCACGAAAAGATACCGAGAAAATGTTTTAATAAAATGATGTATGGAAATTATTATAATTTTGGATATTCTTTAGCGTAATATTCACGGTAAGAGTCATAGATTCTATTTTTGTAAAAAATTGGTAACTTTTTTTTTGGATGACCCAACAACTTAAATTTAAGTTGGTATTGGCTGATGGCTGCAGTGAAACATTTCATTATTTTAAAACATCATTATGACAGATGGCTCTTTTTCCACTCGCTTCGCTCGTGACACAAATTTCGAGCTCGAGTGAATAAAAGAAGCGCTTTCCTCTCTAGTTAGACATAACTATTGTTCCATGATCAGTAAGTTGTGTAGGTACTATATGCCATTAAATATATGCACGAAGTTGTGTATTTCTCAAATTTCACTAATGTTTTCATAAGAAAAAATAGCTTTGGTTTATGGAGTAAAAATGCGACATTCACCAAGAATTGAATTCGAAAAAGGAAGGGTAAAGAGGTTTGAATGGAGCATCAAACGACGCTAGTACACAGCCATCGGAAAGTCGATTCATTTAAACACTGAAAGGGCCACTTTACACTTTACTTTATTGTATTCCTTGAGTTATTCAAACCATTACTATTCGCAGTATTCAGTAATTGGGTAAGCTGATAATTGACATCTCGCTCTATTTGTGACGTTATATCAATTTAAAAATGTAATGTGATTCTGATCCAGATTGACTCTTTTTACACATACAGTATTTTCCTTTCACTCCGTAAATCATCAATCATATCAATCAATTTACTCCCCTATATCATCTCATTCACATAGATCATCTTAATTAATCTGTCATTCATCATTTGATCTACAACCGACCTGCTAACCAGAAAATTGCAACGCAATGCTTTCAGTATTTTACATAAATCTACCTTCATTTTAAGTAGAGATTTATGAAATAATGACTTACTTGTAGAGCTTTTGTTGGTTTTTGTAATATAGAAATTTTGATTATTTCTTGTTTGATATTTATGAATGTCGTAAGTAAATCTTAACTTTATTAATAAATATTCAGGTAATTTACCTAATAACATTTTATGTATGAAAATAAGCACATTATATTCTATAAATTGTGTTAAATTTAACCAACTTAATATTTCTAACATTGATTGTATACCTACGTGTGTATCTATTACATTTTAATATGAGTCTCATGGACCGATTTTGTAATTTTTCTAATTTTTCTAACTCTATATTGTTACACTTACACATGTATAGTATGGTTGAACAGTACAAAAAATGCGGCAGGATGATAGTATTATAATATGACTAGTGTAGTCCAACTTGAAAGATGTTAGATGTTTACAAATCCTGGATAAATAACTTATTTTCTTTGATATTTTTTACACAAGTACCTACTGTACATGGGTAATAAAGTTCAGATTATTATTAATAATAATACCTAAATATTTTATTTCAGTAACAGTATCTAATTCACTACAGTTAATTTTAATTTGAACATCACGCGCATTTCTATCAATGCATTTGCTTGGTAGAGATAATAATATTACTCTTGTTTTGCTTTCATTTATTTTTAATTTGTTGCCATTCATCCAACTGATAATATTTTCAAGGCTTTATTCATTAAATTACTCAGTGTGTTTTTGTTTTTATCCTTACCTTCTATATACAAGAATGTCATCTGCAAAGAGGTGTATTTTACAATGGTTTAAAGTACTGGGAAGGTCGTTGATATAAATAATAAATAACATTGTACATTCGTATTTAATAATGGACTCATAATAAAATAGTGTTGAATTATGAATGCTTAATGCAATAGTTTGTCTTATGGAGGGGTTTATCATACTACAGTCACTTACATAATGCATATATTATTCAATAATCCTAGACGTCGTAGTAAATAAAAATATTTTTAAAGCTCAAGGTAATTAGCGTGCAAGTAACTACCTAAGGTAGGTGCGGGTAATAAGGCCTGTCGGCTAATAAGGCCTAAGTAACAAAAATACAATTTAAAATTATTGTTGTCGCTCAAAGTCACCCTCGTAGGTAGCTAACATTCATATAATGGCGCCTCAAACCTGTCGCGACACGTTAGTTCGCATACTGTCACCAGTGCGAAGTCATTCAGCTTGAGGGACGATCGCGCGGCTTGAATAATAAGATATCATCCGAATCAATCGTAATTATTTTTTGTAATATTACACTTCTATATATAATTTTAGGCTATAGTTTTGTATTATTTAATGCTTCTACGGCCTTTCATGGTCCGAATAATGTTCTTTTCAGTTTTTCTTTTTATGTTGTCGGCGGTTAATAAGGCCTACTAAATTCGACCGTAGGCCTAATTACCCTCCTTTTTTTAAATCAACATTTACCTGTTGTACAGTTTTATTTATATATTTTTCAAAATGTTAGTGACCAAAAACCTTCTTCACACAAACAAGGAAGAGAAAAAAAATTAAAAATACCTCAACCCCCAAAGGTACAAGTGTTACTAAAGAAAACCAGGCGAGTTTTTTTATATCACGGTTGTAAAGAGGATAAGATGGCTCATGTGAACAAATGTTCTAAATGCGACAAATAGGGATGGGAAAATATCAATATATCGATAAATATCGATATGAACATCACTTTTCTTTTGGTATCGATGTATCGATAACTCAATATTGTTGATATATGTCGATAATTATCGGAAAATTTCGATAATATCGAGTTATCGATACATCGACGACAAACTAAAAGTAATATTGACTGATGTTTATGTCGATATTTATCGATATATCGATATTTTCCCATCCCTAGCGACAAGTGGGGTGCATCGGCTTGTCATCGGATGATACAGATAATTTTGAGTGTCCTGATGGCTATTAAACAAAGAAATTTGTTGTTAATTTTAAGACTTTAGCTTGAATAATGCATAATTATTAATTATTGATCTCAATTACCAAATATAAAAAGCCTATTTTGTTTATTTACGTAGATATGTTAAAGCCTTAGGCCTTATTATCCTACCATAGTATAATAAGGCCTACTGAAGAGGTTTTTAAAATTGTTTAATTGTCTTTTTGTTTACGACAGAAGTTGCCATTTTTTGTTTATATATGACAGCACTTGATGTTTAGGTTTAATTAACATTCAAATTTGTAGATTCAAGTAAATAGTTTTCATTTTATTTCAAATCTCCCTTAGCTAGGCCTTACGCCTTATTACCCGCACCTTAGTTCAGTGAATTTTGTTTTATGTTTTTTACACATTTGCGTAGAATTATTAATTAAACATTAGCTAAACTGCGTGCGACAAAAACCTAATTAATTAGTTCTATTTTTGCTTTGAAATAATCACATATTATTTGCTAAATCCGTGATTTAAAATGAGTTCTATACATGGTGATTCACAACTGCAATTACATTATAGTGTTCAGTACACTTATCACGGACTAAAATAATTTTTTATTTAAAATTCGCAAATTTATTTCATAAATTTGCTATTCTTATCATTGCACAATTATTTAAAATTTTAATCAGATATCTATTATACTCGTACAATCAACAATCCAGCTTTTAAATTTAGGAATTTTAATTAAAAAATATTTTCACGACATGCCGAGAAAACACAATTTTCTTCTCACGAAATAGTGTGGAAAGTAAGTTTTCTCTCTCTCTAGACAGGAAAGTAAGCAGTGTTACCACCAGTGTTATTTTACGATGAAGTATTTTAAAAATTATAAATAAATTTATTATTTTATTGAAAATTCTGATTTTATAGTGATATACTGTAAACTATTATTTTACAATTTGGGGTCGTCCCACATTTTCTGATTTATTTTTTTTTCTAGAAGAGGTCCTGTAAAATTATACATACCTAGAGTTTTGACACCGCATATTTGTTTTGTTTAAGAGATATAATTTTTTGAAAATGGACTTTAATTTTAAATCTTAGTTGGCTGACGTAAGCACTACGTCACTCATTCGAACGATTACTTTCACCCTAGCGGTAATTTTATTTTGATATTATTTAAATATCATTAATTAATTTATACAACACTAACGATTATCAATCACACTACTTTCGAATTTTGATCAAAATGACTACTGACAGTTAAAAAGTTAGGTTAAATGTTCCGGTCGTTGCTGGTGAACTTAGCAACCGACATTACCGACGTTGTACGAACATTACAAATTGTAGATGCATGTGTGAGTATTGTCGTTATGTGTGAATCGAATGAGTGACGTCACGAAAAGATACCGAGAAAATGTTTTAATAAAATGATGTATGGAAATTATTATAATTTTGGATATTCTTTAGCGTAATATTCACGGTAAGAGTCATAGATTCTATTTTTGTAAAAAATTGGTAACTTTTTTTTTGGATGACCCAACAACTTAAATTTAAGTTGGTATTGGCTGATGGCTGCAGTGAAACATTTCATTATTTTAAAACATCATTATGACAGATGGCTCTTTTTCCACTCGCTTCGCTCGTGACACAAATTTCGAGCTCGAGTGAATAAAAGAAGCGCTTTCCTCTCTAGTTAGACATAACTATTGTTCCATGATCAGTAAGTTGTGTAGGTACTATATGCCATTAAATATATGCACGAAGTTGTGTATTTCTCAAATTTCACTAATGTTTTCATAAGAAAAAATAGCTTTGGTTTATGGAGTAAAAATGCGACATTCACCAAGAATTGAATTCGAAAAAGGAAGGGTAAAGAGGTTTGAATGGAGCATCAAACGACGCTAGTACACAGCCATCGGAAAGTCGATTCATTTAAACACTGAAAGGGCCACTTTACACTTTACTTTATTGTATTCCTTGAGTTATTCAAACCATTACTATTCGCAGTATTCAGTAATTGGGTAAGCTGATAATTGACATCTCGCTCTATTTGTGACGTTATATCAATTTAAAAATGTAATGTGATTCTGATCCAGATTGACTCTTTTTACACATACAGTATTTTCCTTTCACTCCGTAAATCATCAATCATATCAATCAATTTACTCCCCTATATCATCTCATTCACATAGATCATCTTAATTAATCTGTCATTCATCATTTGATCTACAACCGACCTGCTAACCAGAAAATTGCAACGCAATGCTTTCAGTATTTTACATAAATCTACCTTCATTTTAAGTAGAGATTCATGTTTATGGAAATATTGTTTCGTTATAATATATCCCAAAATGTTTATATTTACATCATTCTAAAATATGAGATTATAGGGTGGCCATTCAACACCAGAAAATAAAATTCTAGAATATTCATACACAGGAAAATGCATGCACAAGAAGATTCAAATCAAGAAAATGCATAAATACGTAATACCTATTTTTTTAATTTTATGAATTTTTTTCTGGCTTATTAGAAACTTTTTGGCAAAAAGAAAAAATACAGGTCTACTATTTTAATGTATAGATTAACAAAAAACTAAAAAATCGTGGAAACCCCCATTTCCTTTTCTAGGATTTAGAAGCAAGGATGAATGAATGTGTGAACTGGGCATAATGAACACGGTGTAGTTTTGAAATAATTTAGCGTATAAACCCGTTGATACTTAGGAAAATAGAATAGCTGAGTGAGGTTGCAGGTTATAGCAGTCGTGTGCTCTGCAAGGCAGGCCGGGGGGTGTGGGTGTAGGTATATATGAGTCCCTAGGGAACGCGTCATGGGAGCACATATTTCCCTGTCCGGTACGGGCGTCCCGCTGCGCCGCGACGCCACTCTACCTAAATCATACTCAGCTGGAAGGGTTATTATTGCTGGCTCTGATTCTGATATTGACATTGTGGTTTGCTTCAAAATGATCCAAATACAATTCAATCATAGACATAAGGCTTGGTTTATAATGGACTTTCAACACCAGAAAATAAAATTCTAGAATTTTCATACACAGGAAAATATAAGCATAAGAAGATACAAATCTAAAAAAAGTGCGTAATAAGTACCTACATCAAAAGATTCATTTATAGGAAAATGACGGTTTTTATATGTTAATCTATACATTAAAATATTAGACCCGTATATTTTCTTTTTGCCAAAAAGTTACTAAAAGCCAGAAAAAAATTCATATAGTTTAAAAAAATAGGTGCCGCGAAAATGATACCGTGTGTGACGGTGAGACGTCATCGCCACTGAGAACATACGTTCACCGCGCTGACAAGGACCGAATACGATACGATCATTTCAATACAGGTCCGTCGTTCATTTCGTAGTCAAAACGACAAAAAAACGAACTTACACGAACAAATCTACTCATGGTTTGCTCTCAGTGTCGTTTCAAAAGAGTTACATCTTCATTTCGAAAAAAGGTAATAAATCTATCAAAATTAACGATTATTATCACTTTCGTATAACGTATATTTGCTGAAAATGATATCCAATAAGTATTTCTCGAGTATTTCTTTAAAAGCCGTAGTCTTGCAACCCTCCATTCCATTCTAGAAATTTAGATTTGGCATAAATGCAAACATAGAAAGAAGCAAACACAGGAAGATGCAAATCAAGAAAACTAGTTTGCGGGCAATTCAACACCAGAAAATAAAATTCTAGAATTTTCATACACAGGAAAATGTATGCACATGAAAATTCAAAGCTAGAAAATTTATACATAATAAAATACCAGCATCAAAAGATTCATTCACAGGCAAATTCAAATCTTGAATTTTAGATTCGGCAGAAATGCAAACACTGGAAGATGCAAACATTGGAAGATGCAAATCTAGACTAAGTCTAAGTTATAATCAAAACCGAGTATGTGGGACTCAATTATGGTATTGAGTTCGGTTTATTTAACCGATTAAGAAACCTGTTTACCGCAATTTTTTGTGCCAGAAGGTAATTTTTAACCGAAACTGAAACCGTTATTTAAATTTACTAAAATACCGGTAACCATTAATCAAAACAAATTTAAACCGGTTATTCAAACCGTTTCTAAAGAGAGCAAAATAACTACTTCATTAGTATAAATAAAAAAAGAAATACTATTTCATGTTTCGACATGTCATTTTTAGTTCAACATATTTGGCCGGCTGAATTTTTAATAAAATATTAGTTTTCTTTAGCTCATAATCTTATATTAACCGGTTCTTTAAACTGGTTTAAAATGAATTTTTTGAAGTACATATTTTATTACGCATATATTTTCTAGATTTGAATCTAACTTGTGCTTGCATTTTTTAACAATTTGAAATAATTTTTTTTTCGTATTAAATACCAGAATTTCTAAAAAGAGGACAATAATTGTAGAGAGGACAAGTCCGGGAAAAAGAGGACGTCTGGTAACCGAACGCCCGGGTGTACCTCCGTAACTATTAACATTTTGAATGAAAGTCCTATTTTGGCTCATAGACGTAACATTTAGCACTGCGGCGAATTTGGATAATATTTCTCGTCGTATTATCGACATGTACGTATGCAATATTGGTGATTCTAGAAGTCCCCGGGGGCGGCCGACACCGGTCAGCACTGGGGCGTCGTCACCGGGTGGCGGCGGCGGAGGCGGCGGTGTTCGTGTATGAAGCGCAGTCCCTCAGGGCACCATGACGTGCCCGCCACCGGTGCGCGCCCCAACCCGCGCACTGCGCACCCGACAGTGGAAAAGGGACCCCCAACATTTACATTGTAGAGAAAACGGTGACCACTCAACACCAGAAAATCATATTCTTCAATATTCATACACAGGAAATGCATAGGGGAGACTGGGGCTGGTTGTTACAATCCAAAGACTTAGAGATGTGCTATAAAGCAGGGTTGGCACGTTTCAAACATTTCGTTTTAAACAAACGTTTAAAACTTGTTTAAAACAAAGAAAATGTTTAAAACACGTTTTAAACGTTTTAATCATTTTTAATACTTTTTCTCCGTAATCAAATCAACAAACAAAGTTCATATAGCTAATAATAGTGTATAGTATATACTATTTATCACTAGATGTCAGCCATAACCTGATAATAAATAATAAGTATAAGTAGGGGAATCCCCAGCATATTTATCGCCTTAGTGCGTAATGATGCATATTTCAGAAATTGCTATTAAAACACTGTTTTTTAGTGTTTAAAACATGTTTTTTTAAATCAATATAAAAACTAGTTTTATACAAATAAAAAAAACAGTTTTAAACAAAATAAACCAGTTTTTTTGTTTAAAATAAAAAAAACATATTTTTTGCCAACCCTGATATAAAGACACAACGTTCATGGCAATAAATCACAAAATTCTTTATTATATTCTTAAAAATTAGAAATCAGTGATTAAAATATTCAAAACGCCCCGTATGCTGTAACAACCTACCTATATATATATATATATATATATATATATATATATATATATATATATATATATATATATATATATATATATATATATATATATAAAACGTTAGGATAAATATTCTAAAAAATGTCACAACCAAACTCGGGCTCCCCTACTCAAGTAAAAGATTCATTCACAGGATATAACTATAGATGTGGCATAAAAACAACACATTTCAGTCAGTTTAAAAGTTTTGGTTTGGAAAAAATTCAAAGATTTCTAATTGAATATAAAAAGTACGAAACTCGAACGAATCTCGGCTCGAAATTGAACTAGAAATCTAGCAGTCGATAAAAGTAGTATAATGTAATTTGGAAATAACGATGTCATAGACAGACATTTTGTATCAATCCTTTGGAGTCGCTCGGTATGGTCGTCGAAGATTGTCTACAAATATTCCAATTTCGGGTACAATGATATTTTCATTTCATTTTTATTTACTTTGATTGCTCCCTGTCAATGGGTGAGATTCTCCCATCTAATCCTCTAGCCGGTGTCTGATTGCTTAGTGGTTGCTAAATTAGTTGTAACTCAACTTGGAATGGTGACGAAAGTAGATGCCGATCAAAATTAAGCCAGATGAAAATTTCACACCAGAGCCGAGCACTCTACCACTGTACATCTTGCCGTTAATAAACAGAGTTTTGGTGTAGTTTTTCCTTCTTTTAAAATTGTGAATTTGTATCTGCTGGTTGGGAGCCACTGCCCCAACTCTATCCCGTCTGTCGCTGTCTCTGTCCATAACCAACTCTCTTAGTCCCACAAGTCCAAACCAGTGGCGTACTATATCCATGTGCACCTTTGGGTGGCAGCACAAAATTTACTCTAGCTTGAATTCGAACTAATGAAACACAAAAAAGTATGACCATCTATCTTGAAAAACAATCAAAACACCAATTGATAGATTGATGCCTTCACGGAAAAAAAGTACAGGCGCTGTTAACTTCAAAGTTATTGTAATTTGGTTATGCTATTATTTTATATATTTGCTATAGTAAATTTATAATTTTTCAATACATTTCACGAAATTGTATGCTACCAACACAATAATTTTGTGATTTATATATTGATGTGTTAATAACCAGCATATCAACATTGTATATTTTAGTGCAATATTTGTGGTAAAAATACCTACTAAATATACATCTAAAATTTCAAGTAAAATTTACTACAATAAGTGTAATTTCCATTATTTACTTAATTGAAGTGTTGAATTTACCACAATGGTTTTTACAAGTTACTACTATTTTCTTGTAGTTTTACTACAAGTTTGAACCATGCAAGTTTAATTTTTCTCATTATTTGTGTATCAACGTTTATTGTGTGCATACGTGTCGAAAGCATTTATTGAAAGAATTCGCAAATATTTGATAAATCACTAATGCAGGAATTAATAGTTGATAAAAATGTTAAGGAGAAGTTAATTGAATAGGATTTTCAGTGTCTTGTGCAGATTTTTTAAACGTAAGTTAATTATGTACTATATCAAAAGATATTCCAAGTCTACCTTAAGTACTCGTACATTACCAGAAGTATCTATATGGTTCAAACTTTTTATTAATAGTTCTTTTTTTAGAGTCGCATAACTGTTACAGGGGATGCTTCTTCATATGGAAAATATTAGATTTAAGAAATAATCTGTATGATTTGTTCTAATCTAGAGAGTCTAATTTTGTATCTCAGTATGTCATAGTCGTATAAAATGTTTTTTCCCTAATTTTCTTAAATACAGGGTGAGTCATCGAAATGCCCATCGTCGTTATCTCCCTTGTCGTTAAAAATACAGCATAAATTTATAAACAGAATTTTTCGTCTACTCATGGAGCATAACTTAAAATTATTTTGGCAGAAACCGCTTCGCTACCTTGAAATAGTGTATAATGAAGTCGTCAAGCTCGGTTTTTCTCTTGACTCAGTTGCGTTTAGGCCAGCAATAAGTTGGCGAATTTTAACTCAGCTCTGTGTAGAACATAGGCACATTCTTTCTCCCCCTTATCCTGAATCGGTCAACTCTGGCTGAACGGACAATACATGCTCCATGATTCGCCAATTTATTTCTCTCCAAAACACAACTAAGCCAAGAGAAAAACCGAGCTGGACGGCTTCTATATATGTCGTAGGCAGATTGTAAAATTTATAAAAAGCCTATGTAGGCATATTGTAAAACAAAATGTTATGTTTATTTCACTCAAGGATGGTATTAGGTTCTTTATTTATTTCAGTGTGGGACTCACGAGTTTGAAGCAAAACGAGTATTTAAGACTCGAGAAGGTTATTGGGGTTTTTATTTAATTCAGAGTATCTACCGAAATCGAGTCTGTGGAATTCAAGAAGAATTAGGTTGTTTGTTTAATTCAGTTCAAAGTTTCCACCAAAAGTCTAGTCATATTGGGCCGAATTCAGCACTCTTCTGTAAGCTAATTACAATGGAAACATCTATTATCTCTCTTTAAGCTTCAGATAGAAGCATACGTTTCTTTTTGTTTGTTATTTTTGGACAAGCTTCTTTAATGTAATAAAATGATATGGCATTATTGAAGTCATTTAAAGAAAGACTAGGCTTTTTATAAAATGACTGATTTAATAATTAGCCTATATCCTATACATATACACTATTTCAAGGTAGCGAAGCAGTTTGTGCCAAAAATTTCATGATAATTTTTTCCCGCTCGATTAATATCGCATACCAATTTAGAATTCTTATTTCGCGTACTACTAAATAGTGTTTAGGAAAACATGGTGGTGTTTTTCCTGATACTGTAAACATTGGTGGTAGTAATGGAATGACATAGGTAGCCAGGAATGCAATCTTAATATTTCTAATACATCGACATTTCTTGCTTGCTTCTTTGACCTATCTACATTTATAAAAAAAATTGTTATACCTATAGAATTTTAAATATCCTCTACATGTGTTCATTATATTATCTACCTTGTTCTAATTAAACCTGAATAAGGCACTAGGCTGTGCCGAAACGTCGGTGTATTAGAAATAAATTTTATTAAGACTGCATTCCTGATCCTGACTATATCATTCCATTACATTCCACCAGACGAAAAAATACTTCTTTATTGGTGGTAGTGTTTGGTTTAACCTTTCCTTTCCTCCTGAATCTTTTCGGAATAGAATTTCGTGCGGAAAGTTTGATATGACTATAGACAAAGACATCATTTAGTAAATTCTAATAGGATTGCAGTAGGTGCGAAGTATTCTATCCTATCCTATTGTATAGGATCACTGGTGTGGTGTGCCATTAAGTCCCCGAACGTTGTTAATGTATGATCTAAATTCCGATGACCTGGCTCATATGTACTGTTACGATGTGACGAGGGTGAAACGAATACGAATATTTGCATACAGTCTTTGCCCCCCGGGAGTTAGGGATGTCGATTAATTATTGGCTAGCGCTATGTATTGCTTTACACACACGCTCTGTCGAACAAGGCTCCACTACTGACTACTGTGACTAGTGACAATTCTACCTGCTTGCTAATATCTTTCTATAAACTGCTGCTGAATTTATTGTCAGATTCTTCAACGATATTTCATTTTATAAGCGCTCCCAGCAAACCAGGGCCCTGGTGCGATATTTATTTGTAGTTGGAGTTTGGTTACGGTTCACACAAAAAAATCGGTTCAGGTTTGGGTTTAGGTTCAAGAGGTTTAAAATTATTTCAGGTTTTCTCGGGTTTCGGTTCAAAAATAATGATTAAAGTAACGCACATTACTTGTTTACTTCACATTAATGTTTTATTGTAAAAAGGAACTAAAAAATCTTATGTGGCCTGCACAAGACTTCCCGCCATACCCTACTCTTTTTACTACTATACAAATATACCTATAGATACATACAAATAGTATATTTTAGTCATTTAGTCAACTGTAGAAGAAGATATAAATAATGTGTCACTATATTGTCACTGTCACTGACATAATCAATTAATTTTTTCGTAGTAACAAATGTTAAACAATCATGGACAACAAGATATTAATACTCTAAATTATAAATAATACTTTAATTCCTAAATCAAATGTAGAAAATTGTAGATAATACTAATATAATCTTTCATTTGAAATAAAAAATATAGCGATAAATAAATAATTTATTAAAATATTTCAGAAAAGTACTACTTCCGGTTTGGGGATTGCTTCAAAAAAAATGACTTGGGTTTTTAAGATTTGTATTAAGCGGCTCGTCTACGTTTTTACCGAATTCCTAGAATACTCTCGATTTTACTTTTTTTCCATTCCACTCTTTTCCCCACTACTAGAGCTGCCTGAAGCCAGGCCGAAACTCGTACTTTGCCGCATCCTAGCTATGCAATGTCATTTTGAAGTTGAAAAATACTGTAAACATGGCTCCAGTATTCCCATAATAACTTGTATTTTTTAAAGAAATTAAGTGTTTTCGTTGCGAGTAAACTGTCAGATTATAATTGACTTCAGGATAATGTTTTTATAAACATATAATAGAGAAAGAATGGATCTACAGATGTGCCTTTTTAAAATTTTAATTAATTAATTTCTATCATGAGATATGACCATGTAAAGTTTGCATAAAATTGGATTTTTTTTTAAATTTTTCGGTATTTTTTTATTCATGCACAATTTTTTAATCAAAATTTTAAGAAGGGACATCTGTAGATCCATTCTTTCTCTATTAAATCCTTGTTGAAATAAATTTTTACCATTCTTGTATTAGTCACAAAACACTCGCTATACGTTAGCACATTTTATTATTGCATTCGTTAGCCAAACCTCAGAGGTACCAGAAATTTGATTAAAAATCATTTCTAGGTTTTCATTAAATTACTCCTAATGAGTAAACACAAGTTACAGTAAAAAGAACTCTCTACAGATACCTGAAGCAGCAATCTTGTGCTGTAAATGATAATTTTAAAATGAACAGAAACCGATATTGTAGAAATGGGTTACCGGTTACAACTAAACGGTTCGGTTACGATTCCGGGTCGTTGACGTTCAAATATAACGTTTCGGTTTAGATTTAGGTTCGAAGAAAATAAAGGCTTATTCGGGTTCAGCTCCAGGTCCCCGTGTCCGGAATATTGATCGCGGGAAAATTGATCGCGGAGAATTTATCGTGGATAATTCATCGCGGGGAAAATTTATCGCCAGATAATTGATCGCCGGAATATTGACCGTGTAGACAATTGATCGCGGGGAGAATTGATCGCCGGAATTTTGACCGTGCGGACTATTGGCCGCGGGGAAAATTGATCGCCGGAATGTTGATCGCAAGAAGAATTTGTCGCCGGAATATTGACTAAGTGAATAATTTATCGAGGAAAAAATTTGTCAGTTAATTAATTACCGAAATATTGTATCCCTTTCAAATTAGAGATTAGAGTGTTCAGAGCCTCCTTAAAAATTTTTGCGCCATGGGTTAAAAGAATGGTGCCCCCAGAGTTGTACGATATTGTATTTATAATTTACCTAATTGTTAACAATGTAATACCGCTATTCCGTATTACCCGGAGAGTTGTAAAAGCGCATTTTTAGTCATTAAGACGTTGGAAATATAATTTATATTGAATAAGTGCCGATTGATACATTGAATAAGCGCATAATGTGATCTCTGACGTCACTATCCCAGTTGGACCTTGTCCGCGACTAACGGCTCACTGTAGTCCCAAAGGCGCGCGCAGCGCAAGTTGAAGGCGCTCGAGTTATTTTTTAAAGTGCTAACCTAAAACTATTGTGCTTCTCAAATGTGCACTTCTGCGCTTTTGCAACTAAAATTTATACGCTTTTCAAATGTTATAAGCGAAAACTGATAAAGGCCAAATGCGCTTATTTAACACAGCCCGTTTTACCACTAATACATTTTTATACCAAAACCGAATTTGTGGGGCTCTAGTACGGTTTTGTTAGCTTTGTTAGTGTAGTAAATACCAACACTGAGTTGTGGGTGTTTTGTACGGGAGCTTAAGGTGTTTAAATAAGAACACGATTAGCTGATGAGAACATTGTAGAAGAAGATTACACTTTATTTTGTAACGGTTGCGGATACAATACACAATGTTCACACTACGACCGTACATGACAAGAGCTGGGCGCGCCAAGTTTTACATGTTATTTATACAAATAAAAATAGTTAATAATTACCTCAATAGAGGTACAGTACCAACCTTTAAATACAAAATTACTAATATATAACAGTGGGGCTCTATACCCTGGACGCCGAACAGATGGAGTAGATACTCCTCCAACATATGTGCGCGAAATTGAAATACTGTATTGCTATTGGTAGGCCAGTTTTACACTGAACGGCGAACTCGACAGCTGAGATCGGTAACTACGGAAACTATTATAATCGGCATAACCGCGTAGCCCCCATAACATAACGTTTTTCTGTCATTTGGGTTCGTCTTGTTGGTTTATTTTAACTTTATAATTATTTTGAAATTATATATCATGAAGTTATAACATGAATAAATAGATAAATCATGTTTAAATTTGACTTTCTATTTCTTTTAAAATTATATTTATTGTAAATAAACCACTTCAATTCTTCAGCGTTTTGAAATTTGTAGCTTGTAATGCAGGCTTCTGAGCACATCGTTCTGCGCAGTTTAGGCTCTACCATTTATTTTATTACTCCATCTGTTCGGCGTCCAGGGTATAGTAGGTACGGTTTTTTTAGCTAGTGTAGTAAATACCAAAACCGAGTTTGTGAGGCTCTTAGTATCCCAGTTGGACCTTGTCCCCGCCATAATGACTCTCTGTCAGTCCCACAAGCTGCGCGCAGCGCGAGTTGGACCGCGGAGTGCGCAGTCCTCGAGTTATATTTTTTAAAGTGCGCCGCAGGCTAACTTAAAAACGAGTTGAAATATGTCAGCAAGGAGGGTTTTGTTAAACCCCACATCACACTCACAAACACACACACATACACACAATTGGTGCTAAAAATAATAATAATTCAGCGATCAATAATTATAACCGCGGTTAATTTTCCTACGGTAAATTGCCCGCACGATCAATATTCCGGCTATAAATTATCCGGCGTTCAATTCTTCCCGCGATTATTTTTCCACACGGTCAATATTCCGGCGATCAATTATCCGGCGATCATTATTCCGGCAATCAAATTTTCCCGCGGTCAATTGTTCACACGATCAATATTCCGGCGATCAATTATCCGGCGATCAATTCTCCCGGCGATCAATTTTCCGCGATCAATTATCCGTGATCAATTTTCCTGCGATCAAAATTCCGGGATCCCCAGGTCCTTGCAATAAACACTTCTACCCTAGTTCGTGTAACGGTTACAGAACAATTAGGTTTGCCAACATGATTCTTCTAATTTACTAATAAGTACTATAAAATAGTGACTAAAATGGAGGTTTTCAAGCCTACGGCTTTTAAAGAAATACTTATTGGATAAATCATAGAAACGTGATAATATTTGTTAATTTTGATAGATTGAAAATGTAACTCTTTTGAAACGTGCATTAAAATGCGCCATGTGTGACATAGACAACATTGAAACCAAACCATTAGTAGATTTGTTCGTGTAAGGTCGTTTTGACTATGAAATGGACGACGGACCTGTGTTGAAACAAGGTATCGTATTCGGTTCTTGTCAGCGCGGTGAACGTATGTTCTCTGTGGCGATGACGTTTCATCGTCACACACGGCATCGTTTTTCGCGGCATCTATTTTTTAAATCTTTCTGGCTTATTAGCAACTTTTTGGCGAAAAGAAAAATACGGGTCTAATATTTTAATGTATAGATTAACATATAAAAAAACTAAAAAATCGTGGAAACCCCCATTGTAATTTTGATATATCTAAGCGGCAATGTTCCAAAATTTACCTTTAGATCGAAAATATGACAAAACATGTTTGAAAATCCTCCATATGCTACAGCGTGTGATGCGCCACTCTATAATTATTTATATCTTGTTGGGTTTAATGTAAAAAGTCTGTAGTTATAAAAAAATAATATTTCCTTAGCGTAACGGTTAGATTTTCAATCAACAACACATATCACATGTAATCATAATACAAATTCAAGATATACAGGGTGTCTCTGTACTTCGGGAAAAAAATTAAAGGGTATATACTATAAGACGTACTGATCATGGAACAAAAATAATTTTTTTCAAATTCGCAAAATAATTTGCATGGTATTTAAAGGAAACATTTTGTTAGCCACTGGTTGATAAGTAGCTATTTTTAATAATTTTATTTAAATCTACTAATAATACAAGTAGTAATTGTTTACACAACGCCAAATAAATGCCTGATGTTGTGTAATTAAAAATTATGTTTCTTTTAATAAAGTACGCTGTTTCAGTGGTTCTAAAAATGTTCATTTCAAGTAAACCACCCTTAATTTTGCGAATTTTAAAAAAAATCTTTTTGTTCCATGATCAGTACGTCTTACAGTACATACCCTTTAATTTTTTTCCCGAAGTACAGAGACACTCTGTATTTTTTCCACTTTGATCATAATAATTTCATTGAGGAGGGTATGAGGGTTAAAGTAAACAAAATTGTACTGCGTATCGGTAGAACTAATAATTTCGCTCTAGGTCATTTCTATTTCAGTACGTAACGATAAATAAATTTAATTTAAATTTTTATATTAGATTTGATATAGGTATGGCTATTGGCCAATAGGATTACTGCATAAGCAATCATAAATTAATCGGGTAAAAAAATCTGCGCAATCAGTATAAGACAATAATTATCATTTTCAAATTAATTTTTTAAGGCTTCTTTAGAATGAGCGTGTAGTAGTAGTGTAGTTACTTATTAAATTTATAACTCGCCCATTTCGATTGTTTTCTTAACCAAATTTTGGTAACAGTATACTATACTTGATTTAATAATTAAACGGACAAACTTGAAGTTGTCTCGCTGAGCCATATTTACACTGTGAAAATACGAGAAAAATATCACTAGATTTTTTTTTGGCGGCAATATTAAATTTGACCTATCAGCGGGAAAACTCGATACAGTCACTGACAAAAACTGACGAGACAAGATGGAGAACATTCGTTAGTTTATATTACAAAGTTTGTATGGTGTAAAACTATGGTGTTACATCAGCCAATCAAAAACGATCAGTTTTAGCATTCCAACTTCAGATTTGTCTGATTAGTTTTTAAATAGAGATTAGCTGTATGTATTGGAAAGTCTAGAAAACCATTAAAACACTTTGTTTATCAATAACTCTTTTGTCGATTGGAATATTTTATCAAAAAATTACACATCTGCTATAATCAAATTTTAGATTTCGTTTTTTTCGATAATTTTGAAAATTTAAAAATGTACCGCTCTTAAGCACAATATTATAAAGAATTTCTGTAAATACCTACATTTTTTTCTTTTTTTCTCTAAAATTTACCTAAATCAAGTTGTTAGTATACTATACACTACGTACGCCTGGCTGTGTGAAGGTGAAGTATTGCCTTAAATCGTAAAATAAAAGTATGTTTTTGAAGATAAATAATAGTAATTTGATGGAGTATTAAAAATACAATACCCGTTTGAGATTCGTATGAAAACCAGGGTTGCCAGGCCTAGTATATTTAATAGGAATCTCCTATATTTTCACCAAATCTCCTATATTTTGAAGAATTCAATAAAAAATAAAATAAAAATATTACAATGGGGATTTTCACGATTTTTTGGTTATATGTTAATCTACAGGGTGTTCATTTTAAGTGGCGCACCATTGCTAACTCGAGAACTATAAGAGCTACGAAGTTGGTTAAATTAGCAAACAATTTCTATTTTATATGACTACTTTAATGAACGTAACAAAAAAAAATTTAGACCAGTGGTTCTCAAACTACGGGGTACAACTTTCTTATTTCAAATGGGGACCTATTTTTTTATTCGCTTATTCGATTCAGTATTTTTTTCTGAATTCAACGAGATATTAGTTTCATACCCTTGCATAACAAAAACATGAGAAAAAATTATTATAATTCAATTAAAATCTATTGTTACAAGAGTGCTGTGGAAGAAAACAATTGAACATTTTGTTTCATATTAATTGTTAGTGAAAAAGATTCTAGTATAACCGTTATACTACACTGATGAGACCAAATAAGGCCGAAACACGTGTCCATTACAGGCACCCGCCATTTTTTTCCTTATCATTTTTCTCATGTTTTTGTAATGCAAAGGTATGAAACTAATATCTCGCTGAGTTCAGAAAAAAATATTGAATCGAATAAGCGAATAAAAAAAATAGGTCCCTATTTGAAATAAGAAAGTTGCACCTCGTAGTTTGAGAACCACTGGTCTAACAAAAATTTTGTTTCGTTCATTAAAGTAGTCATATAAAATAGAAATTGTTTGCTAATTTAACCAACTTCGTAGCTCTTATACTTCTCGAGATAGCAATGGTGCGCCACTTAAAATGAACACCCTGTATACATTAAAATATTAGACCCGTATTTTTTCTTTTTGCCGAAAAGTAGCTAATAAGCCAGAAAAAAATTCATAAAATTTTAAAAAATCTGCTGTGTCCACCACAGTACTTCCCCGACTATAAGTTTTAATAACTTGCTTTCGTAACGCCTTTAATTTTATACTTTATTCAGCAAAATTTAAATAAATATATGTTTTTTCCCGAACTATTTAAGTTGATACTAAATTCGGCATAATTTAAATAACATGTAAAAAAATCAGATCTTTTCACTAAAAACTAATACTCGAAAATTTTAACCCGTCACAATACCTTATACCATTATAGAATATAATGCGGGAAGTAAAAACAACTGACCATTGTTTAAATGTTGTTATTGATTCTTCGACTAATTTTTTTTCACAGAGAACTTTAATTTGATAATACACAAAAAATTTGAATAATTTTTTGAGAAACAATAATTGAATATCGCATAAATGTCATTTATTACACTTATCTCCCTGAGAGCTTTAAATTGACACCAAACTCGGTATAATTTGAATAATGTATAATACAAAAATTGACGATCAGTTAAATGTTTTTTAAAATTTTTTTACTAGAATAATTTTCCCGAAAGCTTTAATTTGATGCCACACACGATAGTATTTTAATAAAAATAAAATAAGTTATGTTTATAAAGTTGGTACAACTGGTTATATAAAAAAATTTGAATATTTTTGAGATACAATTGAAAATCGCATTAATGTCATTTTTTACATTTTTACTAAACTTATCTCCCCGAGCGATTTAAATTGACATCAAACTCGGTATAATTTGAATAATTTATTTTAAAAAAACAATTGACGATCATTTAAATGTTATTTTTGTTTTTCTACTAGAATTTATTCTTTTCCCAAGAGCTTTAATTTGATACCACACACGATAGTATTTTGATAAAAATAAAAAAAGTTATGTTTATAAAGTTGGTACCACTGGTTGAATAAAGCTCATTAACGAACTTGAAGTCAGATTTTGGCTCAAGATCATAAATATAAAATTTCAGTCCAAAATTCCAACGCGTTTTTAAGTTATGCAACATCCGGACAGACCGACAGACTAACAGACCGACTTTTTTTAAATTATGTTTTTTTGGGTTCTGTAGGGTCTAAAACGTGAAGATTCACCAAAATCTCGAACTGTCAAAAAATCACGATTACAATACTTCCCTCTATTACATAGATCGGGGAAGTAAAAATTGGTGTCGCGAAAAACGATGCCGTGTGTGACGGTGTGACGTCACCGACCCTGAGAACATACGTTCACCGGGCTGACAAGGACCGAATACGATCGTAGATCTTAGTCCGCCGTCTATTCCGTAGTCAAAACGACAAAAAACTATCTTACACCTTACACGAACAAATCTACTCACGGTTTGGTTTCAATGTTGTCTACGTCACACATGGCGCATTTTAATGCACGTTTCAAAAGAGTTACATTTTCATTTCGATAAGAAGGTAATAAATCTATCAAAATTAACAATTATTATCACTTTCCTATACCTTATATGCTGAAAATTGATATCCAATAAGTATTTCTTTAAAAGCCGTAGGTTTTGAAACCCTTATTCTGATCTAATACTAATTTCACATAAATGAAAGTGGAGAGAAACAGTTGAGTTGTTGATAACAGTTGTAATAATATGCGTTGGTTGATGTATTGTGCCGGTGTGAACCGGGCTTTATAGACGTTTAGAGGTCTCCGGGACGGGGTGCGGCGCGGAAGGAAACGCTCGCAAACTTTTCTGGCTCGCAAGAACCTGAGGGACGCTCAGGGACTTGGGACTGGGACTGGGACTGGGAGCAGCGCGGACTTCGGAGCGCTCGGGCCGTTCAGGGCGGAGGTCAGCTCCCCGAGGACTGCGCTCCGTGCGCTCCGGGCCCGACGTCTGCGTCTGGGTCCCACCGCCGCCCTGCCAGGGACGGCTTCAGTTGTATCGCAACACACAACACACTGCAGCACTAGATATATGAGCAACACAGCAAAAAATTCTCGCACCGCACAAAATAACGGTTCATTAGTTTTATAGGGTTCGGTTTTTTTCCAGCTTCCATACTTCATCTTTCGGTTCAATGATTTATTAAATAACAAGCAATTAATTTTAAAAAAATTGTTTTGACTAAATTTATTACATTATAATAATTATTAATATTATTTTGATGAAACATTTCAATTATTGCTTTAAACTGTTCCTAACCGGTTTACAACCATCGGATTAGCTCCTGTTATGGGTTTGCCAAATTATTTTTAACGGTTCGGTTTGATTCGCGGTTTGCTAAAATTATTTTACGCCAATAATATATTATTTACAGGAACCCACAATCACTATAAATAACATAAGAAATATATTTACTAACATCGACAATAAATCATACTAAAATAATTAGGTATATCAACAATAAATACCAACAAAAAGTCTAGCTTATACGGGAACAGTATCTCCTTCCATACAGAAACGCACCAACTCTGACTGCTTTCAAATCCATGCTGCAAAATGAAAAAAATTCTATCTAAAATATTTAATAAAGTTATATTTATTTCCTTTATTTGTTTTATTTTAGATTTATATTATGTAAATTTTACACATTCATAGAGTTTGGCATCCTAGTAAGCCAATATTTGCTTTTAATTCTATAAAGAAAAAAAATTAAGAAACGCACATAGTTAGTCAAGTGAGCACGTATCATATCTAGCCCGAAATGAACGAAGGACTACAGACATGCTCGAGTGCATGAAATCCTTACATGCGAGGATGCAGAGTTTGAATGTGTTTCTAAAACTCTGTTCGCACGAGGATTCTTTGAAGATTTTGAATCCTGGAAAAGAAGTTTAAAGATTCTGAATCTTGAAAAAATCAATTCATGGTTTTAAATTTTACAAAGTAAATATCGTATAAAAAATATTTATTTTAATATTGTAAAAAATATAAGAGACAAGTAAAGCAATGCTTCCGTTGCTTCCATGGGCGCCACGCCACTGTCATCTATGTCTTTTTTAAAGATTAGAGCGACAACATCAAAAAGTAAAGTTGCCGGTCCTGCCGCGCACAGCATATCGCGCACACACCTCCGCAGGGACTGCGCCCTCGAGGGGCCCTACGAACCGAATGCTACCCGCGCAGAAACTTTTTACATCTAATCATGAGAATAATCAACCAAACTCATTTTTTACTTTGCTGGAATCATTACTAGTTTCCGTATTCATTCTCATTAAACGCGAATACAGGTGTATCGTGTCTCATAACTTCGACACACGTTAAGCCTTGTTCACACAGGGATTCCTTGAGTATCCTTTAAGCATATAATCCTAGTAGAAATAAAATTTTTACATTTTTGTACTGGTAACAAAACACTCGCTACATGCCAAAAAAGCTGGTACCCCCACTTTGTTAAAAAAAAATTGGTCGACAATTTTAGACTCATTTTAGACAATTATAGACCACCAAATTTGAACTTCCATTTAGGAGATTGGCCAAAATTGTAAACCAAGGACTCAAGCTGGTATCCCCACAAACATAAAATCACAAAAGGTCTGGTCTGTAATTGAAAAATAATTTTAGACTAATTTTAAACTACCTATTAGTCATATTGCTAATTTTCCAAATCCACCCCTTGGGAAGGAATTGGACAAAATCGAAAACCAAGGACTCAAGCTTGTATCGCCACAAAGATAATATCACAAAAGGTCTGGTCTGTAATTGTAAAATAATTCTAGACTAATTTAAGACTACCTATTAGTCATATTGCCGATTTTCCAAATCCACCCCTTGAGGGTGAATACCACCCCCTTCGTATATCGAGTACATAAAGTCTGAAAAAAATACTACCAACTAGGTTTATAATTTTAGACTTAGATTAAAGTAAATACCAAAACCGAGTTTGTGGGGCTCTAGTACGGTTTTGTTAGCTTTGTTAGTGTACTAAATATCAAAACCGAGTTTGTGGGGCTTTAGTACGGTTTTGTTAGCTTTGTTAGTGTAGTAAATACCAAAACCGAGTTTGTGGGGCTCTTACTATCCCAGTTGGACCTTGTCCCCGCCATAATGACTCTCTGTGAGTCCCACAAGCTGCGCGCAGCGCGAGTTGGAGTGCGGAGCGCGCAGTCCTCGAGTTATTTTTTAAAGTGCGCCGCAGGCTAAACTAAAAACGAGTTGAAATATGTCAGCTGAGCGGGTATTTGACATTACGGCAATCTAATTTTAAAATTGGTAATATGACTAATAGGTAGTCTAAAATTAGTCTAAAATTATAAACCTAGGTGGTGGTATTTTTTCAGACTTTATGTACTTGATATATGAAGGGGTTGGTATTCACCCCCAGGGAGTGGATGTAGAAAATTGGTAATATGACTAATAGGTAGTCTAAATTTAGTCTAAAATTATAAACCTAGTTGGTTGTATATTTTTCAGTCTATATGTTCTGAATATATGAAGGGGCGGGATTCACCCCCAAGGGATGGATTTGGAAAGTCGGCAATATGTCTAATCGGGAGTCTAAAATTGGTCTAAAATTATAAACCTATAGTTGGTAGTATTTTTTTCAGACTTTATGTACTCGATATACGAAAGGGGTGGTATTCACTCTCAAGGGGTGGATTTGGAAAATTAGCAATATGACTAATAGGTAGTCTAAAATTATTTTACAATTACAGACCAGACCTTTTGTGATATTATCTTTGTGGCTATACCTGCTTGAGTCCTTGGTTTTCGATTTTGTCCAATTCCTCCCCAAGGGGTGGATTTGGAAAATTAGCAATATGACTAATAGGTAGTCTAAAATTATTTTACAATTACAGACCAGACCTTTTGTGATTTTATGTTTGTGGGGGTACCAGCTTGAGTCCTTGGTTTACAATTTTGTCCAATCTCCTAAATGGAAGGGACGTAACTAGGATTTTTTAAGTGGGCCAGTAAAAAATTAAAGTGGGCGAAATTTTTTTTCACTCAGGGAATTTGACTTAGTTCCTCTTGAAATTAATTTTGTAGAAAAACAGTACCCAGTTAGTGTAACCCTACCTGTGTAACAAAATTTAAGGTTGTATAGTATTGGACACACTGATCATGAATCAAAAATAATTTTGTTGAAATTCGCAAATTGAAGACCCTGCAGCAACAAGGAGGTATCTGTCATTTTTGGCAAAAATGAGTTATCTACGGATATATATTTTTAAAAAATCGCTCTATCGTTTGGTACAACAACGATATATTTACTCGAAGTCTGTAGGGCACTATACTAAAATATCCACATACATCCTCTTTCATTTTGTGCAACATGAAGGTATCTGGAACATATACCTTCTACTTGCGCCAAACGAATTTCATTATATGTTTGTACTTCACAACTATATAGATGCACATACCCTAATTTTGTGTTCGATACTACCGTTGTTTTTCTTAATTAATAAACAGTTTTTTTGTTCTCCTGCAAAATGTTAAAAAATACAGATACATCCTTGTTGCTGCAGGGTCTTCAATTAAAATATGGGTCCACGCAAATGAGCTATTCTGATTCTGTAAGTATCTACCCACAAATTTCATTTTTTCCTGTTTGTGAAATTATTGTTACATACTATTAATGTAATTACGCTAATAAATACTACATAACTATTGTTTAACTTTTTTTTGTATCTAAATGTGACAACCAGTGGTACCCAAACTGATATTGTTTTGCAAACTACTGTAAATTTTACGAATTTCAACAAAATTTTGATTCATGATCAGTGCATCCAATACACCCTTAAATTTTGTTATACAGGTTGGATTACACCCTGTATTTGGATTATTTCATTCAGCAGTTTATATTAAATTCTATATGAAACCACAAATGGTAATAACCTATAAGTGTAGTATGTAATATCAATTGAAGTGAGCTCAAAGTCAAATTATAATTACAGAATGAACAAACCGAAATCAAACTAGTTTCAAAAATTTTGCAGTATTGAGGTATACAAAATTAATATGTTCATAATTCAGTTTCAGAGAACACATTCATGCATAATTTTAAACACAATATAGTTTTGAGTGTCATCTCCTGTTTTAAGCCTGTTTTACATTATACTTTTTTTCGTCTAGATTTATGCTAGATTTCTCGTTTGATTTCCAATCGAGATTCGTTAGAGTTTCATACTTTATTTCCAAGCTATTCGTATACAATCGGAATTCTTCGATTTTTCCGAAATGGTCCAAGTTAGGCAACTTCAAAATGATAAATAATATTCTTACTTATTCTGAATAGTGACAACTTAAGATTTGGAGGTTAGAATTTATAATGAAAAAATATTAATCGAGGGTAAATTACCCAGTCAAATTTTGTACACCTGACTGTACAACCTATACAATCAAACGATTGTAAGCGATTTTTAGTGACTGCTTGATTTTGTACAATAAACATGTGACTATGAGGACTGTATTATTTTGTTCACTGATTGTAAGATTATAAATACAATATTTGGTGATTGTAGTGATTGTATGATTAAAAATAGAGATTGTATGTTGATTGCAAGGATTGTTAGCTACAATGAAAACAATTAAATATTAAATTAAATTAGTGTTTATTCACAAACTACAAAAAATACATAAAATAATATAAGTAAATTTAATCAATTACTTAATTTAAATTTTGTTTCAGTTTTTATACCTACTTATTCCTAATATTTAATAAATCATTACTTTTTAATTTAAATGGTTCATTGCCAATTAAACATATTGGTCCATGAAAAACATAGTTTTTTGAAACTGTCTGAATATCGTCAGACCTTCGACCATATATAACCTACACAAAGTATACTCGTACAGGCGGGGAAGGGAAAAGTTTCCCCCATATGAATCATTGCACGTTGCCTACTTTACACACTTCTTAGCAAATTATACAATAAATGTTCAACAAATGACTGTAGAATACGCTACATCTGTCAAACTGACGTTTACAATTCTAGATTTTAGATGCATTTATCTTAAGACATATAAATAATAGAAACAATATAATATATTAAGTAATAACAGAAGGAGCACGTATGTATGTAACATTTTCATCAATTTTAATAGGTATTATTTAAAAGCCATTTATCAAAACTCATATCTTATGCAACCCGCAATAAGATTCATGGAGGAAACTCAACCCCTCTCGCGCACCCCTTGTCTATATGATATTAGCTTCATCTCCATGCCTACACTTTGGCCTGCATACTGGGTCTAGACTAGGGTGGGCGATATAGAAAAAAATATCGAAAATATCGATATTGAAAAAATTATCGATATATTCGATATATTGATTATTTTATATTTTTTGATATTTCTATTCGATATATCGATAAAGTATTCGATATATCGAAAAAATTCCCAGCCCTAGTCTAGACTATGTAATGTCGTTGCGTCAGATTTTGGCCGGGTGAGTATATAACACTCGAAAGTAGAGCACTGCAAGGCCCGGCCCGGACGGGCCACGGGCTACCCGGCCCGTGAGCCAGGCCCGGGCTTTATTTCTTTTAAGTATAGTGGGCTTCGGGCCTAGCCGGGCCTACCATATCACGGGCTTGGGCCTAACCGGGCTTACTATTTATTGTACTATAACGGGCTTGGGCCGAGCCGGGCCTGTTATGCTCCGGGCTTGGGCCGAGCCGGGCCTGTTATGCTCCGGGCTTGGGCCGAGCCGGGCCTATTATGGTACGGGCTTGGGCCAAGCCGGGTCTGTTATGGTTCGGGCTTGGGCCGAGCCGGGCTTGTTATGTTACGGCCTTGAGCCGAACCGGGCCCGATATGCAACGGGCTTGAACCGAGCTGGGTCTTTTATGCTGCGAGCATAGGCCGAGCCGAGTTTTTAAATTAAAATCTTATTTCTAAGTTATATATTACAATAATTTCCTACAGTTACTAAAAAAATTTGGAGAGCATTATACTAAAATTTTTTGTATATGTAACACGATAACACGTACACAAACTAAATTTTAGAGGTTTAGTTAGACCGAGCCAAGTCGGGCCGGGCCGGGCCGGGCTTCAAAAAATCATGGGCCGGGCAGGGCCGGGCTTCGAAAAATCATGGGCCGGACAGGGCCGGGCTTCGAAAAACCATGGGCCGGACAGGGCCGGGCCTTAAAAAATCTCGGGCCGGGTAGGGCCGGGCTTTGTTTTTATTTTAAAATATCGGGCCGGGCCGAGCCGGGCCAAATATCAGGTGGGCTTCGGGCTGTCCGGGCTTTGGTAAAATTTGAAATTGTCGGGCCGGGTTGGGCCGGGCCTAATAATAGTCGGGCTTCGGTCGGGCCGGGCTCCAAAATTACGGCCCGTGCAGTGCTCTACTCGAAAGTACTAACGTTGCCTTGTATTTTTATTGCTTTGTACATGCGCGGTATTGTATGAACAATGAACACTGGAAATTATTTGCGGCGTATTTTATTTACACCTCCTTTTGCAAACATTGAAATGTATTTTTCTCGAAAAAATTTAAAATTTTTTTGTAGAATAAGTTGTCAGTGGCACTGAAACAATGGTTTTCACAACCATGATTTTAGGTTAGCCTGCGGCGCACTTTAAAAAATAACTCCAGCCCTCCAACTTGCGCTGCACGCGCCTTTGGGACTACAGTGAGTCGTTAGTCGGGGACAAGGTCCAACTGGGATAGTGACGAACGAACGAGTAACATTGTTTCAGTACCGCTGGCATGCATCTTGCTGAAGTTAGAAATTAGCGCATGCACAACGAATTGGACAGCATACTGCATTTGAGCCCAAGATGCAAAAGATGTCAACTGTACTGTCACTGTCATAAATAATATCGAGAAAAGTACATTTCGGTGTTTGCACAAGGAGGTGTAAATAAAATACGCCGCAAATACTTTCCAGTATTCATACAAAACCGCACAAAACCGCGCATGTACAAAGCAACGAAAGTACAAGCCAACGAAAGTACAAGGCAACGTCAGTACTTTCGAGTGTTGTACGTTGTCCCCTTTGGCCAAACATATTCATCTAAATTATTTTTTTAAAACTTAATTGTCACCGTACTTTTACTTCTTTATTCAAGCTTGATAATACACTTATTACTTCACTTTTTACTTTATCTATTGAATACTATACAACAAAATAATGCATTTTTTCGGTAGTTACATACAAACCGATAAAAACCAACTAAACATGTGCTTCAATGAAGCTGATTGCAGTGATTGTTGAAAAGACTGTTGAGACTGGAAGTGTGACTGTGGTGACTGTAAGTGTGATTGTAGGGACTGTAAGCATGATTGTATTGATTGTTGAGACTGTAGAGTGATTGTTCGGATTGTAGGATGATTGCTGATGTTTGTAAAATGGTTGATTTTAAACTGAATGTATGGACTGTACAGAGATTGCATATGACTGTCTATGTGACTTTATACGATTTGTACACCGATTGCAAGAGTTAGTTATCCCTCGATATTAATACAACGTGAATAATACGTATGTACAAGTGCAAAACTCAAACGTCCACGTGAACAAATCAAAACAAAATATCAAAAGGTTGGTCAAACTGATTTCAGCTTTAGATTGAACTACGCATGCGTAGACAAATCTAGTATGAATCTCGAATAGAAAAATAGAGCCAGGCGTATATTTCTATACTAGAAAAAGTATGGAAATCGAAAGACACTCGGATGGGAATTTCTGATTTACATTAGGTATACTGGAAATGGCTAGGAACTTCTCGGATGAATCTCGAACTAAAATCTAGACGAAAAAAGTATAATGTAAAACTGGCTTTACATTATACCAGAACTGGATAGGAACTTCTCGAATGAATCTCGAACTAGAACTTAGGCGAAAAAAGTATTGGTGGTGTTAAATTTGAATTTACGCGTCAAGCTTTATGTTGGTAGTGGCGGAAGTGTCGACAAGGAAGTACGAGTTACGCTATGTTCATGTGCATGTACAGTTTGGTTAAGTTAGTTATGGCCAACAGTTTATGTAAAAGTGACATACGAATTAAAGTTTTATTATACACGAATATTTGTATCATCTTATTCTATAACGCCCAGACCGCAATCCATTCCTACATTCTCAGAAGTGGGATTACCGGAAAATACAATATTTTAAGTGTAAATTGGCAAAATGGACGGTATTAGTGAGAATGTGCCAGAAACAGATGGTCAAGCACCAGAAGCAGATGGTCAAGCACAAGCAGCAGATGCAGTTCCTGTTTTTAATATTGACATAGACCAAATTATTGCATCTACAGCTAAAGCTATAATTGCAGCACAAAATAGCAAGACTAATTTAAACTATGGTGATATTTCTACTCAAATTCCTATGTTTGGAGAGAAAGATGATGACGATGTGGACCTGTGGATTAGCCGGGTTGAAGAAGTTCAATTAGCGTTTGGCTTAACAGATGCGATTACAAAAGTTTTAGCTACAAAGCAACTCCGTGGTCGTCCAAGAGAGTGGTATGACTATTTACCCGAAGCAGTCAATAAAAGATGGTCAGAACTCAAAAACGATTTGAAGAAGATGTTTTCAAGTTATGAGAGCCATACGGTCATGATGCGGAAAATGGAGTCTAGAAAATGGAAGATTGGTGAGACTTTTGGCCAGTATTTCTATGATAAAGTCAAGTTCTTAAACAAACTACAGCTAAGCGAACGAGATTCAGTAGAATACGTGATAGAAGGAATTGACGATTATGTCTTGCGTACTCATGCAATAGCAGCCAGGCATAAAACACTAGCATCGTTGTTAGAATCTATGAAACAGCTGAGCGGAGACCGAGTTAATAAAGGGAAAAAAGAAGCACCGCAACAAGCATCGACAGCTATCCGTAAAACACCAGACCGTAGAAACGACGATCCAAGAACTGAAAAGGTAACAAGCAGAAGTAGTCGCTGCTACAATTGTAATGAAGAGGGCCATAAGGCAGGGGCTTGCACTAAACCAAAACGTGAACGAGGATCATGTTACACTTGTGGAAAAATGGGACATCTCAGTCGTGATTGCCGAAGCAGACGGGAGTCAAAGAGTAATACCGTTGATGAGGCTGACAGCACAACATCTACAGTCCAATTCATTCGTGAGGAACCAATGGTAACATCACTTGAACCAGTAATAGTTAACCCAGTGTATACTTTACCCGTTTCAATAGAGGTATTTAATAATAGAGACTTAAGACAGGTTAGTTCAATCATTTCATTAGTAGACACAGGAAGCCCGATTAGTTTAATTAAGAAACATTTAATTGCTGTACCTGAAAATTTATTAGAACAATGTAATGAGAATTATGTTGGTATTAATGGATCTAAATTAAATATTTTAGGAAAATATAAACCAATGTTAGTCAAAGTAGATAACATTATTGTAGATCTTAAATTTTATGTTGTACATGACGACACAATGTCACATGATTGTGTGTTAGGACGAGATTTCATATTAAATAGTAATCTAAGCGTAACATTTGACCCAAATAACGTTACTGTTAAAGATTTGACTGATAAAGTAGATACTAATGAGATAATGTTAATTCAATGTATTGAAAGTTTTACTGAGAAACAATTAGATATTGATCCAGAGCTAAATTGTTTAGATAAGGGAAAATTAGAAAAACTAGTTAATGATCATTATAATCTTCCAGTTAGGCCAGAGCAGCCAGCTACTGATTACACTATGAATGTTCGCCTGAACCCTAATCATAGTCCAATAGCCTACCGTCCCCGTCGTTTATCGTATGCTGAGAAGAAAGAAGTAGACGAAACGCTGCAAGAATTATTAAGACAAGGAGTCATCAGAGAAAGTGAGTCGCCGTATGCATCACCGATTGTTTTGGTACGAAGAAAATCAGGCAAGTTGCGAATGTGTGTTGACTTTCGAGAAGTGAATAAGCTGTGCGAAAAGGATCGACATCCGATACCTGCTATAGAAGATCAAATTACGCAATTGTCAGGTAAACGTTATTTTACGAAACTAGATTTGAAGGACGCTTTCCATCATATTAAAGTTGAAGAAGATTCTGTTAAATATTTATCATTCGTGACTCCTCAAGGACAATTTGAATATGTAAGAGCTCCTTTCGGATATTGTAATAGTCCAGCAGCATTTGCACGTTATGTTAATAAAATATTTCGGAAATTAATCGACAGCGGTAAAATATTAATTTATATTGATGATATCCTTATCGCTACAAAGACAGTTGATGAAAATTTAAATATTTTACAAGAGATATTTAAGCTGTTAGTTCAAAATTTATTATATTTGCGGATTGACAAATGTTCTTTCTTATATACAAAAACTAACTATCTAGGATATTCGATTAGTAATAATGGTATACAACCAAGTTCAGAGCATACGTTAGCTATAAGTAAATTTCCGATTCCGAAATCTGTAAAAGAACTACATAGTTTTATAGGATTAATCAGTTATTTTCGAAAGTTTATTCAGAACTTTTCGATCCTTGCTAAACCATTATATGACATGCTTAAGAAAAACGTAAAAGAATTCAAATTTGACGAAACTAAAGTCCAAGTTTTTGAACAATTAAAGAATGCAATTATTGAAAAACCAGTATTAGCGTGTTATAACCCGTTAGCGGTAACAGAGTTACATACTGACGCGAGTTCCCTTGGATTTGGAGGAATATTGCTGCAAAAGCAAAATGATAACTGTATGCATCCTGTTTTCTTTTATAGTAAACGTACAAGTGACCAAGAAGATAAATATCATAGCTTTGAGTTAGAAACTCTCGCTATAGTGTATTCCATTAAACGTTTTCACGTATATTTGCATGGTTTGCCTTTTAAAATCGTAACTGATTGTGATTCATTACGCAAAACATTGGCTAAAAAAGATATCAATCCCCGTATCGCTAGGTGGGCTTTATTTCTACAAGCTTATGACTATACAGTCGAACACCGTAGCAACACGAAGATGAAACACGTAGACGCGCTGAGTAGGTGTCAAAATGTTTTAATTATTGAGCCGAACACCCTGGAGCAAACTTTAGCTTTTAAACAAAATGAGGACCCAGAAGTTCGCAACATTCAACAAATGTTAATGAACAGTGAACATTCTTTATATGAAGCAAGAGAAGGACTGGTATATCGGAAAGAAAAGGGTAAAATACTATTTTATGTACCTCAGACCTTACAAGATTCTGTCATACGAACTTATCATGACGAAATTGGTCATTTAGGTCCTGACAAGGTTTCTGAATTTATTCTACGCAGTTATTGGTTTCCGAACATGAGGGAAAAAATTAAGAAATACATTAGTAACTGTCAAGTCTGTATAACTTATTCCCCGTTATCTGGTAAGAAGAGTGGTTATTTGCATAACATTCCAAAAGGTACTACACCTTTCGACACCGTACACATTGATCATTATGGACCGTTGGAAAAAACTCGTTATAAAAATAAATACATTTTATTAGTAGTTGATGCATTTACCAAGTATATTAAATTATACCCCACAAAGACAACGAATATCAGTGAAGTACTTAAACATTTGAATAGTTATTTTACGCATTATAGTAAACCATTAAGAATAATTTCAGACAGAGGTACTGCGTTCTCCTCTGGTAGTTTTAGAGATTTTATGGAAAAGCAGAATATTAAACATATTATGATTGCAACAGGAATGCCAAGAGCCAATGGCCAAGCAGAGAGAATGAATATTACTGTGAACTCTATTCTCTGTAAAATATGTAAAGAAACTAACAAATGGGATGAAAGTCTTAAAGATGTTGAGTTTGCAATGAACAACACAATATCTAGATCAACGAAGAGCACCCCAAGTCGATTATTATTTGGTATAGATCAAAACGGAAAAGTAATAGACAATCTACGTTCTATAGTCCAAACAAAGTCTCAAGAAAATGATTTAGAAACAATTCGAAGTCAAGCAAGTGAGCAACAAGTCAAAGTACAAGAGGAAAATAAGAAGTATTTTGATAAAAAAACACACAAAAGCACGCTTATTTAAAGTAGATGAGAAAGTCATGATAATAAATCACGACGTAACGCCAGGAGTAAATAAGAAATTATTGCCGAAATTTAAAGGACCATATCAAGTAAGAACTGTATTGCCTAATGATCGATATATAATTACAGACGTGGATGGGTTCCAACTCACCAACAAACCCTTCCAAGGTACTTTCCATTCCTCAGTTATGAAACCATATTCCCAATGATTTATGCTGCTCTTATGTATTATTCGTTTATGTATTATGCTAATTTATGAATTTGCTTATGTATTATGTTAACTTATGGAGTATTTGTGTTATGCTTTATGTCATTTATGTTTAATGTGCTTAATTGATCAGGGTCGATCAATGGTCAGTTGCAGGTGTTAAATTTGAATTTACGCGCCAAGCTTTATGTTGGTAGTGGCGGAAGTGTCGACAAGGAAGTACGAGTTACGCTATGTTCATGTGCATGTACAGTTTGGTTAAGTTAGTTATGGCCAACAGTTTATGTAAAAGTGACATACGAATTAAAGTTTTATTATACACGAATATTTGTATCATCTTATTCTATAACGCCCAGACCGCAATCCATTCCTACAGTATAATGTAGAACATACTTTATTATACATCGTGTCCTATTCCTGTAGTTGTCTGCTTGTGATAATCTCTTTGCTATTATAATCTGCAGAAACCCTTCCATTTGTAGTTAAGTAGTTAAGCCTTTATTCCTCATTTAAATTCAGTGTTTTGTAAGTAATCAAGAAGGCAAAAAGAAAAACATCCCCTGGGTTACTGGACATTCATATTGAGAATTACCAATGGAGAATAATATGACAGATTAAAAGATGAACAGTAGCAAAACATAAAGAGGGAACTGCTTCTTTGACAGCGTAATGCATATTAGGATTAAACTAGGATTATTTATTAGTATTCGTACAGAGAACAACCAAATAAGTCTACAAACAAAATATATTCTAGTGTAAATTTAAAACTGGAATACAAACATACATAAATATTACGCTTTTTCTAGGGTTGGCATTGGCAAGCACATGCAGTCTTAAACTTCATTCACAGAAGCATTTTTTAATTTTAAGGTTTGGGTTTATGTTTACGTTTAAGAAAGTATGAATACATCTAAAACTAAATTTAAGCATTCACAGTGCTTGAAAGTGGGCAGTGTGAATGCTCGTATTTAGTTATATGAATTTAAACTTTCTTAAACGTAAACATAAATGTAAACTTTAAAACTAAATGCTTATGGGAATGAGGCTTTAATATGATTCCAATTTAATTTAGCTAACAGATGACAGATGGCAGTTGTGTTGTATAATAAGTTCATAATACAATTGTTTTGAATTATGAATTAATAATACAATAGTGCGTCTAATGGAGAGAAGAAGGGCTTTATCTTACTAAACTAAGGTTACCTATAATTAAAAATGTAGATATTATTCAATTATTATAATCTGTATATATAAAAATGAATGCCCGATGTTTTTCTGGTAACGCCATAACTTGAGAACGAGTTAACCGATTTGAATATTTCTTTTTTTTGTTTTGTTCGCTCTAATACAGGGGTGGTTTTAAAAAGAACAAAATTTGAGAAAACCCAAAAGAATAGCTGAAAAATCGAAAAATTCAAAATTTATCACTTAATTGAACAAAATAACAAACATATTAGATAACCAGACTTTTAATTAAACTACTGTATTAGTTCTTGAATAGGAATTTCGAATTCAGTTGGTCCAGGTGTTTTGAAACAGACAGTTGTGGATTGTTAGTATTAATTGACTTTTGGTTCTTCAAAATGCCACCAATTTGACGTACCTACCAACTTAGGCCGCAGAACTCGCAATGCTGCAAGTCAAAGATATATACGAGCAAGTCAAACTGACGAGCAACGCGAAGCGCGAAATGAAGTTGAACGGAATCAATATCAACAACGTCGAAATGTTGCGTTGAATCCGCATCGAGCTGCATTCAATTATAACGTGGCAATCGATTACAGTTCACAGCAAATCGTTGCTATTGGACCAATGAACGTTGTGTGTCCACATTGCAAGGCATTAAAATTTAAAAATGAAGAACCTGGATTGTGTTGCGCCAGTGGCCAAGTCAAATTTACGCCATTGGTACGCCAGCAGAACCACTACATTCATTGGTTTCCGGAAATGGGCCAGATTCTATACATTTTTTGACTCATATCCAGTAATACAATAACTGCTTTCAAATGACGTCATTTGGCGCAACAAAAGTCATTCGAGATAATTTTATATTTATATAGGTATAAGTATAATGTAAACAATAAATTTTTACCACCATGTGTCTGGTGCAAAATAAGTTGACAGCTTTCAATTTACAAGGTGTAAAGTACGTTGGTAGCTCTGAATTGCAAAAAGCAACCAGAAGTGAATGCGTTTACAGAAATTTCAGAAATTGAATGGCAGTGCTGCCAACGTATTTTGCCAGCCACATGGCGGTACAAATTCTTCGCTATAAAATTATCTACATTACTTACATCTACTTATTACGTTATTACCATTGCAGATCCAGGGTCAAATATATCATCGAACAAATATGTTTTTGATATAGTTTTTTTTTTTAAATTTATTTGATGTTTATAACGATGTCAAATTGCATTGTTGTTTATAACAAAGCCAATTTAATATTTTTGCCGGCGACTATCTGCATGTTTACTGCACCGATTGAGTTCAAATTTGGTATGGTAATAGCTTAAGATCTAGTTTATAACATGAGCAGACTAAAATGTCGGTCCGCCATCTTGAAACAAAATAATGGCTAGCTAACTCAAAATGTACTGCACCGATTGGGTTCAATTTGTAATGGTTATAACTTATGTTATAACTTATGACATGAGCATGCTAAAATATCAGTCCGCCATCTTTAAACAAAATGGCGGTAACCGATTGGGTTTAAAGTTGGTATGGTACTGCTTGGATTGGGTTCAAATTTGTAATGGTTATAACTTATGATCTAACTTATGACATGGAGAGCATACTAAAATATTAGTCCGTTATCTTCAAACAAAATAGCGGTAACCGATTGGGTTCAAATTTGGTATGGTATCATGGCCGTAGTTAGAATTGTCACCATGTATGGTATGGTAATAACTTATGCCTGTGGCACACCGGTCGAGGAGCATCGAGGACCATCGAGTAACTCCTCGATGAAACGAAAGAACGCACCCGTCCGCGATGGATTTCTATTTAATCGGTGACAAATACATCAAAGTTTTGCGCGAAATCAAATCCAAAGATACGTCTGAAATGAGATACATTCGTTTCATCGAGGAACAAATCGATGAAAATAGCGGCTCCCCTATTTTTCGTCGAGGACGGGGTGCGTTCTATCGTTTCATCGAGGAGTTACTCGATGGTCCTCGATGCTCCTCGGCCGGTGTGCCACAGGCATTAGAATTCTTATAACGAGATTCCTTTAAATTCGAGTTGGAGGAGTAGCAACGCGCGCCGGTTCCGCTAGTTTATAATAAAGCAAGGATACTGTATGTTATATTTATTGAAAACTGCAATACATTTTACACAATCTCAAATAAAATTAAGAGTCGAAACTTTTTGGAACCGAACAAAAAAAAAATGAGAAAAATCGTCCTATGCGAGGACAATCAAAATCTTGTGACATTTGAGATTTTTTTCTTCAGAAAAGTATGTTTAGGACTTGTAGATGCTATGCCACAACGAATTGAAGCAGTTTTAAAAATTAAGGTGGAGTTACACAGGGGTAAAGTCGTTTATAGTAATTAGAGCAAACAATAAAAATATTTCCCAGCTGTATACTTTATTATCTAAGTTATATTTTAAGTTCAATTTACTTAAAATATATTAAAGATATATTTAAACTTCATGTAACTTTAAATATAACTTAGAGAATAAAGTATACAGCTGACAATTTTTTTTATTGTTTAGGTACTCTAATTACTATAAACGACTTTACACCTGTGTAACTCCACCTTTATTTTTACAACTGTTTCAATTCATTGGAGAAAAAAATCCCAAATATTCTACAGTCTGTGTCACAATTCTTTGAATTATTCTTGCATAGGACGATTTTTGAAATTTATTTTATTCGGTTCCATAAAGTTTCAACTGTTGATTTTATTTCAGATTGTGTCACTGTATTGCAGTTTTCGTAAATACGAGCCCACTTGACATGAATCGTCCATGGGATGTTTAAAAATATCTTATTCTTGTACTTTAAGTGATGTTACGTAACTCTATCCTTGCCACATCCTGAGTACCATCAAAAATTACATACTCAATACAAACATCTCAGAGAATTACATGGGATGCATAATTGTGATATTATTACCAAATTACAACATTGGGATGTAACATAGATAATATTACCAAGGGCTGACATTAGCAATCGCAAAGATATTATTAGGATGGGCAAATATAGCAAGTAACAAGCCGGGATGTTCACATTCTTGAAATGTTCTGGGGATTTTATTTTGTCAAGTGGGGAGCATTCACACTTTCCACTTTCAAGCACTGTGAATACTCAAATTTAGTTAGATGTATTCAAACTTTTTAAGGAGGTTGGTGACTTTAATTAAAATGATGATGAGAGGCTGAAATTTATTCAGTGTCTTTATTACACTATTAAGATTCTAAAAAAAATTAAATGTTCATTTATCCGGTTTTCGAGTAATTGAATGTGAAATTACAATTATTATTACATAGACTCGTATGGCAATTCACTAAATCTTTTGTTTTGCATGCTTTAAACTATGTGATGCAATGATGAAAAATTCATAGAACTTGTATTAACCTTTAAAAATAAGTTCGTGAAGATTGTTTATACTTTTTCTAAACCATTTGCATTTATTTAAAAAAAATGTAAGCATGTCAAGCATCTTTTGATTAGTGAATTAGTAAATTATTGTAAAAATATATCACCGCAACTGAACGAATTGTAATGATGTCAGACAACGCGCGTTGAGAGAATTTTGTTTTACATCAAAAATATTTTTATTGTCATATCCGCCCCCAAGGCTAACGTCTGGGTACGCCACTGCAGGAGTCCCAACATCTTTAAACGTAAACATAAAAACTAAATGCTTATGTGAATGAGTCTTTATGATTCTGTATTCTGTTCTAATTGGGAAGTGTTAAAATAAGAGCGTCGATGAATGTTGAGTGTCTTGAAGATCCTGTGCTGTGCTCAGTGAAGGATGAATACGTATAATGTAACTGTAACGTAACGGAATATAAGGTATAGGTAAAACCCTTGGGAGCTACACCTTAAAAGCCTTGCGAGAGTCTGAATTTTTAGATAGAGAGAAATAATAAAATAATTTCCATTCTGTTTTCATTTCGCGAAAAGAATACCCTGCAGATGTATAAGATAAAGGCGTTTGTGTATAACAAAAATGAATTCTTCTGTAAAAGCATTGGGAATACGGAGTCCGTCGTCGAAGCGTAAACGAGCTCCCTGAAGTGCAGCATTCGTCTTTGCGCCGTAACTCGCATATGACGACGCGCTAATTTCCACACTTCCACGGCACATATTATGTCATTAGCCGATCGACGAAGAACCAGAAATATACAATATTCTAGCACTCGCATCAAACTTATTATGTGTATCTTAAGGTTGGTGCCTACCTAAACTAGCGACATCGGACGGTAGACTTCATGAAGTGTGCTAATTTCGACACTTCGACGGCACATATTATGTAATTAGCCGATCGACGAAGAACCAGACATATACCATACAATATTTTAGCAGTCGCAACAAAATTATTATGTGTATCTTAAGGTTGTTGCCTACCGAAACTAGCGACATCGGACAGTAGATTTCATGAAGTGGAGAGGGTTAAATATAAATAAACAAATTTGGCATTACCGTACCACAGAGGTACATGTATGTATTATAGATTAGTGAGGATATACATTTTACGTTTGAAATGCCTGCTAAACAGAAATACCGTTTTTATAAAACTGACGATGCGCTTGAAAATTTAATACAATCTTCTTCTATTCAATTAATATTGTGTTAGATTTTCGTTAAAATCTTGGTTTTGATACACTAATTTAATAACGCATGATTTCAAGTCACCATCCTATGTTGGCAATGTAAAAAAGGTCAACTTTACAGCTCCATAGTTACGAAACGAAACTGACGATTGTCCTAATAATTTATTTTAAATTGTATTATTATGAGATAAATGCTCCATAAAATTTTTATTTATTTCTGTCGTCATCGATTTTGGTAGGCAACAACCTTAACGTATGAACCTGGAGTGCCGTGGTTCGAGTCTCCCGACCAGCAGTGTGTAATTGTCGTCAAATTGTAAAAACAACGGACAGGGAAGCTGACCACTTGATCGTCTTAAATGTAGTCCTGGTTGCAAAAAATAATCTCTCCGTCGCCGCTTGGAATTTTAAAGGTCGTGGCACGGATTGATGTTCTGACTGCACCAAGAATTGGTCGAAGTGGTTGGATTCCACTATAATAACATCTACAATTCTGTAATTAAGAGTAAATCCTGTTGAATGGTTACTGCTGTCTACAATTTTTAACAAAACATCCTTAAGGAGATTCTACTCCGTATTTGCCCTGGTAAGGTATGGAACCATACGCTAAAAATACGTAAAAGCAGACTAGTAATTTTTAAAAAGCTCAGGAAGTTTTATAGATAAAACCAAATTTCAAAAATTTGTTTACAGACGAAGAATGGTTTATGCCGGGTAATAAATCTCTTAATAATAAGATGTTATATCATATCAAAAATTACTTAAAATACACTTTTTGATAAATTTTTTATATGGATTTAAAAGATTTTTCAGAATTTTAACTTGGTAAAAACCTAGATTAATTCTTTCACAAATATCTATACTTTATTTTATTTTTAAGAAGACTTTGCTACCCTATTATTGGCTAATCGAAAAACAAATTCACATAGCATAAAAAATTCTCGTAAATGTCATGAAATGTTGTCAATTGTTGTAGAACATTTGAGTAAAATTATTGTTCATTATTATACCTAAAAAAATTCCATAGATTTTTTAGAGTGAATGCAACATAATTTTTAAATTTTGCTTTAAAATCGAAATATGTTAATTTGAATTTCGACAATTTTTTATAACGAGGGGGCGAGAGGGGGTTTGATGAGATGTTTTTTGGAACACAGGTATAATAATAATACCTAATACTTAGGTTAGCGTGATAGTAGCGTTACTGCACATAATGGTGATGCTTAATAAAGAAAGAGAATGTATAATAATAAAACACACAGCGGTAATTAAACGATTAACTATATTAAATAAAACGAATACTAATATTTAAAATACTTAAATTTAATAAAACGATACTTTCGACATTTGTCTTAAGCGTAAAAGTTCGTGATGCGTTTTAGAATTAGAACAGTTAGCAACTAATATATTACGAAGAACACACATAACAAAAACACACATTAAAACAAAATATGAACTTACTCAATTAAAAATACATATATTACATTCACAATTAATCAAATAAAGACGGAGAGTATTGAGCACGAAAATATTACAAAATATCTAAACGTCTTTCTTTTTCTTGCGACTGTCTCATTCAAGATCTTAAAACTAACTCTGTTTTGCAAATATCAAAAACGTCTTTCTTGTTCAATCTCTTAAAACTAACTGGCTTCAATCTTCAAAACCGAAAAATGTTATAAAACTCTTGTTCAAAACCATTCCCTGATTCTAAAAATAGTTTTTTGACCGTTACGACTTCAGCGAATCTCAAACATTTCCGAATGAAGTTGAAATACCTTTCATTGAACTAAACGGTTTCTGTATCTTCAATTTTGACATCTGCCGAAATGCCAAAACTCGTAAATTTTAGAAACTGAGATTTTAACAGCAAAACCAGATGAGCTTTTTAAAAAGTATTTCAACTTACAGCAACAATAATAAATTATTGATAATAACAATACCTACAATAAATTAGCCCTGGTACATTTTGTTATTTTTTAACAGAAATATCTTTTATTTTAAAACGAATTAAAAAATTCGATCTGTTATTTCGCAGATCCATAAGCTGTAGAGTGGCGCGCGAAAACCCGCTTTTACAAATATTGCTGGTTTTACCTTCCACCATACCTGTAAAACAAGGTATTGGAATCATGCTAAAAACCGGGTAGTGAGTTTTAAGAGAATGAGCATGAATTAAGGTCCTTACAACTCATTTTATATGTGTGTATGTATGTATGTATGTTTGTTGTGTGTGTATGTATATATGTGGTCAAAGCTGGATTTCTTGAGGTCGGATAACTCAAATACGAATTATCCAAAAAATTTGATATTTGGTATTTTACATTTGTATACTAATTGGAAGAGACGCTAAGATTTTGGTACAAATATCTGGATTGGAAGTGGTAGTATTTGAAGCATTCTAATATTTTTTATAGGAAATTCTGCGATAGTTACAATTTCTTATACGACATTTGAAAAAACAAATTACATCTTACAATATTTATTTAACATCTTTTCTATATCTCTTACCGATCAAGGAAAACTATTCTTAAAAATTTTATGTAATTTTACGTACCTACCACGATTTGTAAATCACAATATAGAACAAAATTAAAAACAAAAATGAATAATGTCAATGTGACAGACGTATACCCAATTTCTGAAATGTTTCTGGCACCAAGAAATATTATTATCTGGACATAATGTAATAAGGTAGGTAATAAAATTTTTATCTACAAAGAGCTAATTCAAGATATAAGAACTATAAAAATTTTACAAAAAGTTTGTGAATTATGAAATTTATTGCAAAATTATAATTTAAGAAAGCCTAACTAAAACCAAATTCACATACAGTGTCAAGGCGGGAGGTTATGTGCTGGCCACATCAGATTTTTTACAAATATGGATGCCCAAATTCTTTTCCCCCTCAAACATACATTATTTGTTATTTTTATGTTTAACAAAACAATACACGCTATAGCGTGCGGAATCAATGTTGTATTATATTTCGAGTAATTTTTTCTTTGATTGATCAAATTTTTGTATAAAGTTGTAATCTGGCATTTAATGAGGAGCAAGGATTTGTCACTGCTAAACACAACGTTTCTTCCCGGGGCGTGTGCCATTAATGCCAAAATATTTAATATTAATACCTAGGAGACGTTGGCTTAACTGAACCCCGTTTCGGAATCATTAATAAAACGTACGGACTCGAGTAAAAATGACGTTAAGCTGGGCTAAGTCACCTGCAGCTGCTAGCCACCTTTACTGGGGTCGTCATCCCGATATCGTAGGCTTTCATTTGTATTCTCATAATTGCGAGATACGAGCGATTATTAATCTGGCTAATGTGTACAGCCCAGATTTACGTTGTGTAGTACACACCTGCCGACTGTGTGCTCTGTTGTTACACATGTGCTTGGTCTGTTTAGCCGAACTCGAGACCAGGACTACTCCCTTGGCCATGCTGCCCTACGAGAACGCCTTTCTCGACCAGCAGGATGCCGCTTCCTCCGACCTCGTCCTCTCTGCCGCCGACCACCCAGGTAGGATTTTTCCCCGTTTATTTTGACTTTGTAATGTAAGGATAATCACGCGTCATATTAAAAAATTAGTGTTTCATCAAGACAAGAAATCTTGTCTTGAATTTCAAATCAAGAAATAAAAAGCTTGGCTATTTCTTGAGGGACCATTTTTTCTTCTCTTGAATCAAGATTTCTTGAAATTTCTTGAATTTTTTTCTATAACAGCAACTTTAGCGTTTAGAGGACAAAACCCTTTTCTTTGTCTAAACAACTGCATGTGCCAAATAAAATAAAAGATGATAATAAATGTACAAGGCACACAATTTGAAACTAGACGTACTGTTTTGATTATTCGTATACGTTTTGTTGAATACGAAATGCAGAATTTTGTGTAATTGGTAGCGTTTAAATAAACACTTAATCATATTCCAAAATTTAATTTTGGAAACAGAATCATTACAGATAATTTTTTTAGATAGATAGATTTCTTCGTGTAAGATCATTTTTTGTCGTTTTGACTACGGAATGGAGGACGAACCTGTGTTGAAATAACGTAAGATCTACATAGGTATCGTATTCGGTCCTTGTTCTCAGAGCCGGTGACGTCACACCGTCACACACGGCATCGTTTTTCGCGGCACCTATTTTTTTAAATTTTATGAATTTTTCTGGCTTATTAGCATCTTTTTGGCAAAAAGAAAAATACGGGTCTAATATTTTAATGTATAGATTAACATAATAAAAATTAAAACATTGTGGAAATCCCCATTATTATCTATGTTATAAAATAGTTATTTACATGTATAGTACCTACATATTATTTTTTTACAATAAAATGCCTATTATTTCATCATCAAACTCACCCCCATAACTTTAATTATTAATAATTAATGAACGAATTGAGCTATAATTTAAAAAATAAATAAAAATGATCGGCAAAAGGGTGACCTCTGTTTTTATTTCTTAAAAACCCTACTATGAATTTTTTTAAAAAAGTAATATATTCTTAGAGCATCATAAGTTTGAGGGTATTTTTTATTTTCACGAAATATTAAACAAAAATGTTCAAAATTTTATAAAGAACAAAATATATAAATGAGAAAAATGTTGAAATATATAAGTTGAGAAGTTAGGTGTATGAAAACTTATGGCATTTCCTTGGAAGATATTTTTGTTCGGAAATATTCAATATCAGAAAAGTAACGGAATCGGGTTTAGAGATGAAACAGAGGCGAATTGCATATTTTGTTAGCCTGAGGACACATCTTTTTATTATATGCATATAGGTATATCAACGAATATTACCAGGGGCGGATGGAGAGTAAAATTGTTACCGGGCATGGGAAAGTGATAGGCCAATTTGACATTTGATTTGCTTTTAATGCGTCGTAGGCAAAGTTCAAGGTCAAATACTTTTAAATTCCAAGTCACATTTTCTCCAGTGGTACGTTACATCTCGAACTCGATCTTGCAATTATAAATTATAAATATAAATCAAGATAATAGTGCGTACAAAATAAATGTGAAAACATAAAAATACATACATTTACACTATATTTTTGTTGACGTGATCCATGTATTTTTATGTTTTCACATTTATTTTGTACGCACTATTATCTTGATTTATATTTATAATTTATAATTGCGAGATGTAACGTATCACTGGAGAAAATGTGACTTTGAATTTGACTTTCACGTGAGTTTAATTTTTTGTTGTTGTATTTGTAATTAACTCTTATATAATTGACTGTGATGAAGACCCATGTCTGGTAGAAATCGGTAAGAGTCTAAATAAAACCTTCCAGCAATTTTCCCTTCGTCATCATGAAAATGAATAATCCGCCCCTGTAAAACTGGGGTAGCAACGTACCTAATATGTTTTTGACATATTTGAATTTTGAATATATAATAGAGTGTCAACAAGAAATGACGGCACAAAGGTTAAGGAGGGGTGACAGGAGAAAAAAGATTCGTCCTTTTAGTGAATTGGCTGATGATAGATAGCATTTATGGAAGTAAGTAGGAGCCGTAAGGAGTCGCACTAGACGTATAGAGCGGAGGCTGATATATTTCCCCCCCCCCCCCCCATTTAATTTTAAATTTAATTATTATCTTCTAGTGAAAATTGCAAAATTTCAGAATTTTAAATATTTTTTGTGTTTAATCAACTCTGCTTTATGAACGGATAAAGATATCGACTTCTGGTTTACAGCATTGGATTCGTTGGACAATTTTATGTAAGATACATTGTACTATTTTTTTGAAGGGCCTTTGATAAGTCGAAATTTAATGATTTTCTCCAAGAGAAAAATATAAAATTTTAGAATTCTTATAGTTCCTTGTGTTTAATCAATTCTAGTATAAGTCAGAAATTCCCACGGGGGGGGGGGGGGGGGGAGGGTTTCATATTGGTGGCTCATGGTCTAGTAATGCAAACACAACAAAGTTGGTTTGCCCGATGCCAATAGCGATAAGCGAAATCAAAGATGAGTCGCGCGTGTGCTTAATCCTCGTCGATCGTGGGGCGTTAGTAGACGACGAACAAAATTAATGGAATACGGACGAACGTACGTGCATGCTGAATCGAGTTCTAAACTATTCTGCTTTAGCTCGATAGAGATGCTAGGGTCCCTAAGGACCCCGGTGCCTCGGCTTCGTCTCCGACCGCTCCCATGGCGATCGATCAATTAAGAAAGAGACAAGTCTACCGCCCTTTACTCCTCCTAACCAAAAACTCCGCTCATAACCAAATAAACTTACTCAAATCTACATTACATAACATGCATGCCTCTTGCGCCAAAATTTTTAAATCGAACCACTCGTCTAGGTTTATCCAAATTCCTAGAATACTCTCGATATTACTTAACATATTTACGCCACTGCCAGTAGGTACCCATTCTCTCTTCCGTAATCATATAAGGTTAAGGGGCTCGTCTACCTTTCTTTCGAATTCCTATAATACTCTCAATATTACGATTTTTCTATTTCACTCCCTTTCCTACGGCTACGGCTGCATGAAACTAGCCAGAAACTCGTACTTTGCCGCATCCTAGCTATGCAATGTCATTTTGAAGTTGAACAATACTGTAAAAGTGTATAGTTTGCATAAATTGGAAATTATTATGAATTTTTCGGAATTTTTATAATCATGTACAATTGTATTTAATTAAAATTTTAAAAAGGCACAACTGTTTATTGATTGTTTAAATAAGCCTTATCTTGAGATAAAACTTTACCATTCTTGTACTGGCCACAAAACACTTTCAACGTTAGTACATTTTATGCTGGATTTTTGGAGGTAGACGGACCTCTTAAGTTTAATTGATTACCTGTATGTTTCATTTTAAAATAAGCGGGACTCAAATCGCACAAAATAGCGGTTCACGGTTCAGTGCTGAATAGGGTTCGGTTATGTTCCGGTTTTCATTTTATTTAAATGAACCGGTTACCGATTTACAAAAGAGCGGTTCAAATTTCGGTTTCGGTTCAATAACTTATTAAATAACAAGCATTTAATTAAAAAAATTACCTCCAGTTTTAGACTGAAATACAAGTGTATCAAAACTTGAGTTAAATATTTTCTTGTACATTTCTGTAAAATTTGCGCACAATTTTTGTTTTAGAAATAAAAAAATTTATATCAAAACAAAAAAATGTTACTAACAAAGTCAAGTTAAAAAAATTTATATCTTCGAAGAGAATAATATATTTGTTTAAGTTTTAGTTTCGAGAATTCTTGATTTCTCGAGAACTCTTTCTTGTCTCGTAGTTTTGAATTCTCGTCTCATCTTGAAAATCTGAAACGAGACATTTATTGGTTCTCGTGTCGTAATTTCGAAACGAGACGAAAATGAGATGAGATATTTTTCGTCTCAGCGGAGAAGAAAAATGGACCAACAATTTTTTTAAATTTAAAAAATAAATTTGTCATGAGATATAACCGTGTAAAGTTTGCATAAATTGGACTTTTTTATGAATTTTTATAATCTACTACAATTTTTATTAAAATTTTAAAATGGCAGAACTGTTAATTGATCTTTTAAGTATATATAGTCCAGTGCATTTAGGTTTTGACCCGGACATTCAAAAAAACAAGATGGGACTTTAAGGATATCGTTAGAAATACTCTACTGAACATCCCCAAGAAAATCCCCAAAAATCCCGCGTCGGGTTTGCCGCCATTTTGATCAAAATGGCCACCGGTTGAAAGTTTTTGACAGAATTTATCTTATAGAAAAAAGTACGAGGATTTCAATGCTGCAAACCGGAAGTCACTATCATTATTCGTTCAGAAATTATAGTTGATTAAACACAATAAAAAAAAAATAAACCAAAATTTTACTATATTATCTCGTGGAAAAACTTTTAATTTCAGCTTAACCAAGGCCACTGAAAGTTTTTGACACAATGTATCTTATAGAAAAAAGTTCGAGGAGTGCAATACTGCAAAGCGGAAGTCAATATCATTATTCGTTCAAAAATTTATTATAGTTGATTAAACACAATAAACAAAATAATAAACCAAAATTTTACTATATTCTCTCGTGGAAGAACTTTTAATTTCAGCTCAACCAAAGCCACCGAAAGTTTTTGACTTAATGTATCTTATAGAAAAAAGTCCGAGGAATGCAATACTGCAAACCGGAAGTCACTATCATTATTCGTTCAGAAATTATGGTTGATAAAACACAATAAACAAAAGAATAAACAAAAAATTTACTATATTCTCTGGGAAAAAACTTTAAATTTCATCTCAACCAAGGCCCACTGAATGTTTTTGACACAATTTATCTGATAGAAAAAAGTTCGACGAATTCAATGCTGCAAACCGAAAGTCATTATCATTATTCGTTCGGAAATTATAGTTGATTAAACACAATAAACAAAAGAATAAACAAATTTTTTTACTATATATTCTCTCGGGGAAAAACTTTCAATTTCAACTCAATCAAGGCCATTGAAAGTTTTGACACAATGTATCTTATAGAAAAAAGTCCGTGGAATTCAGTGCTGCAAACCGCAAGTCACTATCATTATTCGTTAAGAAATTATGTTTATTATTCTTATGATGTACAAGGTTACTGGACTATTAGTTTTACTGAAATTTACTGTACCTACTTATTTCTCAGAGAAAATGTAACTTATTGTAAAAAAGCATGTTGTTATTAAAAAAATAATTATAAAAAAACTAAGTAAATATAAGGTATAAATAGACGTATTAATAAACGTTCACAGGTTTTCCGCTGCTAAGTTGCTGTCCGGTGAGTAGATCGGAACTCGGCGGCGCGCCACTTGTCAAAGCTTTTTACGAGATCACCTGCTGAGTAATTACAAATGTAACCTATGGTATCGATAGTCATTTGCACTACAAATTTTATACCGGCCATTTTTTTAAACCTCTCCTTTTGGCGTAAATCACGAAAATATTCAACATACCTCTAAACTGTGTAACATACTATTAACTTTCTAATTAAATATTATCTCTATGCATTGCCATAATGTAAAAAACAAGTATGCAATAGAAAGCCCTATTAAATGCGAACATTTTAAGCTATCAACTCATTTACTCGTTTCGTTCACTTTTTATAAATAAAAATATTTTGCAAGAAAACAAAACCGGTGGCCATTTTGATCAAAATGGCGGCAAACCCGACGCGGAATTTTTGGGGATTTTCTTAAGGATGTTCAGTAGAGTATTTCTAACGATATCCTTAAGGTCCCATCTTGTTTTTTTGAATGTCCGGGTTTCGACTAATTTTAGCCTAAATGCACTGGACTATATAATCCTTGTTGAAATAAAATTGTACTGGTCACAAAACACTCGCTACGTAAGTACATTCTGCTTTCTGGTATGGATTGAATGTTTTTTCGATTGTTCAATATGATAAGAGGATTCCGATCGAAATGAATGGATCAGTTTAAAATTCAAATTGGTGAAATTGCATAGGGAGTTAGAGGTAAGAGGCAGCGATTGAATAGCATTGAAGTATTTAGTGGCAGTTAAACGGTGCATGCAACTTTCGATGTAGTTTTCCCTTGCACCGTGTACCGAGCTTTGTTGTTGTTGTTTTCAATTGCTTCATTAGTTTGAAGGAATATATCAATAGTAGATTATAAATTCAGGAGAGTAAATAATAGAAGGGATGAAGCAGACTAGATGGAGAAGCTTCGGGAAATAAGTTAGTAAAGGAATCAGAGATTGCGCCCGTGAGTCCACAGGGAACTACATAAGAAATGACATAAAGTAACTGACAGAGAACAGTAGCAAAATTGTCATATTTCTATCTTTCTCTAATTAGCATTCTTGGAGTAGTCATTGCGCGCTCGCTCCTGGCGTTGCCGGCGTTTGGAGCGCGAGCGAGACTTGCATTCCCTGGGGACCATGGCACCACTGCTGCCGCTGCCGGCGTACACGTGTGTTTACGAAATACACCCGCATATGCCGACTACAATGTATTCGTCATTGAAGCCGTGCCCTCCTGGGCCCCGCAACGTCCACCTTACCCTAATATTCATCAAGAGGCTATCTTAAACTCTTCTAATATTTTTTATCTACTTTCATTCCTTCCAGTTCAAGTAGTTTCATAGTGTGAGTGGCCTCAGAAACCGCTCGTTACCTTCAAATAGTGTAGAAGTCGTCTAGTTCGGTTTTACTCTTGACTCAGTTGCGGTTAGGTTATAGTTTGTCCCCGTTGTGGCAGGGACGTAACTAAGGGTGGGTCCACCCAAAAATGTTACAATATTTTTACATTAGTTTACAGAAGAGGTAACTACATAATACTAGGGAAGAGATATAGATTTATACTTAATTGAGGTAAAAGAAATGTTTAACAATATGAATATATAGGGTGCTTCAGACCACCCGTACCCACCGAGTATCTCGCAAAAAATAAAACGAATTGAGAAACCAAAAAATAAGATCAAAATATTTTTGTTCTATCGAAGGGCACCAAATGAAAGTTCCCGTCCACACCCCTGGGGAGGAGGAAGGAGTCACTTCGTTATCTTAAATGGTAACCCCAGTTTTTATTACAGATTCGGATTCCGTGATATAAAAAATGAAGGTTTTACCTGAAAAAAATTTTCGGTTGCGAAAATTGACAACAATAATTCTCAAGATTTTTTTTTCTTACGAATGAAAATGAATTTTTGGATACAGTACTACACTTCAGAGACAACACAACGTCAAACCAGTGGATTTTTTAAGGCGAACGGGGTCTGAAGAAGGCGAAATGCCTATTTTGACTAGCTTCTGAAATTCTACTTTTTTACGGCTTTAAAAATTTGTAAAAACTTAGAAAATTGTATTATGTATAGAGCTGAAAGGCGATTATGTTGAAAAATAAAAAGAATCTAAACAAAAAAAGGACTTATTGAACGACCCTCGTATTAAGGTGGATCGTCTTAAACGCGCCACCCTGTATAACATGCACCTAACCCTATTCATCAAATGGCCATCTTTCATTTATCTTGAATATGCTTGCGATTCGTGCTGGTGCATAGTTGTTTGTTGAATATATAAGTGTCGGTGTGGTTAGATATTTCTGTTTGGACGCGGTGTTTGATTGGTTGGGGGCGGCGGGTTGCTGTGTTGTGCTGGAATCCCTTTGGAAAACTAACTAATCAGAGTTTTTGGCGCTGTGTGGATCCATACGGCGTTCCGGACACATGGCGAGGTGTGCTTCTGGTCGTCCCGGCGTCGGCGGCGGCAGCATGGCGTCCCTAGAGGATTCCGCTCAGCGCTCGACGCTCAGATATGCGACGCGCGCATATCACACACCACAACCACGGCCCTGAATATTGTTATCAATATTTCATCCACAGCCGAAATGCATTCGTCAATCATCACAAAAAACATGCTTTTCTATCTGTTACCAGATTTTCTATCATGTACCCAGTAGGTACCCACTCTCTCTTCCGTAACCATATAACGTTAAGAAGAGATAGCACAGTAGTAGAGTGCTTGGCTCTGATTACGAGGTCGTGGATTCAAATCCGGGTCAGGTAGGAAGTTTTCACAGCCCTGGATTAGATCGGTACCTAGTCTTGTCACTATTTCAATTTGGGAATCAATTAACTTGGCAACCGAAATGCTAGTGGTTGCAACAATGGACTTGCACCGGGTTGGCAACACACATGCTATACTTGATTTAAAAACTAGAAGAAGCGATCTGAAGTTGGAATGTTAAAACTGATCGTTTTTTGATTGGTAGATGTTACACCAGTTTTACAGTACACAAACTTTGTAATGTAAACTAGGTATCGAAAGGTTTCCATCTTGTCTTATCAACTGAAGAAAATTAAGAATACTAGTGTGTGTGGCAAGTCACTCTAGGGACATAATCGAGTTGGTTTAAATAATCCGGGATTATTAATTTATATCTAATGTGGAATTTTTCAAAAACCGGATAGAATGGCCAGGACGAACCGTTCACCCTCTTGCAAGTCTAGATAAAAATTGTGACAATCATAATCCTGACAGTCAAAATTCCAAAAAAACAAAATCCCTTCAGGATTTATATTCTTTTTCTTTTAAGACGTGTACTTTTTTTCTTGATCTAAGTACATATATAAATAAAAAGTTCGATATATTCCCAATTATGGTTAGCACGAATTATTTCTATTAATAAATCTGTAGGACCATAGAACTCATGCTCTTCTTATTAAGTCGTGACCCAACAACTTGTTTAGGTGTGCTTTGGAATTAAGCCCACAGAACTCACGATCCTTCAATTTAGTTTGGTCCAAATTTTATGTCGGTATTCTGATTTGTTTGTCAGGATTTTGACAGGCACGATTTTGATCAGCATCCTGTAGAAACAGTAAACAATGGCGCAGTTCTCTGTTTAGAGTGGAATGCACAACAAACCATAATGTTGATCATGGATTATTCAATAACCGGATAGAATCACTAGGTCGGACTATGCACCCCATAGCCTAGCGTTTGAACTCGTGGACTGTTTGGGTTAATACCTAAGCACCGACGAGCAGTGGCGTAGCAGGAGCACCTGCAGAAGACAGTGAGAATGAGCAAGCGAGAACTAGAGAAGTATAGAAGTAGAGTTGCCATTGTTGTTGGGTAAATGAACCACCCACGGGTATACATTTATAGTCTTATTCGCGGATAATATGTCATGGTTTACACCGGGGATCGGAGAGGTGAAGAAACGGAAGTACGGCGATGGCTTGTGGATGGAGGAGAAGAAGAAGAAGAAGTTATGACGTACCGCGCTCCGTAGGGACGGCGCGAGAGCGCGCTAGCTCGAACATCGAATCCCAAGGGCACACTATGCGCAAGGCGGCAGAAAATTAACGCAATCCCTCGGGAAATCTATCCTCTCTCTCGTTCTCTCTGCGCCACGCCACACACTCCCGCCGCCAGTGCCGTTCGTGACATCAACATAACTCCGTACCTAGTTGTGCTGCTCTCAATTCTGCTCGGGTACATTTAACTGTCTAATGCCTCTATTTACTATATAGCTTTCATTCAGACTATTTGCATTAGTAAAAATATAATTATGTATTCTCTTCTCGTTTCTAATCTTCATCTACTACTAAACAAACCATTGCTGTACTCATGCTCCACTTAAACAACATGAAATACATAGGGCCTCGAACCGCACAAAATAATGATTCAGGTTTGGTTCGCGGTTCACTGTTATATATACTTTTAGTGCCTAGCTAATTACATTTTTTTTCAATACGACCACCGAAACCGCCACCTTTCGTTTTTATTACTAGGGACGAATGTAAGGTATTTCTGACTGATCAGAACCTTTCCCACAAATAGGCGGATTGGTGGAAAAAATTTTAAAATTGTTGAAAATAATGTAAATAATTTAAAAAATTATTTTTGAACGATTCAGGTTTGGTTCCGTGTTCACTAAAATAGCAGCGGTTCTTTTCGATTTTCGCTCTTGTTCCGGTTCGGTTCGAGTCCCTGTGAATTAGTTAAATATTTACTGTTTATTTAAATTTTCGAAGCAGTAGCTTCGCGGGTTTAAGCCACATATCTATATATAAATTGACAGCTTGGTTTGGTCTTATGGGAAATGTCCCTTTAAAATGAGGCAGCCATATGAGTCACGAAAAATGATTGACCAATTAGATTTGTTGAAATTGACGTCATAGGCCATGTGATGATATAGTCCATCCAGCGAATAAAACGATTTCGTCACAATGAAGTAACAATGGATGTTCATTGGTTGATTCGCTGAATGGACTATACGTACGGTCTTACGTAGTCGTTAACAAAAAAGGTTTTTATGTTTCTACCAAAAAATTTGCTGATAATCTATGTCCGCTCGATTCATATTGTTTACCAATTTAAAATCCTGGCCATCTCTTATTTCGCGTACTGTAGTGAGTGAAAGATTCAATAAGTGCAGAAACGGCGCCGCGAAGTCGTTAACAAAAAATGTTTTTATGTTTCTGTCAAGCTGTTTCCACGGAAGTTCTTCGTGACACGTGAACCTCATTGACCAATGTGGCCATTAAAAGAAAACATAATGTTGCATCGGTTCCCGTATATGCCACCCCAGAGAGGTGCCCTACGTACCCTGGTTGCCATTATACCCGGACAAAAATTAAATGGATTCCGAGCTGTAAGAATGCTTTCTTCTACAGAGATATTGTTATATTTTTTACTCGGTATTCATGTTTTCTTCCGATGAAATTTTAATATGGAAAACTTTACAGAGAATTTTAGAGAGGCGAGAGAACGTTACTGCCTCGGTATTACATTAAGAATTCAACGCACTATCTAGCTATAAAATCATAAATACGTAAACCAATAATCATCCAGACTTTTCGATTATCTCGCCAGTTTAAATTAATAAAGCCGTTATACTTCTCTGTAAACAAATCTATGCGGTAACTGTATAAATGACAGCTCTATAAAAATAAATTATGTTTAAGGATCTCGTCTCCGTAACAAAATATTGCGTGTTTAGAGGTGTAGCAGTTTCTGCTTTACTCATTGCATATTAAAAATTTGAAGGAAAAACAGGTACTAGATTTTTGTGAAAGAATTAATCTAGGATTATGCCCAGTTAGAATTCTGAAAAAATCTTTGAAATCCATATACAAAATTAATAAAAAACTGTGTTTTAAGCAATTTTTTTACATGCTTTTTCTTATTATTTAGAGATTTATTAGAAAATGTAACTCGGCATAATCCTAGTTGTATTTTTCGTCTGTAAATACATTTATGAAATTTAGCTTTATCTATAAAACTTCGTGAGCATTGTAGAAATTGCTAGACTGCTTTTCCGTATTTTTAGCGAGCGTTTCTATGCATTAACATAGGACAAACGCGCTGTTGAGCTACGTGGAGTCGATACCCTTAAATTAATATATACGTCTCGTCTATATTCGGGGGTAATATGACATATGACTACTATCGGAGAAATGTGTATAGTCCGTTGGGTTTAAATACGAATAACTCGTTAAAAAATAATCAAAAAAATTTGAACCAAACTTTAGACTAAAATATGCACATTTCTATGTTCTTATATAAGGTTTCAAATTTTTATATGTATTAGTATAGAAATAACAACAATTTAAAGAAAAAATGAGCTATGATTTTGACACATTTTTAGAAACTGTTCAGATGCTACCTCCTAAAATCCAGCATACTACCGTAGCCAGTGTTAATGGTAAAATTTCATTTTAATAAGGGTTATATACTAAAAGGATCAATTAACAGTTGTACCTTTTTAATATTAAAAAAAATTTGTACATGATTATAAAAATTCTGAAAAATTACTAATTTATACAAACTTTATACGGTTATAGGTATCTCCTTATAGAAATGTATTTTAAAAATTTTCTGTAGATACATTCTTTCTCTATTAAATGTTTATAAAAACATTATCTTAAAGTCAATAATAACCTAACAGTTTACTCGCGACGAAAACACTTTTACAGTATTTTTTAACTTCAAAATGACATTGCATTGCTAAAATAAACCGGAATCCGTTCGGTATCCGGATAAATCCGGATTTCGGATTCCTGATATATCCGGATTTCGGATACCGGATTCCGGATATATCCGGTTACCGGATTTTTCGGATTCCGGATAGATATATATCCGGATTCAATTTTTTTCGGACAGCCCTACTGTCAATATACATCATACAAAGAAATCATATTTTGGTACCTATAGGTAGTCATAAGCTTTGTTAAGTTATTTGTTAATGTGCATTTTTTTAAATGTTTATATTTTGTTTATAATAATCAAATAAGTGAACATGTAATATCTTTTATAATTTGTATTTGAAAATTATTATTCGTTGTTATTTCTACACAAATAAATTTAAAAATTTGTCACTTTGTACAACAACATGTGCATATTATAGTAAGTATAAAGTTTGGTTCAAATTTTCTGTATTATTCTTTAACAAGTTATTAATCTTTAATCTCAACTGACTATAATTATGAATCCGATAGTAGTGCTATGATTATCATTGGTGATAGCATATGAGTTAGTTGCAAATTGATCGAGTACGCAGTACGAGTTCAATTTTCCGAGGACTTAACGAATGCTATCACCTATGATTAATCATATCCTGAGTTATATTTGGAGAGAATATATAATGAATAAGTCCAAATGTTAGGTTATATACCTGTCAAAAACGTTTTAAACTTTGTTCACGTTTATAAATTTCGTCTTCACTAGCATTTTAAGTCTTATTTTGTATAAACAGCAATATCGGATTGTCAAATTGACAGTAGGAAACTTATAAACAAAAGCAGTTAATATGTAACATGTTGTGATAGAAATATCAACGATTTGATAGCCTCTTGCTACCCTATTTCAACCACCATGTAACGTTGCCTATAGCTCATCTAATAAGGTGAATAATATGTCATGTGCATTCGATATGCAGTTTACAATAAACTACCATTATTAATGTAGAATGATTGTCTTTTTATTCGTTTTGATCATACTGTCAACTTTAATATAGATTTTCTTCATAATTGCTTTATACGATTGACCCTATGAGAAATGATACATTTTTCAAAATGTACCTAATATAATAATAATGAGAGAGAAAAACAGGTGCATGTTTCAGTTCGGAATAACATTTCAAAGTCGTTTTGATTGTAATAGTTATTGGAAAAACCTAACGATTGCTACTCCTAGATCGAAGCCGCATAGAAAATCATATAAATAGATTAGTAAGTACCGTTTCCATTACAAAAATTTTGTCCTGAAGAAGCCAAAAGTGTTGCCAAACGGTGGCTATTTATTAAAAATCTGTTGTGGCCACCACAGTACTTCCCCGACTATTAGTTTTAATTACTTGATTTCGAAAAGGCTTTAATAGTAAAATTTAAATAAAATCTTTTTTCCCGAACTATTTAAGTTGATACCAACTTCGGCATGATTTGAATAACATATGAAAAAACAACTGACCATCGTTTAAAAATTGTTTTTTATTCTTCGACTAGATATTTTCCTAAAGAGCTTTAATTTGAAAATACACTTGAAAAAAATTGACTAATTTTTGGAAAATCGCTTAAATTTTATTTTTTACATTTTTACTAAACTTACTAAACAAATTCGGTATGCTTTGAATAATTTTCGAAAAGGCTTTAAAGTAAAATTTAAATAAATTTATCTTTTTTGCCGAACTATTTAAGTTGATACCAACTTCGGCATCATTTGAATAACATATGAAAAAACAACTGATCATCGTTTAAAAATTGTTTTTTATTCTTCGACTAGATATTTTTCCTAAAGAGCTTTAATTTGAAAATACACTTGAAAAAAATTCACTAATTTTTGGAAAATCGCTTAAATTTTATTTTTTACATTTTTACTAAACTTACTAAACAAATTCGGTATGCTTTGAATAATTTTCGAAAAGGCTTTAAAGTAAAATTTAAATAAATTTATCTTTTTTGCCGAATTTTTTAAGTTGATACCAACTTCGGCATCATTTGAATAACATATGAAAAAACATCTGATCATCGTTTAAAAATTGACTAATTTTTGGAGAAACAATTGAAAATCGCTTTAATTTTATTTTTTACATTTTTACTAAACTTACTAAACAAATTCGGTATGCTTTGTATAATTTATTAAAAAATTGACGATCGTTTAAATGTTATTTTTATTTTTTACTAGAATTCTTTTTCCGAGAGCTTTAGTTTGATACCATACACGATAGTATTTAAAAAAAAATAACACAGTTTAGTTGGTACCTACCACTCAAGATCTTAAATATAAAATTTCAGTCCAAAATTACAACGCGTTTTTAAGTTATTCAACATCCAGACAGACCGACAGACACACAAACACACAGACAGATAGTACCGGCAGACACACAGACCGATTGTCAAAAAATCACGATTACAATACTTACATAGGTCGGGAAGAAATAAACCTTGAGATCACAGTACTGAGTAATTTCTTAATAAAAATGGCGTTTAAAGATTTCGGAACAGGAGAAAAATGTATTCCACAGAAATGTTTTGAAACTCAGAGAGGTATTTCTTGCATATTGTTATTCGGAAGTTATCATATATCCACAATAGTAATGCGAGTCCTGTTCGCTTCATATTTATGATTTGGTGGGAGTGGAATGACAGGTGTATTTTGCAAGAAGAAACATACGTTCTCTGCTCGCTATTACAATCGAACTATGCCCTCGGGAGAAGTCACGAGCCACCCTTCCCTCAACTGCGGTGGCAACCGAGGTGGCAACCTCTGGTTGCCATTTCGCTGTTTCGGAAGCCGTAAGCATCGCGGCTTTTGTGTATGGAATATTTCTCTATGATATGTCACCTTTCCCATTACTTTTACAAATAACTCCTGCGATGTGAAAAGCGATCGAATGCGTTTTCTCAACGGATCTTGCACTTTTCCTCCTAGATTTCCCGGAGTGACACAAATTTTACAAAACAAAATCATGTTACTGCAAATACACTATTTTGGGAGTTGAAGTTTCGTGCTCTTACAATACCTATTGCATATTTACTGTGTGGTCCAAGAAAAAGGTGACTGGCATTTAAGGTTGTTGCCTACCAAAATCGATCACGACAGAAATAAATGAAAAATTTATAAGATATTAGAAGAATCTTCTGTTTCGTTTGGTAATTATGGAGCTGTAAAGTTGACCTCTTTTACATTCCAAAGCATAGGAAGGTGATGTTACGTGTACCTAAAGATTATATTAAATTTTCAAGGGAATCGTCAGTTTTATAATAATGATATTTAATTTTAAAGCCAATTCATCGAAGAATTGAGATTATACAGTATCAAAAATGCAACGATATGTCTATTTACCAGGCATTTTAAACGTAACTTTTAAACCTTACATACTACTAGTGATGCGTCAAGATGAGACGAGATGAGATTTTTCATTTCTCGTCTCGTCTCGTCTCGAATTGCCATTAACAGTGCTATTTTTTTTTACAGCTGACAGTCTGTGAAATGTCTCTTTCGTGCCTAGGCAATTAAATTATTTTTTTTCAATATCTGCACCGAAAATACCACCTGTCGTCCCTATTAGTAGGGACGAAAGTGAGATATTTCTGACCGGTCAGACTTTTCTGCCCTAGGGAGTAGGAAGTACTGACCGATCAGAAATACCTCACCTTCGTCTAGCCGCGGTAGTAATTCTGTCATATTTTTGTCTATTTAAACAAATAACTATTGGTTTTATTGTCACGTTTATTAATAATAATTGCATTATTTTCTAAAATTTATAAGTTTACTACATAAGCTCCGAGGTACGGGCAATATTCGTTATTATTGGTAAATTATTATATTACTTAAGTCATATAAGTTATTAAAATTAGAACTAAACCTAAATTCCTAATTAAGGTATGAATCTAAACATAATATAAAATAAATACTATTTTACAGATTGATGTAATTATATTATCACCTATAAATAATTAATTTAATCTATGTTGACAGGTTAACTTGACATTTTAGCAGAGTTTGGCATGACAACAAATAAAAATGCACCTAAAAATACGCAAAATAGGCGAATTGGTGGAAAGAATTTAAATATTTCAATATTAACAAATTGTTGAATAAAGTAAATAATTTTAAAAATTCGAGAAATCTCGACGAAAATATCGAGATTCGAGAATATCGATATTGTAATCTCGTCTCGAACATTTTTTAAAATTCAGTCTCGTCTTGACGAGACGAGAAATTTCGAGATGAGACGAGACAAGATTCGAGAAAGTTTCGTCTCGTCTGCATCACTACATACTAAGGGAAGAAAAGTTTACTTTCGGTTTGTACCATATCAGTCACGCAACGTGAGCTCGGCTATATCCTTTTCAATTTCGAACAACAAAGGTGTTAAGCATTCGCTGCGAGGGTGCTTTGCTTGGTGATACCGACATGTAGATGTAGATGTAGGTTTGTGATGTCCATTCCCTAGGGTTTCAGATCTCCCTGGTTTTCCCTCGGCCTCTTCGTTCTGGTTTCTTCACTCTTCGGCCAGTCACTCTTCTAAGCCCAACATTACACTCTCGCACACTCAAATATTCGTTTATAATTTATGCAGCCGACTCACTGAAGGATCAAATGTTGATCCGAATTTCAGAGATTTTGAAGGGGTCAAGAAGATGGATACAAATAATTAGCCGTGTGTTTTATAATAAACTAAAAATTTATTCAAAATACATGCAGAGCCAGATTAATGATTTCCTGGGCAGTAATTATTTTTTTCAGGAATTATTTTTGTTATTAAAACATAAATAAAATGAAAAATAAAATATACCTAATAATATACTATTTTAGTCTAAAGGCTAACGTTTCGCCACCTTTTGTGGCTTCATCAGGACAAAAGACTTAAAAAGTAAATCATCAAGGTGATGTTGTCCAATATAAAAAATATAAAAAATCGAGCATTTCTACTCCATGTAATCAGCACAGAAAACAGTTTTCTTTACTTTTAAGTCTTTTGCCCTGATGAAGCCACAAAAGGTGGCAAAACGTTGGCTTAAAATAAAATAAATTATTAATACAGACTGCATTTCTGGATATTTCCCCTATTATTTACTACACAAACAGTCGCTTAAAACTTTCTTCATAATAATATACATTTGGTAACAAAATGAAAGATACTACACCTACTATACTAAAATATATTAATTAAAAAACAACTGTTTATCAGTATCAAAATCTAATAAATTTTGAATAAATATATTGTAACGAGCGGCGCCTGGGTGGCGGCGGCCAAGCGACAAGCACGGACCAGTTTCCATTGTCTAGCCGTCGCGCTATTGTGTTGATGGCGCCAGAGGGGGATGACTCATCAGGTCACGCGATACGGTAATAAAATTTAATGACTTTCTGGAAGGAATTTATGGAATCTACCAGAATTACCGGCTGTGGATATATAAACGCTACCCGAGCAGACGGTGAGTCAGTCTACGATAGCATTGTGACATAAATAGAAGTCTACGGTTGAATGGTGACATAAATAGAACTAAATATTCATGTATTGTGACATAAATAGAGTTTAATGTTCTTTAGTGGTTAAATAAATAATTATAGTGTATAAATAAATAATATTAGTAGTGTTAAGTGTGTAAATAAATATTCTTAGTGTATAATTAGTGCTTTACGTTAAATAATAGTGCGTGTTTATTTAATTATCATTAACTTTTATCTTTTATTTTTCGTTATTAAACTTGTTATATAAATATTCGTGTTTTACTGATTTTACACTTCACCTAAATAAATAAAACCGTTACAATATGAATATTAATTTTTTAATTGTATTGTATTGTATTAGAATTTCGGGATTTGAACCTCACGGGTTTGTATCCCTAGGGTGACTTGATAGCACAAACAGTATTAATTGTTTACTTATACTTTGCCACAGCGTTTTTTACTTTACTACCATGTGTGTTGCCAGTCAACCCGGCGCAAGCCCTTGTTACAGTCTTTAGCCGGTGCCCGATAGATAGAGGTTGCCAAGTTCATTAGATCCCAACTTGGAATGGTAACGGGAGTAGGTACCGATCCAAATCAGGCCATGAAAATTTGCTGGCCTGACCGGGATTCGACCCCACGACCTCTGTAAACAGAGCCTAGCGTTATACTACTATGCTATCTCGCCGTATTTTTTAATAATTAAGGAAATGTCACCGGTAACAGTTAACTTAATTGCAAACAATTTATAATTTTATAAAATTACGATAATAATGATTTATTTTATTTATTATGGTCCTAGTTGTGAAGATTATTAGACGAGGCGAAGCCGAGTTTGATTTCACGACGTGTACCATAATGATATGTTACGATCCGTACCTATTGCATACAAAATTTTATCTGCTAGTGTAAATAAGTCAAAATAGAAATAAATTATTTGGTAGGTATGCTATCTTTAAAACTGCCTAAACGAGCTATTATGGTTCTCAAATTGAGGCTTAGTATCTTGTCTTTATGACACGGCATCAGAAAAATATTTTTTCTACTCTTGGTATTAAAACATCATTTAACGAACTGGTTTCCATGGCGCTAAATGACATTTTAATCACACCTCGACAAGCCGTGGCTTTGGCCGTTTTTAGTCACGGGCTGAACATAGCAACTGACATTTAAGCACGGGATGAAGTTGGTTCCTATATTTTACATTAAATTTCTGTGAAAAACTGAGGGAAATTAATGGTTTCTTTCAATCATTGTCAAAAATTTCCAATATAACTTGCCTAAGTAGAATTTTGTAGCTATGTACCTATAATATCAATGAAATTATTAAAAATGAAATTTTACATATTTATGAATGTATGTTGTTTAATTTGTTATCGTAGAAAAAGTACCTATAGTATGTGACTCATTTAGTCGTTTATAAACTCGTGACTAAAATGACATTTATAAAACTTGATATACATAATATACTATTTTATATATTTAAACTTTATTTTTAAAATAAATTACATTATTGTTTTAAAGAAACAAACCATATCAAAATTCTTGGTCTTGAGCGTCTAGTTTTGAGTTTTGGTCTTGATTTTTGATCCTAGTCTTGTCTCGAGTATTAATCTTGACTTTGTAAAAACCAAGACCAAAACCAAGTGTAGTCTTGGTATTGTCCGAAGCACTAGGTACTTCTGTGCTTACACTAATGAATTACAATTAATTAGTCCTAATGCCCCGTATGCATCAATCTGATTGCAAGTTTCTTCTGGACAAAGAGCTCATCTCGCCAGCCTTCCTGCTGTCCCGCAGGAGTTGGCAACTTGCTCAGAGGTCCCTGGTCCCTGCATCCGATGAAAGCAGTCTCAAGTGACAGACCTAGCCTCTAATTAGTTCCCTAGGGAACCGTTCCTGGTTATTTTTACTTTCTTATACGCACATTACATACTGCCCGCATTGTCATCACGCGGGAGGGGAAACTGTGTCCAGTAGTTCAATTAAATTGGGCGTAATACTGTTGTAATGCCGAATGGCATTTCAATTTATCATAATAATTGCAATTTTGATCTATTATTGATGCATCAGTAATTATGTTCTAATTCGGATATTATATTTCGGAGACGAATGTAATTATTTGGGCGGATAACTGACTGTGTGGTTCTAACAACTGCAGTCCAGTTTAGACATCTTTAGAGTCTAAACTGGACTCTTGAGATGTACGATCGTACACCTCAAAAGTAGTAATGTAATTAATTTATAATTTGAATTTTAACAATGTAACATTCTCTTTGAAAATGACCTAAATAAAGGTCGAAATGTCGCAAATTTAAAATAAATAATTATAGCCAACTATCAATTGAAAATTTTTTCAACAACACTCAGTTTTCGGAAACGAAAGTAAATAAAGTAATAATTGAATATCTATTCAATTTTAGCAGCCCGTGTACGTTTTTCCGACTTCCTAGAATACTTTCGATCTTACTTTTTCTCTATTCCACACTTTTCCCAGTACTACGGCTGCCTGAAACCAGCCCGAAACTCGTACTTTGCCGCATCCTAACTATGCAATGTTATTTTGAAGTTGAAATATACTGTAAAATTGTTTTCGTTGCGAGTAAACTGTCTGATTATTATTGACTTCAGGATAATGTTTTTACAAACATTTAATAAGAAAAGATGGATCTACAGACGTGCCTTTTTAAAATTTTAAAAATTATTTTTTATCGTGAGATAAAACCGTGTAAATTTTGCATTAATTGGAAATTGTTTTGAATTTTTCGGAATTTTTATAATCATGTACAAAATTTTAAGAAGGCACATCGGTAGATCCATTCTTTCTCTATTAAATCCTTGTTGGAATAATATTTTACCATTCTTGTACTGGCCACAAAACATTCGCTACGTTAGTACATTTTATGCTGAATTTTAGGTGGTAGACGGGCTTCTTAATATGTAGCGGTGAATTTCAAGTTCCAACAATATTCAATTATTCAATTTAATGGTGGAATCAAGTGTGATTATTAAATATGACAGTTTTCTATTGATTTATTGAAAACTCTGAGGATTGAATGTTCATTATCTTGTTTATTATTTATAAATTGGTAAAAAAATTCACAATTATTTTTTATTTATTTATTTTATTTAACGGATATGCACTCAACAGGAATAATAAAATTGACAGAAAGTTAGATGTTATTATAGTGGAATTTAATTTAACCACTCGGGATCTCGTGTAAGAACGGAAAAAAGCTCCAAACTTTAGTTTATGTTTACCCCTTACTATTTTAAGTTTATTATGTGCATGCTATGTTTCTCAAACTTAAAAATAAATGCAAACCTTCAAACTGAGTGAGGCTTTAGCGGTGTTAAATAGTAATCTTTCTAATTGGATAAAAGTATACCTACTGGCTGAAAAACGAATGAATTAAATCTAATAACTGTTCTTGTTCTAGGTCCTTACGATGGCGAAGGCACCACAGAAGCAACTTTTAATCCGCGTTCGCCGTTCCAGATTGAAAAACAGGAAACCAATGACAGCTTGGAGTCCGGTGAGTGTTTAAAAATCTTTTTGTTATGTTATTTAAATTACGCTTTCTACGGTTGGTACAGCAGTACCTAATACATAAAATATATATATCTATTCTATTAAATGAGCAAGGAATTGTATGTTTTTACGGTCATGCTATCTCGAAAACGGCTCTAACGATTTTCTCGAAAGTTGGTATATAAGAGGTTTTCAATCTCAGGAATCTAACGGAGTAACTCAAATTTTCCAGAAAACTCGTTTTCAGCGAGTTTTTCACTGTTCAAAAATACACTAGGTTACGCCTATACCACGTCTTCTCGAATATTTTACTGTATACACTTCTGAGCGTATCTAATTGCCGCGCTGTGACTCTACCTATGGCCATACCTATTAAATAAATTTTTTGATTCCAACATAAATTCTTACCTGATGTGAGGTGGTCAAAAACTCTACCTATGGCCATACCTATTAAATAAAATTTTTGATTCCCATATAAATTCTTACCTGATGTGAGGTGGTCAAGAACGGTACCTGTGGCCACACCTATTAAATAAAATTTTAGATTTCCACAAATTCTCACCTGATGTGAGGTGGTCTAGAATGGTACCTATGGCCATACCTATTAAATACAATTTTTGATTCCCATATAAATTCTTACCTGATGTGAGGTGGTCTAGAATGGTACCTATGGCCATACCTATTAAATAAAATTTTTGATTCCCATATAAATTCTTACCTGATGTGAGGTGGTCAAGAATGGTACCTATGGCCATACCTATTAAATACAATTTTTGATTCCCATATAAATTCTTACCTGATGTGAGGTGGTCAAGAATGGTACCTATGGCCATACCTATTAAATACAATTTTTGATTCCCACATAAATTTTTACCTGATGTGAGGTGGTCAAGAAAGGTACCTATGGCCATACCTGTTAAATAAAAATTTTTATTCCCACATAAATTCTTACTTGATGTCAGGTGGTCAAGAATGGTTCCTATGGCTATACCAAATGCAGAATAATACCGTACTAGATGTTTACCAAGATGAAGATTTTTTCCTTGAAAATTTGGAAGCCTTTACATTAAAAAATCTTCAAATTAGCTTTTAATACTTAAAATCATTTACTTCTGTATGTTATGTTCTACTGCTGGTTTTTCAAAATTTTTATTACCTAATCATTTGTTATTTTAAAATTTATTATTTTGTATAATTTATTAAATAATATTTATTGTGTTAAAATTGTTTTAATTTTATCAACTAAGTAACCATTCCATTATCCTTTTAAACAGGTAGTCAATTGATCAAAAAATAAATTCACAAAAAGAGTTTGGCTAATGAGACCAGATCGTAGATCGGCATCCCGATATTATATATATATATATATATATATATATATATATATATATAATATACATATATCGGTTATGTTCTGGATTTCATTTTTCGGCTTGGACTAGTGATGCGTCGAGACGAGACGAGGCGAGATTTTTCTCGTCTCGTCCCGAATTTGAAAGTTTGCTCAAAACCAGAGAGATACAGAAAGAGCATCCGTTTTAAAGTTTGGGTTAGCTATCCGACATTTATAGTTTGAATTGTGCAAACAAGTATACTTAAGGATACCGAAAATTGATAAACCCTTATCCTATAAAATACTTCATTGCCAATAATTTTACTGACATATTTCTTGACCACAATTTTCTTAATTCACAAGGAGTAAGAACCATAGCAATTAGCTCTATATCTCAGACGTTTATCTGTCCTTTTTAATTACAAATACTTCTACAGTGTTTTATATTAAATTTATGTAGGTATATGAATTGACTACTTGCATGGTACTGAAATAGTTATTTACATTAGTGCGGTAGGGTCAATTTTACAACGCGAGGTTCTATATTAAAGTACGGCGCGAAGAGGAGTGCTTTAATAAAACCGAGCGTTGTACCTAATGCACACATGATTATTATATTATATTATATTTTTTGGTCGACATTTATTTAAAATATCGTATTTTCTATGAGGTTAAGTGAGATGCATTTGACATTTTCCCCAAAATTTTCTTTTGTCAAGTAGCCTTGAAACAACTGCTTTGAGATGTCGCCAGTAAATGTCACATTTAAAATTAATTTATTTCAGACTCTATTAAACAATATATTGTGCAAATTAGCGCTTTTGCAGGCTTTTTTTTATTTTAAAGTTACCTTTTTATTCAATAGCATTTTAAAGAAATTGGGTAATAACAAACTATATGCGAAAACAGTTATGATACTACCATAGACGTCAACGATTCTTGATTGTTATGTTTACAATTCAGGAGCCAAAAATTATAAGTTAGAGAATAAAGTATATAGCTGGTATTTTGTTTGTTTGCTCTAATTACTATAAACGACTATACCCGTATGTATTCCACCTTTATTTTTACAACTGTTTCAATTCATTGTGGCATAGTATCTACAAGTCCTAAACATTCTTTTCTGGAGACAAAATCCCAAATATTCTACAGTCTGTGTCACAATTCTTTGATTTTTCAAATGATTTTTATTCGGTTCCATATAGTTTCGACTGTTGATTTTATTTAAGATTGTGTAAAATGTATTGCAGTTTTCAATAAATATAAGATACAGTACATTATACTTGTATTTTGATTTTAAACTTAGAACAAAAAACGACTTCAATGAGACGAGACTCGTAAAGTGAGTATTGATAATATTCTATTTAAAATATTATGCAAGTACTACCCTATTGGAAAGTAGGTACTCAATACGGCAATAATTTATTTATGAATCTGAAAATCTGTACAAAATATTTAAGATGTTTTGGAGTGAACTGCGCAAGTAGGTACTATAAGCAGGAATCTGGAGCGATATTTATTTGTATTTCAGGTTCGGTTACGGTTCAAACAAATAAAATCGGTTCAGGCTTGAGTAGGTTCCAAGTGGTTTAGAATATAAAGGTTTAAAAACCTCTATTATTTCAGGTTTTTTCAGGTTTCGGTTCAAAATTAATATTTATTAAAGTAACGCACTTTACTTGTTTACTTGACAAAAAATCAATGTTGTATTGTGAAAAGGAACTAAAAATAATAAAATTAATAAACATTCACAAGTTTATACGTACTAAATAAATGGTTATCAATACTTTTAGTTTAATTATTATTTAATTAATAAATACTTCTAACTCAAGAATAAATAGGCACAATTTTAATATTGCAGTCGTTAGTCAAGCCACATACCTATACCGAAAATCTTATTCGCTTTTATTAAAAAATATTTGCTAGGTTTCCTTTAAATTACACCTATGATGATTATACAGTAAAAAAGGCTCGCTACAGATACCTGAGTAACAGTAATCTTGTGCCGGAAAATGGCATGACAATGATAATTTTAACCTTGATAATTTAAACCTTTAAGTATAATGTTTCGGTTTAGGTTCAGATTCGAAGAAAATACAGATTTTTTCGGGTTTATGGTTCAGGTTCGGGTTCAGCTCCAGGTCTCTGACTATAAGTTAGTAGTTGATAATGTTTGCTACGCGGTAACAATAGGACAGTTAGAGTTCAGTTATGCAGTGCGTTGATCCTGGCATCAATTAAAATACCCTCAGAACACGGAAATTGTATCTTTCGACGCCATTAGCCGCCCTTGTGGTCTGTCGGTCAGTTCTGCGCGGGTCAGACTCTCAGGACATTACTATATGCACTGCGGGATCGCTGGGTAAACCGAGAGAACTTGCCCAGGCTGGATAGTGGTGGCGTACAGCTAGTGCGGTTATTCTGTCTTGCATTTGATATTCCCTGGTCCCTCGTACGGGCTACTGGGACGTAATGTTATTCGAATGATGTTTTGGTCTTGAGAAACATTAAGGATCCACACTGAAAACACCATAATAAGAAATTATTGTATTAGACTCATTATGGAATGAACATGAGAATGTTTACTTACAAACTGTGCAACAGTTCACAACATTGCAATTACCACACTAAGATATTTGTATTTCATAACTTCGAGTACAATCGTTAAAGGTATATGTAATTATGCTGATTACGAATTTTAAAAAATTCTAAAAATTAAGGGTTGTTTACCTGCAACATTTTTGTTATACTGCACTGGATTCGTTTTCTTATTAAACACAAACAATAGAAATAGGTAATCAACATCTTAAATTACATAATACTAGTAAAATAAACAAGCAAAATTTAATTATTTTAATGAAACAATAATTACTTCACCTAGTGGCAGTGGCAACGAAAAATTTTTGACTGGGAAACATGGAAATTAATTTTGCGATTTAAAAAAATTATTTCTGTTTCGTAATCTACTACTTACCCTCAATTTTATAACATAACTTCAAAACCAGGCTGTAGAACTGTGGCGTGCAGAATTGTATTTCTCGCACTTTAATTAACCTGTAACCATATTTTTAAAAAAATCAAAATTTGTAATATTTTTTGTCCATCAAAAAATTTCATCTCTTAATACCTCGAAAACGGCAAGATATGTGTTATTGATCTGATTCCTCGCACCAAATTACATGGGTATACAAATTTTCATAAAAAAATTCCGACTGGTACATTTTTATGAAGGATCATCGAAAATCGAAGAAATCCTAAGGGATACCCCTTAGTAAAAAGTCGATTAAAAAAATCTTGAATAAAAAATGTATCAATCGGAATTTGAAGCTGAAAATTTGTATTCCCATGTAATTTGGCACGAGGAAGTCATTGGTGAAAAGATCAAAAACGCTTCTATTGCCGTTTTCGAGAAATCAAGGCGTGAAACTTTTTGAAGTAAGTACCTACTAAAAGGAGTAAGAATAAAACGCTGATCAGCGCCGACCGCTTTAACAAAACAAATTAATACTCTTTTTGAGTCCCAAATGATCAGTTTTTGTAGAAACTAACTAAATAAAGAAACCTATAATATCCTTTTTGAGTCTACATATTCGGTTTTGGTAAAACTGAAAACTCTAATTGAACTGAACTAAATAAAGATACCTTATACCCTTCTTGAGTCCCACATGGTTTGGATTGATTTTGTTCTTTTTTACGTGCATCTGTGCATTTCTTCGCAGATCAGCGCGTTTCAGAGGTCAGCGCTGATCAGCGTTTTATTTTTTCCTGACTAAAAATACGAACGCAGAGTTCCATGGTTCAGTGGCAGTGGGAACGAAAATTTTTTGACTGGGAAACAACAATTTTGCGATTTTAAAATAAAACATTTTTATTTGTAATCAGCATATCAAACAACATGTACCCTTAACGTATGTACCTGAAGTTATGAAACACCCTGTATAATTATTTACTTTAAACATTATTAATTAATGATTGAAATTTGTTTACTACCTTTTCGAAAATACGGGTGCGGATATAAATAGGCCAAGTTTATTTTTATTTTTGAAGTATTACAGTAATTACACTTTTGGCACAGTATTACTTCGAAACATACACAGTAAAAAATTTAAATATTGATTGATAACTGTTAAGTAACATGTACGTGTGTGTTGAGTTTTATCTTCTTTTAACGAAAGATTTCTGTAAAATAGTTTACATATGATATTCTTTACTTTTTAATAACTAATTATCACCCTGAGGAAAATTGAGTTACAGTCGAAACGACGGTGTTTCATTGGTTTTTATTAAATTGACTGCTTCTCAACATCCAGTCGAGAAATCAATATTCCATTTATTTTGAATGGTTGATGGAAATAGTAGTATGAATTAGAGGCGGTCACGGGTCACGTCGTGTCGATTTTGAAATTTTGGATCGTGAACGGGCCTGAGGGTGAGTGACACGAAATGTATCGTGGGTGATTGGGCGTGAGTGAATTTTTTTCGGGCGTGAGTACAAAAAACAAAAATGATAATTGCGGGTTATTGATTGATCGAAAAAATTAGAGCAAAATTTGTTCATCTCACTACGATTTTGCTGAGTAAAAGTAACTTTTTATTATACAATTTCATAAAAATATTTTTACGTGATTCGAATGTGACTCGTCACTCGTCGTGCGTGATCGGGCGTGATTGTATTAATAAATTCGTGAGCGTGAGTGGTAGTGAGTCGCAAACGAAAAATGCCATGCGTGATTGGACGTGATTTCCTTTTTAATGTAAGTTTCCAAGCCTATGGCTTTTATAGAAATACTTATTGGATATCAATTTTCAGCATATGTATGTTATAGGGAAGTGATAATAATTGTTAATTTTGATAGATTTATTACCTTTTTATCGAAATTAAAATGTAACTCTTTTGAAACGTGCAATACCATGCGTCATGTGTGACGCAGACGACATTGAAATCAAACCGTGAGTAGATTTGTTCGTGTAAGTTCGTTTTCTGTCGTTTATTTGACTACGGAATGGACGTCGGACCATCGGTTAATTTTTAAATTTTGATATGACAAGTTCACGTAGTCAAGTTGGGTTTACAGATTCAAACACGGTTACTTACAGTTTATTGAAGAATTTTTGAGTTGGTTTTGATCGAAATCGATATGCACAATCACTTCACTCTTTATAAATATGTTGAAATTGTTATACACGTGGGTAGGTAGGAAACAAGTATTTAAAAATGATTTCATATAACGGTATGAAACAGTTTGGTTATGTGTTTCTATTCATGTTGACAGGGTGCTGTTGACTGTGTAAGGTAAGACCTACGTATCGGTCCTTGTTAGCGCGTTGAACGTTCTCAGGTCCGTTGACGTCACACCGTCACAAACAGCATAGTATTTCGCGGCACCTATTTTTTTAAACTTTATGAAATTTTGTCTGGCTAATTAGCAACTTTTTGGTAAAAAGAAAAAATACGAGTAATGTATCCGTATTTTTTTTATTATACCCGGGGTGTAATATTTTAATGTATAGATTAACATAGAAAACAAAAATATCGGGGAAAGCCCCATTTCGTGAGCGTGCGTGATCGTGAAGTTATTCACGTGGCCAGCTCTAGTATGAATCTGGTTAGTTTTCTGATTTGCGTATTTGGGTGGGCGATGTGACTGTCTAGGGTGACGGAGGTTGTCTCGAATGACGGATATTCCAGTGAACCCTTCGTGTCGTTCAACATTGAACGAGGATTCCAGGTTCCACGTACCCCGAGTCATGAATGATAAGTGTGACAATGACAGACCAGCCACTCGTCACGACGTCGCACCGCTTCAATACACTTTGGGATTTCATGCATTTTTAAATGCGCCTGTATAGTGCTCTTTTAGGATTTACCGTGATTTACGTTTAGCACATCTACCGCTGGTGGCTGGTGGCTGCTGGCTGATACCACCGACATGTTCTATCTCCAACGTCCAGATACCGACACTCACTTGTCACTTATTTATTCTTCTACAATCTACACCTTCTCTCATCATTTGCATTATTTCATTCTACTTATAACTTCCCACTTCCATTTCCCCACAAATCGTCCATGGAACGTTTCAAAATATCCTCGAAAATATCTTATTTTTGTAGAGGAGACTAGTTGGTTGTGACATTTTTTAGTAAATTTATCTTAACGTTTTATTGAATGAAATTGTTATGAAACAAATTTGTAGAAATTAATGTTTTAATCTTTGTTTACAAGATTTTCCATAACGAACTACTAACTTACTTAAAAAATAATATAAGCTATGTTAATGAAAGACATGATTATTCCACAAGGCAAAATGCAAATTTCATTATTAATAGATATAATAAAACCAGTACTTCAAAATCAATGTTTTGGGCCGAGTCGGGCCTGTTATGGTACGGGCTTGGGCCGAGCCGGGCCTGTTATGGTACAGGCTTGGGCCGAGCTGGGCTTGTTATGCTACGGGCTTGAGCCGAACCGGGCCCGATATGCTACGGGCTTGAACCGAGCTGGGTCTTTTATGCTACAAACATAGGACGAGCCGAGCTTTTTAAATTAAAATCTTATTTCTAAGTTATATATTACAATAATTTCCTACAGTTACTAAACAAATTTGGAGAGCATTATACTAAAAAAATTGTATGATATGTAACACGATAACACGTACACAAACTAAATTTTAGAGGTTTAGTTAGACCGGGCCACGTCGGGCCGGGCCGGGCCGGGTCGGGCCGGGCTTCAAAAAATCATGGGCCGATAGGGCTGAGCCGAGCCGGGCCGGGCCGAGCGTCAACAAATCATGGGCCGGGCTTCGAAAAACCATGGGCCGGACAGGGCCGGGCCTTAAAAAATCTCGGGCCGGGTAGGGCCGGGCTTCGAAACATTATGGGCCGGGCCGGGCCGAGCCGGGCCAAATAGCAGGTGGGCTTCGGGCTGTCCGGCCTTTGGTAAAATATGAAATTGTCGGGCCGGGTTGGGCCGGGCCTAATAATAGTCGGGCTTCGGGCGGGCCGGGCTCCAAAATTACGGCCCGTGCAGTGCTCTAGAGAGGGTTAGATAGAAGAACAGTCCATTGTCAGGAGGAAAATAAAGTAACTAAAATAAAAAATACAATGTCAATTTATTCGTTTATAAACTAAATAATACTGAATATATTACAACAAATTTCATTACTGGGATATAATTTTATAGATGATTTAATAATATATCCTGTTGTAAAAGCAGGCTAGGAACATTGAAAAGGTTTTGTGAATTTGAATGTGTTGAAGATTTAAAATGCAGGTAGTAATATTTAATGAATAAAATGAAAGAAGGGACTGGGCAGCGGTTAGAATATGTGAGAGAGATTTTGTAAATGGTTGGCAGTGAGAGGGACCGATGTGGACGTCTACCAGTGGCGTAATCGAGAAATTCTGTCGAATAGTTGCTTTGGTTTTCAACTACGATACTATCTACGGCCCATTTCTCACAAATTGCGATAGTAGACAAATACAAAAAGTACAAAACTGTTGTATATGATTTATATAGTGTGGATTATATGCAGGAAAATGTGATTTAAATATGCATGCCATATGCATTGAAATAATTCCAAAATATACTCACTTTATACACAAAATTAAATAAATATGCAATATTTTACAAATATATGCAGATATGCAACATATTATTCATTTTTACTATAGTTTATTTATAAAAATCAGGGGAAAAGATACATTTTGTCAACAATGCACAAGACTGAAGAGTGTGGATTGTGATGAAATATGCATGCAATATACATTGAAATAAAGCCAAAATATGTCCAATATATGTACTAAATAAAGCAAAGATGTAACTTAATTTTATTCATTTTTACTAATTATTTATTTATTTAAATCTCAAAACAAATTACATTTTACCAACAATTCACAAGAATATCATATAAAATAAACAAAACAACGTATAACTTCTAAAATACGACTTTGGTACGTACCTACCTTTAGAATAATAATTGTATAAAAATTTCAGCGAATATAAATTTTATACACATTACATATTTTTGAAAAAATTGAAATTTTGAGATAAAAGGTACAAAATATGCAGTTATATGCATTTATAATAAATATATGTAAAAAATATTGAAATAAACAAAAATATGCAAAAAATTATAGGTACTACCATACTTTGATATATTTTTGTATGAAATGCAAACATTTAAAAAAAATACCAATATGCACAATAATACAATACATGCAAATGCGTATAATCTGCACTCTAATTATTTATGTTAGGATTGCGTAGAAGAGATCATGTCACTATGCGAAATCATGTAAGATGGTTAAACATGCATGAAAACAGATTATATAATATCGTTGTTTAGCTCCACACACGGTTCACAGCAGATTTTCCATACATCTTAATAAACTATCATGACTTCCTTGTACGCCTATTAAACTGTTCATACTTTTCTTAATAACTAAAATGTAGAATAATATTAAAAAATCTGACGTGGCCACCACAAGACCTCCCGCCATACCTACTTTATTCTTTTAACTTATTATACAAATATATTAATATATAAGTACTACTACTATAAATACTACTGCTACTATACTCACAAATATATTTTAGTCATTTTATTTAAACTGCAGAAGAAGATATAAAGCATATTTTACTATTGTCACTGTCATGTCATAATAATTTAAATTTTACGTATGTTAATCGATCATGGACTACAAGATACCGAAATACTAAATTATAAATATATACTTTAATTATACTTAAATGATACCAGATACAAAAATATTTATAAAATACCGATTGTAGGTAATAATCACATAATCTTTCATTTAAAATAAAAAAAATTGTCTTAAATTTAATATTTATCGAAATATTTGAAAAAAGTACTACTTCCGGTTTGTAGATTGAAACAAAAAATAGGAGGTGCACAACTAGATGCTATAACAGTCCTAAATACAAAATTTCAATTTTTACGTCTAACCGTATTTGAGTTATGCGACACACATACGTCCGTACATACGTACGTACGTCCGTCCGTCCGTACGTACAGAAAAGGTCAAAACGGATATTTCCATAAAAATATGAAATCCGAAATTTTTCGCGATTACAATACTTCCTTTTTACTCTGTACACGGAAGTAAAAACATTCAGCTACATTTGTCCCATGGTTTTAAATAGACTTCCCAAAGACGTACAATCGTCGATATTATAAAGACGATCGGTCATTTTTTTATCGTTTACTGGCTCTGTTTCCATGGTAGTAGGTTTTGTTTACAAATTAGAAGGCGGTAAGAACTCATGAAGAAGGCGATAAGCACTAAACTAGCGTTTTTCAATTTGTGGGGTGCCCCCCCCCCATGTAGGGGGGGCCAAACTATCTGAAAAACTTTTTATTGAATCAACGAAAAACAAAAACAAAAATAATATTCTTAAACAATAAATATAAATGTAAAATATATGTTTATTACAAATTACAGTAGATAAGTCGTTGGTTGTATTTCCTGCTAACTGTACTTGCATATACTTACTTTCCGGAGCATTCGGTATTGGGATATTGGACATTGGACTAGTAAGATATGCCGCTCTGTAATTCATCTAACAAAGGCGCACTTTTGTTTGGTTCTTACCTACCTACTTATTTCTTTGTAACCGTAGTGCAATATTACAAAATACTAGTTTAGGTTCTTATCTTGTTATTTTATAAAATTGAAGCAAATCACAAAATAAGCGCTTGGCTTTTAAATCCGACTGAACATACAAATTTCTCCCATAGAAGACACAACAGACGACAAGAGTGAGATGGAGTTAGCTAGCTAAGCTGCGGACATAGAGACAGAAGGAACCAATACATGGGACGGCCGGAGCGCAGTCGAAATTTCATAAAACGTATACTTTTATAATTCATAACATAAGAAAATTACCTTGTTTCTAAAAATTATAAAAAATACACTACCGTGACCCTAAAAGATCAAGGAAACTTTTGTAAAGAATACTATTTTTTGATTTAGGCCTTAGTTTTTTAGATAAACGAGTGTAATATAAAATTTGATTGATTTTTCCATTGTTTTTTTCGAGTAAATTTCTGAAGCCCGTAAGCCACAATATATCGAGTATAATTCAAAAAATTATTAAAAATCAAATTTAGTGTGTCGAACAAAGGCAGCAATAGCGAACGCGCTCTAAAAGTGGCATCGAATTTTTTGTACGAGTATTATATTATATTTATAAGACAAAAGAAATAATCAAACGCATTATTTATATAGGTACTGTATAACATGTTACCTACAGTGTGACGCATGAATTTTAAAACATTTTGTATTTAAAATGCCTTAAATTAAACATGTAAAAGTAGTATTTTTCTTTTTATTCGACATTTTTTTAAAACAATACTAAGACCAAATTTGGTAAAATCGATGCGTCGCACTGTAGAATGAATATTAAATATTATCGTAAAAAATTCCAATGTTCTTACGTTAGTATTAGATTCAATATTTTACAAACCGAAGAGCACTGTTTTCCCTCTTTATGTAATTCGGAAATTCGGAAATTCGGAAGTCAATATTGTAATCCATTAATGAATGGCAGCTATTTTTGTGTGTTAACATAAAATTTCACTCTATTTAAAACATTTGGAAATTATCACTTATAATACCATAAGTAGTCGTAGTTATGTCGATTATTTTTCTGGTAGTATTACGAATGTGCTTGCGAATCATACCCAAGCACAAGGTACATGAGTGTATAATATACTACCAGAAAAATAATCTACTTAACTATGACTACGAATGGTATTCAAGAGATTATTCATTGAATCAAATCCAGTTTTAAATTAAAAGGCAAAAAATTTTGTTATCCATGATTTCAGAAAACAAATATTTTGAATAAATTTAGACGTAACGTCATATTAATGTGTTTTATGTATGTTTTGGTGTTTCTTTACAAATAAAATACTAAATTTCAAGTGAAAAATGTTGTAGACCTTTGAAGAAAACCCAGAGATATAAATGGTGCAATAAAAATGGGAAATATATAGATTATAATAAATATGTTCCATAATATTCAAACTGTTAACTAATAACAGATAAAATTGTTGATTTGTTTTAACACTACTGTCGTTGATGATACGATTATAAGCTTTGAATATAACGCGAATATATGTGATTTAAATGTTCAAAGAGACTCTCGTCGCTTAGCAACATCCTCGGTATTATAAATCGCATAATATTTTTGTTATATTAATAGCAATTTAACATTTAAAAATGTTCTCTTATGTAATTCTTATGTATTCGTTCATTGTGAATTAGGACTTACAGTTACGCTACGCCACTGCACGTACAGCATCAGCATCAGCTTTCCTCTATCCGTTATCCTGGTCTATCGCGTCGAAATTCAAATGAGGCCTGTTACACGCAAAACTGCATTAGTTAATTATGAGACATGGACATGGGGTCCGTATGATGCAGACAATGCACAAATGTATTCCTGAGTTTGAAAATCCTCGGACGTGTTAAGTGTAAAATGTTGTTACGTCCACCATGCCAGCCTCAGGTCGCGCTTTTCAAACGCTAATGCCTGATTTAATTGGAACTTTGTGACATATCGCATTTCAAACTAAAATACTCGGTGTGAAATTGATCCGCGGCGCACCTGTATGGTCACTGGTCGCTTCACTTTGCCTCTCGTAACTCGTACGGTACCTGTCACTGCCCGTTCCACATTCACTTTGCCATTTCGTGTGACGATCGCCGGGTAAATGTTCACCATTTTCGCCTCTTTTGACCAGGGTTGGCTCGTACACTGCCCCTACTCTACTTCTCAAAAATAAATTGCCCTTGTAGTCGAGTCAATAAGGCGCAAAAGAAGCGGATAAAAAATTTTCTTTAACCATTTTTATTATTTTTATATTAGGCAACTATTCGGTATTCTGCCTATTCGGCAGGTTTTTTCATTATTCGGTCGAACACCGAATATTAACTTACTATTCTGCCGAATACCGAATAGTTTAACCTCACATGTAACATACAGGGTGGCGCACTTAAGACGATCCACCCTTAATAACTTGGAAACGGATTGTGATTAGCATACCCGGTTTGCGCTATATGTTTTAACATCTAGGGAGAGACATTTTTTTACTAATATTTTTGTTTTTTTAAATCATCTCACCCCCACCGCTTTCAATTTTAAAATCTCAAATGGCAATATACCCTTTGTGGCATATCATATGATAGCTCTTGAAGAATGCTATACAGTCGCGTCAATAAAATTGATATTTGAATACACCGTTTTAAAGTTAGCAACAACAGTTGCGGGGAATGCTATGAAAATGACAATAAAAAAAAAAGAACAATGATACCTAAAAAATTGTTTTTTCTACAATCGATATATAAAGTTGATATTTACATCGTCACTATGGTTTCTATATGACATACTTTAAGGCACTGAGTGCTTAAAAACGATGCTCATTACTCTTTTAAGCACTGAATGCTTTAAAGAAATGTCTCTTATATTTAAAAAAAAAACAAATATAAACATTTTAATGTTTATTATAAATATTAATTGTACAATTTTTCAAATTACAAATTTCTATAGTTGATGAGGCTGCTGCTGCCGTTGTCCTATGAACATTTTGATTTTCTCCCACAATTTCAATATTTGAAGATGCTGAACACACTGAAGAGTTTGGAAACCAGGGGGTACTGTTTTCAGAAATATTTTCATCTTCAATTCTTGGTTTTTTCGGCAAGTGTTTTTCGCCAAGAATACTTATATTTACATCCTTACCGTTATTAGCGGATGTATTTTTATTTACACCGAGAATTTTTTCCGAGATCATCTTCTTATTTTCTATTGAACTTTCTACGTATCCTTCTGCGACGGAAGTTGAACGCCATCCACCATGCCTTTTCAGTATGGACATGCTAACCCCAGCATCGGCCAATAAAGATGCTGATGATCGTCTTAAACAATGGCCAGTATATTCACTGGCATTAGGAAGGTTCAGATAATTAGCAATTTTTTAGGTATTGCGCCCGTAGTATTGATGCCGACAGGTTGGCTAGAGCATTTATAATTTCTGTATGACACGAAAAATCTTCCATGATTTGCATGAGACGGACGCAAAGTTGCGTATTTTCTAAATATATCTAAAAAATTGATTCCATCAATACTACCTTCTGTTACTGTAAACAGTCTAGAAATTTTTGTTTTTGTGTTCGGAATATTAATTTTGATAAACGATGAAGCATCTACAATATTTTCTAACTGCATGAAAGTAAGTTCCTCCCTCCGACAAGCTCCAGACAAACCAACAATTAAAACTACCTGAAATATGAATTAGGTATATCCCAGCAAACACAGTTAGATAACTATGATGTGGCATACATAAAACACGTACACCATTCATGTCTACTGCCATATGGCATGCAACATATATGGAGCTTGCATGCGCTTTCCTATGTCAGCCATTCTCACCATGTATGCCACATGGGAGTTACGTTTGAAAGACAACGGTACTGCTATATGGCCACGGCAGGTTACCGCCATATGGCATATAGAAATGGCAGATACATTTCTGTATTACGTACTATATAAAATGTAGCAATAATTATTTTATTTATATTAAAAAAAGCAACATTTTATAACTAAAAGTTGAATCCATCGAGAATCCATAGATCCGGAGAGAGATACAAATGTTAATTTGATATTTGCTGGATCGTGCTGGATTTGAACCATGGACCTGAACCTTCGGGACGATGTTCCTATACGCCGCAAACCGCTCGGCTAATCTGACATATCGTATAGTTTATATGAAATATCAATTTAAAGTGTACAGTATAGTAGTGTAAATAATACTTAATAATTTAAAACTAAGACTTTTAATAATATTGTGAATAATATGATTTTAACGAGCCCAGAGTGCTGAAACAAAATCCATAGCACAAGAAGTATACATTTCAAAAAGACAAATGCTTATGCGAACAAAAACTTCTATTTAAATACATTCTTTTTTGTTGTAGTGGCTAATGGCTATGGATGTGAAGGTATTTTGATATTTCATAGAATCGAATTACTTAGTTGTTTGTTGGTGTCAAACTCATACATATTTTGGATGTGTATATAATAATCTAGTTTCATATTCACAGCTACTGAATTAAAGTTGATTATATTTTCAATAAACTAGTTATCTCTTAAAATGTGATTCATACCTAAAAAAATAATAATGAACAATTAGGCGGAGTAATATATCATTTTATAACGAATCTGAATACACAAATATTAACATAAGTACTACAATCCATTTAAAGAAATCTACATTTCTCAGCTTGCATAATATTAATGGTTAATTTAGTGCATCCAATAAAACAAATAAACTAAAATCGAATGTTTTAAGTACGAAATACGCAGACATGCCAAGCTCCAACTCCAAGCATCTGTCAACAGAAAGTGACAAAGTGAGGTTATCTCTTGATCGATAAGATAGATTTCTTAAACCTAGTTCACACGAGGAAAGTTTTTCTTAATATGTTTCTTTTTTCTATTTATTATATTAAAGATCACTACCTTTAATATATTTTATAGAAATAATTAGTTTCTATAAAATATAACCGGTATTAACAGTTTCTTTTATAATGCTCCTAGCACTTGTTTTACTTGCATGAAACTTTTTACGTAAATCTTTCCTAGTGCGAACAGACCATTTGAGCTTATTTTGTTTAAATACAAATTATTATTTTAAAATTTTGTAAAATGGTATATTTTCTCAGGTGTCAGTTGTTATTTGTGGTTTGTAAATAATTTGCTTCAAAATAAAATTTGTTTAAATGAAGGCAAAAATGAATCTAAAGAAATCTTAGTATGTTGACCAATGAGATGAAAGTATTCATTGTCTGTTGGATTGGATGTACATTGAACAGGTGATTCGTTTCCATTTCCATCTTACTATGATCTGTCAGTAAATATGAGATTATTTATTATAATTTCTCTCATTTTTCAAATTATTATTCATGTCTGTAAAGTGATGTCATGGAGATATGGCTACAAAAAGTTATAATCAGATGGCAGTGCCATGTGGCAAGTATGTAAGATATAAGTTCTAATGCCATGTGACTTCTGATCCATTAACTATTACGTGCCTTCCATATAAATGTTGGTTTCATGTCTGTAAAGTTATGTCATGGAGATATGGTTACAAAATTTTACATTCATATGGCAGTGCCATGTGGCGAGTATGTAAAATATGCCATGCGATAACTGATCCGTATCTGTTACGTACCTGCCACATATATATTGGTTTTATGTCTATAGTGTTATGTCATGGAGATATGGTTTCAAAATGTGTCATCCATATGGCAATTTTATGCATCATTTATGCAATATTTAGGTTCGTCAACGATGTTCTCTAAATATTACATAATAGTTACGTATATGTCAACACTGTGTTTGCTGGGATATAAGTAATGCAATGAAAAATAATATGATGTTTCATCATACTTTCATCATTAAGTAGCATCCATCATCGGCCTCCTTCAATTTCCTGTCTTGAAAATATTCGTGATTTTTTAGGCCTGTAACCTTCTGATTGTCTCTTCAAAAATGCAATGACATTAGTATATTTACTTATATCTGTATTCTGTTTGATGTAAATTGTTGTTCGAAGCAAAATATGCCAATACTACCTTTTCTGAAACACTAACAACTTTTCTCTGCTGACACCAAGTTTCAAATTTCTTGTAGGTTGCTTCATACGCTGATTTTGATTTCTCTGGTATAAGAGTATTCATCGCAGCTTCTGCTGCATTTTCGATATCCGAATTAACTACGGAATCACTCATTTTTCAAATATATATTTTATGGTGAATCTGGTGATTTTTGTGCTACTTTTTTAACAAATTATTGTTTGTAAACAACAGCTAGGCAACCAGACTGAATTTGTTATGTTTACCTACTACTCTTTTTAAAATTAATTTACACTGCTGTCAATTTGAAACAATGTCAATTTTTTTTAGAAATGTCATATATTCCATTTATTATAAAAATTTGGCGATTGTAGAAAAAATCTTGTATGTATTACGTGCTGAATTTGTTTTTTAAGCTCACGACCTGTTGTCCAGCCTCGACCTTGGTCTCGGTGGACAATATTCACGTCTAGTGCTTAAAAAACAACCATTCAGACACTTATTACATAAATAGCTATTATAGTTTGTGTATGACAGTTATCAGTTACTATTATTATTGTTTCACATTTTTTAAGTTTTATTATAAAATGTATGGAGTGCTATGGAAATGGAAAAAACTAAAATATTAGTAAAATGTGCCCTCCTAGATGTTAAAATAATAGCGCAAACTCGGTATGCCTATCACAATCCGTTCCCAAGATATTAAGGGTGAATCGTCTTAAGCGCGCCAGCCTGTATTTACATATTTCATTGACAGACAATAGTTATTTGTCCAACTAGAGAGGAAAGCGCTTCTTTTTCCCACTCGAGCTCGAAGTTTGTGTCACGAGCGAAGCGAGTGAGGCAATCGAGCAAGAGTGGAAAAAGAGCTTTCCTCTTGTGTTAGACACAATATTTTTTTCACGACATATTTAAAAACATTGTAAATGTAGAAGAAACACATAACTAGAAGATAGGTTATAACTGCCATCTGTCAGAATGACGTTTGAAAACGAAATGCAGCTAATATGCCAAATTAAATTTAAGTTGTAAAATCGTGAAATAGTAGAAAAAGAAAGTATAAAACATAATAATTGTAAAATAATAGTTTTTCAGTATCACTATAAAATCAGAATTTTCAATTAAATAATAAATTTACTTACAATTTTTAAAATATTTCATCGCAAAATAACACTGGTGGTAACACTGCTTACTTTCCTCTCTAGAGAGGGAAAACCTACTTTCGTCACTATTTCGCGAGAAGAAAATTATGTTTTCTCTGCATGTCGTGAAAAAATAATATATGCTTATTCATGAGTTTTTGTTAATTATTTAAAAAAATGAAAAATAATGTCAAAAACTTTATTTTGTAATTTTAATCAAAATAAGGATAAGCTGTTCGTTATTAAAATTTAAAAGCGCCAAATTATGGAGCAAAAAAAGTTTCTATGCATTCAAAGCAGCCACGTCAATCCTTGTAAATTTATCATTTGGCATCAAAATAGTACAAAATATTCGGCAGACAGTTCTGCATAATATTCGGTATTCAGCACATTTCGTTGCATCTCTAGTTTTTACCAATTTTCTTATAATTGGTATATCGTTTTATATGAAGTTGTAGAGTTCAAAATTCTCTATAATGGCTATGGCACACTGGTCGAAGAGCGTCGCAGAGCATCGAAGAAATATGTGATGAAACTATAGAATGCACCCGTCTGCGATGGTTTTGTATAGCATCGATGACAAATCTATCGAATTTTAATGCGAAGAAAAACAGTTGATTTGATGTTGCTTCTAGCTGACCACCTCATATTTTTGATTGCGATCGTCCGTACAAAAAGAATGTTACATCCAGAAAACTGACATTATCATTTTGACATTGACATTGACAAACCATACATTTGACATATTGCCAGTTGACATGTTAATATAATTTATTTATTTTTTTGTAATTAACATAGTAGCCAGTTTATTGTTTATAAAAAATGAATACATTGTTAATTTTAAATTTGAACCTTGTCAATGTATTACGAAAATAAAATATATATTTTCGTCGTTCGAATCGGATTATTAATTCAACTTATATTAAAGGTAACACTGAACGTCACAACCTGCAAAATTTTAATCACAAATTTAGAAACATCCAGGAAAGAAAATTAGAATGCAATAATACGAGTAAGTAATAATAAATTTTAAAAATCTTAAATTAAATTTGCAGTTGACCCTGAGCAACCACAGCGAACAGTCGTGTCTATCTTCTTTTCGCGCGCTCTCGTCGACAACGGACTAATCAAGTGAAAATAAACTTTTTATACTGAATAAGTAAATTAAGGCGGAACATCAAATTTTTCCGCATTCGAAACCTATACCATATGTTCTACGCAGCGACGTGCAGTTCATTACAAGCCTGGGTAATCGGAGTAGAAGGAAGTATGTCTTGTATTGAACAACAGATGCAGATTTTCGTCAAAATATATGTGTCATTTATTCGATATTACGAAATATTGGCTAATTTTATTAATAAGTTTTAATAATTTTTACAAAGTTAAGGCATTGTTCTAAAGCAGTCGTAAATTTATAAATCGAACAAAATAATACAAATATTCAAATTTGATGGTTGAAAATAGGCCATTTTCAACAAACTGTATATATATATATATATATATATATATATATATATATATATATATATATATATATATATATATATATATATATATATACAGGATGAGTCATCGAAATGCCCGTCGTCGATATCTCCCTTGTCGTTAAAAATACAGCATAAATTTATTAACAGAATTTTTCGTCTGCTCAAGGACCATAACTTAAAATTATTTTCACATATACAGGGTGTTGCATAACGACTTGGCAATAATTGTTCGTCTTTTTTTAAATGAAACACCCTATATATTTTTATATATTTTGAATTGTATTTTATTTACCTATACGAAAATATAAGTTTCATTTTAGTTTTCCGCGGCGTTGCCAAGTTATTCAATTTTTTCTCTAAAAAAAGCCGAATACACGTATTGTTTTACAAAGGCGTACTGAAGTTATTTTAATAGTAAAAACTAAGAATTTTTTTTCTGTACAGCTGTAACTATACTCGTTGTTCTGACATAACTTTTTTTAAATGTTATTATACAGGATGTTCAATACAGAGAATCAAATTTACTCAATTTCAAATGGCTATAACTCGTCATTTTCAAATGGAACACCCTATATTTTATTATTCTGTTGTGTGTATTTTTGCATCGTCTTATGTTATAAAGGGTGTCGTATGCCTAAAAACATTAATTTCGAAATTAATTAAATTAATGTTTTTAGGCATAGGACACCCTTTATAACATAAGAAGATGCAAAAATACACACAACAGATAAATAAAATATAGGGTGTTCCATTTGACAAATACGAGTTATAGCCATTTGAAATTGAGTAAATTGGATTCTCTGTATTGAACACCCTGTATAATAACATTAAAAATAAGTTATGTCAGAACAAAGAGTATAGTTACAGCTGTACAGAAAAAAAAATTCTTAATTTTTACTATTAAAATAACTTCAGTACGCCTTTATAAAACAATACGTGTATTCGGCTTTTTTTAGAGAAAAAATTGAATAACTTGGCAACGCCGCGGAAAACTAAAATGAAACTTATATTTTCGTATAGGTAAATAAAATACAATTCAAAATATATAAAAATATATAGGGTGTTTCATTTAAAAAAGACGAACAATTATTGCCAAGTCGTTATGCAACACCCTGTATATATGAAAATGTTTTAAGTTATGCTCCTTGAGTAGACGAAAAATTCTGTTGATAAATTTATGCTCTATTTTTAACGACAAGGGAGATATCGACGACGGGCATTTCGATGACTCACCCTGTATATATATATATATACAGGTCGGTGGAGGTGAAATGCGAACATAGGGAAATATATGACAATGGAGTTATCATGCTAGGCATCTTGATATACGTGGAATAAGTACTGTCAATGTCAAAGTATCTGTCATATTATTCAAATTTTTATTTTCATTAAAATATTTACTTTGCATAATAATGTATGTGTACGAGCAGAACGAGAAAGTTTACATTTTAGATTTTATTATTATTTCTGTTATTGATTACTCTTTTTGCCACACAAATTCACATATTCGTTTTGTGACACTACTACAAAATATATCAAGATACCTGGCATGAAAGTTCGATTGTCATGTATGTTTCCTATGTTCGCATTTCACCTCCACCAACCTGTATATATATATATATATATACACATATAAACAATTTATTAAAACTTTAAGACGGGTTTAGAACCATCCTTTATCTTTACAGTAGGTACCTTAAATTTTTTTAAAATATCCCAGAATTCCGAATAAATGATACCACTATTTCTAGACCCTTGAAGTTCCGCCTTAAGTGTTACTGGTGAAAAGTGCTAAAAACACCAATGCCCTCCTCTATGGGGGACCCCTCACGGCATATTATTAAAATAAAAAGAAATTTGTTATCACAACAGCAACTATACTTGATGTCAGCTTAGAAAATAGCGTTGAGTAAAATAGGACGATGATATCCTGGAATCTGATTGGTCGAGACAAGAGGTGGATTTACATCAGCGAACATTGGAGAGATTCGCGATTTCATTTCCGTTTGACATTTCAAGTTTATTTAACCTGAAAATAGTAAAAAAACCTTTGTTTCTTCTTTATTTTGACAATTTTTATTCATCTATAGAGGTAAGTTTAACACTCTTTATGATAGGAATACGTTATGTCTTTGTAGTTCGCGCCAAAGTTTAAACTAATAGAATGTTTGGGTGTAGAACGGACTGCATTCACAGTGCCACCTACTATTTTCTAAGCTGAAATAGAGTATAGCTAACATAATGGCAACACCTCCAAACGCAATAGCGCAAATAGCAATACCACCAAACACAACACTACCAAATACAACAGCACAAACAACATCACTAAGCACAACAGCACAAACTGAAATAAACCAACCCATGATAACTCAAACACAGGAAAACTCTGATAGTGACAGTGAACCCACTTGACATGAATCGTCCATGGGATGTTTAAAAATATCTTATTCTTGTACTTTAAGTAATGTTACGTAAGTCTATCCTAGTCACATCCTGAGTACGATCAAAAATTACATAATCAATACAAACATCTCAGAGAATTACATGGGATGCATAATTGTGATATTATTACAAAATTACAACATTGGGATGAGAAATAGATAATGTTACCAAGGGCGGACATTAGCAATTGCTAAGATATTATTAGGATGTTAATGGGCAAATATAGCAAGTAACAAGCCGGGATTTTCTCATTCTTGAAATGTTCTGGGGATTTTATTTTGTCAAGTGGGAAGGATTCTTAACCCCCCAAAAAAGAGGAGCATCATCACAAATATCAAACACACTTAATAAATACCAATGTATAAAATTCCTACCAAAAATAGATTTGAACAACTAACAAATGAGGTAAGTGACCAAAACACCTCAGATGAAAATAATAAACAAAAAATACCACCAATTTATGTACAGGAAGTAAACGACTTTAAAGCTATCACTAATGACCTAAAAATATTAGTAACAAATGAATATACTATAAAACAATTAGGAAATAACTCAATTAAAATAAACTTAACCACAACACAGATTATAGAACACTAGTGACGTACTATGACTCCCATAACATAAAATTCTTCACATTTAGTTCACCAAACAACAATAGGATGTCAGTAGTAATAAGGAACGTACCAATATCACTAACAGAAGAAGAAATCAAAGAAGAACTAATTTTAAAAATATCCAATAATGAAAGTAGTTAGATTGCTTAACAAAAAAAAGAGCCAACCCAACTCTGTGCCGTAGATCTAAAAAAGAATGATAACGCAATGGTAATATACAACTTACGTCACATTATGCACGCAAATGTTACTGTGGAACCGAGACGAAAATCAAATGATATACCACAATGCAATAACTGTCAAAACTACGGCCACACAAAAAATTTCTGCAGGCTAGACCCTAGATGCAACAAATGCGGTGAAAAGCATCACTGGTTAAAATGTACCAAAAACCGCAAAGAAAAACCGAAATGCGCAAACTGCCTCAAAGACCATCCCGCTAACTGGAACGGATGTGAAACATACCAAAACATAAAAAATCGCATAAACAAAAACAATCAACAAAATACAGCACAAAATCATCCAAAACCCTCAACCTTAGACCAAACATCCCAATCATACGCAACAGCAACCGAAAATCAAAATAAACAGACAAATGAAAATCCCTTATCCTACCTCCTCTCGAAAATCATCGAAATTATCAAACCTTACACTGAACAAATCAAATCATTCTTGACAACACTTTTCACATCCCTATTTAACTAAATTTATGGATAATACAAACATATTTCAGAGTATCAAATTAGTCAACTGGAACGCAGATGGTCTTAGAGAAAAACGAGAAACTTACATAGACTTCCTACAGCGTCACAACATAGACATAGCATGTATCACAGAAACGCATTTAATAGGAACACAAAAATTTAGTATACTAGGATACACTAATGTACGTAAAGATAGAGATACTCCCTTTGCGTCGGGAGGAGTAGCAATCTTTATTTAAAAATCCCTAAAATACCACGAAATACCCCTTCCACAAACAACTAACTTAGAAGTTGTTGCTATAAACATAAATGTTCAGGATAACAAAAATATAAACATAATGGCTGCACATCATCGCCCAAATAAACGCCTAATTAACGAAAATATCACATCGCTTTTCGAGATAAGATCACCAACCATACTCTTAGGCGATCTAAATTGTAAACACAAAGAATGGGGATGCCTAACAACAAACCCCAACGGCAACAAACTATTAAATATTCTCACAAACCACTCAGAAATAAATATCCTCGCTCCAACTGAACCCACACACTTCCCTTACAGACCAGATCACCGTCCGGATATGTTAGACATAATGCTATACAAACATATAAACTCCCAAATAATCAAACAAACAGTACATACATACCCAGTATGATAACACTAAATGACACTCACCAGCATAACTCAATTACTCCATCTACAACTGTAAGAAATATAGACTGGAACACCTTCCAACAAAACCTAAAATCTACACTTACTCCACCACCTCCATTGCACACTAATGAAGATATCGATACTGCAATAAATCAATTCACCACTACACTACAAGAAGCAACACTAAATGCGCAGTCGATGCGCAGATACCAAATACCAAAAAGAAAATACTTTATAATACAACACCAGACTATATCTCGAAATTAATAAAACAAAAGCACAAACTACGACGAAAATGGCAAAACACCAGAGATCGAACCACAAAAACAGAATTCAATCGCTGACACACAAAGTTAATCAAGAACTACATATTTACAGAATCAACTCATACCAACAATATTTAGCAAATCTCAACTCACAAGATAATACCCTATGGCAAGCAACCAAACGCATACTGAAAAAACCAACAATAATCCCGGTCATACACAGAGACAATGCTACATTCACAACAGATACTGAAAAATGCGAAGTATTCGCAAATCATCTCGAAGAAGTCTTCTCCCTACCAGCACCGGCAGAAAACAATACAAACGAAACAAACACACCAATATCAGATAAAAATAAAAACACAAATAAACAAATCTAATTCACATCACCCAGAGAATTAAAACGAATCATAAACAAATTACACAATAGGAAAGCTCCTGGGCACGACCAAATTACTAACCTAATATTAAAAAATCTACCTTCCTATTTACTATCTTAAACTCCTGTTTAAATAAAAATTATTTCCCAACCACCTGGAAACATGCCATAATTATCGTATTCCATAAACCAGGAAAAGATAAAACCCACCAATCCAGCTACAGACCAATCAGCCTTCTCCCAAATCTTTCTAAACTCTTCGAAAAAAAAATAAAAACGAGACTCGACAAAATACTGACAGAAAACAATATAATACCTCCCCACCAATTTGGCTTCAGATCTCACCATTCAACCAATCACCAACTGCAGAGACTCACCGAACTCATAGTAAAAGGATTCGAAGAACAAAAGTATACTACTGTTGCATTCCTTGACGTCGCACAAGCCTTCGACAGAGGCTGGCACGAAGGATTAATAATAAAGCTAAAAAAACTAAACCTACCTTCATATCTATTGAACATACTAATATCATTCCTTGCCAAGAGGACTTTTAGTGTAAAAATCAGAGACGACTACACCACAATCAGAAACATCAAGGCAAGCGTCCCCCAGGGCTCTATTTTAGGCCCAATTCTATTCAACATCTATATGGCAGATCTACCAACCCCAAATATGACGTCACTGGCGATGTATGCAGAAAACACTGCAGTAATCGCACAAAATGAAAACTTAAATAAAGCTGCCGAAGATCTACAAGCTGCCGTAGACCACATATGTGTCTGGTTCAACAAATGGAAATTGTCCATAAATCATAAATGCATCAAAATGCGAAACCAAAATTTTCAGCCTCAAAAGAAATACCGAGACGAGACACATCATCATTAATGACACTGAAATACGATGGAACGCAAGAAACTCATCACTAAAATACCTAGGAATACGATTTGACACCAAACTGACATGGAAGCAACACATAGAAGCTAAAGTTAAAGAAGGCAAGCAAAGACTCGGAATGCTATACCCAATAATCATATACACGTCCATAATAAGACCCGTAGTAACATACGCCTGCCCAATCTGGGGCACTGCCGCAAAAACGCTCATTAATAAAATACAGACACTGCAAAACTCCCAATTACACCGGGAAATGGGTCTCAACACCATAGAAGAACACATCAAAAAAACCACAAAGAAATTCCTAAACTATATGAACGAGTGCTCAGGCGCACAGCATTATCAACTAGGCAAAAGAAGTAAAAACACTAGACTTAGGAAAAGACTACCGCAAGATCTACTGCTATCATCTGAAGAAGAAATCAACAAACAGTAGTGATTAAAAACTGAGAAACACAAAAACCCAATAGCTACAACTACACTGAAGAACCCAATACAGCCACAGACATCACAAACACTGCCACAGGAGGATGTAACCAATCGAATCCACTAATGCCATACAATGTAACTGAAATATATACATATTCAACAATACCATGTATAACATTTATATTTGTTGGTCTGGTAAATAAATATTTAAAAAAAAAATTAAATTTGGTACAAATGGAATATCGACGAAAACGGTGATAAATACATTATTTTATAACAATAATACAAATGTATAAGTTTGAACAAATAAAAAATAAACATAGCTATTTACGTTATTTTGTATAACATAACTTAAAAATTATTATTCTACATTTCAATTATTAAGAACAGTATTACAGGCGTACAAGGAAGTCATGTGGTGTCCACATCAGATATTTTAATTCTGATCAAGGATATTTCAAGATGAGTTCTAGTGAAGAAGAAAGTAAAAAAACGTAGAAAAATATCAAAATATTATGGCAACAAAAGTGGCTAAAAAGAAGGGAAGCTGGATATGGTAGTCTACAATCAACGGATGGAGGTAAGTTAAGTTGCCCCCCCCCCAAGTCGGAATTATGAATAACTAATTAATGTGGCCAATTGAGCCCTTTATGCGCTTTTATGCGCCACCTTTATTTTTTTATGCGCTCTAATAGTTTCTATATTTTTTTATTTTTTCAATGGGGCGGCCAACTTAATGCCTAGCCCCCCCAAATTGTTAAATAGATATTTTGTTGTAATGTATGGCTTGATAAATATATGCGCTAATATGCGCCAGTGCAAAATATTAATGCGCCAATCACGTTCAGGATATAATAATTATTAAAACTCGGAGGGGCTACATTAATGCTGATTTATTTTACAAAAATTTAAATTTTAAAAAAATCTATTGTGCTCGTATACTTATGCGCTTTTATGCGCTACCAAAATTTTTAATTGCGCTCTTTCCAAAATAGAATGATGGGGATGCCAAGATAATGATATTTGAAAAATTAATAATTATGAATTTTCTAAAACAAATTTGATTGTAAATATTATGTGCTATTATGCACCAATTATTTTTTTCTCTAAAATTATAGCATAAACTCAAAGGGAGGTTCTTTTTTAAAATTTGGATACAATAATGATCGTAAGCGTTTATGCGCTTTTATGCACCATAGTAAATTTCTTTTGCGCTTGTATAATTTTTAAATGATCTATATTTTCCAAGTTGCCCGAAACCGACTAAGTACGCGGTCGAACATATTGAGATACCGGCAATCGAGCCATCGGTCGCGCGGTCGCCGCCCTTGTTGGCCAGTGTTGGAATTACCTAGAAAATCGCATGACACAAATAGCAGGCAATGGATGAATTGATTACAATAATAGTAACCATGGTTATATCAAAATTTTCATATATAATATCCCAAGTGCATGTCAAATTGTCGATAATTTCCTCGAGAGAAAATTATCGACAATTACATGCACAAGGTATATTCGAAGGACTATTTCCCGATTAAAATTTAGCCAAACGCTGTTTCTCTCATGAAAAATAAAGCAAAATTTTAAAACTTCTTTTATCGTATCCAAATACGATAATTTTGCACTAGTGCAAAATTATCGTGTAATTCTACGTTGATTGGATGACATTCAAAAATGTCAGACTTCTGATTGGCTTAAATTTTATGACGGAAATAGTCTCAGAAATTTTTTACTACTATCGAAGTAATAAGTATAGTCACTCGGATGTAAAGTTGAATAACTTGTTTAAAAATAATCCAAATAATTTAAATAAAACTTTATACTAAAGTATGCACATTTCTACGATATTGTATAAAAAAATTAAAATTTGGATACAATACTTTTTTTTAAATTTGGATACAATAATGAAATGAGCATTATGTTTTTATGCGCTTATATGCACCATGACAATATATAGTTTTCAAATTATATATTTTCCAACTAAAAGTCTAACTAAAAGAAAACAGTAGGTTTTACATACATTTATTTGAGCGTACCTAAATTAATTAAGACGGAAAATGTTACTACATGACTACAACATCAATAAAATATAGTTCTAAGTGTGTATAATTTTTTATATATATATATATATATATATATATATATATATATATATATATATATACTCGTATATATTTCTAATAATAATTTTTATTTATGATAATAACATGAATTAATTTTCTATACTTACCTATTGTTTTATTTAATTAATAATATAATATATTATATTAAATAATATAATGTGTTTCTTCACTCATTTACTCGTTCATTTATAACAATGTATCATAATCATAATGTAATACAAATTTACGCTATATTTGTCAATTTCTTGGATAAGAAAATCGGGTATTATCAGGAATATTTCTGGAGAGTAATTCCCCGAACAAAAATAAATTTCGGGAATGTAAGTAAGTGGTACGAAATTTAAAATATCATTATCTTGGCATCCCCATCATTCTATTTATTTAATGGAAAGAGCGCAATTAAAAATTTTGCTAGCGCATAAAAGCGCATAGGTATACGAGTTCAATAGATTTTTTTAAAATTTAAATTTTTGTAAAAAAAATCAGCATTAATGTAGCCCCCCCGAGTTTTAATAATTATTATATCCTGAACGTGATTGGCGCATTAATATTTTGCACTGGCGCATATTAGCGCATATATTGATCAAGCCATACATTACAATAAAATACCTATTTAACAATTTGGGGGGACTAGGCATTAAGTTGGCCGCCCCATTGAAAAAATAAAAAAATATAGAAACTATTAGAGCGCATAAAAAAATAAAGGTGGCGCATAAAAGCGCATAAAGGGCGCAATTGGCCACATTAATTAGTTATTCATAATTCCGACTTGGGGGGGCCAACTTAACTTACCTAACGGATGGCAGATATTATACCGCAGTGAAATGCGACACACAACACAAGATTCGTCTGAAATGAGATACGGGTGCGTTCTATAGTTTCATCATAATATATTTCTTCGATGCTCTGTGATGCTCTTCGACCAGAGTGCCATAGGCATAAGATAGGCTATAAGCGACTTTTATGTAAACGAGAAAATAGTGAAAATATATTTTGACAGTTTTCAATGAATTTAAATAGAGCCGCAATTTTACCTCAACACACAAAAATAGCTGCCATTCATTAAAGAAATACAATATCGACGTACGGTTTGCAGCATTCGATTTCTAGTTTTTTAAATTAAATTTGAGTTCCAATTAAGGCACAGGTAACAGTTTTTCACCAAGAGAAGAAATTATTTCTAAATTTTGTATTAAATTAAAACTGTAACTCCTAAACGGATAAGAACATCTACTTCTGGTTTCCAAATATTTTTTTTTTACATTTTGCTGTTAGAAACATAAATCTGAATATTTTGGAAGCTTTGGAAATTGAAGATTTGGGTGTGGCAGCCTCACAGAACTTTTTTTGTTGAAATAATGACGTAAATAAATAGATCGGATGTGTTGATGTTATCGTTTTGCACTGTACTGTGTGTTTGTTATGCACATTCACATTGACTGTTTCGTTTCAGTAGCTGTGTTCACTGTTCCTCTCTTCCTCTTTCGGTTTCCAGTTTCCAGTTTCGCGTTTAGGTTCTCCCTCGTTCGCTCTGTTCACACGTCCACTGTTTGTTCAATTTCATTTGCGCCACATTTTAATCATTGTCATTTTATACTGCTTATTACTTGTCACTGGTGATGAATTAATAATTTTTGTTGATTGATCAAATTTTCAACAGTCTGTTTTTATTCCGCTAGATATTTGATGAAATAAATATTAAATCTATACTATTGTTTTATGTTTCAAACAAATTATTCATAAAAAGCGCCATATTTTATAATTAATAAAAAATGAAAACAGACGAACAAAATGATTCGTTATTGATTGTTAATTGATTAATTCACGGCCTGGAATAACATGCCATTGAAAAATATTCTCGTTAATACATAATTTATAATGTAATACAGGGTGCACTGCACATATTTGTGTGTATTTGGCGCATAATAATAATACGAGCTGTTTACCCCTATTGTCGAATATACAATTCACAATATTTAAATCTCCATTGAATAAACAATGTCGACATAGTCCATTAGCTTACAATATATTTGACTGTAGCAATAACAACATATTTTGCAGTTTGAATTCTGTCATCCGTCAATGTTTATTATTATTGGCTGTTTCGGAATACGTAAAATTCATTATTATTTATTTTGCTTATTAAATTTCAATGAGTTTATATTTTAATGATTTCAACAACGGTATTGTTTTGCTTTACAAGTGTGTGTATTTTGTAAAATTTAACGTATTGTGTGCATTTTTACGTTTTATATAATCATAATATGAAAACAAAAGCAATATTTTGAAATATTTACTACAATTTCGCAATTATAATAAAATTCGATCAAATACAACAATTTAGAAAATAATGATTACCTATGTAATTTCTGCCTTTATTTTAATTACAATGTACTTGTGTTTTATATCGCTGGAAAGAGAAACAAATCTCTATTAAGGCCCGTCTCTTGCTATCAAATGCAAAGCAAAAAAGAATGTTACAATAAATCATATTGATTCACTAATGAGTCATGATTCTTCATGTTAAATTTTTTATAATACAACCAGAATCGTTCAAATTGTTAATCTTCTGGATTTATAAGTGTAGCGCCTTAAGACGAATCATAGCCAACTATAAGTACCATATGCAAATATGAATTTGCTTTGAATTTCTCGAAATCTGTAGGAGATAAATTTTTTTGAGGATTTCTGTGAATTCCTCATTAAAAACTACAAACTACCACGTGTAAATTAAAAACTTGTCCTAATTCAAACAAAAAAGTTATAGGTGAAAAACGAAATTGGCAAAATTTACATTTTTGCGTATATCTAGTCACCTATTCATTTTTGTGGGAAAACAAAAACATTTCTAAATTGTCCTCCTAAAGTGGCAACTTTTGTCTAATTTAACCAACTTCGTATCACTTATAGATCTCGAGACCCCCATGCTTAAGACGTTCCTCTACCGCGTCAGAAAACAGCCAAAAACATGGATTTCGCGCGCCACTCCACAGCGTTTATTGTTTTGTTAAATATAATAATATAAAGATATTGTTGAAGATAAAAGTACAACCTACAAAATGCAAGATATAGGATTTTAAAATTTTGCTTAAAAATCGAAATAAGTAGGTACCTATGTTTGAATTTTGACAATTTTTGTTATTTTTGAACACAAGTATCTTCTATTTTAAAACGAATTTAAAAAATGCGATCAGTTATTTCGCAGATCCAAGCTTTGTTGACAACATATTAAAGTTTGAAGTTAATTCACTTGTACATGAAAGCTGTACAGTGGCGCACAAAAACCCTCTTTTTTACAATATTGCAGTTTTTTTACAAATATGTGTGTCAAAATTATTGTCGCCCCTCAAACATAAATTTTGTTATTTTTATGTTTAACAAAACAATAAACGCTATAGAATAGCGTGCGGAATCAATGTTTTTGACTGATGTTTTCTGCCATGGGTAAAGGAAAACCTAATCAGTTTCATAGGACAGCCTGTATATTAATGTAATTAATGTTTAGTATATTTCTCAGACAATCTTATTTGGGATTAGGTTTATATTCGATTAACTTTGCAGTGAATGCAATTTCTCTTGACATGCTGTGCGAATCTGAAAGACAGCAAATTTAGAAATAGATTTAAATTTACTCAAAGAGCTTAATTAGAACTACGAAACTGATAAATTAGTTCCGAACACAAAACAGAAACAGAATAGAGAAGATGTCTGGAACTGAAATACATTTCGAGATTATACAACCGAAGATAGGCTCGCTCCAGGAAATAAGTTCAGAGTTCACTTGATTTTAAAGCATCTTTTCACGGCTGCCTGAAACCAGCCCGAAACTCGTACTTTGCCGCATCCTAGCTATGTAATGTCATTTTTAAGTTGAAGAATACTGTAAAAGTGTTTTCGTTGCGAGTAAACTGTCAGATTATTATTGACTTCAGGATAATGTATTTATAAACATTTAATAGAGAAGAATGGATCTACAGATGTGCCTTTTTAAAATTTTAAAAACTAATTTCTATCACGAGATATAACCGTGTAAAGTTTGCATAAATTGGATTTTTTTTAATTTTTGAGGAATTTTTATAATCATGTATAATTTTCTAATACAAATTTTTAAAAGGCGCTTCTATAGATCTATTCTTTCTTTATTAATTCCTTGTTGAAATAAAATTTTACCATTCTTATACTGGCCATAAAACACTCGCTATACGTTAGTACATTTTATGCTGGATTTTAGGTTTTATTGATGATTTGGACAGAGTAAAATATAATGATAATTCCTGCAGAATTAATGTTAAATTATATTATACTTTTTTCGTCTAGATTCTAGTTCGAGATTAATCCTAGAAGTTCCTTGCCATTTTTAAGATAATGCAAATCAGAAATTCCCATCATCCCATAAGTCCATTTATATTCAAAATATGAAAAATAATAATAGTTGCAAAAAAAACTTAAAATGTAATAATTTAATTGTTTACTATGTACCTACCAATATGAATAAACAAAAGTTAAATAAACATATCATCAGATTTTACAGATCAGTTTGAACCTTTAAAATGCTTTCCTCAACATTCTACTTTTTGGACTTAATGACTTTTGCCTCAACGGGGACGAAATAATTTACTACAACAACGGCAACCCAATGTTATAGTAATTGTAAAAAGTAAAATAACTGCAAAGACTAATACAAAAAATGATTGTTGGCATGGTAAAAACAGATCGGTATGTTTACATTTAAATTTTTAAAGAAAAAAAATTTGTTTGTGTTCAAGGTCAAAGGCAGTTTTCATTAGAAGTTTAGTTTTTTCATACAGGGAAAATTACATAATATTTTACTCTCCTTTCACGTATAAAAATTAAAATAAATAATAGATTTAAAGAAATTAGTGATAGGTATAAATGTTTAATTTGGCATGTAGATAACAGCTGAGGAGAGTTTAACCCCATCCCCTGGTTACGCCTATGCTTATTTGTAGACTAAACTTCAAATAAATATAATTATACATATTTAATTAACTGAAAAACAAAAAATCAAAATATTGACTTTGGAGCTGGGGTGGAGAAATTGTTTCGTTGGCGGACCAAATGTAAAATCTGAAATACTCGTAGAAGCGAGGGCCGTAGCAAAATTTTAGAAATTTAAAAAATAAAGAGGGTAATTTTCCTCCCATTAAAATTACACGTGTACACTACATTATAAAGACGAAATAAAAATATTGTAACATACAATATTGAGAAATTTTTAAATATTCAAACTTCAAACATGTAAGAAAATCTAGGTACCTATATTATTTAATCTCCTTTGTTATAAGCAACAATAAATTAAAATATATTGGATTAATTTTTTAATAGTTCTAGAAAGAATGAAATTTCGCGGGCCACATAAAAATGAGTTTTTGTACAACAATGTTGCATTTACCCGTTCTTAATTTATAATATCTGAAATACTTATCTATTATGTCCACATTATCAATTTAAAAATGTAAGTTATTTGATTATTAAGTTTTTAGGATTTTAATATTTAAAAAATTTAATAAACTGCCCATCATCCAGCCAGCCCACCAGGAAATAGGACACTATTTCAAGGTAGCGAAGCAGTTTCTGCCAAAAAGTTTCATGATAATCTTTGACCGCTCGATTAATATTGTATACCAATTTGAAATTCTTTAGTCCGGCCATATCTCTTATTTTGCGTACTGTATCTTGATTCTTGATACACATAGTGTTTGATGATTGAAATAGTGTTGGATTTATGCAAGTAGGTCGAAACTTAGATAAGTATATTAAAGAGTAAATAATTAACAATCTGGGTCCCTCGGCAGCCTGTGATGTGTTGGGTTACGGCACAACGGGCCGTGGTACACCTTCAGCCTTCACTGGCTTCACACCGTCTCAAGATATAACGTCGTCAATGATTCAAGAACGGGGGTGCGTGCGAGAGTGTTGCTAAACCTGACGCCCCGACGCCTACAAACTTCTCGCTCTGTCTTCGTCTTTCGTCAAGTTACCAGAACCACTAGAGAATGAGGAAATCACGATAAATGCAACACAGGAACAGGGGGTTTCTACGATTTTTATTCTTTTTATATGCGAATCTATAAATTAAAATATTGTTGTTAAAGTTGTTAATAAGCCAGAAAAAAAAATCATAAACAATGCCGTGTGTGACGTTGTGACGTCACCGGCCCTGAGAACACACGTTCACCGCGCTGACAAGGACCGAATACGATCCGTAGATCTTAGTCCGTCGTCCATTCCGTAGTCAAAACGATAAAAAACGATCTTACACGAACAAATCTACTCACGGTTTGGTTTCAATGTTGCCTACGTCACACATGGCGCATTTTAATGCACGTTTCAAAAGAGATACATTTTCATTTCGATAAAAAGGTAACAAATCTATCAAAATTAAAAATTATTATTACTTTCCTTAACTTATAATATAGACGCTTGAAAGGCAAAGGGGAATAAGCGACACTTTTAGCTAAAATGAGTTATACACATCATTTTACTCAGAATTTTATTCTGCGTCGATTGCTCTTGTTCCCAGTATTCTACGAAGACTTTTACGTCGCTTATCCCATCAGTGTTTTAAGTTATATTCAGCAACCGTTTTGATCTAACCGACACTGGTTTTCAACATTTTATATGTTTAAATCGTTTAAGTTGCTTTGATAAAATATGAAAATTTGCTTATAACTTTTAACTTCTTAATAAATTTGCTCAGATGTGCAGGTATGACTTTCTTCGTTAAATAAATAAAGAACGTTTTTTCTTATGAACCGTTTTTCTTCAAAATTATTCTCAGATGTAATGTCGGTTAAATCCTTTTACTTGTTTTTTTTACTAATGCAGCATGTTTGGTTATTCCACAAAACCTATGTCGCTTGTGTCCTTTCAAATGATTCTAAAATTTGCATTACTACATTCAAGAAAAGGAAATATTTTAAAATATTTGTAAAATATTATATACACATCTGTTCGGTTACCTAATGAAAATCTTACAAATCATACAAATTACAAGCGACAATGTTTGTTCACCATTACGTTTTTATTTAAACATTTTCTGCACCGAATTTAAAAATAACCTGTAGGTTAGTCCTATATACCTACCCAATTTAAACTAAATACGCTTTAGTAAATTACACCTTTTTTGCTCGATTTTATGTGTCGAGAGCAAGACTACTTCAAAAAATAATTCTAAAACAGTAATTTATAAAAGATTACTCTACTGTAAAGTTTTATTTTGGTCGCTTGCCTTTCAAGCGTCTATATGCTGAAAATTGATATCCAATAAGTTTTTGTTTAAAAGCCGTAAATTTTGAAAATATTCAGGTTCCTGAAAAAAAACTGCCCTCGGATATTTCAAAAACGGTTAAAATTGTGTGGACCAATGAATTCCTCGTGCCGAATTACATGGGTATACAAATTTTGCCGCTTCAATCTTTCACCTGCTGCTAACTAACATGTGCGTTGGTGTGATTTCTCTTAAAAAATGCACTCATTTATTGTAAATTTAACACAATAATATTTAAAATTGTAACCAGCACAATAAGGTATGTCATATCATTGTTAAACCTAATATATTTTAACTTTTGTAAAAAATTTTGTAGCTGATGATGTGCTGCGTGCCAACACGAAACGTTCTTATGTAATGACAAATAAATAATTAAACAAGGATTTTGAAGACCTTTCTTTCATAATAAAGAACATAATTTAATTTGCTTTTATTAAATTAATAATAAATATTTTTGACACCAAATTTATTGTTACTAACTACGATAATTTTAATGTATTCTATAAAATGTTTACTGCAATAAATTTTATACCATTATAAATACTGGGATACAATATTTTTGATTCCCAATTTTTTTGATTTGCCGATAATTTAAATTCTTTTTCATTATAATATTACCTATAATTTAAATTGAATTTATATTGTTACAACCAATAATTTAAATTCATTTTTATTATAATATTATAATTTGAAATGAATTTATATTATCACAACCGATAATTTTAATACATTTTTATGATAATATTATAAATTTAATTCAAACTAACGCGTTGTTTTCACATTTAATGGTGAATTTTTATGATAATATAATAATATTAATTCAGTTTAAATTATCACTAGTAATCGTAAAAATTCATTTCCATTATAATATTATAAATTTAAATGAATTTATTTTATTATTAATATAATATTAATTCATTTTATATTATTACCAGTAAATAATATACAAAAAATTTCTTATATGCAATTTAAATGTCTCCTATTTGTTTGAAACACTTTTATTTTGTTGAAATTCTATTTTCACGTTTTGACTTTTTATTATAAATATATAATTTTATTTCAATTCAAATTATCACGTATATAATGTAAATTGTTAGCAATTTAAATGGTTATAGCGATAATTTTAATTCATTTTGCGTTAACAAAAATGCATTTTCACTATTATAATATAAAATAAAGGCTATAGCCACAACATACGGTTTTTAATTTTTTTCGAAAGGTTGCACCAATCGGAAAAATCTGAAAAAATACCAATTATTCCTCTCTCGAAGAGGAATTTTTGAGATTTTTTTCATGCCGTCACCTCTATATTAACGTAGTGAAATAAGTGTTTTTCCACTTTTTTAATTTTTATAAATTTTTATAAATTCAAATATGGCGCCAAAAATGTCAAAACAATTTTTATCGAAAAGAATGATTCATAAATTTCAGGAAAGAATTTTTTTCAAACGCGTAGTCTCAATAGAAAAAAAGATATAGAATTAATTGTGAAAAACACGTATTTGGCTATTTCTACGGGGGTGGGGATCTGGGGGTTAACATTTGTACCAAAAAATCCAATTTTGGGTACAAATGATAGAAATCATATTCCCGATCGATTTCCTTTGAATGTATTAAAATTATTATAATATAATTTTAAATAATTTTACTTATTAACGCTATATGAATTAAAATTATCGCTATAACCATTTAAATTATATAGGCACGTGATAATTTGAATTGAAATAAAATTATATATTTATGATAAAAATTCAAAACGTGAAAATATAATTTCAACAATATAAAAGTGTTTCATATAAAATAGGACACATTTAAATTGCATATAAGAAAAATTATGTATTTTATTTACTGGTAATAATGTAAAATAAATTAATATTACATTAATAATAAAGTAAATTCATTTAAATTTATAATATTATAAGGGAAATTAATTTTTACGATTACTGGTGATAATTTAAATTGAATTAAAATTATTATATTATCATAAAAATTCACCATTAAATTTGAATACGCGCATTCATTCCACTAGCGCTACGCCATTATAATAGTGGAACTACTTAGAGTATGTCGATAAAGAAGACTGTACGACCAATATTTATTGTTCGTCAGACTTTGTAACTATTAGAAACAATATGTGAGCGAAACATTCAACAAACACAAAAACTTGTTGACATGGACGCTAAAAACACTCTTAATTGTTTATGCGCTATTCAGTATAAGAATAAAAACTCGGAAAGTTGTATTTAATTTTTTTTGTTAATTCAGTTTTTTAGATAAGGCGAGAGGACATACATCTAGTACAAGTGAAAGTCTCCACCACATAAAGAAAAACGTTTGTTTTTAGGACATTTATTGATTTTTACATAACTTTAAATTGTCGGTCTTATTTCTCATTTGAAATAGTATAAGTGACAAAACGCAAATTTGATGTACTAACTTGCAATTCCTCCTGTGTCTACTAGACGGCGCTAACGTAGTTTGAATTTTTATTATAATATTATAATAAAAATTCAATTTAAATTATCGGATGTGATAAAATAAATTCAATTTAAATTATAATATTATAATATAAATTCAATTTACATTATAATATTATCATAAAAATTCAATTTATTTTATAATATTATCATAAAAATGAATTAAATTTATCGCAAGTGATAAATTAAATTGAATTAAAATTATCGGAAAATCAAAAAAATTAGGATCAAAAATAATGTATCCCACATTTTAATATGAAATTAAATCTCTTCTAGTAAACATTTAAATACATTTTGAAGGTATTAAATAAAACTGATGTCAAAAATATTCAGTAATAATTAAAATTGTATCAATCTAAATTAGGTGCTGCGAAAATTTGATTTAATACTGTTGTATATACATTTTGTATGAATTAAATTTGTAACATTTTTTCGATATACACACCATTAAATGGTAAAACTGCGTGCCATAGGATTGTGATGCAATATGCATGCAATATACATTGAAATAAAGCCAAAATATGTCCAATATATGCACAAAATAAAACAAAGATGCAACTTAATTTTATTCATTTTTACTAATAATTTATTTATGTAAATCTCAAAATAAATTACATTTTATCAACAATGCACAAGAATATCATATAAAATAAACAAAACCACGTATAACTTCTGGAATACGAATTGTATACATACCTTTAAAATAAATGTATATGAACAAATCATTTTTCAAAAGAGCGCCATGCATTACGTGTGTACGTATTCCGCAACGTAACGTAAGTTACTATTTGAGCGAATATAAATTTTATACCACATTTCAAATTTTCAAAAATGAAATGAAATTTTGGGTTAAAAGGTACAAAATATGCAGTTATATGCTTTTATATTATTATTATTATGATATAGTAAAAAAAAACCGACAGCGTGGTCCAGTGCGTTATCTGGCTACTACCGGCTAACGTGCTGTGACGTTAGTCAACGTGAGATCGATGGTTCAAGTCTCCGTCGGGCGACAATGTGTGATTTGTCGTAAAATAAAAAAAATAGGCTTTAGAATTAAGTAAGTAAAAAACGGTAAAAAAGTATTGATATACAAAAACTTTATACCATATTTTGATTTATTTTGTATGAAATGCAAACATTTGTAAAAAAAATACTAATATGCACAATTATGCAATATGCAAATGCATACATAATCCGCACTCTACTGATAAAATCAAGTCCACATAACTTACCGTTTTTGATATAACCGAAAGAAGATTTTCAGGAATCTGAATATTATAAAAAATTTAAAAATTCTGAAAATTTGGTTATAAGTCAATTAAGGTGAGGGAAATATGATTTACTAAGACTTTATATTTTACTTGATCAAGCAGTCTTACGTTCATACTTCGAAATATGTTTATTACTCTACCTACACTACCTTTTTTTAAAATAGCCTTAAAGAGTTTTTTAATTGAATGCATTTCAATTAGATTTAATTTATCAATCTGTTAAAAGTAGTAATAGTTTATATTATGAAACTGGGGAGGTTTTTGTTTTTTCTCTATTTGCGGTTTAAATTTTATCTGCACGTTTGGCTACCAGCAAAGCGGCAACGTAGAGCGGTACACTGGTTCTTACTCCGGGGGTTTCTCTTTCGTCTGGCGAGTAGGGGAGTAATTGAATAAGCTGTTGAAAACAAACCGCCCCCCCTAGCCGGACTACAGATTTCGTTTTCACTCACACGGCATTTACACTATTACTACAATAGACTAACTTAGAATCAAACAGAACTTATTTTTATATTTCACGTGTTGCAAACCAGATTGCATTTAATTTTTATGAAATGTTTTTGTAATGAATGCAAAACAGATTGCGAGTTATTGTCAGGGGAATTACATGAAAAATATCGCGCCTTTTTCCAGCAGAGAGAGGAAAACCGTATTATTATTACACACATAAATATGCAATTAAAAGTAACTTTATTATATTAACTGAACAAATGTGCCAAATAAAACGACCACTGAAAAATATTATGCTATTGTAATAGAAAATAGATATGAGGGAAACATAAACGTAAACTAAAACAATTATATAGTCTCTTTTATACAGAATGATTCACAACTTCGTGCATACATTTTAATGGCATATAGTGCTCAACTCACTTATCACGGAACTGAGATATTTTTTTCAAAATTCGTAATTATTTTAGTTTCCATTTTCCAGGTTTTTTAATCAAACAGTTTTGAGCCACAGTTTTCAAATGGAATTTCATAAATTTTCTATTCTTGCCATTGGACGGTTAATTTAAATTTTATTTTATTACATTCATATTTAATTATACAGTCAACAATCCAGTGGTTTCAAAAATGTGCTACTTCCACAACTTAGGACAAAAAATTAAAGGGTATATACTGTACGACGTGCTGATTATGAAACAAAAAGAATTTTTTTTAAATTCGCAATGTTAAGGGAAATTTACTTGACGTGTGTACATTTTAGTTTCACTGTTTTGATGGTATATTTGATAATTTGATATTTAATAGTATTAGATATTATGTAAACAATTACTTTCATTGTAGAAGATTTGAAAATAATTATTAAAAATAACTACCAGTGGCAAAAAATGGTTGCTTGACATACGATGCAATTTTTTTGCGAATTTTTAATAAATTCTTTTCATGATCAGCACTTCGTACAGTATATACCCTTTAATTTTTTGTCCTAAGTTGTGGCACATTTTATATATGCCCAAAGTTGTGAAATCGTGCTTCTGAATCTTGGAAAAAAATTCAATATTTTGAAGCTATCAATGAATTCGAAATTCTTCTTTTCCAAGACTCCTTGAAGATTCAATTTCCCGGCACCGTTATTTGACAGGCAGTTATCACCAGAATTATTTCCTCAAAATTCAGTAGCATGAAAGAATCTCCAAAGAATCCTTGTGTGAAAAGGATAATATAGTTTGTTTACCTTTATCTCACTTAATGATTGACTTTGATTATGATAATTCGTTACTAATTACAATAAATACTATAAAGTGAAAAGGACCGAAACGGCAGTGGATGGAATACAATTTCTCGTTTCAAAGTATCGAGCGCGCTCAATCGCTCACAATATTTCGTTACTAGTTTTGTTTTATTTTAAGCTCAGTTCAATTTAAATACTGCGATAGTCGAAATTTCAAAAAATAGATACTAGACTATTCGCATGAGATTTTTGCAACTATCAAAACTACAAAGTATTTTAAATAGTGTATTATAAATTAGGCATGTTTCACGGTAAAATGCGTTTTCCGTTAAAGTAAAAATTCCGTGAAATCTATTTACTTAAAATAGAAGTTTCCGGTTCAAATTACTAGAAACATAACAAATTGAAGAAACTATAAGACTAAAACACAAATTTAAAACTGGTGCATGGGTACATGCAACCGTAGATAAATCACTGTCTTTAATTTTACAATTTTTTCGAAATTTCAATCAATATTTAATATCCAGTCAGTAATAGAAGACAATACTTGGACACCTGTCAGATGATCAAGAAAATAACGCGTGTTCACATTTTGAAACGCTTCAGTCGTCAAGCTCTGAACAGTAGCGGCGAAGCAATTGGGGAGAAACTTATAAATCGCAATTTTTTTTTAATAATGGGCTGCTTGCATGACTTTTTTTTATTAAATATTTTCCGAATGGTTGGATTCCACTATAATAACATCTACCATTCTGTAATTGGGAGTTAAGCCTGTATATTGGTTGCCATCAAAATAAATAAATAAAGACGAGATTAAAACTTAGGACACATATTTTTTATTTTGACAAAAAATTTACCAGTAAGCCCAAAAAAAAATTAAAATTGAACATTAATAGAGACGTTATCAAAATTAACAATTATTATCACTTTCCTATAACTTATATAATTCTGAAAATTGATATCCAATATATGTATTTTTGCTTTAAAAGCCGTAAGCTTGGAAACCCCCATTAGTGCATTGAGATTTGTTCCATTTTCCACAAAATGTGCACCGTTTTTAAGTACCTACTTTATTTATCAATTATATGGTCTGTCTGATTATATCATATTTCGTGCAATGTAATATATCTTTACTATATTTTGTTTTGGTCCTCCTTCATAATTTGAACTTTTTATCATACGATCTTATTCTTTATAGTTCATCTCTGAGTCTTGCGAGGCATTCATTCAAATATATTCTACAATTCTATCTTACATAGGCTTTTTAATAATTGCAGTGTATTGAAGAAGTTATCTAATTACCAGTACTGCCTCTTGATAAATAAGTAGGCCTAATCTTTCAGTAATCCTTGTGTCAAATGAAATCCTTTTATTTTCTTATGCCCCATAAGTGACCATTGTATGATAAATCATATTTTAAATTTAAATAACGAATAATAGATTATTTTAATAACAAAAGCGTAAATAAACAGGAAGATATAACCTATTATTAACTATATTTGGGCGAGAAAACTGTAAATCTTAGCCAAAACTTTTCTTTGCCACGTTGTTAAAGCGGAGAAGACGCATTTTATGAAAATGATTAAAATTGAAAATAGTTTTTAAAATTTATTTACAAACAGTAATACCTTTAATTATTGTTCTAAGCACTCGATATCGTTTATTGGCACCAACTTCAAACACAATAAATTATTATAGTTAATAAATGTTGACGTATGATAAAACATATACATAGGCCTTTAATGGGTTAAATACAAACATACAATAAACTCGCATACGTGAGTTATCGATACAGATATATTTTACTCATAATGTTACTGTGTGTGCTATTATCGACCTGACGGCTTACTTATGATAGTTAGTGGACAGGACTGTACAGCACACAGTTTAAATTTTTGTAAAGTTTAACTAGAATATTACGCTTGACTGGATTTGAACCTGGATTGCCAGAATCAAAGTCGGTCACATGGCGCACTCAGCTAGCCGCCCCATCATTTATAAATATTAATATAAATCAGCAGATATTTCCTGTTGTTCAGCGCCTTGTAGAATATTTTTCTGTATTTGCACATGCGTTTTGCAACGTCTTTTAGAATATTTTTTTGTAGTTGTGCCTTTTCTCGCTATAATCTTAAATCATCCTTTAGAATATTTTCTGTAGTTGCGTCTATTCTTGCGGTAGCGCCCTTTCGAATATTTTTCTGGAATTGCGCCTATGCCTACTTGCTGTAACGCCTTTTGGAATATCTTTCTTAATCGCCGTTTAGAATATTTTTTGTAGTTGCGCCTGTTCTTGCTATAATCTTAAATCGACCTTTAGACTATTTTTCTGTAGACTATTCTTGCGGTAGCGCCCTTTAGAATATTTTTCTGGAATTGCGCCTGTAACACCTGTAAATATATTTCTGTATAGTTGCGATTATTTCTGCTAATCTTATTCGCCGTAATTTTGGCGCCTTTTAATATGTTTTTTCTGTACGCTTATTCATAGTTGTTTGTAATATTTTTCTTCCGAGCATCTTGTTGTAACCTTAAGCGCTCTTTAGAATATTTTCTGCACCTAATGGGGGTTTCCACGTTTTTTTGGTTTTTATATGTTAATCTACACATTAAAATATTAGACTCGTATTTTTTCTTTTTGCCAAAGAGATGCTAATAAGCCTGCTGTAATATTAATCACTTTTAAGAATGGTTTTCTGTATTATTTTCATAATTGGGCCTTTTTGCTGTGATCTTTCTGGAATGTTTTTTTTGTAGTTGCGCCTATTTCTGCTGTAATATGAATCACTTTTAAGAATGCTTTTCTGTATTATTTACATAATTGCGCGTTTTTGCTGTGATCTTTATAGAATGTTTTTTCTGTACTAGCGCCTATTGTTGCTGTAATCTTTTTAGAATATTTTGCTGTAGTTGCGCTTATTCTTGCTATAATATTAATCACCTTTAAGAATGTTTTTCTTTATTATTTACATAATTGCGCCTTTTTGCTGTGACCTTTCTGGAATGTTTTTTCTGTTGTAGCGCCTATTGTTGGTGTAATCTTTTTTAGAATGTTTTTATGTTGTAGCGCCTATTCCTGCTGTAATAGTAATAGTACTTTTAAGAGTGTTTTTCTGAATCATGTAATAATTTCTCCTTTTGCTGTGATCTTTCTAGAATGTTTTTCTGTAGTAGCGTGTGTTCTTGCTGTAATCTTGTGTTGAATTGTCTGTGATTTTGTCACGCCACTGCGCCTCGGATCACGCTGTCTGTTTGAGTCTGGGGCACCTGTTGCTCTGAACGGCAACGAAAATAACGACGCTTGCCGGAGATTGCCTTTCGGCCGCACCGCCGCACCGCACTGCAAAATACAAAACAAATAAAAACCATCGAATAATAAGCACGGATTTGTTTTGAAATGCGAGAGTAGTTTAGCTGATTTGAATTGCGCGATAAAGAGAGAACTTTGAGTTTCCTGATTACCGTTTCCAAGCGCGCGCTTTTTTGGTGAAACACTTTTCACATCATTCAAAATAACTGTAATAAATCTGTCACTAATGAAAATTAACTTGTTTTCAATAGTTATATATCAAGGAACCATCATTTTGCTGGAAAAATGTACCTATCTCAAAAGATTGTTTGGTAATATTTCGATACAAAATATCATTCAACTTATAAGCAACAATCTTGAGAAATAATTTTACCTTCAAAATAATGAGACCGAGATATATTTTATTAGACTATTTCCCAAATAAACATTTATTATTAACATTGAAATAAGCTAACCAAAATAGTTTTTTTTTCATTTCACAAGATTCATTTGACACTGTTAATTTCAATTAAAATTTATTGAAAACAATACAAACTCAAAAAAATTATCATTCATGGTAGACATAGGAATGTAACGGGAAAATTGTCATTTGAATAATCGCTAGGGCATTTTTACAATATTTTAAACGTTATTGGTCAGAATTGAAAAAAATTGGAGCACATGATTAGTTTACTTAATATGTGGCAAATAGTTAATAAAATTATGCTACCTATACTTTTTAACTGACTTTTTGGGTCATTTTTATAAGCGAAAAGAACTTTCGGTACTAGCATATTCAAACATAAAATAGTATACTTGACTTGGTAATATTATGCTACATAAAATATCAAAAATAAAATAGAAAATTGGACTGAATCCGGCAGCTGTCATTTCAAATTTGTCTTATGTATAAAATGAATAAATTATTCAACAGTATTCTACCCGAGTTTACTGCATTTTTGCATTTTGAAAATAAAATTGTAATCTTTAAAAGATTTGATGCTTAAGCGTCCCGTCTAGGTTTTTTTCGAATTCCTAGAATGCTTTTTATCTATTCCACTCTTTTCCCACTACTACGACTGCCTAAAACCAGTCCGAAACTCGTACTTTACCACATCCTAGCAATACAATCTAATTTTGAAGTTGAAAAATACTGTAAAAGTGTTTTCGTTGCGAGTTAGTTTGTTAGTTTGTTATTAATTCAAGGTAATGATTTTATAAAAATTTAATAGAGGAAGAACTACATGTGTCTTTTTAAAATTTTAAAAATAAATTTATATCAGGAGATATAACTGTAAAGTTTGCATAAATTGGAAATTTTTCGGAATTTTTATAATCATGTACAATTTTTTATCAACTGTTAATTGATCCTTTATAGTTGAAATGCAATTATACCATTCTTGTACTGGTTACAAAACATTCGCTACGTTAGTACGTTTTATGCTGGATTTTAGGAGGTAGACGGGCCTCTTAAGTAACGGTGGTTATATACAAAGACAAATGAATCAAACGCATGTCGAACATCGAAGTTATAAGCTATCTAAATTAGAGACGACTAAATAACGAAATAAGAGTAGCACAACTTAAAGTTCCGAATCTCAAAATTAGTCTTCCTTTGACGTATCTAATGGTAATTAATTATTACTGATCGTCAATATCATCAATAATACTCTGACATCATACTTCACTTTAGTCCGAGTTATGTTAGTAAGTTCGAGAGATTTACCGTGTAGTACTGTTCCATCATGTACTGTTTTAGTGCCATAAAATAGAAAATTAATAATTTACATTTATTTGTACAGGGTGATTCACAACTTCGTGCATATATTTTAATGGCATATTAGCAGATTACGATATCACGGAACTGAAACAATTTTCAAAATACCTACGTAATATTAGTTTACTATTCTTGCCATTGCACAATTAATTAAAATTTAATTTTATTCCATTCATAGTTAATCAGATATGCTTCTTGCGTAAACTGGCCTTATATATTTACAAATTTAAAACAAATATTTTTGTCCCATGAACAGGAGCAGTACTAAATGCCATTAAAATATGTGCCGAAGTTGTGAATCACCCGATATATTACAAATTTTAATTAATTTACTTAAAATATATTAAAGATATATTTAAAGATCATGTAACTTTAAATATAACTTAGATAATCAAGTACACAGCTGGCAAATTTTTTTATTGTTTGCTCTAATTACTATAAACGACTTTACGCCTATGTAACTCCACCTTTGTTTTTACAACTGTATCAATTCGTTGTGGCATAGTATCTACAAGTCCTAAACATACTTTTCTGGAGAAAAAAATCCCAAATATTCTACAGTCTGTGTCACAATTCCTTGATTGTCCTTGCATAGGACGATTTGTCAAAAAAACAGCTGGCAATTTTTTTTTATTGTTTGCTCTAATTACTATAAACGACTTTACCCCTGTGTAACTGCACTTTTATTTTTACAACTGTTTCAATTCGTTGTGGCATAGTATCTACAAGGTCTAAACATACTTTTCTGAAGAAAAAAATCCCAAATATTCTACAGTCTGTGTCACAATTCCTTGATTGTCCTTGCATAGGACGATTTGTCAAAAAAAAACAGCTGGCAATTTTTTTTATTGTTTGCTCTAATTACTATAAACGACTTTACCCCTGTGTAACTACACTTTTATTTTTACAGCTGTTTCAATTCGTTGTAGCATAGTATCTACAAGGCCTAAACATACTTTTCTGAAGAAAAAAATCCCAAATATTCTACAGTCTGTGTCACAATTCTTTGATTGTCCTTGCATAGGACGATTTTTCAATTTTTTTTATTCGGTTTCATAAAGTTTCGACTGTTGATTTTATTTGAGATTGTGTAAAATGTATTACAGTTTTCAATAAATATAAGATACAGTACATTATACTTACTTGTATTTTGCGTTTTATTTAAACTTTTGTAAAATAAAAAACGACTTTTTTACGTCTGTGCCAACTTCAATGAGATGACATCAAAGTTTCAAAATACCGACAATGTCACTTAGGTACTTTTTCATAACAGCCTTAAATTTGATAAAATCTGCCACAAGAGTAAGTAATTTTAATTTTACCAATGAAAATGGAATATAACCTTCAATTTCTTTCTGTGAACGTGGCGCATTATATGTTATTATTAATTTGTAGTATTGTTCTCGCGATGTTAGTGTAAATTGTATTAAATACCAAGGGAGAAATAGCATTCTTTCTCATCTCTGTTTAGAACAATAGAATACGTAATCCGGTGGGCTGGTCGTGGTGCACACACCCTGTTAAGATAGTAGTCAGTGCAAGACAAATGTTTGATAATATTTTACACTTTTCGCCCAGAGGCAATGAAGGAAACTGGCGCTAACCTGGAAGGAAGGAATGGAGAAAGAGACAAGGGAACCTCTCTCGCACTTGCTTCTTTCCTCCTATTCGTTGAGGGTTCTGCAGTATAATAAGAAATGCATCATTCCGATTTTACCAGCGTTGAACTTGTGATGATGTTGTGACTATTTTTGTACATAGACCTACGACTTTCTATCCAACTTGGGTGTAGCAGCCTCACATATTATCAGTCATCAGTACATAATTATTATACCGCGTGTGCGGTTACCAGCCAACTCACGGATACCCATGGTTGATAGTGCTTTTGTGCAGTTAATCTGGAATGTGTACCTGTTATCAGCTGTGGAATTGTGCATTGTACAGGGTGTATCATAACTAGCAATGTGAAATCGTAAATATTTCCAATAAGCAATATTGCCACATTGGGCATATTCCCGGAATGTTGCTTAGAACCTTATAATTTGCCAAATTTTGGGAACATAAACAATGAAAATATTATCCGAAATTTATAAATATTGCCGGCAATATTCTCAACCATTGCGCATTATCTATTTTTTAGACCTTGCAGGTTGCAGCTGCAAATAGCAATGTGCCATCGGCAATATTTAGAATGGCCAATATTACCGCTTTGGGAATAGTCCCGGAAAGTTGTAAAGATTGTAAAGAATTAAAATTGGAAATATTGCCCGAAATTTAGAAATATTGCCGACAATATTTCCAGCAATATTGCCAAAAGTTAAGTTTCCCGAGAAATTTTTCTTATAAATACTTAAGAATAAATTAAAAATCAAGAAACTAATGTTATTTAATAATAAGCATAAATTGCCTTATATTTCCATTTTTTGCCTTGATTTTAAATTGCCGGAAACGGCGCATTGCTAGTTATAACATTGAGTACTACGCTGATTATAAAACAAAAGAATGTTTCAAAAATTCCAAAACTAAATATTAATGTATCTTAATCTTAAGAGAACATTATTCTTACCACTAGCACTTCATTGATATGCGTTTGTTGATTGCTTTGAAAAACAAATTTATTAGATTTTCGTAGTTTCGAAATGTTTTATTGATTTCTCATAGCAACAATTAGTTTATTGCCTAGGCATTAAAATAATTGTATTGCCTAGGTACTTAAAGTGACATTTCACAGACTGTCAGCTGTAAAATATAGCACTTTTAATGTCAATCAACGAAATTTTTTAAATTCGCAATCGGCATTTTAATACTATACAGGATAATTCAAAACTTCGTACATATATATTAATGGCATATAGTGCAAGTGGTTAGCTCAACGGTAGAGGGTCCGCCTAGCATGCTAGCGGCCCCCAGTTCGATTTCCAGCACGACAATAATACCACTGGGTCCGAGTGGTTGGATTCCACTATAATAACATCTATATACCATTCTATAATTATTGGAAGTTAATCATGTAGGATGGTTAGCAACAAAAATAAAACTAGCATTTCATAAATGTACTATTCTTGCCATTTCACAATTAATTAAAATTTTATTTATTCCATTTATAGTTAATCAGATATCCATTATATACAATCAACAATCCAGTATGGTTTCAAAAACGTGTTTCTTGCAAAAACTGCCTTGAAATTTACCAATTTAAAAAAAAATTGTTCCATGATCAGTTGCATGAAGTTGTGATTCGCCCTGTATAGTTACGAATTTATTTATAGATTAAAATACTTGTGTAAGTGTATCGAATTACAAATCGTATAATTTGGTAGTTCCAAAAAATCGGTATCACTTCACAATCGTGGCGTTTGTTAAGTTTTGCTCTTAGTATCGCGTTCGCGAAGTTGGTAGCAGTGTCGCCCCATAATCTAATCTTTCCTTGTAATTACGCCACCTCAAACAGAACAGTGTTACAATGTCTGTCAGTGTGTTGGAGCAGACAACTCTTCCGCCGCTTGTAGACTTATCTGCCACTTCTAAATTTGTTATCTGGTATTCGTGTGGTACAGTTGCTGTTGCCAAGATATCACACACAAAGAAATCTATGTTATTTATTCAGGCCTGCCGAGAGGACACGGAACTTGCAATAAATATTCCTGCCGACACTAGCAGGAACACCAGAAATCAGCAAAATACTCGTATTAGATAATACGACAGCGTTCGGATCAAACCTGCTTAGTTACTTCAAATTAGTGTTATAATAAAGACAACTGTTAAATATGCATAGCATCCTTCTGGTCTTCAGTATTTGAGTTGAGGACTGGTAACCGCACACACGGTATATCGATGGCTACAGTGTGTGCGGCTGTCATGCCCAAATTGGATAAAAGCTGTGTTTAGATAAATACGTACCTATTGATATATTAACAGCAGCAGTGAGGAAAGTTGAGAGAGAAACAGACTTATGGTATATAGCATTAGGGGAGTATCTCTATCACTGTATAACTCATGTAGAACATGGGCAAAATACTTCCGTTTTTAAATAATAATAATTATTATTTATTTATTTCCGTTGACAAAAATACATTTGTATGGAACAAGTCGAAAAGAACATATAAAGAAATAGGTAGGTGCATAATACACATTTTAAAAGTTATACATCTAGTGGAAAAAAGATAGAAGTTAACAAGTATTGAGAAATTCATCCAAGGTATAATAGACTTTATCTATAAGTAACTCCTTTAGACACTTTAAAACTAGCAGGAGTAGATTTCTGTTTTATTTCACTTGGTACTCTATTAAAAATACGTAAGCCCATTCTGTTTAGAGAGGGTTTAACGATGTTCATTTTTTAAATGGGAACTTTGAGTTCAGATTTCTGTCTCGTATTGTAATGTAATCATGAATTTCACTATTAGTAATATATTTATTTTTACTCATATAAATGTACGTGGCCATTTCTAAAATATAGATGCATATCACTGTGAGTATTTTCATAGTCTTTGCAAGATGTACGGTTCGAGACAAAAGTCTGCAACGGATAATTCTTTTTTGATATAAATAAAAAATAAAAACATTTGATATTATGGACTAGGGCCTCCAAAAGCATAACCATACAATACAAACTTGCCTCAACGACTCTAACGCGCGAGTCCTTTCCAGGTACGTAGTATGGAGTTCACTAGATTTTAGTGACTTGATCAAGTGTATAAGTGATGGGTAACAGTAACTGGTGATTGTTTATTTGATGAGACAGGTGAGGTTTGATTGTGACTTCTGCATAAATGAAATTAGGAATCGCGGCGGAGCTGCGAAGGGTCGACTCGGTTATAGCAAGAACGGAGCGGGGCACACCGGGAAGGGGAAGCGGGTGCTTGCATATCATCTTAAAGTTTAATTGAGTCTTGGCGCTCGGGGAGGAAGTGACTGAGATTGCTTGGGAATTCCAGTGGGAATAAGGTCCTCGTTCGTTCTCGTGCACGGCGTACGCCCTGTGGCAGCGACGCCGCGTCTGTTGCCACTTATACGCCTTTGCCTCTGCCGCTACCTCTGCCTGTGATCAAACAAATTATAAAAGATGACGCCCGACCTGCAAGACGCCTGCATATCCACCAAGGAATCATGTGGCCATGCATTGCTAATAAACTTCCTATTACCCCAAACGATCGCATTTTTACACTTCCATTATTTCACAAGCTTTTTATACTTTCAGAGTTCACAAAAATCATTACACTTATCAAAGCTTCAGATGAGCTAAGTTACTTACACTACGCGAAATAAGAGATGACCAGTATAGGGAATTTTAAATTGCAAGAGTGAAATTGCAGGCTCCAACGATAATTATTTTTGAAGGTATGATGAAGGCTTCAGGAGGTCATGTAATATTAGTTAATTTTTAATTTATTTTATACTTCAGTTCAGCTTCAGATGAGCAAAGTTACTTACAGTACGCGAAATAAATTTCAAAAGTGAAATTGCAGAATCTAGCGATAATCATTTTTGAAGAAATGATGAAGACTTCAGGAGTTCACGTAAAATTATTTAATTCTTAATTTATTTATACTTCAGTTCAGATTCAGATGAGCAAAGTTATTTATAGTACGCGAAATAAGAGATGACCGGAAAGGAATTTTAAATTACAAAAGTGAAATTGCAGGATCCAAAGATAATCATTCTTGAAGGAATGATGAAGGCTTCAGGAGACAATGTAAAATTGTTTAATTCTTACCTAATTTATTGGACGTTTCGGGGAGAGCACTCTTTTCCATCTTCAGCTACAAGATTTTTGAGGTTTTTTTAGGAAATTTGTTTTCAGTTCAAGGTCAAATTCCTTGAAATTTCGGATGTGAATCTTTTTATGTGTGAAAATAAAAATTAAAATGTAATTTTTACAGTTCTCGATTTTGAGATCGTAACATTATTAAAATATTTTTATAAATTTTAGCGAAGAAATATTTTGTAGGGTCCTTATTGTATGGGAGCCTCGGCGCTCGCGTTCCCCTGCCTCTTCCCATAAATCCGGCTCTGATAGGTACTCACATAAATATTTTAATCATTTGCTGTAGACTGCAGAATACAGAAGAAGATATTACGATGTGTCACTATTGTCACTGTCATTCACAACTTAATTTTACATAACAAATGTTTTACAATCATGAACTACAAGATTCTGAATACTAAAGTTTCATACTCTAAATTATAATAATAAATGACCATCTACAAAAAAAATTAAATACTAATAATTGTAGATGACAAAAATATAATATTCATTTAAAATAGAATAAATTGTGACAAATTAATTATTCATCGAAGTATTTAAGCAGGGTATACTAATTCCGATTTGGGGATTGCTTCAAAAAAATAACTGGGTTCGTAAGATTCATATTAAAATCTTAAATATCAAATTTGGTTGTTACAGTAGAATCGGGAAGACAGCCGAGGTACGTTATCATTTGGTAAAAAACTTTTAATATTAAAGTAACTGAAACGAAAACAAAAATTGTACCAAATTTACACAAAAATTAATAATTAGTTTTATAAATATGCCTACGTGTTATATTATCATTAAATCAACATAAAATAGTTAATATTATGTATTTAAATTACCGTATATGAATCCATCAATTTTAATTTCTTTTCTTCGAGTGGCAACACTGAATTATAGTACGTTTATATGCTTGAATTAATGTGTGAGTTTCTGATTTTCTTTTGGCTTCTTTTTTACTTTTTTTAGTTTATATCTTTTTTCTTAAATCTGTCTTTTTCAAAACAACATTTCGTGATTGTTACAACATCGTTGCAACATGCACATCATATTACATTACGATTCAAAGAACTAATGTAAACATGTTCACAGCTGACGTCACATAATTTAGTTACATTTTTTGATGACGTACCTCGGCTGTCTCCCCGATTCTACTGTATGTTTGTAACTTTTTGAGTTATAGAACCCGGAAAAAATGGTACATACAACCTAACGAACTTGAAAATACTTTATTCGTATTCTATGGATCCTAAAACGTGCTTATCCACTAAAAAATTACACTCGAAAATTTTTGACCCATCACAATACCTCCCCTTATAAGGATATAAGGCGGGAGGCGGGAGGTAAAAATCACTTGATTTAAATTATAATTTAAGATGATCCTCTACCCATGGCAGAAAACAGTCAAAAACATTGATTCCGCACGCTATTCTATAGCGTTTATTATTTTGTTAAACATAAAAATAACAAATAATTTATTTATGGGGAAAAAATAATTTTGGTAGGTACCCATATTTGTATAAAAAACTGCAATATTTTTAAAAAAGAGGGTTTTCGCGCGCCACTGTACAGCTTTTATTTATAAGTGAATTAACTTCAAATTTTGTTGCCAACAAAGCTTGGATCTGCGAAATAACCGATCCCGATCGAATTTTTGAAATTCAAAAAATAACAAAAATTGTCAAAATTCAAATTAACATATTTTGATTTTAAAGCAAAATTTTAAAATTCTGCATCGACTATCTTGTAGACTGTACTTTTATCTTCAACAATATCTTTAGATTATTATATTTAACAAAACAATAAACGCTGTGGCGTGGCGCGCGAAATCCATGTTTTGGCTGTTTTCTGGCGCGATAGAAGATCGTCTTAAATCGTGCTTTTATGCAAATTATAACAAGATGTTAAATTTAAGTTGTTTAAACGTTCTGAGATAAACAAACTAATTAATTCTTCAACTGTTTCAATTTCGCGATGTATAATATTTCGACCGCTCCTTGACTACGCCACTGCTGTAGGAAACAAGAAGGGTGTCAGGTAATTGTGGTGCACCTGAAATGTGGCTGTCATGTGCATGTGCATTCCCAGTCCCTACATCAGAAACACAGTGCAGGTTTCGCAGAATAGCAGAACCTATAAGTTCTTGTTCTCCGCTCCGACGCAATGTTTGAATTTGTTCTTCCGCCCGTTCAAAGGAAGAATAGATGTAGGAGGTTTATTTATAATTCATTTTCATTTGATATCACTATTATGAAATTAATACCTGTATTCCGAATCTTATATACCCGTTGAATTTTATTCACTAGGTAAGCAAAAAATATCAAATATCACACAACATATTTACAGTGCTATTGCTTTTATGTTTGGACGGAGACGTGAATGCACACCATCGATTGTTTTATCTTTTTATACGGAGCAAAAAAGGTTCATTTTTACTTTCATGCAGCGCAGGGAATTCTACTGCTTGCCGCTTCAATACCACTCCACATTCAGACTTTTTCTTAATCAATTTCACAAATGTAAAATACATCACACACTCAGTCTCAAGAAATATGTAATGATTCAAATTTAAATACAATTTATACTAATAATATTTGTGCCATCTTCTAATATACAGGGTGTAGCTCAACCTGTATAACAAAATTTTAAAGTGTATAGTGTAAAGTATTTCGTAATCTACACATGTCATACTACTTACCCATAAATTTATGATATTAAATTCAAAACCATTCTGTATAATTGTACTTATTTGTATACAGGGTGTAACCCAACCTGTGTAACAATATTTAAGGGTGTGTAGTATTGGACGTACTGATCATAAATAAAAAAGAATTATGTTGAAATTCGTAAAATTAAGTATCAGTAGTTTGCAAAACAATATCATTTTGATTTCCACTGGTTGTCACAATTTAAATGCAAAAAAACTTAAACAATAGTTATGCAGTATTTATTAGCCTAATTACATTAATGTAATAATAATTTTACAAACAAGAAAAAATAAAACGTTTCGACACATCCCTATGTCTTTATCAGGGTAAATTAGTAGTTAAAGAAGAAAATTTACGTAATAGTGTTAAACAATTTTTTTTATCTACGGATAACTGTATAGATTGATCAAAGATTAACAAATTTTCACGTCTCATGGAATTAACGGTCAAAACGCGCCTCTTAACAATATTATGTAAATTTAATTACATCTTATTTAACTACTAATTTACTCTGATGAAGACACAGGGGTGTGTCGAAACGTCGGTTTTTTAGTAATAAAATACATTTGACTGCATTCCCGTATTAATTATACGGGAAAGGAATTAAAAATTATTTTGAAAAATAAAATAAATTTTTCCTGGTCCTTGCTGGCCCTCAAATTTAAAAGTCTAGCGGCGGCACTGTACTTAATTAGCCTTTTATATTCCATATAGTTTGAAGTGATTCTGCCCTAAAGGTCCTGTTAGTTTAATGTACATGTCCATGCTGTTCGCGCATCAAATTGTACATTTTGCAAGTTGAATACACCAAAATTCGCAGTTGTAAAACGAGATCCAAGAAACAAAACGATCTTGTTAATTTCCACAATGGTCGAATTTCAATTCTGGTTGGTCTCAGTGGACACATTCACATTCACGAGGTCACCTCTCATACAACACGTTGTCATATCACCGTTGTCCACATTCCGTAAGAATTTCACGCACCCGGTATTAGTTCTTGAGCAATTTGCTGTCTACCAGTCGTGTTAACCCTGCGACCCCCTGGCTTATCTTCGGATGTGGAAGTGAGTGCTATGTTGTGGTATAACCAGTTGTTGGACGACTGTCTGACTGCCTGTTGGACGAGATTATTTAATACGTGTCAACGTGTATCAAAAATACTACCGGGAAAGAGGTAGGTAACTGTTTTGGTAGTCGCCGTATCTAGATAAACGCGAAATGTATTTGATGGAGATGGTTGGTGAGATTCGGCGAGAAAACCTTATAATTGTATACCGGATGTCCCAAAAAAATGATACCTACGCTCGAAATAACAAAGCAATCGCAATCAAATTTTATACGGGTAAACTAGCCATTAGGTGACATCAAAATATATATTATTTACAAAAATATAACTTTCGGTTAAGCCGGATATAACATCAACTTTCTTATTTCAAATGGAACACCGTATATACAGAGTAGTTTTCAAGTTAATGTCATAAAAAAATGTAAATCGCAAAATTAATGTCCATTTTTTCGTCAAACATTTTTCGTTGTCACTGGCACTGTGTGGAGTAATTATTGTTTCATTAAAAATAATCAAATTTTGTTTGTTTTTACTAGTATTATGTAATTTAAGATGTTTACCTACTTCTATTGTTTGTGTTTAATAAAAAAAACGAATCCATTGCAATACTACAAAAAATGCCGCAGGTAAACTACTTTTAATTTTTCGAATTTAAAAAAAAATCTACACATGCCATACTACTTACCCTTATATTTATGACATTAACTTCAAAACCACTCTGTATACAGGGTTTTTGTCCTAAGTTGTGGAACATTCTGTGTATAACATGTAAGAAAGTTTAGGTTTAAAAAAGATACGTTATGTTTTGTAGTTATTTAACAAAAACATATACAGTCTACTTTGGAATATAATACAATCGTCAAAGAATCCTCGTTTAAAGAAGTCTTTAGTTGTCCGTCAGATCATCAGTCGATCACAGCGCATTCGGCTATCCTGTCCAGATTTTACTCGAGATCTATAAAGCTTCATTCACTTAAGCATTTAGTTTCAAGGTTTACATTCATATTTGCGTTTAAGAAAGTTTAAATTCATTTAACTAAATACGAGCATTTACACTTCCCACTTTCAATCAATGTAAAGGCTAACCTATATTCATCCTTAAGAGGACCGCCTACCTCCTAAAATCCAGCATAAAATGTAATGTACTAACATAGCGAGTGTTTAATGGCCTGTACAAGAATGGTAAATTTTTATTTCAACAAGATTATATACTTAAAGAATTAATTAACAATTGTTTCCATACGTTATCACAGGGCAAGCGCGGTGTTGAACTACGTGGAGTCGTAGGATGTGAATGTGAATGGGCAAATATAGCAAGTAAAGGCTGGTTTATAACGGATGTAATCGGTTACGTCTTCTGTATTCTGTAACATGTGTGATGTGAATGAGAAGTATCTGATAACTTGACAACATAACCTGTCTAATAACTGGCAGAAATGGACCTGTTTGTTAAAAATTACATATTTATAAATATACTAATTTGTCTGATTGTCCAGTTAGTACATTGTTACTTCTTCGAAAACTTCTTGCATTGATATTTAAAAGTTAATGAAACAAATACTGCGTTATATTTTATAAAAATATTTGTTTAGTTGTACCTTTAGACAAAAATTTGCTTGTACCTTGGGACATGGTTCCAAGGCACAGCTACATGCTACATGTCTTTGAGGATATGTAAACTTCAAATTTAATTTTTAAGGATAATGGAAATTACAATTGCGTACATTTATCGCTAAACTAAAATTTTAAGTATCGCGCTACGGTATAGACTTTAAATCGTATAAAATGGGATCATTTTACTTCTCTTCCCAAACTCAATTATATTTCTTTGAATAAATATGTGTAACAAAAAATTTATAAATACATTTGTTTAAAATATATATAGTTTTAAAAAATTGTTTCTGTTCGTTTGATTCTTTCTTTCTTCCTTATATTTTATTTGTACCGAAGTAGGTACAACCAGCTTTGTTCCAAGGTACAACACCGCATTGTACCTCGACACAGGTTGCCATTTTTATTTCTTATATAGGTAAGATTTTACTATTATTCTTTCTAATATCATCACAACAAAAAAATAGTTATTAACAAATGTTAGTTGTTCTTTAATGTACAAAGATTTTCCGACAAACTCATCACAAAAAAAATCTAGAACACCTTTCCCTAATGTTTATAACAATAAATATTGTAGCGAAATATAAAATACTCATCAAAATGTAAATAAAGATCAACAAAGAACAAACAGGACTTGCTTGTTGTTTGTGGGGAAAGAGTGAAGTAGGTATGTAACAGAGTGGCTTTATACTAAGTATGGCTGACTTCAGTAAAATTGTATTAGAATAAAATAATATGTTTGGTAATACATGAAGAGATTAAAAGTTAGACAATGAACTAATTTTTGGATATCATATTCTTACAGTTATACATTACTAATTTTTTATATGTTTTTAGAGTATGAACCCATGGCTACATGTTTGCAATATAGGCCACACTCTTTATATAGTAATACTCTGAAGTTTTCTTAAAAGTTGGCAAACCTTACTGTTACAGTATAGGTAAAAGTCAAATCCAGTGTCATTATGAATCTATACCTATAGCTCACGTTAGCAGAACACAGAAGAAGTTACCAATTACATCCATTATAAACCAGCCTGAATATGCCGGGATGTTTACATTCTTAAAATGTTCTGGGTACTTTATTTTGTCAAGTGGAGTGGAATGTATCTGATGTGAGGATGATTGAAAAGATAATTTGAATAAGATGTATGTTATGAAGTTAGAAGGAAATTACGTGTGTTGTGTGTTTCGTTGAGTCCATTACCTACGTGTCGCGTCTAGTTACGTTCGTGAGAGAGTTTTTGCGCTTGGAAAAAAGGAAAAATGTCAGCTAATTACTGGTAGTCGTATCCCTCAGGTTAATTCTGCAGGTAGGAAACATTAGCAGTGGCATTATGGGTGTTTGGAGGGCCATTCGGGCGGCGGTTATAGGCCACCGAGGATTTGCGGGTCGACCCAGGCAATCAAAAACAAGGCAAATTGGAGAAAAAAGCTTGCATGAGTAGGAGACGGTCAGATTGGGAATTAAAAGTTACCGTTGTGGGTATCGTATACACATGTGAGTCGCTCAACGACACATCTGGGGACACGACCAGCTTCTGATGTTACTGACGCCCCCGCGCTTTCTGAGGTTACGCGTATCTCACGCAAGACGCAACCAATCCCTGAACAAAACAGTTTCTGCTTTATTCATTACCCATTCATTTGAGGCGAAAATGTGCTAGATGTTTTCTTAAAGAATTCATCGGCTTTTCACCGAGTCTTAATCTTTACATATAGGTACGCATTAATTGCTATACTTGATTTAAAAACTAGGAGGAGCAATTTGAAGTTGTCTCGCTGAGCCATATAAAAACTAAAATAATATCACTACATTTTTTGCGGTAAAATTTTTGACATTTCATCGTGAAGATCATCTTCACTTTTATTTTATTATTATTATAAAATATAATAATATTATATTAACAAATTAATTTATTATATAATTTTTTGCCAAAAAACCACGGTGAAACAAAACAGTCACTGACAATGACAAGACAAGATGAAGAACACTAGTTTGTTTGGTGTAACATCAATCAATCAAAAACGATCACTTTTAGCACTCCAACTTCAGATTATAATACCAGCCTTCTTGTTTCCTACATAAATTCCTATTACAAAATTGGTGCCTGTATGATCTCTCTTGATTTGAAGATAAGTATTCTTATCCAGAAGTGATAGAGGAATAATTTTATTTTGGTAGTAACTATGGTAGTACCGTCTCGTCTCGGATTTTCGAGATGAGACGAGAATTCAACACTACGAGACGAGAAATAGTTCTCAAGACATCGAAAATTCTCGAAACTAAAACTTTTAAAAAATGATATTATTCTCTACAAAAATATCTAAATATTCTTTATTTTGCTTTGTTTGTAAGAGAGGTATTGTATTCATGCTAAAATTTCCATAGAGAATTTTTAATGGATAAGCACGTTTTGAGGTCCGTAGAACACGATTTTGATAGTTTCGTGATGATGTCTATGTGCGTGTGTGTGTTTGGATGGATGGATGGATGTTGGAGGTACGATAACTCAAATATCATTGAATTAAAAAAAATGTATATGTTACCGTTTAAACCCGAAGAGAGTTAAAACTCGTTTTAACTAGTTACAACTCGAAGTAAGTAAACTAGTTTTGACTAGTCAAAACGCGAAGTTGCTAAATGCTTTTGTAAAAACCCGAATAGTTTATGTTTTCTTACTTCACTTCGGGATTTAACTGAAGAAAATAGTAAAAATTAGTTCTTACTAACTGCTCATTTGACATACCAAGTTTTAACTACTATTTTTCAGTAAAAATCCGAACTAAATCAGATGCTTTGGTTGCCGCGTTTTTCCTCTTACTTATAGAAATTAATGATGATTCCAAAGAGAATCACTTCACAGTAATGATACGTAAAGATTATAAATCACTTTATTTATTATCTATTGTTAACAATTAGATTGTTATTTTCATTTCAGATTGAAATTGCTAAGCTTGCACCGACAAAATCATCTACAATATAGACGTTTAAACCGATTTGTTATCATGTAAGTTAATGGAATTAAAAAAACAAATAGAAACTTGAATGTGAACTAATGGCTGGTTTATGATGGACTTAATTTACGAATTTAGATTTATATAAAATATATACATCTGACTTTACTGGCTCATGATTTTTTGTTTAAAATAACGTCAGGAATACGCTGTTAAAATTTGTTACACTAGTCCTGAAACACCTGTATGAGAAATTGTTTGGAAGAATTTAACATTATTAACTATAAACTAAGAAGGTTCATCATAAATTTTAAATCTAAAGTAAATTAAATCCATCATAAACCTGAAATTTTTAATTTCACTAATTATAAATAAGTTTTTGAAGTTTAGCATAAGTGTATCTTAAGTTTTTTTATATAATATACTACATAACTATGAATAAACACATTTAAATCAATTTGTAACGTTTTTACGCGAGAATATTGTCCTTTATTCGACTTTTTACTGTAAAATAATAGCTAAAACTAGGTTTGTCAAATGGTCAGTTAGTAAGAACTAGTTCTTAGTATTTTCTTCAGTTAAAACCCGTATTAAAGTAGAAAACAAAAATTATTCGGGTTTTTACAAATGCATTTAGCAATTTCGCATTTTGACTAGTCAAAACTAGTTTATACAAATCCCCTTCGTTACTTCGAGTTTTAACTAGTTAAAACTAGTGTTTACTGATTTCGGGTTTAAACGGTAACATATACCTACAATATTGTAAGACTTTAGATTAGATCAGGTAAGATTTTGGTGTTGATCGTGCAACCTAAAGTGGTAGTTTCTTGCAGATCTGAAGAGTTTTTCTGAAATATCCTCAAATTTTATGGATTATTAGGAATTTTTTTAATAACAATGTATACTAAATATTACTATCTACAATTTGTATTCAAAACGATGTTTCTATCTAGCACCATTTTCCAATTACAAGAAGTTAAAATTCTATAAATTTGTTACAATTTTTATTTATCTGCCTACCAATGAAAACAAAAAATGTCAAATAAATTTTTGATTTGACAAATTGAAAATATGAAATGTCATTTATTATTTACTAGCGTTATACCCTTGCGGTTTGTTTTATTTTGAAGACGTGGAGAAGGAGAGATCCAAAATACCCTATTTGAGCCCCACATACTCGGTTTAGATAGAAACTCTTATATGAAGATTTCCCGTGATTGACTTCGCCCTCTTCAAGACTCAATGATATGTCTTTTGTTCCAAATCAAGATAAATAATATGAAATACAAATATACGTAACTCATAACCAGAAAACTATTTATTTTATAATATGAAGTTGTTTTATGTTTTAATTCTACAATCTATAAATAGTATAATAGAGGTAGCATTATTATATTCGTAATTTTTTGACAGTTCGAGATTTTAGTTTATATTTTTATTTCTAAAACAAGAATTGTGTGAAAATTTAACAGAAATATGTTTTTTTTCTTGGTCCTCAGTAACAATCAACTCAACGTTGACAATTGAAAGCATAAATATAAACTTTTCATACATAGTAGTACATAAAATAATAACGGCAATATGATGAAAATATTTGTCATTATTACTGCTCCTTTTTGGGCACGCTTTTTGATGATTCTCCCGAAAAGTTTAAATTGCAAACTAGTGGTCTATCCGCTTGAAATTTAGATTTTTTATGTGAGAAAGAAAGCACCCGGTTTTGAGAAAAACTTATTAACATTGTGTGACATAGTTACAGAGTCGGAGTGAGGTAACTACAGTGTAGACCAGAGTGAGATGGAGCGAGTGCTCCAGTACATGTTTCTCATTCCAGAGCATACGTTCATGTAACAATAAGGTCCAGATTTGCTTGCTGTGATTTCTGTAATTCTACATAGGCACAGAAATTAGAATATTATGCCGGGTTAATACTCTACAATGGGAGGATATTTACCCTTTTGGTTGAGTTGTTAGAAATTGAATGTTTTGATAAACAAAAAATATTATATAGAAGTTATTTGTCTGCTGGTGGAATTAAATAATCAAGAAATGGAGACTCAACTAATTTATTTTTCTAAATGACCGACGTTTCGCCACATCCTAGTGCCTTCTTTCGGGTTGTCTTATTTATTGTTACTTTGACTAACCTACGATAAAAATATTTGCATAGATACTAGGGCTGTCAAAATCCGAAAAAATATCCGGAAAAGCGTTAACCGGATTATTCGGATATATTCTGAACTATTCGGATTATCCAGTTAAATGGATTATTCGGATATGTCCGGATTATCCGGATATAACCAAGAGAACCAGTAATTTTGAAAAAAATATTTTTGTTCTGTGATCAGTACGTCAAGTTGTACAATGAACATGCTATTCTAATATGTACATCAAGTTATGGTACATTCTGTATAGCACAATTTTAAGGCGCTACAGTTGTGCCAAAAATATAGTGAAAAAGTGACCTTTCTACGTATATTACAAACTGAGCTCTTGTTAGTACACCTACACTGTTCATATTTTATATATAGATAGTTAAAAGATGACTCTGGAGTGCTAAGAAATTATATTTTTGAAATACTTAATGGTCTTTTAGTAATAAATTAGTAAATATAGTCAATTTGGCCGATTTTTTACTATTTTTTTCGTCAGATTTTCTTGACAAAAAATATTTTCTTAGCACCCTCACGAACAATGCAAGGAATCGACTATTTATGCAAATTTTACATCTCATGATAGAAATAGATTTTTAAAATTTTTAAAAGGCACACCTGTAGATCCATTCTTTCTCTATTAATTTTTTATAAAACATTATCTTGAAGTCAATAATAAACTAACAGTTTACTCACAACGAAAACACTTTTACAGTATTTTTCAACTTCAAAATGCCATTGCATTGCAAGAATGCTGTAAAGTACGAGTGGTTTCAGGCAGCCGGAGTAGTGGTTAAAAGAGAGAAGAGAAATATAAATAAAAGTAAAATCGAGAGTATTGTAGACTAACTAAAACTAAAAGCTTATGTAAACTTTTAAAATAATTGCGCAAAATATGCTATAGTTTCCAAGTAAATTTAGAAACAGTTTCGAAACAACCTCTTCAATTAAATATGTCGTACAAAATCGAATGTCTCCATCTCGTTGGCTGGCATCTTAGACCTTCAGGGTGTGATCTCCTCATCCCTGGGTGGCCGTGCAGTACCTTTCGGGGCCGTAAGGGGACGTTTTGAACCGCGCGCGTCTTCTGCGCTAACACTACTAGCGTGCAGTTCTCCCGTTCAGTTCCAGTTCCAGTTCCGTACATTGCTCTGGCTTGTAGCGCCGCCGTACGGAATGTACCGCAGCGGCTTGTAAGGCGAAATGTTATTGTTTGGAAACAATGCCCCAATGGTCCCACAGAAGCTGATATTGCCACAAAACAGCACTAAAGTTTTGCTTCAAACACATAACGTGTACCTACACGCCACTCCAAGCGGAACTGGAACGCTGGGTAGAGATGGGTTTATTTATATAAAAATATATTTATTTATAGAAACTTGCGCACAGTTTCAATTTTGTTATTAATTTTTGTTGATATTTGTTGGTTGATCCGAAATAAGATGGAATGATTTTAAACATCATTAGCATTATTATATTTTTTAAATCGTTGAATATTATGAGATAGTCGTCTCGTCTCGACCCGAATATTCAAAGCTAAGTTGAACCAACTCTTGTCTCGACACAGTTACTCTCGGTCTCGTCTCGATCTCGAGCTCAAGAGTCTCGAATATTTATTCACGTCAGCACTCAGCACTATGGGACACCATTTCCGGTTGGCAATTTTTTAACAAAATCTTACCAGCTTTTCGATAAGATGTTCAAATGTATATGATGCAAATTATTGGAATTTTCTGTTCAGTAAAATTTGTGATAATGAACGACAATGAAAGCGCACATACACCAGTGGCGGATTTAGAAAATTTTGACAGGGGGCACAAAAATAATGCATTAAACAATGGTATATTAAAATAGGTACCTATATATGTAAATTGAATAAAAATGTTAGCTTTATTCTATTCTAGGGCAATCGGCATGACTAAGTAAGTAAGTATCAAAAATTAGGTAAATATATAATTGAAAAAAGGAAAGATTATAAATAACATAATGGGAGTTTCCAAACCTACGGCTTTTAAAGAAATACTTATTGAATATCAATTTTCAGTATATTATATAAGTTATAAGAAAGTGATAATAATTGTTAATTTTGTTATATTTATTACCTTTTTATCGAAATAAAAATGTAACACTTGTGAAACGTGCATTAAAATGCGCCATGTGTGACGTAGACAACATTGAAACCAAACCGTAAGTAGATTTGTTCGTGTAAGATCGTTTTTTGTCGTTTTGTCTACGGAATGGACGACGAACCTGTGTTGAAATAAGGTAAGATCTACGTATCGTATTCGGTCCTTGTCAGCGCGGTGAACGTATGTTCTCATTATTATGAATTTTATTCTGGCTTATTGGCAACTTTTTGGCAAAATGAAAAATACGGGTCTAATATTTTAATGGCAGGAAAATTACTGGGATTCAGTCATTTAAAAATTTTATTTCACATCGACGTTTCGATCCAACCCAGGATCATCCTCAGGATTTAACATTTTAACAGTTTAATAGTTTTTTAAAAATACATTTAAAAATTTTTTTTTGTTAAACTTACGTGTAAATTAGAAATGGAAAATTAATATACATTAATAATATATTATATAGTCGATGGTAACCATTTTACCGTTAAGTGTAGGGTTTTCTTGTCTTTATTCGCACACAAACTTTTTCCACTGTAATCTGTCTCTTGCGCACATTTTTGCTTCTTGTATTGTCATTTCTTTTTTCAATAGTAGTTTTCTTACAATTCCATCCCAGTCTTCTCTTGGTCTACCTCGTCCTCTTCTCTCTCTTATTTTGGCTGTCCATATCTTCTTTACGGGTCTGTTGTCGTTCATCCTTATCAAGTGTCCCCACCAGCTGAGTTGTCTTTCCTCTATAAACTGTAGTATCGGTTTTGTTTCTAATTCTTTCCTAATATCTTCGTTTCTTATTTTGTCTATCATTGTCACACCTTTAACACTTCTCAGGTATTTCATTTCCAAAGCTTGGAGTTTGTTCTTCATTCTTCTGGACATAACCCAAGTTTCGCAGCCATAGGTTAATATCGCACGATATATTGTGTTAAACACTGTAATTTTTGTTTTCTGCGATATTTCTTTTTTGCCTATGAGACTGTTTTTCAGCATGTAGAATATTTTTGCTGTCTTGTCTATTCTTCTGTTTATATCTTCATCTTGGACTCCGGTACTGTTAATTAACACTCCTAGATATTCAAATTTCGACACTTGTTCAATTCTGTCATGTTCTATTTTTATGTTCATAGTTTCGTACTCATTTGATATAGCCATTACTTTTGTTTTATTCACGTTTACTTTCATATCAAATTCTTTTAGTGTTTTGTTCCAAACATTTATGTTGTGTTGGAGATTCGTTTCGCTACTTGCTAAAAGTACTACGTCATCAGCAAATGCACATTCTCCAATTTCTATCCGTTGTAGGCATCTATATCCTATTCCTAGTTTCTTTATTTCTGGCTTACATTTCTTGATGATGTCATCCATGAATATTGTGAAGAGAACTGGACTCATAACTCCACCTTGTCGTAGTCCTCCTGTAGTTTCAAATACTTCCGATGTTCTGTTCTTGCTGATAACATAATTTAGATTTTTCTTGTATAAGCCTTTGATTGCATTAATTAATCTTTTGTTCACTTTTCTTTCAGATAAGCTGACCCATATCTTCTGTCTCTGTACTCTGTCGAACGCCTTCTCTAAATCAATAAATGCCATAAATGCTTTGTTGTTGCTTACTGTGGTCTTTTGTATTATTTGTTTAATCGTAAATATATGGTCTTGTATACTTCTTCCCTTTCTAAATCCACTCTGAGCTTCCTCAAGCGTAGGTTCTATTATTTGTCTCAATCTTCTTTCCAATATTCTCTCATATACTTTCAGTGCAGTGCTTAGTAGTGAAATTCCTCTGTAGTTGTTGCAATCTTTAACATCTCCTTTCTTATGTACTGGTGTAATGACAGCTATTTCCCAATCTTTCGGTAATTTTCCTTGCTTCCAGGCTTCATTAAATATATCTAATAGTAGTACAGTTCCTTCTCTTCCCATATATTTAAGCATTTCTCCGGTTATTCTATCATGGCCTGCCGCTTTTCCATTTTTACTTCCCCGATCTATGTAATAGAGGGAAGTATTGTAATCGTGATTTTTTGACAGTTCGAGATTTTGGTGAATCTTCACGTTTCAGACCCTACTGAACCCAAAAAACATAATTTAAAAAAAAGTCGGTCTGTCGGTCTGTCGGTCTGTCGGTCTGTCGGTCTGTTAGTCTGTTAGTCTGTCTGGATGTTGGATAACTTAAAAACGCGTTGGAATTTTGGACTGAAATTTTATATTTAAGATCTTGAGCCAAAATCTGACTTCAAGTTCGTGAATGAGCTTTATTCAACCAGTGGTACCAACTTTATAAACAAAACTTTTTTATTTTTATCAAAATACTATCGTGTGTGGTATCAAATTAAAGGTCTTGGGAAAATAATTCTAGTAGAAAAACAAAAATAACATTTAAATGATCGTCAATTGTTTTTTTTTATAAATTATTCAAATTATACCGAGTTTGGTGTCAATTTGAATCGCTCAGGGAGATAAGTTTTTAAAAAATGTAAAAAATGACATTAATACGATTTTCAATTGTTTCTCAAAAAATTACTCAAATTTTTTTATTCAACCAGTGGTACCAACTTTATAAACATATCTTATTTTATTTTTATTAAAATACTATCGTGTGTGGTAATTAAAGCTTTAACTGATCGTCAATTTTTTTATCATACATTATTCAAATTATACCGAGTTTGGTGTCAATTTAAAGCTCTCGGGGAGATAAGTTTAATAAAAATGTAAAAAATGACATTTATGCGATAATCAATTATTGTTTCTCAAAAAATTAATCAAATTTGTTTAAGTGTATTATCAAATTAAAGTTTTCTGGAAAAAAATATTAGTCGAAGAATCAATAACAACATTTAAACAATGGTCAGTTGTTTTTACTTTCCGCATTATATTCTATAAGGCTATAAGATATTATGACGGGTTAAAATTTTCGAGTGTGAGTTTTTAGTGAATAAGTATCAGATTTTTTATGGTATTTAAATTATGCCGAAGTTGGTATCAACTTAAATAGTTTGGGGAAAAATGATAAATTTATTTAAATTTTGCAGAATAAAGCATAAAATTAACGGCGTTACGAAAGTAAGTTATTAAAACTTATAATCGGGGAAGTACTGTGGCGGACACAGCAGATTTTTTATCATATTTAGAGCTTCTAGCATTTCTTCCATAGTTATTTCCATTATCTCGTCTTCGTCTTTCTTTGTTTCTTCTATCGTTTCTATTTCCGTATCTGCTTTTTCTGCTGTTACGTTTAGTAGTTCTTGAAAATATTCCCTCCATCGCTTCATTACTTCGTTTTCTTCCGTAAGAGGGTTCCCTGCCTTATTTTTAATTGTGAAGCTTTGGGCTGGTTCTGATTTCCGTAATGATTTAATCGTTTTATAAAATAGCTTTTGATTTTCTTTGCTATTTTTTTCCATTTGTTCACCAAATTGTTTCCAGCTTCTCTCTTTCTCAGTTTTCACTTTATCTTTTACTATCCTACGTTCTTTCTTGTATTCATTGTAGTTTGCTTGCGTTTTGTTGTTCAAGTATTTAAGCCATGCTTTATTTTTCTTTTTTGTTCCTTCTTTTATTTCTTGAGTCCACCACGCTGTTTGTTTTTTATTATTTCTTACTTTTGTTGTTCCACACACATCTTTTGCTGCATTTGTTAGGAGCATTTTGAATAATTGCCATTTATTTTCTATGCCAATCTCATTACATACAACAAGCATTTGTGCTTGTTTTGTTACTTCTTCTTCGTAGTTTTTTGCTATTTTTACGTCTTTAAGTCTATATGTTCTGATTGATTCGTGTTTAATTTCTTTCAGTTTTCCATATTTTCTTGTCATATCTTCCCTGAAGAATTGTTTCTTTATTTTCGCTTCAATTAGGAAATGATCACTGAAAATTTCCGGTCCTCTTCTTGCTCTAATATCATTTATGATTTTTCTATTTTTTCTTTCTACAAGAATGTAATCTATAAGTGATTTGTCTTTTCCTTCTGGTCCTTGTCTTGAATACATATGTATTTGTTTGTGTTCGTAGAATGTGTTTGCTACTATCATATCATTTAGAGAGCAGTAATCAATCAACCTCAGTCCGTTATTGTTTATCCTATCTTCTCCAAATTTTCCTATAACATATGCTGACCCTTCTTGTTTTTTCCCTACTCGTGCGTTGAGGTCTCCTAATACGATAATATCTCCTCGACTGTTTTCAGTTTCTATGTGTAGTTGTTCCCAAAATTTATCTTTATTTTCTGCCGACTCATCTTCGTTTGGTCCGTAAACAACTATAAATGTTTTTTCATTGTTATTTCTTTCTTTCATTCTAATTTTTAGTATTCTTTCCGAGCAGGCTTCCCATTTATCTATTTGGTTTGCAAATTTCTCATGGATTAGGCATGCTACTCCTGCTGCTGCTCTTTTGTCTTGTGATACTCCGCTATATATCAGTAAATGCCCATCTTTGATCAATTTTTCTCCTATTCCTTTTTTCTTTGTTTCTGTTATGGCTAACATATCCAGTTTTGCGTTATTAAATTCATATACAAGTTCTTGTTCTTTTCCATTTATACTTCTAATGTTCCATGTTGCTAATTTAAATATTTCTTTGTTTTCCGCTACGTTTTTCCGTTTCCTTTGCCTTGTCGTCTCCAATATTTCTATTTTGTGATTGTCTAATCGTTTTTTGGAACCTCTTCTTTTAGAATGACTCCATTTTCTTGTTTATCCCAGATGTAGTCTTTATCTCCTATTCTAATTTTTTGGTAACCTATTTTCACCCTTTTACCTTCGATCTTCGTTTCTCTTGCGATGCTTCTTATTTCCCATTGAATTCTTACTTCTTCTCGAGTTAGATCGTTGTTAATGTAGATGTCTGTGTTTCTCAATTTACTTTTTGCTGACATTACTTTTTGTTTGTCTTCCCAACTTTTCATTTCTACAAGTAGTAGTTCATTGTCTGTGCCCTTCATCAGTGTTATTACCTTATTAAACTCTGCCTTTACTTGCAGTTTTTCCTCGAATAGTTGTTTTATAATTTCTTCTTCCGATTTATTCATACATTTTAGTCCGTTTATTATTATATTGTTTCTCTTCTAATAATAAATAAATAATAATTATAAATATCGTTGTCCAAAATAGTACATAAGTAATATATACAAAGAACTATATGGACAATGGCAGCAAAATATAAAAAACCGTTAATTATTGTTAATTAACCTTGCTTAAGTTGGCCGTGAAAGTTGGCATCTTGATATTGATTTTAAGATTTGTCGATGTGAAATAAAATTTATAAATGACTGAATCCCAGTAATTTTCCTGCCATTATTCACTATCCAGTCAAGAAATTTCAAACTTCTAATATTTTAACTTATAAAAAACCAAAAAATCAGCGAAATTCTTTTTAGGTATAACTTCTATGTATGTTTTGTAAAATGTCTACTCATAGAGGCTAGAGGGCCGCACGTATTATCCGAGTGCCCTCCCCCCCACCTAAATCCGAAACTGACATACACAGAGAGACGTCCTCGTGGAAATAATAATTTGGAATAATAAATTCTAAGGTGGGAGGTAAAAACATTAAGTATCTCCTAGATGCAAAAACCATGATTCTTCCAGGTCATTAAAATGCTTGAATTTCTGGTTTTTCAAGTAGCTTTGTTAAAATAAAAAAATGTATTATTATCTATGTTCATATCATATAACGAGAAATCGCAATATCAAACGACAATAAATTAGAGGTTTGTGATGTTGCACTGTGCTTCTCTTTCAACTTGGGAAATAGTAAAAAACGAACTGTCGTGTTTCTTCCTTCACGTCAAAATCATTACAATCTGGCATCGACAGAACCTGCATAATATACTTGGCATGATATTTTAGCGAACTTAACCAAATATTTGAATTTCAACACGTCGCTCTTGCAAATTAGTAACGTTAAAAGGAGACGTATGGAATGCCCAAGAAATCGAAATCGCAAAACAAAATACTTTTACAACAATTGTAATATTTTTTTAGTAGGTACATTCTTTGTTTATCTTCCATTATCCATTATCTAATTTGAAATAGCGAATAAACTAATTTAGGTATCTGCTATGATGCTAATAAAAACTTTTATTGTTAATTGAACATATTTTTGTTACAAAATTTTATACAGGTTTTTTATATTCAACAATTTTCTCTATACGTAAAACTTTATTTGTCAATTTTTTTTATTATTATTTAGAATAGACATGATCCCAGAATAGAATTAAATTATAAATTTTCACCTGTCCAACGCCGGGTTAAGAATAAATAGTACCTATATTACATAATGAGCGAGGAAAATGAATGATATCGTGTCAGTGAGAATGTTAACGCACGAGGCTTGCCAAGTTGATAAACACTTTTCTCCGAGTTGTGTACACTATTTTTCCCAGGACCATAAATATTAAACATTTCATTCGTAACTATATTTTGAATTTACAGAATAACAAGAATATAAATTCTATTTAAATTCTTAAATTATACCAAATACTGCAAAAGTACTACTTTAATTTATGTGGATAAATCACTTTTAATGTCGTGTTTGTCCATTTTTAATGGAATAATGCAATTTATCACGAAATACTCAATAACAGGAAAAAAATGTCATGTCTGACAGACAACAAACGCCTACTAAAAGATGAAACAAAAATTTAAACCGTGCGATAAGACTTATAACTATCGAACGGGTTGAACGGATGTCTGATATTGTTTATTTTCGTAGCTAGGTATACCTGTATGGAAATTGTTCGTTTCGTGGTCGTGGCATAAACACTTAACTAAATCGTTTTTATGTTTATCCTTAACTGCTCGTTTTATTATTAATTGTAGCTGAGCTGAAACGTCCAAAAATAATTAATCAAAATTGACAAATATACAATGTGGTAATATTTTGTCATTTTATTTTATCTTCCTACTTCTGTTCACATTATCCTAATTTTTGAGTTGTTCTAATACGGCGTATGATTTGGTTTTAGATTCATTTTATATTTATTTCAATCGATACTTCGATAGTCTGTTTCAAAACCTTTTTATTGTGCCTTGAAAACTTTATTCCATGAAATATACATTCGAAGATACTCAGAGCTAAACATTAACATTAATACAGGATTGTATATTGTTAATATTGTAGGTTATTCCAGCAAAAGTTTTAGAAGATTACATATTTGAATAATAAAAGGTTTTTTCCAATAGCAATTCTCAATAATACAACAGGGTTTATATCAAGATATTTTTGAAGTACATATCAAGCAATATTAATATTTCAAGAAAAAGCTTCCATTCTGTAACTTAATTTTTAAAATGTACGAAAATTGAAATTCATCCAACTAATTACGGCGAGCATTCACACTTTCCACTTTCAAATACCTGCTGTGAATGCTCGTATTTAGTTAGATGAATTTGAACTTTCTTAAACGTAAACATTTCATACTTAGGTAGGTACAATGGGGGTTTCCACGATTTTTTGGTTCTTTTATATGGTTATCTATACTTTAAAATATTAGACCCGTATTTTTTCTTTTTGTCAAAAAGTTGATAATAAGCCATAAAAAATTCATAATGTTAAAAAAAGGAGCCGCGAAAAACGATGCCGTGTATGGCGGTGTGACGTCACCGGCCCTGAGAACATACGTTCACCGCGCTGACAAGAACCGAATACGATACGTAGATCTTACCTTATTTCAAAACAGGTTCGTCGTCCATTCCTTAGTAAAAATGTTTCAATGTTTTCTACGTCACACATGCCGAATTTTATCGCACGTTTCAAAAGTGTTACATTTTCATTTCAAAAAAAGGTAATAAATCTATCAAAATTAACAATTTTATTATCACTTTCCTATAACTAATATATGCTGAAAGTTGATAAGTATTTATTTAAAACCTGTAGGCTTGGAAACCCCCATGATAAGTATAGGTGCTAAGTTAACCAACCAGCGCTTCCACAAAATTCCAATTTCTATTAAAAGTGCAAACGTTGAGCGCTGGTTAGTTAAATTAGTCACTTACACTTATAATTGAGTAGTTCTGATTCTAGATTAAAACAAAGTGGTTTTGTGAATGCAGCTTAAAAATGATGAAAGATACTGGGAGTTGGGAGAGTCAGTAAGTCAATTATCTAAAAAATCGTTTCATTGATTGCCACTGTCAATAAAACAGTAAAACAAATGAAAGTTGCGCGTAATTCCAGAATGAATAATTTTGAAAGATTATAAAAGAGATTCGTTTATTAGGTAATAATAAAGTTGGCACTGGCATCGTGTCTTTGTGACAATCATCAGTCGTTCTATGGGTTCGCTTGTCCCCAGAACGACGATGGCTGCGACCATTGGGAGCAATCCTAACGCTGTTGTATTACTGTCTAATTCAATGCATTACTGGTGCCTTGTAACTGGTCCCCAGGTGCCTATCGCTCGGCATGGGCGTTGTGCAATTGTCCGACGACCGACGCTATTGACGACGGCGGTACGCGACGCCAGAACAGGCGCCACAATCACTCCGATCGACAACACTGAATACTTCGCCAGACGCGCTCAAGTGCGAGCAAAAACTTCACACACAATCGTTCATATCCCAAACAAATTCTTATACTCCTCCAACATCAACTGTCTAAAACGGGGTCACTTCAGTCCGGGCGTTAAAATGGTGAAAAGTACGTTAAGCGGGCCCGTCTACGTTTTTTGAGAAAGAATGGATTTACAAATGTGCCTGTTTAAAATTTTAAAAATCAATTTCTATCATGAGATATAACCGTATAAAGTTCGCATAAATTGGATTTTTTTCGGAATTTTTATTATCATGTACAATTTTTTAATCAAAATTTTAAAAAGGCACATCTGTAGATCTATTCTTTCTCTATTATTATTATTATTTTTGGAGGTACTTAGACGGATAGTGGTATAAAATAATTGTTTTCTATTTTTCAAACAAAATTCACATACTAGATCATATAACCTCCAATTTAACATCATTGTAAAGAAGATTAGATCTATGGGGCTGACTATCTGTATTTTCTTATTTTTTGGATTTTTAGTTCTAAAATTAATTTGTCAAATTTCAATGTGTTTTCCATAGACTGTGTTAAAAACTGCGCAATAAAAAGCAGTCATTCCCATAGCCACATCCTTTATGAAGAAAACAGTGAAAAGAAAATAAAGATATCTCAACTACATCCTACATCAGCAGTTATTTGAAAAATCGTACGCCGTAAATGCAGTACTAGCTGATCAAATTTTGATGGAGAAATTCGACCTACGTTTCTCACCAATCAACTTTGCCTTTGCTTAACTGCATTGGTCACTGGAATAAGATATGACAGTGTTGGATTTACGGAGTATTTTCATAATGTTGTCAAACTACAAATTAAATTATTTGATATTATGTATACAACAAGTTGGTTAACTATTATTACAGACATAATTTTTAGAATAAGACAATTAGGAAAATATATATTTTAATTGTGTAACATAAGTTTCATTGTAGGTTACTTCATTTATTCGAAATTTATGCAGAAATCTTGTGCAAAATGAGCCATGTAAAAGTTTTAAAGTGTCGCTAGTAGTTACAGAAAAAACATAATTTTTTAAAATCAAATTATTACGTATATGATTTTGACTATTATATGGAAAAAATATTACCATTGCAGGCATCGTGCCACGGTTTTTTCACTATAATGCTCAATTCACTTATAACGGAACTGAAAGATTCTAAATTACATACGTAAAAATATAAAGCACAATTTTAATATATGCTTTGATTGCAGATATTGCATGAATTTATTTATTTATCTACGATAATAGAATAATGTATTCATTATACGTGAAATTAGTATAATAAACCCCACCATAAGGACACATTATGAATTAATGAATGAGTACTTTATTCTTCAGAACTGTCAAACTGCCATCACACCTGTTTTACCATTAGTATTACATCAAGTTATCATTTTATGACGTTGTAAGCAGAAACAGTAAAAATAATTAATTTAAAATATATTTTGAGATTTTAAATTTTTTTGTTAAATGTTATGTATATAATACAAATTTGTAAATAAGAAATGTTGCTTTATTTAAAAAGTTGTAGATAAAACGTCGTATTTAACTCGCAAATAATGGCTATAATTCACTCGGATGATTTATTTTCATCCTATTGAATTATAGCTTACATTATTTGATCGTTAAATAATATACCTACTATTATTATTATTATTATACGCCTTTCTGGAAGAAGCACAGTGTGAACAGGTCTTTACTAAACATCAAAGAAACAATTATTTACTATATTTATATCTAGTTTATTAAATAAAAATTAATATCATTTGTTTCATAGTTTTTAAAAGCAGTATAAAATCTAAAATACAGAATCTGCTTTACACGAAAAAATAATCATTTTTTGTATTATTAAAAATGTTTATAACTGCTAACTTCAGACTTCATTAAATTGTTTAAGATTTCCCCTACCGCCCTACCACTATAGTAATTAATAATTACTTGTGTGCATAGTATGTCATATCGTTTTTACAGTTCAAAATATTAAAGTAAATCAAATGAAACAATCAGTGTATAATAATGTAAAACATTAGTGCTATCATGGACATGAAATATCCTAAAAATGTAAGTCCAAAACCAAAATTTGTTTCATATTCTGTATACTAAAATCAACATAACCTGGAAAGTGAAAAGGAAACAATCCCTATAACAAATCTGACAAGCCGCCCCCCTGCTGTGAGAATGGGTAAACAGTTGTATTTGGGGTTGGGAACGATTTTGCACCGTCCAAGGGTTTGGGTTGGATTCTATTATGTGTGAAGGATGAAGGATATTAACAGATCCGTTGAGGTCGGAACTGCGAGCCTCATTGTGTATGTGAACTTAGTCAGGATCTATAGATCCAATTGATTACTCGTATTAGCTGACATACTAATGTTTGACACACGAGCCAGCGCTACTAAATAGAATTATTTATTGAATGCATCGTGCGCTCAACTGACAGTAAATGCAAGTAAATGCTAGCCCCATGCATGACAATCTTTAATAGCTCTTCTATAGATTACGAACCTTCTCAAAGATACTACTTGCATTGTTTCTGCACATCAAAGGCAGTTATATCGTGGAATTAATGCCATAGTTTAAAAGTGTAACAAGTGTTATGCCCTGTTCACACATGGACACACAGAAGACACACACACGCAACAGTAAAAAATACTGTGTGTGTTGCTTGTGAAATAGAGGCGCCGCTATTTTGTGGCTTCTATGTAAGTAAAGAAAATATCAATTTTGAGGCTACAAACGTTCCACACGTTCTTCATTTTGCTTTTGTTGCCTGTGTGTCGCATGTGTGTGTCTTCTGTGTGTCCATGTGTGAGCAGGGATTTAGAGTAGCCTTCCGTAAAGCCCTGTTCGCACGAGAATTATTTGAAGATTCTACCAAGATTCTGAATCCTGGCAAAGAAGAAGTTTTCTTATTTCAAGTGAGAATTAAATTGCGGTGCCGCTAAATTGAATCTTCAATGAGTCTTGGAAAAGAAGAATTTATAATTTATTGATATTTCAAAACCATGATTTTTTTTAAGATTCAGAATCTTGGAACTTCTTCTTTTTCAGGATTCAGAATCTTGATAGAATCTTCAAAAAATCCTTGTTCAAACAGGGTTTAACGAATGTTTTATACTATTTTCTCTGTTTAGGCAGTTTTTTATTTAATTTGAATTACCTATTTATTTATTTGACAGTTTCCATTTGAGAAATTTTTTGGTGGAATAATTAGGTTGGTGACAGTAATTTGATGAGTTTTGTTTGTTACCTAGGTGCTTTGTGTATTATTTGAATTTGTTTTATTTATTATTGAAGCTCGACAGAGACTATTTCAATAAAAGTAAACTAAGTAATTTAGTAATTACAATTAAATTATAATTTTACAACAATATTTTTAGGTTCTGCTAATAATAAGATATTCCGGCGTAAACAGAAGAGTCTGAATGTACTAATATTATGTTAATAGATGACATTAAGTACAAAATTAATTTTTGTAACAATATCAAAGACTCAATCGAATGGTCCAAGATGATTTGTAAACGAATGAAGTTTGGATTAATTTGATGTTAATTTTGAGACCGGCTGTAGTAAAAACAAGATTCGTATTATATGAATATTATTAAGTTTATCTTTATTATATCATAAGAAGGATACACTAATCACAGAAGAAATTAATTATAATTATCATTTCTTGTGTCTAATTCGTTGTAGTCCTCATGACACTCTGTTAAAAGATCAAATACCTATAGAAAGTTTAATTTACATTTATCTCGGTACAGGCACATTTTATATCAATATATAAGGGCTTATTGGATGCAGTTTTTATTCTGAACATATTGTGTATTTACAGTTTGGCTCTAAAATCAATAGGTAAAAACTTAAAGCGAAACAAATTTTAACACTGTATTACCTGCAGGTCGAAAAAAAGTCTACAAAGAAGTTTAAAAATTAAAAATTTGTGCACCAGAAGGTTAAGGTTATTTCTTAAAACTTACACCAGTGTTTATGATATTATGTTAACAGATTAATTGAATAAAGAACAACGTACTTTTTCATAAAGAAATGTGAGATAAAATAATTAATTATTTAATCTTTAAACAAAATGAAACGATACTCAAAGTAAAATCTGCTTTGAGAAATGTGCACAGATTTTAATTTTAAAAATCTAAATCTTCCTCAAATTTCCCCCCTTTCTTGTGGTTTGGATTCAAATCCCACGGGTGGCCGAAACACACAAAACGCATTGACGGACAACAAACTGACGAGCGTCGACCGGGACAAATAGATCATGAAACGGAATCCGCCATGCACTGTCATCATCGGAAATTTCACTATTCTCACCGATAGTGTAGAGTACGTAGCTTGTGTGGAGAAAAAAACACAGAAAAAGTCGTTTTTATTATTTTCATTGAATTGAAGTTGAACTCTGTGTGGGAAAAGAAGTTTTTGGTAAAGACTGCAAGTAAGTAAATTGTGAACAAACAGTTATTATAATTCTGAAAATCTGTAATTTCATGGAACCAAAAATCAACAGAATATTATACTATAAAATATATTAATCTGGAGAAGAATACTATTTATTGTAAAATTTAAAGCCTCGTTCACATAAGCATTTAATTTTAAGGTTTACGTTTAAGCGGCCCGTCTAGGTTTTTTCCGAATTCTGAGAATACTCTCGATTTTATTTTTTTTATTCCACTCTTTTCCTTACTACTATGGCTGCCTCAAACCAGCCCGAAACTCGTACTTTACCGCATCCTAAGCAATTCAATGTAGTTTTGAAGTTGAAAAATACTGTAAAAGTGCTTTCGTTGCGAGTAAACTGTATTTTTGCCTTCAAGATAATGTTTTTATAAAAATTTAATAGAGACAGATCTACAGATTTGCTTTTTTATAATTTTTTAAATAAATTTCTATCATGAGATATAACTTGTAAAGTTTGTATAAATTGGAAATATTTATGAATTTTTCGGAATTTTTATAATCATGTACAATTTATTTATTGAAATTTTAAAAAGGCACAACTGTTAATTGATCCTTTAAGTATATAATCCTTGTTGACACCAAATTTTACCATTCTTGTACTGGCCACAAAACACTCTCTATATGTTAGTACATTTTATGCTGGATTTTAGGAGGTCGACGTGCATCTTAAGAAAGTTTGAATACATCAGTAGCGCAGGCAAGGGGGGAGAGGCATCAGTGCCTTTTAATTTTTATACTTGAAAGAGGGTAAAATATTATGTACCTAATTTTTCCTGTATGAAACAGCCTTTGACCTCGAACAGTGCCACGGTACTATTTTCATAGGACTACACCACTGAACTATATAAAATAACGGGAAGGACGATCACCACAGAGATGTACTTCCAGCATGGACCCCTCCATTTTGGAAAAATTGGCTGCACTGCTAACCCCATATTTAGTGTCTTTCATTTTAATCTAGTGTCTTTTATTTTAGCAGTTGCCTGTATTGCTGATATAATGGCGGGCATTTTAAATAAAATATTCTAAAATAGAATATAGTAAACCAAAAAAAGATAAAACAAAAACAATGAAAAAGACAAACAAACCGTACGACAAAAATACAAAATAAAAACGGTTGTCGACGACCCGACGTGAAGTATCGATACAGAAGTCACTAACTTTAGGCAACATAAAAAATAAAAGATACTAATTATGGGGTTAGCAGTGCTGCCAATACATCCAAAATGGAGGGCTCCATGGTGGAAGCACTTTTAATATACATGTCTTATGGAGATCGTCCTTCCCGTTATTTTATATAGTTCAGTGGACTACACCACTAATCCTGCACCCCTCTTCCTAAACAAAAATCCTGGATACGCCTATGCAAATAAGTCTGTATTTGAAAATGGGACGTGTGAATGCTCGTATTTACTTATATGAATTTAAACTTTTTAAATATAAACCTTAAAATTAAGTGCTTATGTGAATGTGGTTTTTATTTGTAGAAACCAAGATTCACACATGTGTTCTTTGTGGATTAAGTATTTCTCTGAATTCTTCTTTTCCAAGACTCATTGAAGTTTTAATTTTGCTGCGCCACTATTTGACAGGCAATTCTCACCATGATTCTTTTTCTCTGGATTCAAAAGCATGAAATAGTCCTCAAAGAATCGTTGTGTGAACAGGGCTATAGATTTGCATTTCTTCAAAACAGTATTGAAAACAAAATCTGCCTGTACTGTAACCTCAAGCTGTCACGCGTCAAGCTTCGATTGGGAACCTTTCGTCTTCATTTGTAATTTAATCTAATGATTGGGTAAGAAAAAATCCGATCAACAGTGTTCCAATTGACTGATTACGTTATTATTAGCGCATTTATTAGTGGCAGCTGCTTGTTCCAAACCAAATGCGCCGCTGAGCATCACCTAACTTCATTTTCGTCACACTTCGCTACATTTGTAAATAGGTGTGAGATGAGTCTCAATTCTCAACTACAACTAACAACTACGGAGTATGTAACAAAGACGAGTTGTACTATTTAGAAAAAGTGTTAGCGCCCACACAGGTTGAAATGCAATTAGATTTTTTTGTGCGTTTTGTTTATGTTTGCTTATGGTTTGCGGAGTTCTTGTCACAGTTTTTTAATCCTTTCAAACCGTTACACTTTATGCTTTAAGAATATTTATCTTGCTAAATTTTCTTCAAAAGTTGACATGAATCGTCCATGGAAGGTTTAAAAATATCTTATTCTTGTACTTTAACCCATCTTTTCCCGAATTATTAAATTTCTTAAAATATTATTTTTTTTTATTTTAAAATATTAATTTAGTGTACCTATAAATCTATAATAAAAATAATTTTTCTAATTTTAATATTTATTTTAAAAAGTTAGAGCTTGTTCCATTATTGGGACACTGGGCATGACGGGAGCAAGGTTTTATTTGATGGTATAAATTTATATGTCCATATTTTTGCAAAAGAAAATATATTTATTTAAAATTCAATAAATTATGAGCATATAAATACAATTAATAACAAATATAAAATGATTGGAACATATTTCATGGAAATTTATCTTTACACTTTTCACAAATTATCGTTAAATTCTTCTTACCTACTGATTTTCCATATATTCGCTATTATATTTGTACTTTATTTGCTTCAAATTTATAGCTCACACACTTTTTAACAATTTTTTACTTGAGGCTTGTTTGTCAAGCGACGTGAATACTAGTAAAAATATAAAATGCAAATATTGCGCAGACCAAATATTTTTATAACGCATAAAAATTCAATAATCAGATATTATTATCTTGTCCATTCGTTGACTCTGTCCACTCTATATTTTGTTAATTTATGTATTTTAAAAGAATTCTAAACTTTAATTAGTTGAATTTTTTTTGAAATTACGTGTAAATAAATCCTGTACCAGTTTGTGCCCAGTGTTCCAATATTGGAACAATTTTATTATAAGTAGAGACCGGATAAAAAAGCATTAAAAATACGAAAAAAAGTGCTTAAAAAGCACGAAAATGTATCCAAAAATGCATTAAAAATACGAAAAAAGTGCTTAAAAAGCACGAAAATATGTTCAAAAAAGCATTCAAAGAAAAAAACAAAAAAAGTTAAAAAATACTAAAAAAGCATGAAAGTTTCTGCGAAAACTAAAAAAATAATCGCTAACAATAGCTCAAAATAAACACAAAACCTAAAAATAAGCTTAAAATAAGTACAATAGCTGAAAATAAGCTTGAAATTTTAAAATAAAAAAAAATTTAAAACAAAAATCGGAAAAAAGCAAAATAAGCATAAAAAATTTGTGCCAAATTTTCACATTTTACACAATTCGTGGACATTTCACAAATTTCTCTTGATGCTTTTAATATTAATCGTAAGCAAAATGCTTACAAATCCGGTCTCTAATTATAAGGTATGTAATATGTTATCAACAAATATAGTTTGAAAATTGGCATCACATATGCACACTTCAGGTACTACAGACATTTTTATGCAAAACATTTGTTTTTAACATTAGTAGTTTTTAATAAATATATTTACTTCTTTGCGGCCAATTCACATGCACAAAACACACATTTTTAAAATTAAATAATTTTATAGAAAAGTTAAAAATAGCATCTTTGAATATTTCACTTAATAGTTTTAACATTACTTAACAAATAAATATAGATATTATGACTTTTTGATATTCAGGCATATAAAAACACTTGTTTAAGTTCGTTGTTCCAATATTGGAACACTCTTTTCCCCAAAACTACGGCTGCTTGAAACCAGCCCAAAACTTGTACTTTGCCACATCCTAGCTATGCAATGTCATTTTGAAGTTGCGAGTAAACTGTCATATTACTATTGACTTCAGAATATTGTTTTTATTAATATTTAATAGAGAAAGAATGGATCTATAGATGTGCCTTTTTAAAATTTAAAATATTAATTTCTATCATGTGGTATAACCATGTAAAGTTTGCAAATTATATTTTTTTTTAAATTTCGGAATTTTTATAATCATGTACAATTTTTTAATCAAATTTTTAAAAAGGCATATCTGTAGATCCATTATTTCTCTATTAAATCCTTATTGAAATAATATTTTACCATTCTTGTATTTCCCACAAAATACTCGCTACGTTAGTACTTTTATGCTGGATTTTAGGAGGTAGATGGGCCTCTTAAGTGATATTTCGTAAATCTATCCTATCCTGGGTACGATCAAAAATTACATACTCAATACAAACATATCAGAGAATTACATGGGATGCATAATTGGGATGTTATTACCAAATTATTAACATTGGGATGTTACATTGTTACATAGATAATGTTACTAAGGGCGGACATTAGCAATCGCTAGGATATTAATAGGATGTTAATGGGCAAATATAGCAAGTAAGAAGCCGGGATGTTCACATTCTTACCATTTATTTACCCAAATAAGAGTTGGCGTGATTTGAATCAAAATGTAAAAAATACTAACGCCTTAAGAATAGTTAATATATCTATGCTGTAAAGAAGAATTTTTTATTACGATTGGCCGATGAAAATAACCACGCGAATAATTAAAAAAAAATTATTATTTCAATTAAAATACAAAGATGTTTTTAATTATTGTCAGTACAATTTTGTGTAACTGTTGTGCACAGCAAAAATATAGTTACCTATTGTTTGTTTATAACGAAATCAAAATAATGACATTGTAACAAATTTTGCAATTTTTTTAAAAATTTTAATTTTTTCCAGCCCTATGAGAAACGCACCAATTTGTAGAGCTAATTGGAAGCACAGGCACGGAATCAGACGAGGTACGAGGTACGTCATCAAAAGAACTGGCCTTTAAATGGCTATGACGCTATGATTATTTTCTACGTCATCATCAACAAATATTTTACATGTACTGCTCCATTGATCAGTTAAAATTTGAACATTTGACATATTTCAATATCCCAAACACAAATTGATCTACCTATAAATGTATATTTGATAACGAAATATTAAAAATTAAAATCTCCTGTACTGTGCAATGCGAGACCGTTTTATGATTAATTACCTGATTCTATTATATTTTTTGCTTCCAAACAGCTGTCAACCATTTAGGTAATATTTAAACTGTAAACGAACTTGCCAAGTTACAAATTCGACTTTCGAATGCATTATCGATGAGGAGGAGGCTTTTCTCAAACTTCACTTACACTTTCGTTCCACTTATTTCACTGTAGTTTCCTATCATTCTGTACAAGGTAAACAAGATGCTCATTCTGCAATTATATGTAAAATTTCAGTAGAAAGAGTATTAATAAATTACTTAAGAGGCCCGTCTATCTCCTAAAATCCAGCATAAAGGATATATAGGTGTTTTGAAACAGACAGTTGTGGATTGTAAGCATTACAATAAATAATATGTTTTTGAAATAGTTTTTACCTTCCGCCATACCTCGGCCATACCTGTAAAGGAAGGTATTGGAATCATGCTAAAAATCGGGTAGTGAGTTTTTCTCGGAGTTTTTAGTGAATGAGCACGAATTAGGGTCCTTACTTGATTATAAAAATTTCCAATTTATGCAAACTTTACACGCCTATATCTCATAGAAAAAAATTTAGGTTTACAGTATTACAGTACTTCAAAATGACATTGCATTGCTAGGATGCGGCAAAGTACGAGTTTCGGGCTGGTTTCAGGCAGTCTTAGTAGTGGGACAAGTAAAATCGAGAGTATATTAGGAATTCGGAAAATACGTTGGCGGGCTGTTTATGCGGCCCGTCTATACGGTTTTCTATTCCACTCTTTTCTCCATTACAACGACTACATAAAACCAGTCTGAAAATCGTACCTATCATCCTAGCATTGCAAAAGTATTGGTCTATTATTAATGTTTTTATAAACATTTAATAGAGAAAGAATGGATACAGATGTGCCTTTTAGGAGATATAACCGTGTAAAGTTGGCATAAATTGAAATTTTTTTTAAATTTTCCGGAATTTTTTTAATCATATATAATTTTTTTATTAAAATTTTAAAAAGACACAACTGTTATTTGATCCTTTAAGTATATAATCCTTGTTGAAATAAAATTTTACCATTAGATTTTAGGAGGTAGACGAGCCTCTTAAATAGAATGAAATTAGCATGCAATAATAGTTTTTGGTCTACTTTTCAAGTAGCGTAATTGATTCCTGGTAGAATAAAATAAGTTAGCATATGAATTTTTCTACTTAACATAGCAGTCTGCAGAAAAAGCAAATGTGACACCGACTGATGTGTACGTCTAGGTGGTGAAGTCGATGAATGAATCCTTGCATAAGGTGGCAGATTCTTTACCGTGGTTTTTACGGAGATGAGATCTGAGAATGCTGCTCCTTCCCACGTTCTATATAGGGTTAAATGCTAGAATCTAACCGTCATCGTAGCCTCTGCGGAGCCGTGAATCAGTGCGCCGGTGGCCTCAACTGCTGTTGTTCCCGCTGTGAGCGGCTTCCACTGCTACGTCGTTAGATCATCGCACTGATACTGGTACTGCTACTGGACAGTAGGTGCGCACGTAAAAACAACACAAAAACTCGTCGACAAATTATAAGATGCAGTCGAGAGCTATCTTTCATTCCATTTCACAAACTAGGAGATACACTAGACCCAAGCAGAGTACAAAACGTAGGTCCTCTTCCTTTTCACTTGCAAAATCTTTGTATACTTTGATAAATATATCACTCGCGAGAGTTCAATGCTCGAATAGTAAATATTTATGAGTAATTGTCATAATCTTGGTTATTTATATCTACAGGGTGATTTACAACTTTTAAACCACTGAATTGGTGATTGTATAATCAATGTCTGATTAACGATGAATGGAACAAAGTTAAATTTTAATTAATGGTCAAATCTGGCAACAAAGGAAATCGATCGGGAATATGATTTCTATCATTTGTACCCAAAATTAGAATTTTTGGTACAAATGTTACCCCCAGCTCCCCCTCACCCGTAGAAATAGTCATAAACGTGTTTTTACAATTAATACTATATATTTTTTTCTATATTTGAACTATGCGTTTGAAAAAAAATCTGCTCTGAAATTTATGAACCATTCTTTTTGATAAAAATTGTTTTGACATTTTTGGCGCCATATTTGAATTTATAAAAATTCTTAAATTAAAAAAACACTTATTTCACTACGTTAATATAGAGGTGCCGCCATAAAAAAATTTCAAAAATTCCTCTTCGAGAGAGGAATAATTAGTATTTTTGCAGATTTTTCCGATTGGTGCAACTTTTCGAAAAAAAATAAAAATCGTATTTTGTAAACATAAATAAATAAATAAAAATAAATCTGAAAAATCTGAAAAAAATACCAATTTTTATCAACAAGAATGGTTCATAAAAAGGTAGAATTTTTTTAAACGCATAGTTTTTGTTTGTTTTTCCGATTCTGCAATAAAAAATAGGGGGTTCTATTTGAAATAACAAAGTTGCCCCCCGTACCACTTATAAGAGGGGCAAGGGGGGTCTCAATATGTATGTCATTCGATAGAGCACATCGACATTAGTAAGGTTACGTATCGTCCTGTTGAAAAATAGAGGTGCCGCCATAAAAAAATTTCAAAAATTCCTCTTCGAGAGAGGAATAATTAGTATTTTTGCAGATTTTTCCGATTGGTGCAACTTTTCGAAAAAAAATAAAAATCGTATTTTGTAAACATAAATAAATAAATAAAAATAAATCTGAAAAATCTGAAAAAAAATACCAATTTTTATCAACAAGAATGGTTCATAAAAAGGTAGAATTTTTTTAAACGCATAGTTTTTGTTTGTTTTTCCGATTCTGCAATAAAAAATAGGGGGTTCTATTTGAAATAACAAAGTTGCCCCCCGTACCACTTATAAGAGGGGCAAGGGGGGTCTCAATATGTATGTCATTCGATAGAGCACATCGACATTAGTAAGGTTACGTATCGTCCTGTTGAAAAATCTTCGCCCATTCTTTTTAAAAAGGGGTGGACGGGTGGTCGGAAACACCCTGTATATATATATATATATATATATATATATATATATATATATATATATATATAGATATATATATATATATATATATATATATATATATATATATATATATATATATATATATATAATTAATTGTAAAAACACGTTTTTGGCTACTTCTACGAGGGTAGGGATCTAACATGTGTACCAAAAATTCTAATTTTGGGTACAAATGATAGAAATCATATCCTCGATCGATTTCCTTTGGGGTCAGATTTGACCATCTGAACGGCTACAGCTTTTATGAAATTCCATTTGAAAACAGCGGCCCAAAACTGTTTGATTAAAAAACCTGTAAACGTAGTTTTGAAAAAATTCTTTTAGTTCCGTGATTAGTAAGTTGAGCACTATATGCCTTTAAAATATATGCACGAAATTGTGAATCAACCATAATAGGTAAGTAGGTATAATAAAATTTATTAGTCAAAAAATTCAGCACAAAACGTACTAACGTAGAGAGTGTTTTGTGACCAGTACAAAAATGGTGTAAAATTGTATTTCAACAATGATTATATAGGTACTTAAAGTATCAATTAACAGTTAATAACAAAATTGTACATTATTATAAGAATTCCGAAAAATTCATAAAAATTTCCAGTTTATGCAAATTTTCGGGTATGGTATATCTCCTGTTAGAAATTTATTTTTAAAATTTTAAATAGGCACATCTGTAGATCCATTCTATTAAATGTTTATAAAAACATTACTTTATTGGAGTCAGTAATAAACTAACAGTTTACTCTCAACAAAAACACTTTTACAGTATTTTTCAACTTCAAAATGACATTGCATTGCTAAGATACAGTAAAGTACGAGTTTCTGGCTGGTTTCAGGAAGCCGTAGTAGTGGGGAAAAAGTGAAATAGAAAATAAAAGTAAAATCTAGAGTATTCTAGGAATTCGGAAAAACCCTAGACGGGCCTAGACAATATTTGCATCCTCTAATTATAGGCATATTTATTATTATATTTTATTGTCTTATCCTAAGCATTGTTTTTACCCCCCGCCTTATAGGGAGGAATTGTGATGGGTCAAAATTTTCGAATGTGAGTTTTTAGGGGATATGCACGTCATAGAATACGAATTAGTTATTATAAGTGCGGTATGGTTAATTTTACAACGTGAGGTTCTATATTAAAGTACGGCGCGCGAAGCGGAGTGCTTTAATAAAACCGAGAGTTGTACAAATACCTAACGCACACATTAGTATTATATTTTTTGGTGGACATACCTATTTATTTAAAATATCGAATTTTCTATGAGGTTAAGTGAGATGCATTTGATATTTGCACTAAAATTTCCTTTTGTCAAGTAGCCTTGAAACAACTTCTCTGAGATGTCACCAGTAAATGTCACATTTAAAATTAGTCTGTTTTATTTATTTCAGCCTTTATTGCACAATAAATTGTGTAAAGTAGCATTTTTGTAGGCTCTATTTTTTATTTTAAAGTTACCTTTTTATTTAATGGCATATTAAAGAAATAAAATTCGATGCGTATTATTAACGAACTACATATACGGAAACAGTTATGACATGTGTAAATTCGCAACTACCATCATAGACGTCAACGATGTGTGATTGTTATGTTTATAGTTCAGGAGGCCAAAGTAAGTATTTTCGAGATGATATCTGTGCCGTGTCTATGTGTATGTGTGTATGTACTTTAGGTCGTAGGTATGTAACATGTTTTTCCGGGCACTATTACTAAATAACCCTAGATTAGATCTGATTAGATTTCGGTGTTGATCGTGCAACCGGAAGTGGTACTTTGTTGAAGATCTGAAGAATTTTTCTGGAATATCCTCAAAATTAATGTATTAATAGGATTTTTTTTAATAACAATGTATACTAAATGTTACTATCTACAATTTGTATTCAAAAAGTTGTTTCTATCTAGCACCAATTTCCAATTACAAGAAGTTAAAAATTCCACAAATTTGTTACAATTTTGATCTGTCTGTCTAGTCTACCAATGAAAACAAAAAATAAAATATTTGAGTGTTAATGTCAAATAAATTTTTGACTTTTTGACAAATTGAAATTGAAAATATGAAATGTCATTTATTATTTATAAGATAATAATAAACTTTAATAATATTATAAAAACTACAATTCCCGAATTCCCTTCTACAATAGTATATTTGTGAGTATAAGTAGGTACCTACTTTCATTTGTATACACTTATATTAGTAAAATGAAAATAGTAGGTAAAGTATGGCGAGAGGTCATGTTTTGGCCACATCAGATGTTTTATATAAGATTTTCGAAAATCGGCATTTTCTTAAGGGTTACCCCTTACGATTTTTTCAGATTTTTTAAATCTTTCGGTGCAAGGAATTCATTGGTAATAAAATCAAGCCCATGTCTCACCGTTTTTGTAGTTCATTTTCGGGAACCCAAAATTTTTTTAACATGCATCTTTTGAAAATTTCTATTGGCCATCACCATCAATTGAAGTACCGAAATAATCTATGAATAAAAAATAATGTCTTCTTGGTTTCTGTACGTCGTTATTTGCTTCTCAGAATTCCGAGAATACTGGGCACCTTATAAATGCGTACATCTTTCTTTGGCTGGAAATCCTATAGTAATCTTGCATCCATTATTTTCTTTACATCATTGGTTTCACACGATCTAAAATGTGCAGTTTTCTCATGGATATCAGACCAAACGGCCGCCGATTTTCACGCTGTTTATTTGTATCGAAACGGGAGAAGATTGACTCAAAAGTAACGGATCGAAATATTTTCACACTTACCAATGATATTGCTCGAGAGCGGTAAGATTTCAATTAGGATCACCCACTTTTTTTTTAGTAGAATATTCGGGAAGTACGACCCTGTTCAGTAAAAGTATCTCAATTATACTGTAGAGCAAAAAATCGTTTCGGGCTGAAGACTCAAATTGAGATATTTTCACAGTTAAAATACTGATTAAAATAAAATTAGAAATAATCAACTTATCATTTAATTTATATATAGAATGTACTTATTATTTAAAAAAATAAAGTGGTACATTTTCACGGACAAAACAATTAACGGTTATAGTTCATTTTAACATAATTTATAATGAAACATAAATTTTTTGCCGGATTCACAATATATAAAAAAACTGAACAAAAATTAAATGAAATAGAAAAAAGGCATAAACATAATTATGTTCTTGTTTTATGTTAAGCAGCCCATCTACGTTTTTTCCGAATTCCTAGAATACTTTTTTTCTATTCCACTCTTTTCCCCAGTACTACGATTGCCTAAAACCAGCCCGAAGCTCGTACTGTACCGCATCCTAACAATGTCATTTTGAAGTTGAAAAATACTGTAAAAGTGTTTTCGTTGCGAAAGAATGTATATCTAAAGATGAACCTTTTTCAAATTTCACATAACCGTGTTAGTTTGCATAAATTGGCTTTTTTTTTAAATTTATCTGAATTTTTATAGTCATGTACAATTTTTGCATTAAAATTTTAAAAAGGCACAACTGTTAATTGATCCTATAAGTATATAATTCTTGATGAAATTTTACCATTTTTGTACTGGCCTCAAAACACTCGCTACGTTAGTACATTTTGTGCTGGATTTTAGGAGGTAGATGGGCCTCTTAAACATTTAAACAAAAATCTCCCTGTAATGTTAATTTTCAGCGGCTGGTATATATTATGCAAGTAAGTCTACTTTTTTAGAAAGAAATTATAAAACATAGTATGCCTAAAAAAGTAATTTTTAAGAATCCTAGCTTTCCGTCTCATAAAAATTTCAATTTCGAGCCTGGCTGTATGTCTATACCGATGGCTTACAATATATGAGGCTGTCACATACAAGTGTATATACAGGGTGATCCACAACTTTGTGCATATATTATAATAACATATTATTAAATTTAATTTAAATCGATTTTAATTAATTGTGAAACGGAGAGAATAGTAAATTTATTAAATTCCATCTTACAATAGATGCCACAAAATAGCGGCGCCTCTATTTCACAAGTAACACACATAGTATTTCTTACTGTTGCGTGTGTGTGACTTCAATGTGCCTGCTATGTGTCTCTGTGTGAATAGGGCTTAATGTAACAAAATTTTGCCTAATTATTGACACTATTTCTGCATATAATTGCTCTCTCTATACAGGGTGGTTTTGAAGTTAATGTCATAAATTTAAGGGTAAGTAGTACGACATGTGCAGATTACGAAAGAGAAAGAATTTTTTTTAATTCGAAAATTAACGGTAGTTTACCTGCAGCATTTTTTCTAGTACTGCACTGGAGTCGTTTTCCTATTAAACACAAACAATAGAAGTAGGTAATCATCATCTTAAATTACATAATTCTAGTAAAATAAACAAACAAAATTTAATTATTTTTAATGAAACAATAATAACCCCTCCCAGTCGCAGTGGCAACGAAAAATTTTTGACTGGGAAACAAATTAATTTTGCGATTTAAAATATTTCTTTTTCGTAATCTACACAACATGTCATACTACTTACCCTTAAATTTATGACATTAAATTCAAAACTACCCTGTATAATTGTACTTATTTGTATACAGAGTGTAACCCAACCTGTATAAATAAATTTAAGGGTGTGGGTGTATAGTATTGGACGCACTGATCATGAATCAAAAAGAATATTGTTGAAATTCGTTAAATTAACAGAAGTTTGCAAAACAATATAATTTTTTGTACCACTGGTTGTTACATTTAAATACAAAAAAGTTAAACAATAGTTATGCAGTATTTATTAGCGTAATTACATTAATGTAATTATAATTTTACAAACAGGAAAAAATTAAATTTGTTGGTACCTAGGTACTTAAAGCATGTCTCATTTGCTTGGACCCATTTTTTAAATTGCGAATTTCAACAACAAATTTTTTGAATCATGATCAATGCGTCCAATACTATACACCCTTAAATTTTGTTACACAGGTAGGGTTACACTCTGTATATTTGATATCATATTCTTAACTGGGTACTGTTTTTCTATAAAATTAATTTCAAGAGGAACTAAGTCAAATTTCTTAAGCAGTGAAAAAAATTTTCGCCCACTTTAATTTTTTACTGGCCCACCCTTAGCGCACTTAAAAAAATCTTAGTTACGTCCCTGCATGTTATGAATTTATTTTTGCGAGTTTGGAACGTCAAAATAATTTTAAAACTATCTAGTCCACAAAGTGAATAAATCTTTATTTAAAATTAATGTTAGTGTTAAAAATAACATTTTGAAACGTCAATATTGAATAATAACGTAGCGAGTGTTTTGTTGCTAGTACAAAAATGTTAAAATTTTATTTGTCCAATAATATACCTACACCCTTAAGTTTTGTTACACCCCAACCTCTATGTATTCCTGTCCATTTTGTTAGGTTCGCCTGTTCGGACAGTGTATTAAAATAAATAAATAAATCATTCTTCTTGTGATTTCGGGAATAAATGCGTCACAAGCGTGTCTTCCTCTTGTTCACGATGGCGTATTCGAATGCCCTCCCATTGGCCGAGTCTGTGGAAGGCGGTTTCTCTGTTTCACTTAGCGCTTACCGGCGTACAACTTCAGACTTCCTGTGCACCACGTGTCAGAGTGGGGAACCTTTTGTACTTCCTTCTGGTCGGCTGACTGCTTCCGACGCAGTGCGTGCGTGCTGCACACTGCACAGCGGCGCCGGGAGAGAGTTTACCAGGGGACAAATTCAAATTGTTTCTGTCAGTAATGGGAGTGGGTTCAAGACCATAAAATAAAATTCTAAAATGTCCATATACAGGAGAATGCAACACCAGAAGATGCAAATCTAGAAACAAAATACCTGCATCAGGAGATTCATTCCCAAGATAATTCAAATCTAAAACTTTAGATTCGGCATAATGCATACACAAGAAGATGCAAATCTATAAAAGTTATAATCAAAATCGAGTATGTGGACACAAGAATGGTAGTGATATCGTTGGGGAATGGGTTCAACACCAGAAAATAAAATTCTAGAATATTCATACACAGGAAAATGCATGCACAAGAAGATTCAAAACTAAACAAAATTTACGTAATAAACATAGCTGGGCATTACTTCAAATAAAATTACTTTAAGTACTGATTTTGCAAGTATTGTACTTCAAGTAAAGTACTTCAAATACCTACTTTTTAAATTTGGTACTTGTACTTGGTACTTGCACTCCTTCAACAATTTACTTGATACTTGTTTATATTCGTACTTCAAGTACTTTTGGAGTACTTGAAGTAAAAAATATTTACTTCAAGTAATTTTAATACTTGAAGTATTTAAAGTACTTGAATTTAAGTACTTGAACAATTTACTTGGTACTTCTGTAGTTGTTCATTTAGTTCAGTTGAACCTAATTTCTGTAAAAAAGACTAACTAGATTTTCTAAATTTGCAGCTTGTGTTTGCATTATCCTATGTTTGTATTTATGCCGAATCTAAAATTGTAGATTTGTGAATTAATTTTCTAATGCAGATATTTTATTTCGTATAAATATTCTATATTTGCATCTTCTTATGTGCATGCATTTTCCTGTGTATGAATATTTTTAAATTTTACGTTATTGAATCTTCTTGTACACCCATGTTGCTGTGTATAAATATTAAAAAGGACAATAAAATTTACACTCGTACGAAATATTTTAATCAATTGTTTGTAAAAAAAATTCAGGGGTACAGAAATGTAAATCTATTTCATGACATAGATTTTCCTAAGATTCTCATAAGTATAAGTTATTAAATTAAATTGTAAATAGATAATTGCTGGGATAGTTTCATATTTAGTACAATAAAATGTGCACTCATACGAAATAATTTCTAATCAAATGTTTGTAAAAAATTTCAGATACAGGTATAGAAATTTTAATTTATTTCATATAAGTGAACCAACATAATTTTAAAAAATGGTAACCAGAAATAGCATTATTTTTCATTTTACGAGTTGGGACGGTCAATTCATTAATTAAACTCTCGTTGCACTGAAAATCAAATTAAATATTACTGTAAAATATTGACAGTATTCAGAAAAAATAGACCGATTGCCACTGGTTTCATAAACAATTTTATCAAGAAAAATTGCATATAATTTTTATAAAAATTAGTGTATTATTGAGGTCCTCTTTTCCGGCGCCCATGGTTGTTGACTATATACGTATGCTGTACAAATTGTAATCACGCAAGCAAAAGCAGATGAAGATGTAAGGCTATGTCTTATTTTAATGGATAGTTCGAGAACAGGGTACAGATTTTAGGGGAATCTCGGATTTCAGTTTCTCATCAGGCGTTTGAATCTCCGAGGGTTGCATTAAATTTCGAAACTTTTCCTTGTATTTTAATGACAAAACAATAAGTTATTTTGTTTGTGAGGGTTAGCTGATATCGCTAAATTATTTTCTACCCAGATATGACACAATTTTTACTGCCCGCCTTATATTCTACAAAGGGGGGTATTGTGAGGTCAAAATTTTCTGAAAGATTATATTTTTGTCATTTATAATCAGTACCTACCTATTTAAAAAAATTCTATACATGGTACTATTTAGAAATTAAATTATTGTTTATAATTTAAAGTATCAGTATCTTGTAGTCCATGATCGTTTAACATTTTTGTTACTACTTACGTAAAATATAATTGATTATGACAGTGACACATCGTTTATATCTTCTTCTGCAGTTTACATGAAATGACTAAAATATATTTGTGAGTATCTACCTATATAGTATAATAAAAAGAGTAGGTAGAGTATGACGGGAGGTCTTGTGCTGGTCATATCAGATTTTTTTGTAATTAATAATCAATAGGCATCTCCACCATAATCGAAATAAATATTAACGATAAAAACGTAAATTAGGTCTCCAGTTATGACTAATGAAGAAAAAAGTTTTTAAATAATTTCATTTAAAAGATATAAATTATTTAAGATTCCATGACGTATAGGGCGTGGTTTGTTTCATATGGAACGTTGTTATTGACATGAGAAGAAGAAACATGATGCGGCAGAGAACTACCATCTGTCATTATTACATTATTCGTGCTTATTTCATTTGGGTTTGATTTTATTTTATATTTTGAACTGCTATAAAATATATTTTTTAGCATAGCAAGACAACTTTTGAAGGTCGCGCTCGAAACCGTTTTCAGATACCTAGTCATTTTTATGCACTTTATCTGCATAAATTTCTGCAAATAGGAACAAGCAATAGGCATAAATAATATATCAATAGAATCATTAGAGTTTATAGATTGCCTTATGCTAAATAAGAATACCTGAAAATACATATAATTTGCAATGAAATTCATTAAATTGCAATGAATTTTATGCAAAATGTACTATTATTACAAACATAATTTTTAGAATAAGGCAATTCGGAATAAATATTTTCATTGTGTAATATAAATTTCATTGTAGGTTACACCATTTATCCGAAATTTATGCAGAAAGCATATAGGGAAAATGAGCAACAAAAAAGTTTTAAAATGTCGCTGAAGTGGCACTAGTAGGTACAGGGAAAAAAATTTAAATCAAATTATGACGTATAATCAAATTTTTACTATTAGTTAAAAACATTACCATTACAGACTTCGTGTTACGAGTTTTTCACTTTTAAGCGAACCCTTAATATAAAATAAATAAATTATTTATTTTTACTGAATTGAATGCCACTGGAGTTACCACCGACGTCACAACAACTAAATACCAGACTTTTTAAAAATCATATCTCGCTTAATAAGCGAAATTTCTACATCGCGTTTTCACTTAGTCGTCATAGTTTCTTATGTAGTTTTGTAAAAAAAAAAAATAATAATACAGTGGAGGAGCATATTACAGCCTCCGGCAATAACAATATGTTTTTAATTAATAAATTAATTAATTATTAATAAATAAATTCCACAATATCGTCCGAGGTAAGTTGATTAATTCAATTTATGATCATAACAATTTAAATTAAAAACGGTATTATTAATATTTGAAAGCCAGTAAATAATTTGAATACCTATCATCATCATCGCACTACATTTCTGTTAATTTCTGCAATTGATGGTTGCATTGCGCTAATAACATATGAGATATGCGGCCATGAAATGTGGTTACAGGGCATTTCATTACTAACGGCACAGACTACACTACAAAGGGGTGGGTTTCAATAATTATACTGGTTCAAGCTACGTGGGTTTTGATTTCAAATTAATATCTGGAGAAAACCGCTGATCAAATGCTGCACATGTTTGTAATAATAAGAATAATAATTATAATAATATTTATTAATTTTAAAATACAATGATTGGAACAACTTAGATAATAATGACATTTATAATATATAATATAAGTATAAACAGTATAAACGATTCTGGCTAATATTGCTCAAAATAGGTATACCTAAGTATATCTGAAATTTACCATAAGTAATTACGAAGCATTATTTGATCGAAAAATTCATACAAAACATTGTTGTGATAACAATTTGAGAAAATAAGAATGTATTTATGCATTTTAATATTACAAATAATGGCCTTCGATTCCTTGCATTGTTCGTGAGTGTGCTATGAAAATATTTTTTGTCAAGAAAATTACACATCTGACGAAAAAAATAGTAAAAAATCGGCCAAATTAACTATTTTTACTAATTTATTACTAAAGTACCATTTCCAAAAATATAATGTCTTAGCACTCTAGAGTCATCTTTTAACTATCTATATATAAAATATGAACAGTGTAGGTCGTAGGTGTACTAACAAGAGCTCACTTTATAACATAGCAAGGTCCCTTTTTCACTATAAAATATTTTTGAAAAATATGTGTTTGTAAAAATAGGTCAATCATGCTGAGAACAAATAAATTTCAAGTTTATTATTATATACAGGTTGGTTTTGTTCCCAATGCCCAGCTGATATTTCGTAAACTAATAACAATTGAGAAAAATTTTTCATGTAAACGTATTCAGTATTATACTATATTCTATATTATAGCAAGAAAAAAAATGCACTTTTGATGTGCAATTTTTTTTTAAATGGGAACATATATTTATTTTTAAAGATTCGTAGAGATCATAGATCTCAATGCAAAAACGTATACATTTTTTATTTTTCAATTTAATTTATTACCAAAAAATCAATTCAAAAATCTTAAAATATCGAAATAATAATTAAAAATAATTCTAAAAGAAAGTAGTTTTTACACATTTTTCTTCTTCTCGTTTTTAAAGTTCTATTCACATAAAACTTGAATTATTGTGTTGTTTTGAATTTGTATAAGATCCAAAATAATTTTTTTTCATTTGTAAATTTTTTTATAAAAAAATCTAATTGAAAAACAAAAACTATACATTTTTAGTGATGAAATATTGGATTAAGGTCTTAGTGAAAAAAATTAATAAACCGTTAATTTTTTATTGACAAATTGTGACGCTTCGGCCAGTTTTTTTGGTCTTTATCAAACACCAAAAAATACAAAATTAGTAATTAACATCAAAAAAAATAAAATCAACAATAGAGAAAAAAATATAGGTACTTACAGATAAAAATGGTAATGTTCACATTTTAAAAAAAAGCGCAACAAAAGTGCGTGACGAAAAAAAAAATTGGAACATTGGAAAAATGTATAATAATTCCATAAAATAAATAAAAATAATCTAAATAATCAATTTTGGAATCCCGCGTAATGCGGGAGGAAAAGTACTTTTGTTTCCTATGGAGGAAAAAATCTAGTGGATTTTCGCATAAAGCGGGAGGAATAGTACTTTCTTCCCGAGGCAGGAAAAAATCAAGCGGGTTCCCGCATATAACGGGAAGAAAAGTACGCACTGGTCAGAAATACCTCACTTTCGTCCCTAATACTAGGGACGAAAGATAGAGTTTTCGGTGCAGATATTGAAAAAAAATAAGTGTCAGTTCTAGTTATAAATAAGAAAAAACAGAACTAAACGGAAATAAATAATTGATCATAAAATATAAAAAGAGTTCTGATCATTTCTTCCAATCTCCGCTCCTCTATGAAGCGGAAGCGTGACCGTGGGCGCTTCTGCAGTTGGGGTGGGGACTGCTCCACGAGCTCCAGTCTTCCGTTACGCGTCTTCTAGTTTGTTGTTGGCTCGTGCCTTCCACGCCGCTTACACGTGTTGCGCAGAGTGCACCGTGCACTTTACCGCGAAGTTCTAGTTGTCAGTACTCAGTTCTAGTGCAGTGCAGGGTGGCATGTAGTTATGATGTTGTTCAAAGGACATAGTAGTCGACTGCAACTACTCATTGAGAAGATTCAGTCCAATAAGGAGATTACTGACTCCGGCATGAGTCAAATTAAAGGTTTGTTTCTTAATTTACTTTTTTTAATTGCGGGTGGTTTTATTTCATGCGAACTGGGACACTGGAAGATTTAAAGGGTTAAATGATTACGGTTTTTTCCGAATTACTAAAATACTCTTTTTCCATTCTACGACTGCCTGAAACCAGCCCGAAACTCATACTTTTCCGCATCTTTGAAGTTTTTTCGTTGCGAGTAAATTGATTTAAGATCATGTTTTTATAAACATTTAATATAGAGAAAGAATGGATCTACAGATATGCCTGAGTATAACCCCGTAAAGTTTGCATAAATTGGTAATATTTCTGAATTTTTAGGAATTTCTATAATAATGTACAATTTTTTTATAAAAATTTTAAAAAGGCACAACTGTTAATTGATTCTTTAGAATATATAATCCTTGTTGAAATGAAACTTTACCACTATTGTACTGGCCACAAAACACTCGCTACGTTAGTACATTTTATGCTGGATTTTAGGAGGTAGATGGGCCTCTTAAGTGTTTTACTTATTCTTTATAATTGCGAGTATTTCGCACAAATTCTCCGTTTTGAAGCTATCAAGAGTGACCATTCTTACTGATTTTGTCAGTACCAGCACTGATATTCAGACACTTGCACAAACAATTTGAAAGATATTTAGTACTTACTAATTTTTGTACATATTGTACTGAATGTATTTCCTGTTCTCGATCCCATATAAAGCTGTAAGAAAAACTTGTTCTTCAGTTATTATTATTCAAATTCAGCATAAAAATGTTTCTAAAAAATATTTTCTTCTCCATTTCTTCTAATTATTTTGGTCACTCTATTAATGAAATCGAAATTCTTCTTTTCCAAGACTCCCGGCGTTAACCAGGTGAAACATTTGTGACAAGCTAGGGTTTAATAAACCCCAATTAAGATTGTCTGTGTTTAATAATACATAATAGTATTTTTATGAAAATAAGTGAAATATATATTCTGTGTTTATTAGTAATTATAGATATAATCAGATTAGGCAATTAAACATTTATTTAAAACAGTAAATTATTCAAAAAAGTAACTTTATTCTTTCACAGTTTCTATAGGTACATAGTAGTAGGTTTAGACAAATTAGAAATAATTAAACAAAAATAAATTCTTTCTAAAATGTCTCTTCTTATATATAGCAAACTAGAGTTTAATAATTTATACAGAAAAAGAATTATTCATCTTGAACTTGAACACAATATACACAGTATATTAACGAACGATTTAATCAAAGAATCTTAACATATATTTTTTTCTTCCTTATTTTCTTTTGGGCTGTTCATCCAAAATTGTTTTAATTTTATGTCGAATTCCTTCTCACCGTCTTCAGAATCAATATAATTCAATATATCTTCACATTGAACTTTAACTGAAATACAATTTTTTTAACTAATAATTTTTTTTTAAATATGTTCAATACTTTTTCTAATAAAGTATCATAGAAATACAAATGTTAGTAACAAGGTGGGGTTTAGTACACCCCAGACCAATTTGAACACGTCTCCTACTATCTACAGTTTAATTATGAATCGCATATTAAACTACAACATTTTAGGGAGGTGCTAGATGGCACAGGCAGCACTTCAACATAATTAAAAAGTGACGGGTTTATCATACCCCACCTGGGTAACGCCGGGTTAAACTAAGCGGCGCCACTATTTGACAAGTAATTCTGAGCTGGATTATTTTTTTAAATTCAGGAGCGCATGAAAGAAGAAAGAATCCCTGTCTGAAAAACAGCAAGCTCCAAATATTTTTTTCAAAAAAACATAATTATCAACAAAATTATTAAATATGCAGCTAGTAGTTTGTACAGCTCTTTTTCTTCCGTACAACTAATTTTAAAAACTAAATTTTTAATACATTTATGGTCTACCACAAGGTATCTGGATCAAATTTTAATTAGAAAATATAAAATTCTTCATTTCAACTGTACACGTAGCATTGTTCTATAGTCTTCAAGTATTTGAATTTATTGATATGTTTAAAAACTTATAGTCATGCCATAGTCCAGTAACCTAGTACATCGTAAGTTGCATCAAGTGGTGGTAGTAGGTTTCTATTTTTTTTCTTGTATAGGATGTGACTGAGATGCAAAATGCAAGTTTTCGACCTCGGCAACCCTCCGGAACACTTTTGAATATCTCAAAAACTGCTAAATTATTGCACTTTTTTCGGTTTCTTACCATTTTGACTATGAAGGAGCACGATTTCGACAAAAACCATTACATACATTTTGAAACTAGATTAAATTGTCTACAATTTGAGACCAGAATGGGCTCGGTAGCCCTAATAGTTTCCGAGATACAGCTTTTCAAAGTTTGGTAAATTTTCCAAAGTTGAAAATTTTAAGCTAGTTTTCATGATTTATCATATTCTTTTGTTTATTGTGTTTAATTAACTATAATATCTGAACGAATAATGATATTGACTTCCGGTTTGCAGCACTGAATTCCTCGTACTTTTTTCTATAAGATACATTCTGTCAAAGGCAGTCTTAGTAGCGGGGAAAAGAGTGGAAACCGTTTTCAGATAGTCATTTTTATGCACTTGGCAATAGGCATAAATAATATATAAATAGAATCATTAAAGTTTCTAGATTGCCTTATGCAAAATAAGAATACCTGAAAATATATATAATTTAAAAACATTTTAAGCGCGCCTTTAAATATACTGATTTTTAATTAGTTGTTATGATTTTCTTTATTAAAAATAATCTGAATACAATATATAAATACCAAAAACTCAAATAAATTGAATTTTAGGTACCTACCTACTTGTATTAAATTATTGAAAATAGAATTAAATTTATAAAACAAAGGAAAGCTTTTAGATTTTCAGTTTCCTGTGATAAAAAATCATAGTCATGAGTGCATCACTTACGAGTACATTTAGATTGCAAAAGAGACGATATCGTACACAGACGCAATCATATTATTACACTAAAATATTAGATTTCACAATTCTAGATTTTTGATTTATTTTAGAGTACCGTACCGTTGTAGGAGCAAAATTCAATATAAAATTAGTAGTTTGTAATAATACAAAAGAAATTGTAATATATTGTAGAGTTAAATAAATGTACCCTTATATAGGTAAATGTGACTGAAATATGCATGCAATATGCATTGAAATATTGTCAAAATATGCTCAATATATGCGCAAAATATAATAAATATGCAATATTTTACAAATGCAGATATGCAACTGAATTTTATTCATTTTAACTAAGTATTTATTTTAAAAACCAGTAAAATGAACTAGATTTTGTCATGTTGCACAAGAATATTACATAAAATAAATAAAACAACGTACAACTTCTGGAATACTATTAAGTGTAAATGAACACATAATTTTTCAGAAGAGCGGCGTGCATTATTTGAGCCACTGTTTACATATCCCGCAGCGAAACATAAAGTATATTGTTTTAGATTATATCAAATTTGAGCGAATATAAACGATATATCCCGAATATAAATTTTATACCACAATTTAAAATTTTAAAAATGAAATTTTGTTTTAAAAGGTATAAATATTTATTATAAAAATATGCAAAAAACTTTAACATACGTAAAAAATATTGATATATACAAAATATGCAAAAAATTAAAACCATATTTTGATTTATTTTTGTATGAAATGCAAACATTTGTAAAGAAAATACGAATATCCACAATAATACAATATACAGCATGTTCCACAACTTAGGACAAAAAATTAAAGGTATATACTGTACGACGTGCTGATCATGAAACAAAAATAATTGTTTTAATTCACAAAGTTAAGGGTAGGTTGCTTGACGTGTGTACATTTTAAGTAATCACTCTTTTGATGGTTTATTAGTATTAGATATTATGTAAATAATTACTTTCATTGTAGAAGATTTGAAAAAAAGTATTAAAAATAACTACCGACCAGTGGCAAAAAAATGTTTGCTTGAAATGAAATTATTTTTGTTTCATGATCAGCACGTCATACAGTATATAGGTACCCTTTAATTTTTTGCCCTAAGTAGTAGAACAGCCTGTATGCAAATACATAATCCGCATTCTACTTATAGTGCATTTATTTTTACACAAAATTATTAAAATAATCTAGTCGTTGCGTTGGTACAAGCAATTTTTTAAGTCATCTCCATTTAAATTAAATCAAATTGACATGATTAAACTCAAATAAGATTGAAAATATTTTTACTCTGTAAGCTAATAAAATGTCCACTCTTCTATTTTAAGAGTGTATATGATTTCCTATTTATGTACGGTATAATTTATAACAGCAACAGAGAATGTTTATTTTATTATGCACAAAATTATTTAAACTAAAAGCGATAGTATTCGATAATCATTAGTTAAAGAGCCATTAACAATACCTACTATAATAAATTACCGAAGAAATAATAATTCTGTATAGTGAGTTTTCCGGGTTTAGGAAGTGTTTTCGCTTGCCGAATGAGTTGAACTTCGTTAGATCTTGTGGTTTGTGGTCAGTCAATCCAGTATTTAGTATCCTATCCTAGCACTGATTTGGCTGAGCACATAGACGGAACATCTGCATTATTGGTACAATACCAGTTACTTGACATCTGCGCTATCGCCCTGACAAGTGTTTGCAGCTAAATTGGCTTAAGAATGCGTTTGGTTCTCTCGCTTCCATATGTCAGCGGTTAGTCTATATTCTCGCGCAAGATACGAATTATACGTATAATTTTGCAACTATTAAATGTGCCATATATAATCATTGCTATATTTAGCGCTTGGGGCTATTATAAGAATTTCAGGCTATTTTTGGAACGCCTCGTGCCTTGTTTAGTTATTTGCGTTTTTAAATCGGCGTAGTAATTCGCTTCCTAGTTGATATGTCATTAAGAATGACTACAAGAATAAATAAACGCGAATATGATTTATCGTGCATTAATTGTATTATTTATTATCATAGCTATCATAATATTTCTTAACACGAATTTAATTTACTGTTGGAATTATTTTAATTCTAATCAAGATATAATGGCGCACTTTCTATGTCTTAGTCTTAAGGTGCTACACTTGTGCCAAAAATATAGTGAAAAAGAGACCTTGCTATATTACAAACTGAGCTCTTGTTAGTGCACGTACACTGTTCATATTTTATATATAGATAGTTAAAAGATGACTCTAGAGTGATTAGCCAGTGGTTAGCTCAGCGGTAGAGGGTCCGCCTAGCATGCTAGCGGTCCCCAGTTCGATTCCCAGCACAACCGACAATAATACCACTGGGTCCGAGTGGTTGGATTCCACTATAATAACATCTACCATCCTGTAATTGGAAGTTAATTCTGTAGGTTGGTTACCATTAAAAATAAAAAAAATAAATTATATTTTTGAAATACTTAATGGTATTTTAGTAATAAATTAGTAAAAATTGTCAATTTGACCGAATTTTTACTATTTATTTCGTCAGATGTGTAATTTTCTTGACAAAAAATATTTTCTTAGCACTCTCAAGAACAATGCAAGGAACCGACTATTTAAAACAAAATTAATAAATATGGAATAATAAGACCATAATTTGTAATATTAAAATGCATAAATTAATTTTTATTTTCTGTAATTGTTGTCGCAACAATGTATTGTATGAATTTTTCGATCAAATAATGCTTCGTAATTACTTATGATTAATTTCAGATTTTTATTTTGAGCAATAGCCAGAATCGTGAATACTGATTCTATTGCAGCAATATTGCGTTCAACAAGTATAGAGCTTTAATAGATATTTCGAGAGATATTGAGTGCATGCCGGGCGGCCTAAAACCACGCCGCCTAAAACCCACGCGGCCTAATTCCACGTCGCCTAAAATCCATAACGTCTAATTTTACCCCCACCACAATATAAATTGACTACGATAAACCACGCCGCCTAATACCACAACGCCTAATACCACAACGTCTAATTCCACAACGCCTAATGTCCATGCCGCCTAATATCACAACGCCTAAAACCACAACGCCTAATACCATAACGCCTAATTCCACGCCGCCTAATTCCACTCCACCTAAAATCTACTACGTCTAATTTTAGTCCCACCACTATGTCCACACCGTATTCACTCGTTGTGTTGTATATCTAACGAGTTTATACGGCGTGGACAGTGGTGGGGGTAAAATAAGACGTTGTGGATTTTAGGTGGTGTGGAATTAGGCGGCGTGGAATTAGGCGGCGTGGGATTAGGCGGCGTGGAATTATGCGTTATGGTATTAGGCGTTGTGGTATTAGGCGGAATGGACATTAGGCGTTATGGAGTTAGACGTAGTGGTATTAGGCGGCGTGGTTTGTCGTAGTCAACTTCTATTGTGGTGGGGGTAAAATTAGACGTTATGGATTTTAGGCGGCGTGGAATTAGGCCGCGTGGGTTTTAGGCGGCGTGGTTTTAGGCCGCCCGGAATGCTACGGAGATATTTATACACCAAGTGAGATTCACGCATGTTTATTCAAGAGAAGAGCCAGTGGCGTAGTTACGGGGGGATATGGGGGATAATTCCGCCCAAAGGTCTAAGAAATACCTACTTTTTTCAGTAATTATTATTCAAATTGGGTGAGTTAAATAAGCGCATTTGGCCTTTATCTGTTTTTGCTTATCACGTTGCAAAAGCGCATAAAATAACATTTGAAAAGCGCAGAAATTGAAGTTACATAAGCGCAGAAGGAAACATTTGAAAAGCACAATGGTTTTAGGGATTGTACGACAGTTTTTCTACAATATTTTTTGAATTTTTTAAAACTAGAAAATATTCTTGCCTAACATTTTTCTGAACTTAACCCCATCATACTCGAAGAGTATTTTTAACAAGATTTTTTGAATTTTTTAAAACTAGAAAATATTCTTGCCTAACATTTTTCTGAACTTAACCTCATCATACTCGAAGAGTATTTTTAACAAGATTTTTTGAATTTTTTAAAACAAGAAAATATTCTTGCCTAACATTCTTCTGAACTTAACCCCATCATACTCGAAGAGTATTTTTAACAAGATTTTTTGAATTATTTAAAACTAGAAAATATTCTTGCCTAACATTTTTCTGAACTTAACCCCATCATACTCGAAGACGATCTGGACTAACTTATGGTTAGAAATCTCATTTTCGAAAAGTGCGCTTATTCATAATGTTACGATCTGCGCTTATTGAATATAAATTTACTGATTACATTTCTGCGCTTTTCAAACGTTTTGATGACCAGAAATGCGCTTTTACAACTCTCTGTTCAAATTCATCATAGAAATGTACAAATTAAATATTTGTTGTCAATAAAATTACATATCTGACTAACAAGAGCTCTGTTTGTAATAATATCAAGGTCTCTATTTCATTATATTTTTGGCACAAGTGTAGCGCCTTAAGGTAGAACATTATAATATTTTTACACCATTTTCGGTCCCTTAAAATCTTGTTCATCTTTATAATGCTTATTAAGGAGGTTGGGAACTCCTGCAGTGGCGTACCCAGACAATAGCTATGGGGCGGATATGAAAATAAAATTATTTTTGATAATGTACAACAAAATTCGATCAACGCGCGTTGGCTGATATCATAGAGGCACTGTATAAATTTCAACCTCTCATCATCATTTTAATATATTATGGTCATCAACCTCCTTAAGGTATGACATCCGTCGGTCATAGGCGTGCGTGATTTCGGTGTGACGTGGGCCAATGCAGTCAAATAATGAAAAATAATTCATTAAAAATCGTAGATTTGAATGTAAATTACAAATCATAGGTATTCATTTAAATAAAAAAGATTTGAAATTAAAGTTTACACTGAAATGCAGTTGTATGACGTCAAAAATATAATTTTTCTTGAGACTGGAACCTTTTACGTGCGATTTCTCAAAAATTATTGCGGTGACGCATTTTTTTTTTATAAATACCTCAAATATTAATGAATAACATATTCGTTTTCTAAACATGTTGTGTTGGATTGTTATGATAATATTTTCTAATCGTAAAACTATACTGCTAACCTCCATATAAACAATGCATTTAGTGTGAACTTTAAATCCAATTATCTTCGTTATTTCAACGGTAACCTATGAATTTTAATATTTATCCACATTCTACGGCTTTTTTACTTCCCCGATCTATGTAATAGAGGGAAGTATTGTAATCGTGATTTTTTGACAGTTCGCGATTTTGGTGAATCTTCACGTTTTAGACCCTACTGCACCCAAAAAAACATAATTTAAAAAAAAGTCGGTCTGTTAGTCTGTCGGTCTGTAGGTCTGTCGGTCTGTCTGGATGTTGCATAACTTAAAAAAGCGTTGGAATTTTGGACTGAAATTTTATATTTAAGATCTTGAGCCAAAATCTGACTTCAAGTTTGTTAATGAGCTTTATTCAACCAGTAGTACCAACTTTATAAACATAACTTTTTTTATTTTTTCAAAATACTATCGTGTGTGGTATCAAATTAATGCTCTCGGGAAAAGAATTCTAGTAGAAAAACAAAAATAACATTTAAACGAACGTCTACTGTATTTTTTTATAAATTATTCAAATTATACCGAGTTTGGTGTCAATTTAAAGCGCTCGGGGAGATAAATTTAGTAAAAATGTAATAAATGACATTTATGCGATTTTCAATTGTTTCTCAAAAAATTATTCAAATTTTTTATTCAACCAGTGGTACCAACTTTATAAACATAACTTATTTTATTTTTATTAAAATACTACCGTGTGTGGTATCAAATTAAAGCTCTCGGGAAAATAATGCTAGTAGAAAAATAAATATACCTAACATTTAACCGATCGTCAATTTTTTTATTATACATTATTCAATTTATACCGGTTTGGTGTCAATTTAAAGTTCTCGGGGAAATAAGTTTAGTAAAAATGTAAATAATGACATTTATGCGATATTTAATTTTTTCTTTTACAGTAGGTAGGGTATGGCGGGAGGTCTTGTGCTGACCACATCAAGATTTTTCACATGTTATTTAAATTATGCCGAAGTTGGTATCAACTTAAATAGTTTGGGAAAAAAGATAAATTTATTTAAATTTTGCTGCATAAAGCATAAAATTAAAGCCTTTACGAAAGCAAGTTATTAAAACTTATAATCGGGGAAGTACTGTGGTGGCCACAGCAGATTTTTATTAAATGTTTTTGAAGAAGAGATAAAAACTTGTGACCCGTATTTTTTATTTTTACAAAATTTGTATCAACAAGCTCAAAAATAATTAATGAAATTTAAATAATATGTGATGTGATGTAGAAAGCTGCCATACCTATCTCCTATACAAAATAATGACGTCACATCATTTTTTTTTCTCAATTTACTTAAAAATATAATTTTTTAAATAAAATTTATATTTTTAGCTATGTTTTCCACATAAAATTACGTACATAGTGATAAAAATCTATTTTTTTTAAATATATTTCTTTAAAGATAAAACGGTTTGCTTTAAAAGAGGCTTGAGATCTGTGGGTTTTAGATCGTGGGCAGAACTTTGTTCAAAGAAAATTCAACCAATTTAAGGGTATCGACTCCAAGTAGCTCAACACAGCGTTTGTCCTATGGTACCTACCTAACGCATGGAAACATTCGCTTAAAATACGTGAAAACAGTCAAGCAATTTTTAAAATGCTTACCAAATTTTACAGATAAAGCGAAATATCATAAATTTATTTACAGACGAAGAATGCAACTAGGTTTTTGTCGAGTTATATTTTCCAATAAATCTCTTAAGGTGGATTTATGCAGCCAAACTAAAACTAACATTAAAATTAACATTAGCACTTGCACTAACATTAACATTAAAATTAAGAGGAGGCATTTATGCAGACTTATATTACGCCTGCGCAATTGAAGCATTCTTAGTTTGACACACATGTGATCAGTAGGTTAACCTATTTGTTTTCATTCGTAAGAGTTGTGTTTTTCTGTCAATATAATTAATAATTGATACTAAACAATAACAATCGCTAACAAGCAAGCAAACTAACCAAACAAACATATGAAAAAACGCTCGAAAAATAAGAATTCTACAATAATTGACGTTTGTAGCGCTTGCGCAGTAGTGAAACCAACTAACATTAAATTAAGAAAGTTGGAAGTTGGTCATCTTTCTAGTTTAGTTTTAATGTTAGTTTAATGTTAGTTGAATGCGTAAATCAGTTCGTACACTTGTGTATATTTAACTTCTTAGTTTCAATGTTAGTTTTAATCTTAATTTTAATTTGGCCTGCATAAATCCACCTTTAATCATAAGATAAAGCATGTAAAAAAATGTTTCATTAATTTTTTATATGGATTCCAAAGATTTTTTGAGAATTCTAACTGGGAATATACCTAGATTAATTTTTTCACAAACACCTAGTACCTATTTTTCCCTCAAATTTTTAATATGCAATTAATAAAACAGAAACTGCTACACCTCTAAAAACGCAATATTTTGTTACGGAGACGGGATCCTTAATGTAATGAAATTCAACAGTAAAATATTTTGTCTAATATTGTTCTTTTTTATGATCTAAAAAAGATCCACTTATGTTAATTGATCCATAATCTGATCTAGATCATTTACAAAATATAAAATAAAACCAAAATCGCGGCACGTCACTGTAATGATGAATGCAGTAAGTTCCATAAAAAATACTTTTTTCTGAAAATAAAAAATAATTAAGCTATTTTAAAAACATTACAATTTATTAGGTAAATACTTACGTACATTGAAATTTAGCATTAAGTTCTTCCAAATTCCAAACAAATTGTTGACTATTCGATAGGTAAATGATTGAAAATGTGAATTAAGTTTATTTTGAAAACATAAGTTGTTCTGTTCTGGTCTACCACACAGCTGCAATGGAAATGAAACATAATCATGTTTTCTCTAACAAAGGTGAACTTGAATGCGAAACATCTAAACTGTAAGCTAAATTATTAAATGTAATTAATTATTGAATTGAACAAAGTTCGTAGTTAATTCTTCTTATTCACATTCGATTCAATAGACAAACTATCCAATCTTTTTAAACAGTATCTAGGTACCTATAAGTATAGAGTATAGTTATATTGTCGAAAATAATTATATACCAGTAACAGTAAGTAGTTTATTTTACAGAAGCTTTCGTCAACAAGTCTAATTTAAAATAGCTGCATTATCAATTGACAAAGCACGAACTATACCTATATCTAATCCTTTTTTAAAAGAATTATATATTGAAGCATTTCATAGAAAATTAAAGTATATATTTATAATTAGGCATTATTTCAAATTTATTTTTCCCAGTGTATAATTCGATTACTATTTTATTAGGTTTTTTCCGAATTCCTCGAATACTCTCAATTTTACTTTTTTTCTATTCCACTTTTTTCCTCACTACTACGACTGCCTAAAACCAGCCCGAATCTCGTACTTTACCGCATCCTAGCAATGCAATGTCATTTTGAAGTTGAAAAATACTGTAAAAGTGTTTTCGTTGCGAGTATACTGTTAGTTTATTATTGACTGCAAGGTAATGTTTTTATAAACATTTAATAGCGAAAGAATGGATCTACAGATGTACCTTTTTAAAAAGGAGATCCGTGTAAAGTTTGCATAAATTGGAAATTTTTATGAATTTTTCAGAATTTTTATAATCATGTACAATTTTTTATTAAAATTTTAAAAAGGTATAACTGTTAATTGATCCTTTAAGTATATAAACCTTTTTGAAATACAATTTTACCATTCTTGTACTGGCCACAAAACACTCGCTGCGTTAGTACGTTTTGTGCTGGATTTTAGGAGGTAGACAGGCCTCTTAATGTGCTATCTTCCGCAATTACAATTTACAAAGTTTCTTAACATTTGAACTTTTCTGTTAGTTCAATTATTTCTTGAGAACATCAACAAGCTAAACACGCAAAAGTAGGAACTGAAATAGTGTCAATTTTTGTACATTTCCTCAATTTTATAATTCACCGTTAATCATAATAATGGAATTAGCTCTTTCCGTACCACCCTCACAACAACCAGTTATGGGTGTCAATTGCCAATGTCGCGTTTATCTAGTATTTTGAAATTTGTCAAACTTACAGTCGTGACGAATTTACAAATTTGATAATTACTTGCTTATGGTATGCTCTGTAATTTATATACTGTTATTTGTACAACGTATAATTTTTTTCTTGGAAAGTAAATAATTTTATGGCTTATTTATAGCGATTAAATCATTTTTCAAATATATAAAATCAATAAAATTGAACTGACAGATTATATAATATATTACACCAGTATAATTTAATAATATGAGCAATATCAATTTTTTTATCGTTACTTTGAATTCGATATAAGTAAATAAAATTTTTATTTGTGATAAAATTATATCATTAATATTTAATAGCTCTTTGTTCAATTGAGTTCCAATAGAAATGTATTTATCACTTATTTTTATTATGAGATTTTATACAAGTTATTATGCCCGATAACAAATAAATAATATACTTGTTGTCCATTTTGAAAATTATTGCAAATTCTTGCTTTATTATAGTTATTAACAACTAATAAAATCCGTTTGATTTGCTGATATTTTGATACAATAATACATTATTTATTTCTAAAAATTCGAATGGAAATGATGATTTATTATTAATATGTTATATTAATAATTGAAATGAGTCATTTAATAAATAAATTATTAAAACCTATTTGTTAATATTAAAATTCAGAATAGTAGTGCATTGAATGACTATTTATTTATTATTGCACAGGAAACAGGTGCCTACTATGCACAATATAAAACGAAAATATTTTTAAATTCTTACGAATTCGTTTTGAGCAAATTACTAGGAATGAAGTACTTTAATATCATAAATGTGTAAAATCATATCTTTGTTTTTAAAATATATTCTTCAAAAGTCAGATAAATGTCTTCTTAATTAATTTTATAACTTCAAAAGTAAAAAAAAATAATAATTCAGGGAGCCGGAAGTTTACAGAAATAGATAATAGGCTAAAATTATCAATAATATTGTTTTAGCTTTGAATAAAAATAAGCAGTTTTGTTTACGATAATGTTGAGTTATAGTAAGGTAAAATAATTTTATAGCTCATTAGTGACGCAACAATTGTTAGGGTAGCATCTTGCAAATTTTTCTTTATATTATTTAGTGTTTTCTGAATACAAGTGCTAATATGGAACGTGTCAAATTGTTTAGTGTCTTCAAATTTCCAAAATTATTCAGTAAGTGTACTTGTTTTGTGCTGAATTATTTCTAATAATAAATTCGTAAGCCCATGTCCATGCAATTCAAGCCAATTCCCTAACTTGTTTTTGTACTAATTTATAAATTTGGAATTCTCATTATTTATTTTGACTAATCTAGATCAATTTGTGTGATCTTCGATCTGACGTGGATCATCTTATCTTTAAGGACCTTGATTTTAATATAGATCAAATAAATATAAAATAGATCAGAATTTTAGATCTTTTCTACGCTATTCAAGTTAATATTAAGGGGCTCGTCTACCTTTTTTCGAATTCCTAGAATACTCTCGACCTCGCTCTCGACATTACTTTCTTTCTATTTCACTCTTTTCCCCACTACTACGGCTATGCAATGTCATTTTGAAGTTGAAAAATACTGTAAACATAACTCCAGTATTTCCATAATAACTTCTCTATTTTTTGAAGAAATTAAGCAAAACAAAAATTATTCGAAAAAGGTAATTTAGCTGCATGCTTCTTGCTTTTTAAATTTTTCTTGCCATTTATATTGACCGAAAAAAATCATATCAAATAATGACAAAAACCGCAAAAAACATCATTATTAATTTTTTTTACTTCGAATTCCTAGGCCAAAGACAAAGAATAAAAAACGAACCCGTAAAAGCAAAGTTTTTAACTATAAATCCTTTATATATGAGACTCGGTCGATATCTATTTAAATTTTTGTTTAAAGATAGCGGACTAACATTTTACCTATATGTTTCAAGACAGATTCTTAGCTATTACTGTACCAAATTTGAACGCAATAGTTACAGCACATTTTAGATATATGTCCGCCATTTTGTTTCAAGATGGCGGACTGACATTTTAATATAGGTATCTATATCGTAAGTTAGATCCTTGGCTATTACTGTATCAAATTTAATTTGACCCCAATCGGTGTAGTACATTTTGAGATAGCTAGCCGCCATTTAGTTTCAAGATGGCGGATAATCTGAAATTTTGCCAAAGTGCATTGTTAGGTGACAAAAGTCTATTTGCAAAATTTCAGCTCGATAGAATCCCGCGAAGTGGGTCATTTTTTACTTTTGTTTTTTTGCCGTACGTATGTACCGACGGGTTAACCACTAGTGGAAATCACTGTACATTTTTTGAAAAGTATTTCGGAAATACAGAGAAATATATGGAAATACAAAGAAATACATATAAATACTCGGAAATACAAGGAAATACTCGGAAATACATGGAAATACTCAGAAATACATGGAAATACTCGGAAATAATTAGAAATACTACGGAAATACTTGAAAATATTTCAAAATAATTTCGCAACATTATTGATTACCATGGGTTTAACGTTTGCTTTAATAGATTACTAATAAAAAAAAATCACGAGCTGCCTGGCAAGTGACATTTGGATCGACTACAAAGTCGTGACGTCACAAATGTTGGCAAATAGATATGCAACCCGCTTTCAAATATCATATAGGTAAATGGTAAATTTAAAATACATAGTAAGCACATATCTATTAAATGGTAGATAGGTACTATAGGTACTGATTTTTTTAAATTCGCAAAATAAATTGCATTCTTTTCTAAATGATGTATACATACACTGGTGTCTTTGACTTTGAATGCCACATTACCAAAATGTAATTAATTTGTTTATTTATACTATAGGTAAATGATTATTTGTACCTAGATATTACTGTTAGGTTTATTTAATTAATATTCTCATACTAAAAATAAGAATTGGGTAGTTTACCATATTTTTTAAAGTTTTTTTATTGAAACCATGTTATTTGAAAGCGATTGAGAGTACTGATAAGCCTTAATTGTTCTTAATAAAGCTGTAATTAATTTTTAAACTTTGTGTGATGTAGATGTATAGCTGAAAATACAATTCGGTAGTTTCATTATTTCAGTACGAAAGAATACACGTGAAACGCATTATTGTGACGTAGATGTATCGATACGTAAAATCTCAAATATTTAAAGAACTATCGAAGAACTATTAACTTTTTTAAAACTTTTTTCATGGCAATAACTCATTTTTGAGGTCTCCTTTCAATATAATTGACTGGATTGCTAATTTGCTACTATGGTAAAGTACCCTATTGGATCATTTGTACGTCATTTAGAATTGATTCATTTTTGCGAATTTTGAAAATATTATTTTTGATTCGTGATCAGTAGATATGTCATGTCATATATAAAGTCTATACTATAGATAGGTACACATGTGGATATGGATTAAAAAAATGGATCTATTTTTACTCGATTAATATAGTGATAAAATGTATTGTGTAGTGTATTATATGTATAATTGTACATTTATTATAATAACATTTAATTTAACGCGTGTATCATGTCCGGAATACTAAGAAAATACTGTGGAAATACGGAGGAAATACTGGAAATACGGTGGAAATACTGGAAATACACTAGAAATACTGGAAATACTTTTTGTTACTGGAAATACACTGGAAATAACGAAGTATTCCGGAAATACCTAGAAATATTGTTGGAAATACGGAAATACTGGAAATAAATTGCAAGTATTTCCAAATTTGGAAATCACTGTACAAATTTTAGGGTAAAGGTTGACTCCTCGGTACGTATACGTAGTCAGAGGAGAGATGACGGACGGTGAACTTAATATAAAGGATTTAATAACGAAGTTTTTGACTAAAAAATCCTTTATACATGAGACTCGATCGATATTTATTTAAATTTTTAAAATTTCCGATACTAATTTTTAAAGCCCAGTTTTTGATGGTGGACTGACATTGTTATATGCCTAGGTATATATTAAATTAGATCTTTAGCTGTTACTGTACTAAATTTGAACCATATCGGTGCAGTACATTTTGAGATCGCTAGCTGCCATTTTGTTTCAAGATGGCGAACTAACATTTTAATATACCTATGTTTCAATACAGATTCTTAGCTATTACTGTACCAAATTTGAACGCAATAGTTACAGTACATTTTGAGATATCTGTCCGCCATTTTGTTTCAAGATGGCGGACTGACATTTTAATATAGGTATCTATATTATAAGTTAGATCCTTGGCTATTACTGTACCAAATTTGACCACAATCGGTGCAGTAAATTTTGAGATAGCTAGCCGCCATTTAGTTTCAAGATGGCGGATAATCTGAAATTTTGCCAAAGTTCATTGTTAGATGACAAAAGTCGAATCCCGGGAAGTGGGTCATTTTTGGCTTTTGTTTTTTGCCGTACGTACGTACGTAGACAGACAGTGATGACGGACGGTGAAGTTAATATAAAGGATTTAAAAAACGAACACGTAAAAACAAAGTTTTTCACTATAAATTCTTTATATATGAGACTCGATCGATGTTTATTTAAATTTTTGTTTTTGAACCAGATCGGTGCAGTACATTTTGAGATAGCTAGCTGCCATTTTGATGGCGGACTAACATTTTAATACACCTATGTTTCAAGACAGATTCTTAGCTATTGTTATTACTGTACCAAATTGAACGCAATAGTTACAATACATTTTGAGATATCTTTCGTTTCAAGATGGCGGATAATCTGAAATTTTGCCAAAATGCATTGTTAGGTGACAAAAGTATATTTGCAAAATTTCAGCTCGATAGGATCCCGGGAAGTGGGTCATTTTTTACTTTTGTTTTTTTGCCGTACATAGACAGACAGACAGACAATACGACAGAAAAGACGACAGACAAGACGATGAAGTTAATATAAAGGATTTAAAAATATAGAAGCATTAAGACATCCGTTGTTAATACAAGCATATGTAAAATTTTAGGTAATTTTTAAGTAAGGTAATACACCTAAGTAATTTTAAATATTTTTAATAACTGTTGAAGTTGATTACATTGGAAGGTATCTACTAGACATTTTTTTCTCTCTTTTTAATGTAATTAAATTCAATAGTAACATATTTTGTCTAATATTGATCTCTTTTATGATTTTAAAAAGATCCGAAATTCCAGATCTGATCTAAAAAAAAGATCCACTCATAAAAATTGATCTATGATCTGATCTAGATCATTTATTAAATGCGATCCAGATTCTTTTAAAAATAATCTGTCTTACAAAACCTTTGGCTATTAACGTAGGGGAGACCGAGGTTGGTTATGACATTTTTTAGAAAATTTATCGTATCGTCTTATGGGGTAAAACGATTTTTTCAAAATTCGCAAAAAAAATTGCATCGTATTTCAAGCAAACATTTTTCCTTTAATCGGAGGGGATCAGTCTCCACACTCTTCTTCTCATTTTCTTTCTCTTTTATATCTTCTTTATTACGTTGCTCCATTTTTTTCTGTCCTTTGCCTCTTTTTTCCAATTTCCGATTCCAGCTTTTTTAAGTCCTCTTCTACCTCTTTTATCCATGTTAGTCTTGGTCTTCCTGGGCTCCATTCTAGAATTAGGCTAGGCATATTAGTAAAAATATTGGGTCTCAGAGGAAAGTTTTGATATAGTTTTGATTTTTTCGCCCTTTATGTTTTTTGGGTCACTGAACACGAATTTGAAGTTTGCGGGCAAAAATTTTGACCGGAACTTTGTTTTTTTGGCACTTTTTTCAGTTTTTGGCTTATATCTCAGAAAGGAAGCGTTTTTTCGAAAAGTCTATTCTATACAAAATTAAAGTAGACAAAATTTCCTACATTTTTCATATATAAGGTTTTTTCCAAGACTAACCGTTTCGCCGCTAGAGCGCGCCCAAAAGGTGCCATATTTCCATATCTAGTGAAATTCACCGTTACGTTTGTAACAATTTGGTCTAAAAGTGCTCAAAAACAAAGTTTTGGGCAAAATTTTTGCCCGCAAACTTCAAATTCGTGTTCAGAGACCCAAAAAACAATTTTTTTGCTAATATGCCTAGCCTATACCTGGAAGTAATTCCCTAAAAGATGATACTTTGCATATATGTAGTACTAGTACCTACCTAGTAACAACATATAAAAAATCAACATTCATGCATGTTGTGCTACGGCCGCCATCTTGGAAAATGGCTACCGATTTTCACTTCTTTTATTTTAGTATTTTTAAATTCTTCTGTGTTTAATCAACTCTAATATCTAACCGGATAAAGATATTTCTCAGGCATTTTTATATGAGATACATTGTACTATTTTTGAAGGGCCGAAATTTAATGATTTTCTCCAAGAGAAAATTATAAAATTTTAGAATTCTTATTCTCTTGGAGAAAATGATTAAATTTCGGCTTATTAAAGGTCCTTCAAAAAAAATACACTACAATATGTATCTTTCATAAAAAATGTCTGAGGAATCCAATGTCGAATACCGGAAGTCGATATCTTGATCCATTCAGAAATTAAAGTTGATTAAACACAAGAAAATTTTAAAATTTTCTCTAGGAGACAATAATTAAATTTCAGATTATTAAAGGCCTCTAAAAAAATAGTACAATGTATCTTACATAAAATTATCCAAGGAAGCCAATGCTGCAAACCGGAAGTCGATATCTTTATCCGTTCAGTAACTAGAGTTGATTAAACACAAAAAATATTTAAAATTCTGAAATTTTGCAATTTTCACTTGAAGGTAATAATTAAATTTTGGGTTATCAAAGGCCTTATAAAAAAATTAGTATAATGTATCTGACGTAAAATTTACTAAGGAATCCAACGCTGCAAACCGGAAGTCAATATCTTTATCCGTTCAGAAAGTAGAGTTGATTAAACACAAAAAATATTTAAAATTCTGAAATTTTGCAATTTTCACTTGAAGGTAATAATTAAATTTTGGGTTATCAATGACCTTATAAAAAATTTAATATGATGTATCTAACGTAAAATTTACTAAGGAATCCAACGCCGCAAACCGGAAGTCAATATCTTTATCCGCTCAGAAAGTAGAGTTGATTAAACACAAAAAATATTTAAAATTCTGAAATTTTGCAATTTTTCACTTGAAGGTAATAACTAAATTTTGGGTTATCAAAAGCCTCATATAAAAAATTTATATGATGTATCTAATGTAAAATTTATTAAGGAATCCAACGCCGCAAATCGGAAGTTAATATCTTTATCCGTTTAGAAATTAGACGTGATTAAAAACAAAAAATATTTAAAATTCTGAAATTTTGCAATTTTTCACTTGAAGGTAATAACTAAATTTTGGGTTATCAAAGGCCTCATAAAAAATTTTAACATAATGTATCTAACGTAAAATTTACTAAGGAATTCAACGTCGCAAACCGGAAGTCAATATCTTTATCCGTTTAGAAATTAGACGTGATTAAACACACACAAAATTTAAAATACTAAAATTTCTTTAATTTCACTAGATATGGAAATATGGCCTCTTTTGAGCGCGCTCTAGCGGCGAAACGGTTAGTCTTAGAAAAAACCTTAAATATGAAAAATGTAGGAAATTTTGTCTACTTTAATTTTGTATAGATAGACTTTTCGAAAAAACGCTTCCTTTCTGAGATATAAGCCAAAAACTGAAAAAAGTGCCAAAATTTGGTCAAAAAGTGCCAAAAAAACAAAGTTCCGGTCAAAATTTTTGCCCGCAAACTTCAAATTCGTGTTCAGTGACCCAAAAAACATAAAGGTTGAAAAAATCAAAACTATATCAAAACTTTCCTCTGAGAATCCTAATATGCCTAGCCTAAATCGATTTTATAGGATCTTGTTCTTTTGCTCTTTGCACGTGACCCAGCCATTTTACCCAGCAAACACACTTGTAGAAATTATATAGTTAAGATATCACAAAAAAATTTCCATATAATATAGCATTTTTATGTAGACTATACATCATATTTCCCACTGTGGAATATCTCTACGATATTATTAATGGAATATATTATCTATGTCAAAATATATTTCAATTATATAACACAAATAATATACTCTTTATATAGTAAAATATATTATTTGAAAATAGAAATGTATTCAACTTGAATATTATATTCCATTTATATAAGAATTTTATTAATTTATTATATATTTTTATATTACTTTATGACATCTGTACGCATGCAACATTTGTTACCAGGGCCAGTTTATTTATTTAAATAAAATTATATTCTTATATTTGTAAGCAACTATGCGGCTGGAATGGCCATAAGCTCTAGATTAAAAGCTAGAATCATGAGTTGATAACAAATTTACACTTTTCCAAAATAAAACATCTCTAGTGTTTTCACGATACTTTTAGAACAACTATATCTATTATTATCTTAGTGTAGGAGTAGAGTATACCAGAGAAGTTCATGCGCACAAAGTCGGTAGTCGGTGTGATAACCTATTAGAAATTTTTTTATCTCAAATAAATAAAATCTTTCAATAATGGAAAATATATATTTGTTTAGCAAACATAATTTATTTTTTTCAAATAATTTGTTTGGTTTGTAAAGAAATATGTAGTCTTTCAACTAAAGAATTGTACTTTTTTATACGTCAAATATAATTTTAAGGTAAATATTTTGATTCCAGTAGGTAGTACAAAATAAACACAATATACTTAATATAGCTTTGTAAATCCCGTACATAATTAAAAATACTGGTATTATTGCTATAACTATCATTCGTTATAAATCAACAAGCCAGGATGGTCGCGCGGTCTAAGGCGCTGAAGTTGTCACCACAGCAATGAGATCGCAAGTTCGAATCCCACTGAAGAACGAGGACGTTTAGAAATTGTTGTAATTGTCTAGATTTAAATTACAATATATACATAGTGCCTTACAAATAAACATACAACTTTAGGCCGTAAGAGTGTCTCCTTTTTAAAAAAAATTGAAAACAATCCAAATTAAAATCAATTATAAAACTACATAATATCTATATCAGCGCTATATAATTATGACGTAAATCTGGAATATGATTATTATATAATTGTTATATAGGGTTGTGGCGGACATTTTTGATTAAAAATAACAATACTCTTTGCTGTTTAATTTTTCTCACTATATCTTCTCCTTCTATTTCTTGCTCAATTTCGTGATTCATTCTTGCTCTGTACTCGTTGCTATCTGTCTTTATTGGTCCTAATATTTCTCTTAATATTTTTCTTTCCATTATTCTTAAGTCCTCCTCATTCTTTTTGGTCATTGTTATTGTTTCTGCCGCGTATAACGTTACTGGTCTATTACATAATATCTAATACTAATAAATGTCTAATGACGTATGCTACTCCAGAGGTCCAAAAAATGTCTACTTCAAGTAAACTACCCTTAACTTTGCGAATTTTAAAAAAATTCTTTTTGTTTCATGATCAGCACGTCGTACAGAATATACCCTTTAATTTTTTGCTCTAAGTTGTGAAACACCCTGTATAATATAATGGTAAGTAGTTGAAAATTGTTGTTTTTCAAAATTTGGCAGGAGTCATAACCTATCCCAGCCTTGGGGTAGGTTGTTACAGTGGGGGAAAAAGTTTCAGAAAGCGTCATCTAATTTTAATCCATGCATCACTTTAATTAGTCAGCCTTCATGATTATTTTTTCTGGTGTGTGTCAGAATTGCTAACTGTTTTTTATTCTTGGTGCAGATTTTGGATGTGGTACCTTACCTATATAATTATTATCTGAAAAAAAGTTGCTTTATCATTGTTAAGTACCTAAGCCCATATCATAGAAATAATAAAGATTCTTTTAAATAATTCAAAATAACATAAATCCAATAAATTATCTTAATTGTCAACGTCATGAGACCAAAATTACGAAAAAGAATATAAGTACCTAAGTTATAAACTGTTTTTGGTCATCATGTATGCAGATGTACTCAGTGACTACGTAGTAAAGCTGGTAAAAAAGTCGATATATCGATTTAAATCGACGTTTTTTCGAAACAAAAAGTCTAAGGATTTTAGAAAAAATTTATATCGATTTGTCTAATTTAAACTATATCGACTTTAGACTATTTTGACTTAGACAATTTCGACTTTAAACTATTTCGACTTTTAGATATTTACGACTTTAGACTATTTCGACTAAAAAATTATTTTCGACTTTTAGATTTATCCTACTTTTTGAATAAATATTTCATTTCAATTTCAAAGTTTATATTACGTCGAGTTTAGTCTTTAGAATATTTTAACTTCTAAATCGACAAATTGTGAGTTAATATTATTATTTTAATTTTGATGTGGAAAACCTATCTATTCATTTTTCTTAATTGCACGGTCGTGATCTCATGATTTTTTCCTAAATTTTATTTAACAAAACAATTTAGTCTGATACAAAAATATAATAAAATTATTTTGTACAATTTTAAATAATATTAATTTATTTCCAGAATTTTATTTTATGGTCGAATATCTACAAATTTACTTAATTTTGACCGAAAATTAAGCTGTGCAACGCAAATAAAATTTTTCCAATAACTTTTACTGTCATTTAAATTCGAACTCGTGCAAATGACCATAAGACTTTTCGATTCTGCGACTTTAAGACTTCTAGATTTTTCGAATTTTAAACTTTTCGATTCTCAGATTTTTCGACTTTTATACTTTTCGATTCTTAGACTATTCGACTTTTAGATGATTCGATTCTTAGACTTTTCGACTTTTATATTGTTCGAACTTCCAACTTTTAGACTTTTCGATAGCGTGGGCAGTTGCCCGAAGTCCTGGAGGTCCAGGGGTCCCGAGATTTTGCAAGCTTAAACACGGAATTTTAACATTGAATTAAAAAATTACATTTTTTGCAAAATTAATAAAAAATAAATTGCATGCGGATTTGTTGTTCAAACTATACATTGTATATCAATTACATTTTCTATTATTGTAATCAAGCCTGATTGTGAACGAATTAAAAGAAGTCATGTTATGGAATAATAAATTCTCGCTAGTACATCCTTTTGGAGCCGAATTTACGTGCGTGGAATATTTCACAAATAGCAAACAGCATTGCAGATTGTAGTTAGAGGGTCACTACCGGCGTAATAATATTGAAAATGCGTCTAATGTCACTTTTTTCATTTTTGTACATTTTTTTATATTCATGGCTAACCATAGCCAATTTTAGCTATTTTGTGAGATTTTATACGTATTTTATCACATATTTAAAACAAAAAATTTTAAAAAGTGGCGTTAAACGCACACAAAAAAATCTGTACAGGTTTGATATAATAATTATTTACTTATTTATTTTATTGTAAAAACAACTTTAAAAATAATAAAATTAATAAAATAAACATAATTTCTTCATAAATTCTTCGGTAAATGGTTTTCAATACTTTTAATTTGCTTAAAATTATAAATAGATTTAACTCAAAAATAAATAGGCACATTTTTAATATTGCAGTCGTTAGCCAAGCCTAAAATTTGAGTAAAAATTTTATTATAAAATATTTCCTAGGTTTCTATTAGACAAATTTTGCAATAAAAAGAGCTCTCTGTTTCTATAGATACCTAAGTAACAGCAATCTTGTGCTGTAAAATGACGTGACAATGATAATTTTAAAATGAACAGAAACCGATATTGTGGAAATGGGTTACCGGTTACATCTAGACGGTTCGGTTACGATTCCGGTTCGTTGACGTTCAAATAATAATTAGTAAAATATATTTGGAATGAATGTGTGTCTTTATCGTAAATGTCGGTGGTAATATGGATTAGGTATATAGAACTAAGCAAAAAGTCGCCGAGGGTAACCGTGATGCCGGTCGGTAAATTGAATATTTTTATTAAGTTTATTTCGTGACATATTCGAATGAAGAGGTTATATTTGTACACAAAATATGCATTAACGTACTCGGGTAGTTCATTTACGAAGCTATCAATATACGTATGAAGTATGGAAGTATATATGCATTATGTCGCCTACAGAAGCGGATAAGAAACCAATTTTGCTCATGACGTGCGAAGAAAATCAGTCGGAAGTCAAGTCAGAATCAGGCCCGGGCTATCAGTGCAGTTTCATTCCCAACAATCCATCTCAATTTGAGGGAAATACGGCATCTCATCACTATATTTCACTCTATTATCCTCGCCTATCCCGCGCACCTAATAAAAATGTGAAAAAAGCCCGACTTTGAAAATACGCCGCCACCGTTAAAAATAACAACCCAAACGAATGCTGTGTCATCCGTCTACATTACGGGATCTGGATGTTGATATGTATGTCTGCATGAAGTCAAGTCTACTATTTGTCAAGACTTCGTTTAGAATGTCCGTTTTCCAGACATCCGTTACTTCATTTTCATCCCCTGTTGTCTTATACGAAACACTGGCCCGATTCTTACGAGCAGGGCTGTCCTTAGATATTTCATTTGACACGCGGGGGCTACTAACAATAAGAAAAATTTTAAAAAATAAATTTAAGAAAACACAGTGTATTACAAATATTTTTGTCGTACGCGAACGAAAATTGCAGCCCGAGCAAAGAGAGAGTTGCAATCGTTTAAGTTCAACAAAATATTTTCAATACGTGTTATACACACTATTTTTTCTACTCCTGCGAAACAAGGAAGAAAAATACAAAAAAAACATTCATTTTTTTACATTTACTGGCAAATTTTTAAATTTCAATGTTGTTGCGAAAACAATGGACATTCAAGAAAGCAAAACTGTGTTGCAAAGTGCCCAAAAGTGTGGGACAAAGTACTTTGTTGCACACTTAGGTACTTTCAATATTAAAAACAATGTAGAAACATGAAGCAGGCCTAGAAAAAATTTTATTTCTTTATTTGGCGATCGATTTCGTTTACATAAACATCATAAGGCCAAGCTGAAATGTACAATTTTTTAAATTATTATCCTGTCTTAAGTAAGTAGGTAGTCAATATAAAAATTTATATAAAGATTAAAGTTAAATAAAATTATGTATACAATTTATAAATATTAACAAATGTATATCATATATTTTGTAAATAGGTGAAGTCAAGCACATGCGATAATTTTTGACAGTTTGGAAAAAATAATTCAGTAACAGAGCTGAGCATTAATTCAATTACAAGTAATTGAAATACTAATTAGATTACTTTTCGACAAAAAGTAATTGATACTCAATTACTTTTCAAATTTGTCAAAAGTACTTGGTTATTGCAAGTATGCTTACCAAGTAATTGTAATTGATAATTGATTTTGATAATTCAAATATAAGTATTTAGTAATTGAATTAGTATTTCAAATAAAATTTTAATTCAAATACTCTTAGGTAATTCAAATACTCTTGGGTAATTCAAATACTCTTGGGTAATTCAATTAAGTTATTAGGTAATTTAAATACATAAAAAATTTGTAGAGCTGACCGTTGATGTGTTGATTGAATTAAAACAATAACTAAACTATTAATTAGATTACTTTCCGAGTATTAGATACTCAATTACTTTTCAAAATTGTTTAAAGTAGATGGTAGTTATTGTAAATGTCCTGTTATTACCAACTCAACTACCAAGTATTGTTAATTTTTAGTGGATTTTGGTAATTCAAATATAAGTACGGAGTAATTGAATTAGTATTTCAAATACTCATATTATTTTATTATAATTGAAATACCTACATTCAAATATTTGCATATTTCAAATACTTTTGCCAGTAATTTATTGTAATTGGTAATTTATTTTTTCAATTAAAGTAATTTCATTAATTGCAGTTTCAAATACTCAGAAGTCTTAAAAGTAATTGTATTTGAATTACTTTTTAAAAATTCAAGTAATTAGTAATTCAAGTACTTTTTTCGAGTAATTTGCTCAGCTCTGTTCAGTAATTATTATTCAAATTCATCATAGAAATGTACAAATTAAATTGTAAATAGTGAATATAAAATACGTAAATTCGCATAGTTTTATTTATTTCGCACGATAAACGAGGGAAAACCGTGCTGTTGTGTATTTCTGAAAATTCATTATTAAAGTGTTTGACCTTAAACAAACAAAAAATTTCGCCTGCGGCGCTTTTTATTACAATACAGTTCATAATAATTATTGTAAATAATTGAAAAGGCATCAGCATGATATCCGCTTGTTGAGCAAAACATTTTTATTTAAGCTACAGTCTACTTAAGTAGCTTTTAAACAAAATTAAGCTACTTTTAATAGCTACCTCCATGTATTATATTATGTAGGGTCAAAATTGAAATTTCCATACATTTATATGAGTTCACGACATTCAAATATTAAGGTCGCGCTCGAAACCGTTTTCAGACAGTCATTTTTATGCATACTTTATCTGCATAAATTTCTGCAAACAGGAACAAGCAACAGGCATAAACAATATATCATTAGTAGCATTAGAGTTTCTAGAATGCCTTATGTTAAATAAGAATACCTGAAAATAAATATAATTTGCAGTAGAAATGAAAGAAGAGGGAGCAAAATTCATCAAATTGCGATGAATTTTATGCAAAATGAACTACATATTATCAATCACAGACATAATTTTTAGAATAATGCAATGAGGAATGTATATATTTTTATTGCGTAACATAATTTTCATTGTGAGTTACATCGTTTATCCGAAATTTATGCAGAAAGCATATGCAAAATAAGCCATGTAAAAGTTTTAAAGTGTCGCTGACGTGGCACTAATAGAAAAATCTTTTTTTTTAAATCAAATTATGATGTTTAATAAGATTTTGACTATTATTAGGTTAAAAACATTACCATTACAGACTTCGTGTTACGGTTTTTTCATTTTTAAGCGCTCCCTTAAGATTGTCTTGTTTGTAGTATTTTAATAGTTTTTAAATCAAATTATGATGTTTAATAAGATTTTGACTATTATTAGGTTAAAAACATTACCATTACAGACTTCGCGTTACGGTTTTTTCATTCTTAAGCGCGCCCTTAAGATTGTCTTGTTTGTAGTATTTTAATAATTTACAAAGTGTAGGAAAGAAGTTAAAATCAGATGTATTTTTTTAAACAGTAAGTCATGCCTTGTTGATATTATAAAAAAATCAAGTCCACAATATTTTTTTATCAAATCCGTTACTTACCTAATATTTTATGTTGATTTTTCGGTAGTTAGCTACTTTTCTAGTAGCTAAGATACTTTCTTAGTAGTTTAGCTACCTCATATTCTACCGCTACTGTTTTTAAATTTAAGACACCAATTTTTAAATATAGCTAGGCTACAGCTAGGAGAGAGCGGACATCCCTGGGACACTTGGTGGAATATATTTTTTTTCTGCCCTTTAATAATATACATGGTACATTATATATATATATATATATATATATATATATATATATATATATATATATATATATATATATATGTAAGGTACCTACATGTTTCCTCTATATAATGCATAAAAATTTTTCTAACTTTGCACTCCAAAATATTAAGATATAATTATTTTTTTTAAATATGAAAAATGTCCCAACGGTGACATCTTTACGTAACCGTTGGGACACGTAGGTATCATACTTGGGACAACTATATTTTTACCCTGAAATAAATGATATATCTAGGTTTGTTGAATAATAACAGAGAAAATAATTAGAATATTCAATTATTTAATTAGAAAAAATACAATTACTTACTCCATTAATGCACGTGGACATGGACATTACAATAAAATAACATTGTGTAAAAAAACCAAAAATAAAAGTATTATCACATTATGTAAAACTTAAAATATTATCTATCTAATTTTTTTTCGGCTCCTGGAATTGATGGCCATATGGGATACGGTGTCCCAAACATGACGCAGTTCTTTGTCCCAAAGATGTCGACTGCGCCATTAAATATTTTACATCGTTTTAAAAAAGAGAGGTTAATGTAACTTAGAAATAAAGTACACAGCATCATTCTAAATACTTACGAAAATACGGCAAACATTACTATACTAAATAATTCGATGTAGCTTAGTTCAGGGGCGCGCCAACCCCGTGTGCAATGTGTGCGGCGCACACAGGCGCCTGGACATTAAAGGCGCCAAAGCGCCTTAAAATTTAAATAAATTATAAACAAAAATCGTAAAAGGTTGCGAAGTACTTAAAAATATTTCAATATCGCCTTTTGTTATAACTTGAATTGGAATCAATTAAATTGTATTTATTATTTTAGTAACTTCGTTTTAAGATTCTTTTTTAACATGAATAGCAGAACACGAGCGAAGTTACAAAATGAAACGAAGTTTTTGGTGTGAATTCGTTTAGTTCCACTAGTTTTGTTAAATCATGCATTAGTTGACAACGTATACAAAATGCATATGAACAAACTTTGTAGGTATTTACTTTATTCTAGCAACAAGCACTGTATGTACTAGTGCAGAATATTAAAATTTATCTATACAAATTTGTGGTGATATGTTTAATTTACGTTATGAATTAATAAAAATATATTGATAGTTTTGGGCAAATTTGAACAAAATTGTAAATTGTAAAAAATGTAGATACAATTTTTAATTGGTGAGGCGCCATCAAAATTTTTGCACACAGGCGCTGCATGCCCCTGGCGCGCCCCTGGCTTAGTTACCAAAGTAGCCCAGCTCTGCGGTCCAAGCATTCTTTAGTTATAATCAAAATTAATTTTTTGTACAAGATCTTTGAAGCTAAGTACACTTTTGGATATAGTTAAGCCATGTTCACTTATATAAGAGACATCCTGTATAGTAAAGAAACTTTCAGAATTCATTATTATTAATAAATAAATAGTTTTCTGGAGAATTTCAGTCTCTGCCCAAAATACTTCCAGAAGTCTGGACTTCAACTAATTTATAATTTATATCCATGACAACTGTGTAGGTTTATTGTATTATCAATTCATGACAAACCTGCCGAAACGTTTAAATAAATACAGAACTTAAACCAGAAAACGATTTATTTAGCAAATCTTCTTCTTGTAGAAGCTCTGGGTACCGATCACGGCAGCAGCTCCCGTTCAGAGACTCCAGAGGATCCTCAGACGTCTCCGACGCCGTCGTCTTGTGCGACGCCGAATTCCAGCACCGATCTTCCGGACGCAGAACTCAGCTTCACCATCGGCATCACGGAAGCGACCCCATACGCCTGTCAGTTCTGTGACAAGGCGTTTCCTAGACTCAGTTTCCTCAAGAAACACGAGCAGGTAAGAAGAACATTGCGGGATATTTGATTTGATCTCTATGAAAAGAAATCGACAGACTTTTGTGTCATATTACAGAAATCATGTCTTCACACTAGTTTTTGAAGGGACGCCGCGTAGGTGTTAAGAGGTCCGTGAAGGTGGAGTCCCGACATCAAAATTACAATATAATTATAATTCTATAATTTTTTGCTAATTTTGTGCTATTTTTTGCTATATTACACAAATTTTGTGCTATGCTCGTTTTTGTTATATTCTCAATTTTTCACTTGGGACTCCAGGTTCACGCCTAGTCCCGAATGAAAATATATACATTTTTGGTATGTATATAATTTTTTGCTAATTTTGTGCTATTTTTTGCTATATTCCACAAATTTTGTGCTATGCTCGTTTTTGTTATATTCTCTATTTTCACTTGGGACTCCAGGTTCACGCCTAGTCCCGAATGAAAATATATACATTTTTGATATGTCTATAATTTTTTGCTAATTTTGTGCTATTTTTTGCTATATTCCACAAATTTTGTGCTATGCTCGTTTTTGTTATATTCTCTATTTTTCACTTGGGACTCCAGGTTCTCGCCTAGTCCCGAAAGTAAAATATTAAATATTTTATTATGCTATAATTTTGTGCTCATTTTGTGATATTTTTTGCTGTAGTAAACAAATTTTGTGCTCATCAAGTTTACTTGTTTCTTACGGATAATAAATTGGGACTCCAAGTTTCCGGCTGGACCCGGGTGTTATATGTTTAATGTTTTGTTGCACTATAATTTTGTGCTCATTTTGTGTTATTTTTTGCAATAAGAAGTAAATTAGGTGCTCATCAACTTACCTTGTTTTTACGACAATTTCAATGGGACTCATAAGTTTACGTTGAATATTGAAAATAAGTGACTGCACTGTATGTAAAATGTATAGTAGTTATGCTATAATAATTATTTTTATCTCATTTTGTGCTATTATGTTTATGTTGCTAAATGATACACATTAAATAATGTGTGTAGGTAATTATTAACTAGTTTACAATAAGTACCTACCTATATAAAAAAAAAAATTGCAAAAAATAGTTATAAAAAAACTAGGTATAGGAGTATTATTATTATTATTTCATCAACAATTTTTTAAATTTTATTTAATAGTTTATAAAACGCTGAGCATAAGTATACATGCAGTGGAAAATTATTTATTATATGCGAGATATTAATATTTCAAAATCTTTAAATTATCCTAGTTCTTAAAGCTCAAACAATGGATTTTTAGGAGAATTATAATTATAATTTGTTTCATTAATGCATGATTTTGAGACAAGTAAGTAAGATCTAACGAGTCCCAAACAAACATTTTATGTATGAATGAAAATTATTTTCTGTATTAGTCCGAGAAATAATTTACTTTTTGTACAATCCCTAAATGACCTGATTTTAACAAAAAACAATGACATAATTACATCAAATGCGTGGGTACTCGTGGCAAAAAATTATTAAACAATTTAAGACAGTACAAAAATAAAACAAATAAAAATATTTTAAACTAATACACAATTACACAAGTAGTACAGGTGTATTATTGTAAATCTAAAATGAACTTGAATCGATTCGTTACGTATGATAATAACTGTGCAATATATTTTTTAAAAAACGCTTTTGTAGTATCATCAACTTTTTGCCAAAAATTCACACATTGATTTCATATTTCTCTTTTCTGTCATTCCGAATAATTTTACTTTTATTAAAGAATATGCTAATTTTTGTAATACAGTTTTACTGTTCCTCCTAATTTTCTACCTGTAAAATTAAAGATGATTTACAATGTTCGGTCCTTAAAAGTGTTAATCTGCTTATGAAGAAAATAGAGATTATAGTTTCAAAGGAATATACCTACAATGTTCTAATCCTACTATGAATAGTTACATTATAGAGCTCTTTTAAGTATATGAACATAAGTTCATTCGCTTTTGTCTTTCGTTTCGAACGAATTACATGTCCTAGCGTTTGTGTTTTGTGATGCTAATAAAAATCAGTTAAACTGTTAACCTCCAGAATAAAAAACGAAAATGAAAAGGGCAATCAATGTTAATCTGCGGTACCTAATTCACAATTTTCTCTATACCGAAACAGGGTAAATGTAAGAATATTATCTGTTAATTTTAATAAAATTAGTAATGTATTGTATGGAATTAATAGTTACTGTTTTTGTTTGGTCCACAAAATTAAACAATCTATTAGTTATGCTATATTACTTAAATGTACATAAGTATGATATTTTCCAGTTCCGAATAAAGAAGCATAATAGACTATAAATTTCAAGCTCAATTCACAAATAATGAAAACATAATAAATAAATATACCTATTTAAAATTAATTTTTACCATTTCGTTTCCCATTGACGAATTTTTTATTATTTTTTAAATTAAATTATAGAGTATAGGTATTTTGCGCAGTTCATATTGTACAATTATCTACAAGTAGGTACTTGTAATTATTTAACGCAGAAAAAACTAACTCAAATGTGAATTTTTTAAATTAAGTGACATTTTAAATTATTTAAAATTAATATCTCTATTACTTTAATTTAAAAAAATGCAATCGCAGTTTCACTGATTATGGATTCAAAAATACATAAATTTGATAATTAATGAGGGGCCTATTACCAAGAGTCTTGTCGAGACTCAAGACCAAGACGAGACTTACTTAAAGTCTTATCAAGACCAAGATGAAATCCAAGTTGTCGCGACCAACTTAAGACCAATGTCAAGTCTCGTCTTGTCTCGCCTTGTGGTAACACTAACAATTTTACATCAATCAGTACAGTCACATATTTTCGCTATTCAACGTAAACTTATGAATCCCATTGAAATTGTCGTAAAAACAGAGTAAGTTGATGAGCACCAAATTTATTTCTTATTGCAAAAAATAACACAAAATGAGCACAAAATTATAGTGCAACAAAACATTAAACATTTAACACCCGGGTCTAGCCGGGAACTTGAAGTCCCAATTTATTATCCGTAAGAAACAACGAAACAAGTAAACTTGATGAGCATAAAATTTGTTTACTATAGCAAAAAATAGCACAAAATGAGCACAAAATTATAGCATAATAAAATATTTAATATTTTACATTCGGGACTAGGCGTGAACCTGGAGTCCCAAGTGAAAAATAGAGAATATAACAAAAACGAGCATAGCACAAAATTTGTGGAATATAGCAAAAAATAGCACAAAATTAGCAAAAAATTATAGACATATCAAAAATGTATATATTTTCATTCGGGACTAGGCGTGAACCTGGAGTCCCAAGTGAAAATAGAGAATATAACAAAAACGAGCATAGCACAAAATTTGTGGAATATAGCAAAAAATAGCACAAAATTAGCAAAAAATTATAGACATACCAAAAATGTATATATTTTCATTCGGGACTAGGCGTGAACCTGAAGTCCCAAGTGAAAACTTGAGAATATAACAAAAACGAGCATAGCACAAAATTTGTGGAATATAGCAAAAAATAGCACAAAATTAGCAAAAAATTATAGAATTATTATTACATTGTAATTTTCATGTCGGGACTCCACCTTCACGGACCTGGTGTTAGGTTGAATTACATTATATTTTTTTCATATAGATTAATGCTATATTTCTACATTTCTAGTTCAATTTCCATCCGAGATTCATTCAACACCAAATAATAAAATTCTAGAATATTCATACACGAGAAAATGTATGCACAAGAATATTCAAATCTAGAAAATTTATAAAACTAAACTAAATGACCAACCGAATACCATATTGAGTGGGACTCAATTTTTTCTCTGTTTTAATTTGACTATTTTCTAGATTTGCATCTTCCTGTCTTTGCATTATTGCATATATATGCTAAATCTATAATCTAGATTTGAATTTACTTGTGAATAAATCTTTTGATGCAGGCATTTTATTACTTATAAATGATCCAGATTTACATATTCTGGTGTTGCATTTTTCTCTGTATGAACATTCTAAAACTTTATTCTATAGTCGTGTATGCACAACCTTTAAGAACAGGGTAAGAATAAATCGCTGATCAGCGCTGCCCGCTGATCTGCGCAAAATGCACATGTGGACGTAAAAACCTGCTGATCTACATTCAACTAAACTACATAATGAAACCTAACACCCTTTTTGAATCCCACATATTTGGTTTTTGTAAAAACTCTAATAAAGAAACCTTGTACCCTTCTTGAGTCCCACATACTCGGTTTTGGTAAAAACTCTAATTGAACTGAACTAAATAAATAACATGGAGAGAGCACCAGAAGATCGGAAGGAAAGGTCAATTATTACTTCAAACGGGAAGAACCTAATTTTTAAAAAAATTCCTACTATTTTAATAATATCTTTTAACTACAGCATTCAGAGTTAAATGCACATTCAAACCCATGCATTTATTTTTCATGTCAGTAATTCTTCGTTCAGTTGGTCTAGCAGGTCGGGCTAGATACGACACGTTCTAACTTGACTAACGTAAGCACTGACATTTCTTCAGAAATCGGAATTTTATTTAGTAGTTAAAGCTGAACAAATATTGGTTTACACGGACACGCCGCGCCACTGTATAGTCCTGTACTGTGGTGCTCGCTAAATAAACTAATTAATTTAATTAAATAAAGAAACCTTATACCCTTCCTGAGTCCCACTTACTCGGTTTGGATTGATTTTATTCTTTTTTACTTGCATCTGTGCATTTGCTTCGCAGATCAGCTTTTTATTCTTTCCCTTAAGAACGTCAGCATCATTGTAAAATATGAGATCATAGATTTCTAAATTAAAGTCACAAAATGATTTATAGGTAACTCTTCCCAAGAGATCTCCCATCTGGTGACACTTATTGGAAGCTGTCAAATAGACATTAAATCTTGAAAAACTACACTTCGTGTATGGTTATATTTAGAATCCGGATTTTAGGCTAAATGCCTATTGCTTATTTTAGAAGGCATCTAAATTTTAATTCAATATAAATTTGTTTCACATTTTTTTTTAAACTGACGTATCTTTTATTTTGCCTAAATAGACATTTTACATTTGATGCCTATTTAACTGTTTTCTTGCCTATTTTCGCCCTATTCTTGCGATAAAGCCAGTTTTAAAATTTAATTATATCAAATAAAAACTACTACTACCAGTGGCGAATTTGCCCTAAGGCCCAGTAGGCCTTGTCCAAGGGCGACCAATTGTGGCAAAACATACACTGATACCGTGTATGAGAATAAACCTGTACTTTATTAAAATATAGTTTCCTTATTATATACCTATTAATTTACAGTGACTTATATTCTATTCACGCGTTGCTTTTTGCTGGAGCTGAATCGTGAAATACCGGATACTGGTAATTGTATCTTGTCTGTTGTCTATCTCACGGATGAAAAGTAAATTAAAATATTTCACTATTTTAATACTACTTATTAAGTGGGGCCTATTTCACATTTATTTTTCTTTGCCTCACTCGAAAAAGCCGCATTTGATTCCAACTTTAACCAATGACAATTTTTATATTTAAAACATTCCATTCATGTCCTTAGTAAGATTCGAACCCACAATCTCGCCACTCGCCAGATGGGACTACCATGAATTTCTATACGTTAGTCCTGTCAGCTATCGTAATTTTGATTTCATGGCGGCTGCAATACCTAGTTAATGTATTTAAGTAAGCTATTTAGCTTTGTGTTTTTTTTCAAGAGGTGTTTTGAATTTTGATTATTATTATTATTATTGTATTTCCTTTAAGATTTTTTTTGTTAAAATTACAACAAAAAAATCACCTGCGGCGCATTAGAGCTCGCTTCGCTCGGCGTCCTCTTTTCGAAATAAACAAATATGGTAACTCTAATGTCAGTATATACTGGGGCTGCAATGAGAATGCGACTGAAACAACTGTCATTTCATATACATTTTGACGTATTTATATGGAATAACAATCAGATATATGGTGGGATTCTGTTCAAATCTGTAGTTGCAACAGATCTATAAAACTGTAAATATGAAACAAAATCGCAATGAAATTTATAAGCTATGAATATTTTTATATTTGTCAACAAATATTGATGTGATTTTGTTCAATATTTAAAGATTTACAAATTTGTAATACTTATACAGATTTGAACAGAATCCCACCAGTAATCTTATTATGTCTGTTGTACACCGATAATGCATAAAAGTTGACAAGAAAGTAAATTCATATGTAGTACCTAAATGATGGGAGCTGAGAAAGGGGCGGCTGGTACTAGAGCACTGCAAGGCCCGGGCTTTATTTCTTTTAAGTATAGTGGGCTTCGGGCCTAGCCGAGCCTACCATATCACGGGCTTGGGCCTAACCGGGCTTACTATTTATTGTACTATGACGGACTTGGGCCGAGCCGGGCCTGTTATGCTCCGGGCTTGGGCCGAGTCGTGCCTGTTATGGTACGGGCTTGGGCCGAGCCGGGCTTGTTATGCTACGGGCTTGAGCCGAACCGGGCCCGATATGCTACGGGGTTGAACCGAGCTGGGTCTTTTATGCTGCGAGCATAGGCCGAGCCGAACTTTTTAAATTAAAATCTTATTTCTAAGTTATATATATATATATATATATTACAATAATTTCCTACAGTTACTAAACAAATTTGGAGAGCATTATACTAAAAAAATTTGTATGATATGTAACACGATAACACGTATACAAACTAAATTTTAGAGGTTTAGTTAGACCGAGCCAAGTCGGGCCGGGCTTTAAAAAATCATGGGCCGACAGGGCTGAGCCGAGCCGGGCCGGGCCGAGCTTCAAAAAATCGTGGGCCGGGCAGGGCCGGGCTTCGAAAAACCATGGGCCGGACAGGGCCGGGCATTAAAAAATCTCGGGCCGGGTAGGGCCGGGCTTCGAAACCTTATGGGCCGGGCAGGGCCGGGCTTTGTTTTTATTTTAAAATATCGAGCCGGGCCAAATAGCAGGTGGGCTTCGGGCTGTCCGGGCTTTGGTGAAATTTGAAATTGTCGGGCCGGGTTGGGTCGGGCCTAATAATAGTCGGGCTTCGGGCGGGCCGGGCTCCAAAATTACGGCCCGTGCAGTGCTCTAGCTGGTATACTACACGGCCTAGGGCGGCCAAGACTGCAAATCCGCCACTGACTACTACAAATACAAACTACAAGAGAATGTGTTTTCTGAATTATTTAAAAATATGACATAAATATGAACTATCTTGTTATACAACTGATGGAAGTGTTGTATTCTTTAAATATTGTGAACAAACGGTAAAATTTAAATAGCTTCTACCCTTTACAGTTCAATAGTGTGCTAATATTTGCAATATATTTCTTCTGCTATGATTATTTTATTAAAATATTTATATAGGTAAATATAAATAGCCTATTATAATTTAAATATGCTTTAAAAAATTGTAAACACTGAATGATCTAACATTTTTGTCTAGTTTTCCAAATAGGTATAGGTACATATTTTGTTTCGAATAAACCGAATTACTTTACTTACAAATGCCTATAATGACCAATTTCTTTGCTTATTTGCCTACCTATTTATCGTACTTTTTAGTGCCTAAAATCCAAACTCTAGTTATATTTAACAATGTTATCTAAGTATTAAAGAAACAGAAAATTAATCAAATACCACAGTCTATCACAGTGATTGCCAAATTTCGTACGTATGTCTATTTGAAAATAAAATAATGAAATGACTTCAAATTTTTTTATTGAAAATAGTACTGTTGTTCGTCAAAGCTCTAGAAATGATGTGCCATTAAAGAAATGAAATAGAATCTTGTGCGCTCTCAGTTAAGTCCCATTTTCCACAAACGTTTATCGGTAGAACCACATAGTAACGCAAACAGAATACTAACCCATACACCAAACAGAGTATTTCGGTCAGAGGTCACAGACGTTACGCATCGCATTTCATTGTGCTAATCTTGTTACATCTCTGTCGTTGTCGTACATACCGCATGTTGCCCGTAAGCAAGAGTTGACAATGTTACCATTACCTGTGTAGTCCTAGTGTAGCAAGTGACGCTCAGCCTTTGTAATCTTTGCCGCCACAGCGATGGACATAGTTTTCAGAATTTTATTCAACAAGTTTGTCAACAATAAAGTTCACAGTTGTCGCTTTAATCATTTGATTACAATAACTACCGCCGAAATTGCTTTCTAAAAAACAACTAATAAGATTCTTAGAAACTGCAACGCTCTGAAACACGGGGTAATCATATAATTTTGTGAAAATTTGTAAATGTAAACGACAACCTGTAATTAAATTTAATTATAAAATGAAACACAATTTTCAGTTTATACGGTTGTATATTTAAAAACGCTTCGACCTAATGTGAACATTCTTTAAGGGTCCCGTATCCGTAACAACATATTGCGTGTTTAGAGGTGTAGCAGTTTCTGCCTTACTCATTGCATATACAACATTTGAAGGAAAACAGGTACTTACTAGATATTTGTGAAAGAATTAATCTAGGTTTATGCCCAGTTTAAATTCTGAAAAAATCTTTGGAATCCGTATAAAAAATTAATGAAAGAGTGTATTTTTATGCTTTATCTTATGATTAAGAGATTTATTAGAAAATGTATCTCCAATCTTCGTCTATAAATAATTTTTTGAAATTTTGCTTTATTTGTAAAAGTTCGTGGGCGTTTTAAAAATTGCTAGACTGATATTACGTGTTATAAGCGAATGTTTCCATGCGTTACCAAAGGACAAACGCGATGTTGAGCTACGTGGAGTCGATACCCTTAAGCTCTTTGAGGATTCTTTCTTGCTTCTAAATCCTGGAAAAAACTCACTGTTTCCAAGCTATCAATGAATTATAAATTCCTCTTTACCAAGACTCATTGAAGATTCAATTTAGCGGCGTCGCTATTTGACAGGCACTTGTCACCAGGATTGTTTTTCCAATATTCAGAAACGTGACAGAATCCTTGTGTAAACAGGGCTTTAGAGGGAACTACTGGGTGCATATATATTGTAATGACATAGCTATAAGTGCTCAACTCTTTTATCACGGAACTGAAAGAATTTTTTCAAAATTCGCAATTTTAGTTTTGGTTTTTTTAGTCAAACAGTTTTGGGTTAATGTTTTCAAATGGAATTTCATAAATGTACTATTCTTGCCTTTGCACAATTAATTAGTGTTTTTCTAATTTCTCAATCATCACCGCGATTCTAGTTTACTTTTAGTTTAAATTTACGATATTAAATCGCACTTGGACAGTCAAGCTGACCACTTGATCGTCCTGAATGTAGTTCTGGATCTTCACCAAGATGAATCGGTAACGAAGTGGTTGAATAATTTATAATAAATACATTTGCCTTTTCTGTTATTGAAGTATTAGGAATAACTGTCAAAAATATATATCAATATTATCTTTTTTAATTAGTCTGTAGTTAATTGAATGATTGATTGTTTTGTTTCAGACTCATGGAGATCATATGCCGTTTCGTTGCGAATTTTGCTCGAGACTTTTCAAGCACAAGAGATCTCGTGATCGTCACATTAAACTCCACACCGGGGATAAAAAGTATAGATGCACCCACTGTGAAGCAGCCTTTTCCAGAAGGTACCTACTTACTTCAATTAGAGTGACCATTTGTACTGATTTTGTCAGTACAGTACTGATAACAATTTGAAAGATATTTAGTACTGATAGTACTGTACTAAATGTAAGGATTTCTGTTCAATCAATCAATTAATGATAAGATTTTCGCCTGCGGCGCATTTATTTCTTATAATTATTTTAGTTTTCGTTTTCTTTTTTTTAATAATACATACTGGAAAACATAGGTTATACTGATTTCAGCAAAAAAATAAATGTTCGTACGAGGATTCTTTGAAGATTCTACCAAGATTGTGAATACCTACTGGAAAAGAAGAAGTTTCAAGATTCTATTTCTTTAAAATTTAATTCATGGTTTTGAAGCAATCAATAAATTATAAATTCTTAATTTCAAGATTCATTGAAGATTCATTTTAGCGGCACCGCAATTTAACAGGTAAATCTCACTAGAAAGAAGAATACTTCTTTTCCAGGATTCAGAATCTTGGTAAAATTTTCAAAGAAACCTCGTGCGAACAGGGCTTTAACTTAATTTCACCACAAATTGGTTTATTAATCATTCTTTTCTCAGTGACCACCTGAAGATCCACATGAAAACCCACGATACCCAGAAACCGTTTCAATGTACGGTCTGCAACCGAGGTTACAATACTGCAGCGGCTTTAACATCTCACATGCAGAACCACAAGAAACAGCGACCAGAAACGCCTTCCGGAGCTGCTGGTGTAGGGAGCAACATTGCGAAAAATCACGGAAATGTCAGCGAGGAAAATGTTTCCAGTCCTGATAGTTTTCATTGTTCGCAGTGTGGCGACACCTTCAAGAAACAGGATCACCTTCAGGTAGGAAGCATTATAAATTTATTTCTACGTGCTACGAATGTTATGCCCAGTTTATGGAACAACTAAATTAAAAGTTAAGAATTTAAACTAAGAAGTTAAATATCCAACTATTGACGAGTTTAGTTTGTCAGGCTTCTCCACCATAATTGAAATAAGAAATATTAATGTTAAAAACATAAATTACATGTCCATTCATGGCTAATAATGAAGGAAAAAGTTTTAAACAGATAAAAGTTATTTAAGATCCCATGACGTAGATAGTACAAGGCATGGTTTGTTTCATATGGAACATTGTTATTAGCCGTAAAAATAATCGCGCTACGAGAACATGAAAAGAAGAGACATGATGCGACAGAAAATGTAACTACATCTGTCATTTTTTCAATATTCGTGTTTATTTTATTTTATAATTTTAACTGCGAGACTATTTTTTAATTTAAAATAAATAGATAATTTGATTTAAGGAAAATGTTAGTGAAACATGCTGTTGAGTGCCACTGGAGATACCAGCGACATCACCAGCAAATAGCAGACTTTTAAAAAATCATATCTCGCTCAATAAGCGGAATTTTCGCACCGTGTTTTCACTAATCGCCATAGTTTCTGATGTACGAGTAGTTTTATAAATAAAATATAAAAAATACCGTGAAGGAGCCTTATTATATAGAAAATAAAGATGTATACTTTTTTTCTTAATTTAGTTGTTTGCATAAACTCACCATTATATACTTGTTTTCAATTTCGTTATACTACTGATTTAAAAAAAATTTCAGTGGGTTGCTTGCATGATTTTTTTAATTAAATATTTCTGAGACCCGTATTTTTATTAACAAGCAGAAAAATAATAATATAAATTGAACATTTAATAAGTTACTTAAAAAGCTGTCATATTATATTCTATAGAAAATAATGACGTCACATAATTTTTTTTTCTCAATTTACTAATAAACTTCTTTTTAAATAAAATTTATATTTTTACCTATGTATGTCCACCTAACATTAGGTACTTTGTGATAAAAATCTCATTTTCAGTACCATGCATGCAATAATCTATTGGATTTTTGACTACGTTAGTTACTGGTCAATAGCACTTTATTAATATTACCTACGTAATATTTTTAAAAATTTCAACAACTTCTAGGCCTATAAAACTTATTATGTTAGCCCAATAGAATACAGGATTATACAATATTTAACTAAGTTATTTTAATAAATCTCAAAAATAGGCAACAGAGTCGATCGAAACCAGACAGAATTTATTTCAAAAAAAGTGTACATCCATAAAATATTAAACAGAACTTACAATATTTTAGTAAATGCATCTCATTCTATTTAGATGCTAATTTAAACAGTAGTTTTGCGATTCCAGTTGCATTCAAATTGACCATGTAAGTAACTTGCTCTAAATTATTCGAATTTCTGAAAAAATATATTGATTCGTAATCAGCATATTCTGTATAGACTATAATTAAAAATGTTGAGTGATGATTTGAAGGTTTTGATAGAATTTTGTGTGTTCCAGACGCACATCCTGAACACGCATACTTCGAATTTGCTGTCCCCCGATGAATCATCGCGCAAAAGCATCGCTCTCTCAATTTCGGAACAAATTCTGCCGCAACTAACCCCAAAACTAGCGTGTATATACTGCACAAAAGACAGTTTCACAACCATGGAGCAACTACAACTGCATGTTCAAGCCATGCACAGCTCAATTCTAAACGGCGAACTTCGCGAATTTTCTCTCGGTCGCCAAACATCAACTTCCTCTCCCCATCACTTAATGACTCCACCTCCAGCTTTAATTTCTGGAAATGGTCATTTGACAACTTCTTCGCTGTATTCTTGCGATATGTGCACGATGAGATTTCCGACTCTTCACCGATTGAGAAAACATTCTTTAACCGTCCATAGGAATTGCGAGTTTTCGCATCAGAAAGAAATGAGTGATTCTGTTCAACAAAGTCCACTTGTATGCGTTCAATGCGCCTTGCCTTTTCATACGTCCGCTGCTTTTACTGAACATTATTTGATGGTCCATGGCGGGAGCAGTCCTTCTTTATCGGCTGCTTCTCCCGTTCCAGAACAAGTAAAACCTACTGATCTTAGCCGAAAGATTCCTAGATCTGGGTCAGAAGACAGAAAATCTAAAAGATTGTGCGTTAATGAAGATGGCGCATCTAGACTGGACTTGATGACTTCGAATGCAAGTACTGGACAATATGATTATCCTAGTATGTTGTTGTGTAATCAATGTGACGCTGCTTTACCGGATTTTGAATCTTTCCGGACTCATCTAAAATCGCATTTAGAACAAGCTGGCGGTGTGAGATCTTTTTTACAGACTAGTGGGTCTAGTTTATTGGACGCATTTCAACAAGAAAGCCTTAAGCTTCAAAATAATTGTATTTGCCCTCATTGCGGGGCTACTTTTAAAGATCTTGTTTCTTGCGAACAACATATTTATGCTCATTTTCTGTCAACAGCTGTTGAATATGGTTGTCAAAGTTGTCTGAAGATGTTCCCTAAACCTGATGAGCTTCAAAAACATTTGATGGATATTCATGCCCATCATCTTTATCGGTGTTCTTTGTGTAAAGAAATGTTCGATTCTAAAGTAGCAATTCAAGTTCATTTTGCTGTGAAACACAGCAATGAATGTAAATTGTATCGATGTACAGCGTGTCCCAATTCAGTGTCAATGTTTCATACAGAATTAGAATTTAGTTTACATGTCCGTACTGTGCATGGTGCCCATGCTTTGTTATCAGCACTTCAATCACATTCCAAAACTCTGAGGTGTATGTTTTGCCGACAAGTCTTCGGATCTGATTTGGAAATGCAGTTTCATTTAGCTACTCATACAAAACAGTTTCGTTGCCCGATATGTTCTGAGAGTTTTCAGATTGAATTTCTTCTAGATAGACACATGCAGACTTATCACAATAATACTAGAGTAAGTTATTATTTAATTTATTTGTACCAAGTAATAAATAATTGTTTATTGCAGACCATTAACGGTGAAAACGATGACAGCGTCGACGGCGAGAAGTCTATAAAGAAATCTTCGTCCAATTCTCCACATCAAGTCGGAAAAACTCATTCATCACCGGGAAGAACTTCTCAAAAGTCTTCTTCAGGTGAAAACAACAACGTGAAGAAACAACATGAAGTGTCTCAATTAAACAACTGTGATATCTGTGAACGAAACGATTTTAGTAACGAAACTGAGTTAGTAGCTCACAGAAAACTGGTTCATCACACAAGAAACAACACTAAAAATGGTGTAGTTAGTCTGCATTGCGCGTATTGTAACGAAAACTGCAAAACGCGCACTGAACTAGAAAACCACATGAAGAGCCATTCGCAAAGTAGCGGAGTTTCCGGTAAACACAAATGTAATATTTGCGATGAGATTTGTCCGTCGGCTATATTATTAGCAGAACATAAATTAACGCATTGTAAAGTTATATCAGGCAATTGTTGCACTCAATGCAAAGCGAGTTTAAGTACCGAAGAACAATTTTATTCGCATTTGGTGCAACACAGTAATAATAACAATAATGGAAACACACAAAAATCCAAAAATCAAATAGCATTACCTACTCCTTGTGTGATTTGTCGTCAAACTTTAATTTCCGATGTTGAAGTCCGAATTCATTCTCAATTTCACTTAAGAAATACTATGCAACAAGCTGAATATCAATGTTCTGTGTGTTTTAAAATAGTTGATGTGCAAAATGTAATAATCACCAAAGGTACTTATCTATGTTCTGAATGTTATTCTTTACCGAATGATTCGCGCAATTTTCATTGTACTGAATGTCAGTTTACGTTTGAGAGCAGTTTGGCTTTAGAACAGCACATGGATACTGCTCATAGCAAAACGTACACTTGTGTTAAATGTCAAGCAACTTTTGACAACGAACGAGATGTACAAATACATGTTACAACCCACTTAATGTCGGAAGGTAGCAACCATGAATGTCATTTGTGTCGAAGACTGTTTGCAAGTCCAATGAAACTTCAATCTCATTTAATTGAACACACATTTGCTGGATGTGGTGGATTTACTTGCTACTTGTGTTCAGCTGTATTTACTGGCGCACAAGGTCTTCAAAGTCACATTATAGAGCATGGTTTAGCTGCCAGGCCTTACGATTGCCCTCAGTGTAACCTAAAATTCTTCTTCAGGGCTGAACTAGATAATCACGGCTACAGTCACTTAGGCCGTAGTTCCAGACCATCAACAGAAGTTGATGTTTCTCTTTTAAGTCCAAAAACTTATTATGTATCTGTCAACGGTAAATTCGATCCATCGAAAAATGGAGAATTGTCAAAATATTATATAAAAGACCACAAACCCAAAAAAGGAGTTAAAACCGATGAAATTGAAGTACAAAACCAAAAAAGTAGCCCAAGCGAAACTGACGAAAAACCTATTGTCAAAGAAGAACCGAAAGATGAAGCAGAAGGTAGAAAAGAAGAGTATGTGGATGTGGATTTTCCTGCAACTTCGACTAAATTTAAAAATGAACAAGGTTCTGTAAGAGAAAGCACGACACATGAAAGCGGTGAGATTCAAAATGTTACTAGCGATTAAAAGATGAAAAACGATAGACTGTAGAAGGGCACTTCAATTAAGTGGAAACTAAATTAACGTCCAGTATTGCGCGGTTAAATGATTGTAAAAATATGTGCAGTTTGGCTAAGAACAATTCAGGAATTTTTAATTAAAAATAGAAATGACATATCAGTATTTATTTACATATTTTTATAAATATTAATACCGCATCAAATGACGTAAATTTTGTTTCTCCCAGATTTTAGATATTCGTACATAAATAATATTTGACAAATGATGATAATTTGTGTTTAAAACTTGCTGTAAAATTGTGATAAAATTAAAATGCGAATATCTGAATCTGCGTAAGCATATAACAATAATGTAAATGAAAATCTACTGTTTTTCTATATAAGTGATAAGAATTTTATAGTTAATTACTTTTGTATTTTGACTTGAGGCTTTCGTTATTGGTAGATTAGGAAGAGTGCTTGTGATGCATGCTGTAGTCCCACTACAACCTTTCCATTATCCACTACACCGGATGACTGAATTTCGGTTAGTCTATGTGGCACAATTTCTACAGGTATGCACGTCCATAACTTAATGGTGTACAAATACACATGATGTAATTTTCATTCAGCATTCCAATTTGCACACCTCTATGTTCATTTTATTGATGTATGCAAATTGTTTTCACGGTGATATTGTTGTTTACTAAGGTACTATTCAATTTCAGTTTAATGTTATATATGTTATTGTTAATATTAACGTAATTAGTTAGCATCTTCGGTTACAAGATTTTACTTATTTAGTTGTAATTTTAAACTACATGTTCAGTAAGATAAATGGATTTTATTTTTTGTTATAATTAATAAATTAATTATCATGTAATAAATCATTTAATTCCCTTATGTTTTAAATGTAAATTAGGTACCTTAGTAATTATATATATATATATATATATATATATATATATATATATATATATATATATATATATATATATATATATATATATATATATATATATACCTACAACTAAACTCTCATTCACATTAGCGTTTAATCCTTATTCGCATAATCGTTTAGTGTGAAGGTTTACATTTATATTTAAGTTTAAGAAACACAGCGTTCACATAATGAACTAAAATAGCTTGAGAAAGTGGTAAACATAAAGTTTGGAGGATTCTAACTTTAGTGCTAAAAAGTGAAAAGTGTGAATGCTCGTATAGTTATATGAATTTTAAACATTTTTAAACGTAAATATAAATCTAAACCTTAAAATTAAATGCTTATGTGAATGAGTCTTAACTGGTTTGGATTTAAATATTTAAAACTAAAATTTAAATGACCGGCTACAGCGCTCAGCGGTCAACTTCCAGTTGAGTTGGTTGAGTTAGTTATAGTGAAAACTTTTCGTGAAGTTATTTATAGTGAATAAAACAGTATTTTGTATTCTTATTTCAGATTCTTCTTTTGAGAGTGTAATTACAGATTCTTCATCACGGCCCGTAAAAGGTAAGAAATTTTTATACTTACCATCCAATTAGGTAGGTTATGTTCATACTACTACCTGAAATACAGAACCCCATTCTAACTGTGTGAAGTTAGCACGTCATTAAAAGCACTAATGTTGATATATGTATTAAATTTTAGTGCTTTTTAGTGCTTCAAGAATTATTGTGATATCACCTTTGGTTCTCGAGATAAACGCAATTAATGAATGGCGTGCTAAGTTCACACCTAGCACGCCATTGAAATATTTTTTAACAAATGAGGATCAATTTTTTAGTGCTTCTTAGTGCTTCAAAAATTACTATATCAGCTTTGGTTCTCGAGATAAACGCAATTAATTAATGGCGTGCTAGATGTGAACTTAGTGAACTTAATATTGAAATATTTTTAAACAAATGAGCGTCAGTTTTTTAGTGCGTCGTTAGTGCTTCTTAGTGCTTCAAGAAATATTATGATATTGCTTTTTGTTCTCGAGATAAGTGCAATTGATTAATGGCATGGAACGTTCACATGTCCCTATCACGCCATTGAAATATTTCGAAACAAATCAGTGTCAGGTTTTTAGTGCTTCGTTAGTGCATATTTGTGCTTCAAGAATAATTATGATTTTGATTTTAGTTCCCGAGATAAAAGCTATTCATTAATCATTAATGGCGCGGTAAATTCAAATCTATAGAATGTCATTGAAAAATTTCAATACCAACTAGTCAGTTTTTAGTATTTCGTGCATTAGAATTTTGAAGACATTGCTTTTGATTGCGGAAAACTCAAAAATTTATATTCAAAACGGCCGAAAACATTTGCCTTGAGAAATTGGTTTAAGTATATAAACATTTTTTAGTCTATTTAATATTTTCGAAAAGAACCCATCTCCGGTTTTTTTCAAAATTAACTTTTTTAATGTACACAAAGAAGGCCGATACTTTATGAAAAAGCTCATATCATAGGCGCCGAATACGGCGGGGGGAGGGGGTTAAAAGGGGGCGTTCGCCCCCCTAAGAATCAGAGCAGGGGCGCGCGAAAGTATCATTTCGCCCCCTCCTTCAAATTTTGCAAAACATCTATATTTAAAAAATACAAAATAATATTATTCTGCAAAAATTATTGCCAGACGGCACTTCAGCACTATTCTGCCTTTATCTTTTGGCTTCAGCTTCAGAAAAAATTGAAAATTTTAAGAATATCCTTAAATTTTGACTAAACCCGTGCATCAGAAAATTTGAAAATAATTTTACTCATGGAAAAGTATTGGATTCTGCAAACCGAAAATCAATATTTTCATTCTTAAAAAAATTACAGCCGTTTTGAATGGTGAGACATATTTTTCTGATTTTTTCTTAGAAAAAAGTCTTAAAATTTCGACCTAACTAAAACCTACAAACGTTTAAAACTCATATAATCTTTTGACAAATTTCATAGAGAATGCCGCAATTCCGATGTGAATAACTTTATCCTATCAGAAGTCACGGTAAATTAAACACCAAAATGTAAAATAAAAAACAAATTTTTTGTTAAACTTTTGTAAGAATATCCTTAAATTGTTACTAAACCCGTGCGCCAGAAAATTTGAAAACAATTTTACTCATAGAAAAGTATTCAGGAAATTGGATTCTGAAAAACCTGAAATCAATATTTTTATTCATAAAAAAATTACAGCCGGTTTTGTATGATGAGACATAAACTACAACTTGATCAAAATTTATCGTTTTTTTCAAATTACATTTTAACGATTTTATCGAAAACTGTACCACTTTCATAGAAAAAAATATGTAAACCATTTTATAGCAAATTTTGTGCTCTACAATTTGTTACTAACTGTTTTCTCGTAATATTAATCATTTACGAGATAAAAATTAAAAACAATAAACGGCAGCCATTTTTTCAAAATGGCGGACGAAGCTTCAGTCCAATAGATTGAGACTTTTAGTATGTTGTTGATAAAGGTATTGGGACGATGTAGGTATACCAAAATCCAGCTTTCTACTAATTTTTTCCACAAAACGACATCATATGATCTAATTTGACTTGACTATTTTTTGTAGATTCTACTTTTATGTTTCTTTTAAACATATTTAAGAATTCATGTTTTTGACTGTTTTCAAGCATGGTAGAGGTTTATCAAGTAACACATTTTTATATTTAAAAAAAATGTGTGTTTAATTTACCGTGACTTCTGATTGGATAAAGTTATTGACATCGGGATTTCGGCATTCTCTATGAAATTTGTCAAAAGATGATATGAGTTTTAAACGTTTGTAGGTTTTAGTTAGGTCGAAATTTTAAGACTTTTTTCTAAGAAAAAATCAGAGAAATATGTTTCATCATTCTAAAACGGCTGTAATTTTTTTAAGAATGAAAATATTGATTTCCAGTTTGCAGAATCCAATTTCCTGAATACTTTTCCATGAGTAAAATTATTTTCAAATTTTCTGATGCACGGGTTTAGTCGAAATTTAAGGATATTCTTAAAATTTTCAATTTTTTCTGAAGCTGAAGCCAAAAGATAAAGGCAGAATAGTGCTGAAGTGCCGTCTAGCAATAATTTTTGCAGAATAATATTATTTTGTATTTTTTAAATATAGATGTTTTGCAAAATTTGAAGGAGGGGGCGAAATGATACTTTCGCGCGCCCCTGCTCTGATTCTTAGGGGGGCGAACGCCCCTTTTAACCCCCTCCTCCCACCGTATTCGGCGCCTATGATATGAGCTTTTTCATAAAGTATCGGCCTTCTTTGTGTACATTAAAAAAGTTAATTTTGAAAAAAACCGGAGATGGGTTCTTTTCGAAAATATTAAATAGACTAAAAAATCTTTATGGTAGAAAATCCGTCGGTCATAAGCGTGCGTGATTTCGGTATGAGGTGAGGCCGAAGCAGTCAAATAATCAGAAATAAATCATTAAAAATCGTAGATTTGGATGTAAATTACAAATCATAGGTATCCAATTAAATAAAAAATATAATTGAAATTTAAGTTTACACTGAAATGCAGTAGTAGTACGTCAAAAACATAATTTTTCTTGAGACTGGAACCTTTTGCATGCGATTTCTCAACCATTATTGCGGTGACTCATAATTTTTATTTTTCTAATAAATACCTCAAATATCAAAGAATAACATATTCGTTTTCCAAATATGTGTTGGGTTGTTATGATACAAAATTTTCTAATCGTTTAGTATATCTACTGGTAACCTCCATATACGCAATAACGCAATGTATTTTAGCGCGTTTTTGTGTCAACTTTAAATTCAATTATCTTCGTTATTTCAACGGTTACCTATAAATTTTAATTTTTATTCAAATTCTACGACTTATAATGAATGCTGTATATTAATTTAAGTCATATTTTGGGTTGTCACTACCCATGGATTTACTACCTTAAGGCAAATGTTTTCGGCCGTTTTGAATATAAGTTTTTGAGTTTTCCGCAATCAAAAGCAATGTCTTCAAAATTCTAATGCACGAAATACTAAAGACTGACTAGTTGGTATTGAAATTTTTCAATGACATTCTATAAATTTGAATTTACCGCGCCATTAATGATTAATGAATAGCTTTTATCTCGGGAACTAAAATCATAATTATTCTTGAAGCACTAATATGCACTAACGAAGCACTAAACACCTGACACTGATTTGTTTCGAAATATTTCAATGGCGTGATAGGGATATGTGAACGTGGCACGCCATTAATCAATTGCACTTATCTCGAGAACAAAAAGCAATATCATAATATTTCTTGAAGTACTAAGAAGCACTAACGACGCACTAAAAAACTGACGCTCATTTGTTTAAAAATATTTCAATGGCGTGCTAGATGTGAACTTAGCACGCCATTAATTAATTGCGTTTATCTCGAGAACCAAAGCTGATATCATAGTAATTCTTGAAGCACTAAGAAGCACTAACGAAGCATTAAAAAATTGATCATTTGTTAAAAAATATTTCAATGGCGTGCTAGGTGTGAACTTAGCACGCCATTCATTAATTGCGTTTATCTCGAGAACCAAAGGTGATATCACAATAATTCTTGAAGCACTAAAAGCACTAACGAAGCACTAAAATTTAATACATATATCAACATTAGTGCTTTTAATGGCGTGCTAACTTCACGCACCCCCTAATTCTGCATTGAATGAAAGGAAAATAACATTTAGAATAAACGTTTTATTAATTTATAAATAAAAATATCGCATAGGAATAAAATATGTGTACGAATACAAATTAGTATACAATGGTAGTACATAAATATAAATAGCAGCTAAATGGAATACGTAATTAACAAGTCTTAATTTGGTTGTCTTATCCAATCACTATCTTTTCTTAATCTAACCCTTGGGGACATTGGCGCGCTACAAACTACATCATCATCGTCATTCTTATCCAAATAGACATTTAATTCTGTCTTCACTTTATTTGGCGAATCTAGCTTAATCCAGCTCTCAATATTCCTAGCTTTCCTCTCTTCTTCTGTTTCTACAATATTGTTATTTGTGTCGTCTGTAAGTTTATCTACCTCCATTTTAAGTTTGGTTACTAATTCTAATAAATCTGAAGTGTCTTGTATTGCATTTTCTTGTAGTTCTTGCTCTATTTGTTCTAATTTAATTTCTGATGATACAGAGCTATGTGAGCTTGATAAAGATAGCTCAGAGTTGAAGTTTATAGCTTCTTCTGTATCTGTGACGTCAGAAATTGGAGTAGTTTCCCTACTAGAAGATTCAGATTTTTCGGATAGGAGAATTTCTTCAGGCTTTTCGGGTACTGTGGGATTTTCGGAAACTGGGGATTTTTCTTCAGTTGGTACACATTCTGGAGGTATTTGTTCTTCAGATACTGCAGGAACTTCTTCAGTTGTTTTTGTGTCGGATTCTTCATGTTCTGTCATTGATGAATCTAATTGAGTACTTTCTATCATGTTTTCCTGATCATTGTGAGTAGTTTTACCATTATTTACTGTAGTTTCTTTTTGTTTTGAGTTATTTTGTTCAGTTGTTTCGTTACTGTCAGTAAAAGTAACTTCTTCAACTTTTATTTGTATGTTTACATTATTGTTTATATTTATTGTCTCAATTTGTTCTTGTTGAGTACCATTTTCTTGGCCTACTGATTCACTGCCTTCGATCTGAAAAAATATTAATATGTTATTAGCAAAGGTGTAAACAAGTAAATAATAAACAACCAAATTAACCTTTACTTCTGCACCAATCTTTAATTTGTTTTATAACTTGATTATACTACTTATAGATCAAAAATAATTTAAATCTGAATGATGTGTACCTGTTTCGAAGCCTTGTAATCAGTGAAACTCTTTGCTTTTAGCGAGCTCTGCCGGACGGGGGGCGGTGGTGGGGCCCTCTTCTTCTTCCTGGCGGGGGTGGCAGGTTTGCAGGGCGAATGGGGCCTCAGAGTCTCTTTCGTTTCCTCATCGGAGTCGTCATTGAAGGGATTGTTGTCATCAGTAGGTGTTGAAGCTTGAGAGTCTAGTTTCGCTGGCTCAGGGTTTTCGGAGTTTCTAACTCGTTCGTGAAATCTGCTACGTGGTAGAGGTGTTACGGATAACCGTTGTGCCACGGAGTAACTTTCTGACGGCTGCCGAACGGGAGGAGAAACTCGAAGTTCGACTTCATCTAGGTAGATACACACATTTTATCATTTTTATTATTTTTTGCGAAAAAAAAACACGTCGTTCACCCAACTTGGGTATGGCAGGCTCTCATCGTGAGTCATTGGTGTAGAGCTCGCGCACTGAGAGAAGATGACACCGACGTCATATGCGCAGAAACACATTTTTGTCGTTGCCATAGCAACCTCTCCGACCTTGTACGCCGAAGTCAGTGTACTTCGTGCTACAGTGTAATTTTTTATTTATGGCATTTGTGCGGTTCGCAGTTGTTTGGTTTAATTTATTTTTGTTTAAAATTTGGTACGAAGTCAAAAAAAGTGGGTATACAGGGTGTAATCATACATTTTTAATTGTAAATACTGCATGAATTTATTATAAAATAATGTGGTACGCCACTGGTCACAGGTTAGGAGAGAGATTCGATGCTTACGTCATTAAGTTCGCGCATGTATTGATGACGCAAATGGCATCTTCTCTCAGTGCGCGAGCTCTACAGGTGAAATAAATTTCGTGAATATAAATGGCTCGTAAATGGCATATAGTCCTCAACTCACTTGTCATGGAACTGAAAGAGTTTTTCCGCAATTTTTAGTTAGTGTGTGTGTGTGTGTCAGTGGCGGTGCGTCAGATGAGGCAAGTGAGGCTGAGCCTCACCGCGTAAAATCGTAATTTTAAATTTTTTATTTTTATTATAATTTTATTTATCTAATTTATTTTTTTTATTATAAATCGACTACATATTTATTTAAAAATAATTATTGTTGCACAATAATGCAAAAAAGAGTATTTAAATAGTGTTATTTTCGCGCGAATCATAAATAATGTGTACAGTGAGGCTGCTGCCGGCAACGGTTGGTTTCGTTCATCGTCAGTGCGACCGAGCGACGGAGTGACGTGTGTGTATTCTCGTATGTTCATGCGGTGGAGAGGCCTTGAGAGAGGCTAGGGAAATATCGTCTGTCTTCGCGCAAGGCACACACATACATAACGCACAGTCTCGCATAGCATAGCGCACACAGCTAAATACACGTGAAGAAACGAAGTTTATTTTTACTTTGTTGTTGATTACTTGTCTTATTTATTGTTGAGAATGCTACTTTATAATTTTGAAACTAATAGTTTCTAATAAAAATTATGAATAACAAATAAGAATAAATGTAAAATCTAACAAATAGAACTTGTAATAGTTTTATCAATATTTAAATAATAAACAATGACATCATTCAACTACTATTCAACATTTCTATATTATGAACAAATAAATAAAATTATTTCAATTAAATTTTTATTATAAATATTTATTATATGGACAGAATAAGAATCATAATAATCAAGAACAGATAAAATTTGTTCGCCTCACGCTTGAATGTTGTTTTGCCGAGAGCCGCAGAACTCAAGTCGCGTGTTGTTGAATGTTTTTTCTATTCTGTTACCTACTTTACTTAAATATGTATGTACTTTTTGTGGACGTACTAAATATACCATAAAAATATCTCCTGTGCGTTAGAGAAAACAAAATTTAAAAAATATTATCTGCTGTTTTTACGATTATAGCGTTTTATCTTGATTCACAAAAAAATATTTATTTAAGTAATGAAATAAAGTTCTATTGTTTTATTGATTTTATGCGTAAAAAATTGATTTTAGAACGTTTCATTGAAATTATGATACAAAGTATTTAAAGGCGTTTAAAGCATTTGACCTGCGGCGCTTTTTTTTAGCCTCACCTAACTTAGGAGTCACGCACCGCCACTGGTGTGTGTGTGTGTGTGTGTGTGTGCGTGTGCGTGTGCGTGTGCGTGTGCGTGTGCGCGTGTGCGTGCGCGTGTGCGTGCGCGTGTGCGTGTGTGGGTGTGTGCGTGTGCGCGTGCGCGTGTGCGCGTGTGCGTGTGCGTGCGCGTGTGTGTGTGTGTGTGTCAGTGTGTCAGGATGGATGTTGGAGGTACGATAACTCAAATACCACTGAATAAAAAAATTTGAAATTTGGTATACAATATTCTGACACCCTAGATTAGATCTGATTAGATTTTGGTGTTGATCGTGCAACCGGAAGTGGTAGTTTCTTGAAGATCTGAAGAGTTTTTCTGGAATATTCTCAAAATTTATGAATTAATAGGAATTTTTTAAATAAAATTGTATACTAAATGTTACTATCTACAATATGTATTCAAAACGTTGTTTCTATCTAGCACCATTTTCCAATTACAAGAAGTTAAAAATTCTACAAATTTGTTACAATTTTGATTTATCTGCCTACCTATGGAAACAAAAAATAAAATATTTGAGTGTTAATGTCACATGAATTTTTGACTTTTTGGCAAATTGAAATGGAAAATATGAAATGTCATTTAGTATTTATAAGGTCATAATAAACTTTCATAATATTATAAAAACTACAATTCCCGAATTCCCTTCTAGTACAATGGTATATTTGTGAGTAAGTACTACATAATATATACTTATATTAGAAAAATAAAAATAGTAGAGTATGGCGAGAGGTTATGTGTTGGCCACATCGGATTTTTTATTGCAGATTTTATGCCATTACAATATGTACCTCAAGTTATGGTACAGCCTGTATATTTAATCGTGTATGCGGGTACCAGCAGTCAATCAAGGTTTTATTTTTTTGTGTATTTTAAATATAGCAGATTTTTATAAATTAGTTATCTATTTAAAATAATCAAAAAGGCACTACCTATATTATTTATATAAAATTTTAATTTTAATGTCTTCGTAAAATTCACGAAAATAAATTTGTTTGTCCTCGGTAGTAAGAATAGAAATATATTTGTTCAATCTTCGAATTCCAAAACTAATTAATTAAATCTTAGTTTCGTTTGCATCAAGCCAAATTTTAAACATTCATAGGCTGTTTGTGAAGAAAAATGGTGATTTTTTAGTGCTCTTTATAAATTATTTAAAGAAGACCTTAATATATTATTTAAAAACACAAATAATCAATATTCTGGGAAACCTACTGGAATATTGTAATAAGTACATAACCTACAATACAGTTTTAAAACACATCGTTTTTATAACAATATTATTTAATAAAAAGTGAACACGAAACAAATATTATATAATATAAAGTTAAATGCAACGCAAATAAGGTAAGTTTATATTGCGTTCTCCAACAGGAGATAAGATATAATGTTTCATACGGATGTGCAAATTGAGGAACATGAGTGTTATAAAGTCAATTTGCTAATTTCCTAAGAATCCGCTGCATTTCAGTGCTATATTTTGCGATCATGAATAAAATAGTATATTAAAGAACAAGTTTTATAAAACCCTGTTCTCACATGGACACATATAGAAGATACACACGCAACAGTAAGAAATACTGTGCGTGTTGCTTGTGAAATAGAGGCGCCGCTATTTTGTGGCTTCGATGTAATAAAGATAAAATCAATTTTGAGGCCACAAACGTTCCACACGTTCTTCATTTTGCTTTTGATGCCTGTGTGTCGCATGTGTGTCTCCTATGTGTCAATGTGTCCGCTGTGTGTCTATGTGTGAACATGATTTTTTCGCACGCGTCCAAAGGAGCCCTCGGGTGAGTTTACTAAAGGACAAGTGCGAAAAAAGTCTTGAGTTCTTTATACTATTTTTTCTATTTGGTGTCTTTTTAATATAAAAATTTAAATTATACTGCCACAATATACACATGTCGATTTAGGGCAATTTAACGTTTTAGTTGGTGATATTAATATTGCCATTTATTTAACTGTAACTGTAAAAGTATATAATTACTCAACTATTCTAGGTGATAAGTGCAGACATTATAGAAAATATAGAACTTATATGTTTTCTATTACTAGATTCATTAATTTTATTGAATACAAACTAATTAATTAAACAAATCAAATTTGGAAGTTAAATTTGTCCGTTCTGAGGTTTGACGTTCGACAATGTAAGTAAATGTCATCTGATACTACCATAACCAACCTTCTAAAAAAATATGTTGCGTGTCACAAAGTGAACCCTGGCGAGATTCAGTTGCGTTTCACAAAGTTAACTTTGTGAACGCCAAATAGAAAAAATATCTTACCATTTTCAATTTGAGAAGTTTGCTCTAGACTGCTCGTGCTGTTTTTATTTTTGTTTCTTATTGACAAGGAACGACTTCTAAAACATATACAGAATGGTGTCAATAGTTTTATTAAACTTACGTATTATCTAAATTAAACAGTTATTTGGATTTTCCATATAAAGTGTTTTTTCAATATGCAATTTGTATATAAAATGCTTAATGTTTATTTTGGGTAATGAGCAACGATAATATCTTTATTAGTACTTTTAGTGGTCATTAAATCACTTACAACAATTAGTACCATTAAAAAATGTATTAGTAATTCATTATTAGTACACAATTACATCATGCAGTTATTTTGAAATTTAAAAATTTCCTTACAATTTGCGAAGTGTGGAGAAAAATCTACTGTGACTTTGGCTTGTTTCAGATTCGGAATGTGTCGCATTTTTTGGTTTCGTGCCCAAACAACTTAATTGTGACAGTGAACTTGACGTATCAGTGCGATTTCGAGAACGAGGTAATCTTCTATAAAATTATATCTAGTCAGTGCATCTCAAAGATTGCGTGATTAGAAATGATAAGTAATAGCAAAATTGTGCCCTTGTGGAGCGTGTGAAACTATCTAACAACAAAATGAGATGTGACTGATGCAAATTAACTAACTTTAAATTGTATATCAGACTCAAATCGATTAGTCTCGATTATTATTAGATACTACTTCATTGGCGAAATCGATTGACCTTATATCGTTGAAAGAGTGACATTTGTGGTCATTGTCAAAATCGAAAATCGACTATTTCCACATACCTTATATATTTAAATTTATACCGTAAGTAAATCAATGATTATTCGAACGTCATGTGTATTTTTAACTATTGCACCATGTTCGTGTTACCTGTATGCTAAGTGCTACAATTATTACTTTAATTTGTTTTCTAATTCGAATTTAAAACTAATCTAGTTTTTACGGCGTTTAATTTTACTTTTTACGTACAAATGAACAAAAACAGATTTCTATTTTTGTTAAATAAACATTACTTAACTTAAAAGGTTTACTTTTATTTGACTTATCACTCTTAGCTGTAAAAAGTACTTCAAATTATTAATTACTTACAGATAACGACTGTGGAACGATTTTACTATCAATGATGCCATTTATTACTATTTAGTGGTATTGATTTTTCTATTAACTGGAATAGAACAGTGCCTTTCTCAGGACAATTTTTATTTTATCATTATTGACGGCAAATGTCAGATGCCAAAGCATTTATTAACTTAATTATTTTGTTTTGTATCAAGTTGAACTATATTTTAATCGCAAATAAAAATGATTCATATAAATACTCATAATATTGTTATAAATTATTTTATCAGCTAATTATATTATATTGCGATAAATTTCTACTAAGGAAAATGATAACATTTTTGAGATCAATTGACATGTAACCAGGCAAAGGCTAAATTATATTGAACAATCAAACGTGACAAAATACATTTAAAGTTGAATTCTCGAATATATTTGGATAATAATAGTTTTGTATAAATAGCTGAAAAGAATAATTTGTATATTGTTGAGTCACTCGCGAAAAAATGGCTAAATAAAGTACTTACATAGATCCTCTAAAATCCTTAATAGACTGAAAGCTGAAGCTATTCGATCTAGTTTTCTTTTTTGTTGCAGTCCAAAATCTAAGTCGAGAATGATTATCCTCTTCGTGGAAAGGATTCAAATGCTCAGGATAGTCGTAAACATTGGCACTCTTTCTCCGTGTTGTCATATTGAAGAAAGCAATCGTCACGAACAGCACAGTTAGAAGTATAGCTCATACTGCCGCACATGATTTCTCTATTCTCTGCGGCCCCCACTATAGCTGCGACTGCGTGCCCCACTGCAAAGGTGTCACTCCATTCGTAAGTCTTGACGTAAATATAAAACATAATCACACATTCATTACACTGTGTTATTGTGTTTTGTCTGCTTTCGCGGCAAGGTCGACCCACGGTAGGTGCGCTAGCATTTATTCGATTTTTCATGGTACCTCTACCTACATCTACTATAGGTAGCTCAACACCGCGGTTGTCGTATGGTAACGCACAGAGCTAGAAATTAAGAGTGTCGTTTACCTAAATGACCAAAACATGCTTCACACAAGTTTGTGATTTTTAAAAAAATCATCATTGACCCTAAACAATGGAATGGTAATTTTTTTTTCAAAAATATAAAAGTAAACCATTTGTTTATAAACAAATAGCGTTAAAAAATCTTACCCACGATAATTTGATCCTCATTTCAAATATAAAAACAGCTATACCATAATATATGAGGAAAAAAATTTTAACAAAAATTTTACGATTTTTTATTTTTTGTTAACTTAAAATTCGTTATAAACAAAATAAACAAATTTTAAAAAAAATTATGACATAATCTTATTAGGACACTCATGGAAAGAACTCCAAGAGACAAAAAATTTATAGGGTGATTATTTAAACAACTATCCAGCTTCCAATGAAGACGAAGGTATGAAAAAAAGTAGTTAATTAACAATGGGCTATCTTTTTGAAAAATGCATTTTAAAAAAAATTCCAACGGGACTTTCTTCTTTCGAGTGTTGAGATGACACCATATTTTTTTCAAATTTTTAAATCAATAGTTATTGCTTTAAAAAAATTCTTTTCGGTGCGGTACTCACTATAGAAGCGGCTTACTCATCCCGAAACGGCCACGCGGAGCCCTATTTTCAGCAACATATTAAAATTATAAATATTAGAGCTAGAGATCCGGGAGTTGGGACTTTTTTATCGTTTTTTGTTATTGCAATTTTTATTTGCAGAAAAAAATCGAAATGACACATTTCTCAGAATTACAATCCGCGTCAAATGAGCCGTCGCTCATATTTTTCGTACCCTTCTAACTATTTTTCGCAGAAAACTCACTTCTGGACTAAGTTAATTTGGAAAAAGAATGTTGTTTTAAATATTTATTTAAAAAATAAAAATTATGAGTTGCGAAATAAAAGTAAAAGGTTCCAGTATCAAGAAAATTATATTTTTGACGTCATACTACTGCATTTCAGTGCAAACTTTAATTTCAATTATCTTTTTATTTCAATGAATACCTATGATTTGTAATTTATATCCAAATTTACGATTTTTAATGATGTATTTCTCATTATTTGACTGCTTTGGCGTCACCTCACACCGAAATCACGCACGCTTATAACCGACGGATTTTCTACCATAATCGATTAAAATTAGTTTTAACCGAGTAAGGCGATACACTTGTGACAAAAATATAGTGAAAAAGTAACCTCGCTATTTTACAAATTGTGCCCCTGCTATAACACCTACACTGTTCATATTTTATATATCGTTAGTTAAAAGATGGCTCCATATTTTTGAAATACTTAATAGTCTTTTGGCAATAAATTAATAAAGACAGTCTATTTTGCCAGTTTTTTTACAATTTTTTAACCAGTTGTGTAATTTTTTTGACAAAAAATCTTTTAATTGCACTCTTACGACCAATGCAAGGAATCGACTATATTTAAAACGAAACTTATTAATATGCATTAAGAAAGCCACGATTTAGAATATTAAAAAACAAAAATTAATTATAATTTTCTCTAATTGTTGTCGCAACAATATATAGCATGAATTTTTCAATTAAACAATGCTTTGTCATTACTCATGTAAAATTTCAGATTTTTATATAGTCACAATCGTAAATTCTGATTTTATTGCAGTCAACAAGAGCACCGCCTTAATGATTAAGTCAATCATTAATCGATTAAAGTTATAAATTTAATCTTGTTGAAATTAATCGATTAAATATTATTAAGTATTAATCATAAAATCCATGATTCATTTTTTTAATTAATCATGATATTTATGATTATTTTTAAAAATCGAGTTTTGGAAAAATTTGGCTATATTCGCGGGACATCGCGAATGTTTTGTACGAACAGACGCTAGGATCGCTTGGCTTGTCGTTTTCGTAAAATAAAACATATATTTTAAAAAAACAAAAATTAAAGGCATTGAGGGTACAAACTTATAAAAGTAATAGGTCATTTTTAGATTTTGTAAGAATCATTTGATATTCTTTCATTATAACGAATTCAAAAAATAAAGTTTCAGACAAAACCTTCATATTTTGTAGCATAGAACCCGAATCTGCAATAAAAACTACTTTTACTGTTTAAGATTATTAAGTTGCCCCACCCACACGCTGGGAGAGGGGGTATTTTACAATTTCGGTTTCTCAATCCGTTTTGTAATTCGCGAGATATTTGGGAGATACGAAAGCTCTGAAACATACTGTATATTCACTTGACAAAATAAAATCCCCAGAACATTTCAAAAATGTGAACATCACGCTTGTTACTTGCTATATTTGTCTATTAATATCCTAGCAATTGCTAATGTCCGCCCTTAGTAACATATATGTAACGTCCCAATGTTAGTAATTTGATGATGATATCCCAATTACGTGTCCCATGTAATTCTCTGAGATGTTTGTATTGGGTATGTAATTTTTGATCGTACTCAGGATGTGGCTAGGATAGACTAACGTAATATTACTTCAAGTACAAGAATAAGATATTTATAAACATCCCATGGACGACTCATTTGTATGTACTTATATTTTACGTACAAAATTGTCACTTATGACACCATAAGTAGTCGTAGTTATGTCGATTATTTTTCTGGTAGTATTACGAATGTTCCTAACTACTAGAATAATAATCTACTTAACATGACTACGAATGGTATTCAAGAGATTATTCATTGAATCAGATCCAGTTTTAAATTAAAATGGCAAAAATGCAGTTTTCCATGATTTCCGAAAACAAATATCTATTTTGATAAAATTTAGACGTAACGTCAAATGTGTTTTTATGTGTTTTTGGTTTCTTTCAAATAAAATAGTGAATTTCTAGTGAAAAATGTTCTAGCCCTTTGAAGAAAACCCATATTATAATAAAAATGTGTATTTGTTAAATAGTCACCTAAAGTAGTGAATAGTCGACACGCAACCTTACTAGGGTTCGTCGATTTGGCCCCTCCAAATTAAGATATTCGTGCCAAAAGCTAGCTCCCGATTCTTTTCAGTTTGCTCTAGCTAGCTCCACTAACCATATACCTAGCACCTAATTAATACCAGAAATATAAAGGGTTACATTCAGGGGGGGGGCAAGTCGACGCAAGCCCCCCCAAGTCAAATATTTCATATGAAAAGCAAGCTCCAAATACTTCTTATCTGGCTCTAGCTAGCTCCATTCAAATTAAAGCTAGCTCCACCACCTTTATAATTTTAGAAATTTTTCAAAAATGTAATCCTAGCCCCTCCAAATTAAGATATTCGCGTCAAAAGCTAGCTCCTGACTATATATAGTTTGCTGTTGCTAGCTCCACTTATTATATAACTAGTACTTAATTATTTATCATGTCTTGATTATTATGACTCTCGAAATAGTAATGAATAATAATAATATTAAAAATAATTGATGGAACTTGCTCAATGCAATTTGCTTGTGATGAAGCTAATGCCAGTATGCAACAACCTCTTGTGGGCAGCTAGAAATTGTTTTGGAAATGGGATTATTATTATATCCACCATGACTTCTGATTGCATTGTAGAGAAAACTATAAATACCTAATCAGGAGCTAACTTTTGACCCGAATACCTTTATTTAAATTTAATTTAAAGATTTCACTTTTAAATCAATATATGTTCATTTGAATGTTGCTATTGAACTTTACCCGCTCTTCAAAATAGTTACCGACAACTGCACTAGAGTGTGTTGCTCGTTAAGCCGCTAGCTCTCGCACTTCTTAAAATTTCTGGTAATAATGAAGTGCTAGTTATATGGTAAGTGGAGCTAGCAACAACAAAGTACAAATAGTCAGGAGCTAGCTTTTGACACAAATATCTTAAGTTGGAGGGGCTAGGATTTTTTGTCTTTAAATTTCTAAAATGCTAACGGTGATGGTGCTAGCTTTAATTTTAATAGAGCTAGCTGGAGCCAGATTAGTAGTATATGGAGCATGCTTTTCATATGAAATATTTGAATTGGGGAGGCTGGTGTCGACTTGGCCCCCCCGAATGTAACCCGTAATATCTCTGGTAATAATTAAATACTAGTTATATAATAAGTGGAGCTAGCAACAGCAAACTATATATAGTCAGGAGCTAGCTTTTGACGCGAATATCTTAATTTGGAGGGGCTAGGATTACATTTTTGAAAAATTTCTAAAATTATAAGGGTGGTGGAGCTAGCTTTAATTTGAATGGAGCTAGCTAGAGCCAGATAAGAAGTATTTGGAGCTTGCTTTTCATATGAAATATTTGACTTGGGGGGGGGGCTGGCGTCGAGTTGCCCCCCCCCCCCCCCCGCCCCGAATGTTTTTTTTCTGGTATTAATTAGGTGCTAGGTATATGGTTAGTGGAGCTAGCTAGAGCAAACTGAAAAGAATCGGGAGCTAGCTTTTGGCACGAATATCTTAATTTGGGGGGGCCAAATCGACGGACCCACCTTACTACTACAAAATAATCAAGTCTACTGATTTTGATTGACTGTGAAATTCAATAATTCTGCATTTTTTTTGACAGATGACAGATGATGTGAATAATCATAAATATTTTTAAAGTCATCTGATAAATAATTAGTAAAAAACAGGCAATTTTTAATTACATTTTAAACTTGTATGATGTCGCTCAAAAAAACTTATGTTGGCGCCCATGATAGTTAAATATAAAAAGTCTAGCTAAAAATACTTGTGTCAAATAACTCTACAACTTACTTGAAATTTGTTTTGATCTTTGTACGCTCTCTAGTTAATTACTGATCTTTGTAATGTGTTTTGTCCTCGGCGATTAAAAATCTAGCAATTAGCAGTAAGAATTAATATTTCTGTTGAATTTATAAATTTATAAATTGGTTTTATTACAGTCAATTTTTTCTCTACTCAGATATCTGTATCTAAGGGAATTAAAAGTCGTTCTTTTGTCATTTAGAAAAATAGTCAAATCGCACTGATACACGCATTAAATCGTATTTTATTGGAGTTGTATAACACAACAGTCTTTAAATTGTAACGCTAATAAATTTCATCTTTGTAAAGAGGTTTCATGTTACATGCGATTATTGAATATAAACGCTTGCTTTCTCATTACAAAAAGTTTCTCGTTTCTTAAACAAATTGAATTGACATTGTCACTTCATTGAATGGACAACATACACTGGCCAGTGTACGTATTATTATTAGCCTACTGTCGTTCTGTATGCAACTGTAATCATTTAATCTTTCAATAGAGTTATTCACCAACGCAACAAAGTAAATATTTTATTCTTTGCTCTGTACTTTAAGGGTGCGTGCGCTGTCTGTCTGCTTAAAACATTTTTCATCAGATAGTGGTACCAATATTTAGCCAGTTTTCAGAAAAATGGGATTAAAATTCTTTCAATTTCAGGACATATCAAAAATCGTCGTTTTGTGATTACTTAATTTTTCCTAAACGCAATTCTTTCTAACCGTAGTTATTACTAAAAATGAAATTTCATACCGCACTTATTCCTATAAATAGTTGTGGCTAAACGCAATTTGACCTAAACATAATTATTCTTACTCGTAAATTTTACTAACTGCAATTTTAGTGGCAAATTATTGTACTATACTCAAAATCACAAGTTCTGGCAGTGTGGCAGAGATAGCAATACAGTGTTGCTAAATGTATCCCATAAGAGTAATGTGTTAGACAAAGATGGAGAATCCAGAGGCGGATTGTTTGTTTTTCGCTTACTTGTAATTTTAATAAATTATGCTGATTATTTTTGGACGTTTCTCAAAACCAATATAATGTTCAATTCATTGAATACATTAATAAGTAATCAATTGATATGCCTCCAATTTAAAATCTTTTACTTAGAGAAAAAACTCTGGTTTCTAATAATAATTCTCCAGTGTTTCAATTTATTCTCAGCATCTTTACTGATAATTTTTCTCGTTTAATATGAAGGATACGTAATTAAGTAAAATATTAAATTAATATAAATATACAATTTTATTTTATTTTTTCGATAACAAATTGATAACAATGTAACAATAAAATAAACACAGCCAAAGACGGCCAAGTCAAAATCACAAATGGCGAGTAATACAAATATATACATGTTGTTTAAAAGACATAACAATTAATGAACAAATGTTGTCAATATATACATAGCATAAAATATAATTACAAACTTATAGAAAAATATCACATACTAAGTACATTGAAAATTTGAAGTAAGGTCCTGGACCTGTTTACATTTAAACTTCGAGGCAGGTAGCTAGGGGTAGCAGCGGTACTCAAACATGCAACTCATGCGTTACATCTTCATCGCTTTCAGTATCACTGTCGTTCTTTTGCGTTTTACATCAGGCTCCTTAACAGAGTTATTGTTATTCACAGAGTCTGATGTGTTTTCAAATTCCTTTTTAATTCTATACAACTGACGTACACTGACACTTGTCATTTCTGATACAAGACACATTATGTCATTTAAAGACATTGTTTTTAAATTAATATGATACATTATTATATTATTTATAATACGTTTTTCACCCACAGAATACATTTTAGTTCACAAGATAAGAAACTCTTCTTGCCAAAGTAAAATTGATTACTAACTTTATATTATCAACAATACCACTATTTATACCTACCCTACGAGTTAACGGTAATTAGCAAAAATACACAGGTATCTTGAAAATATTGTTATTAGCTAACTCAGTGCAGATTTTCTGCGTAAATTCTTCGTTACAACAATTTAAATCGTATAATCCTATTATGGCACTGTTAATTGGGATTACATTAGATGGTAGTTACAAATAAATTACAAGAAATGTAATTAGTATATGTCTTGAAATGAGATTACAGGAGTAGGTATAGTTATTATATTATCATTTCTTAAGTAATGTGAAATCAAGCTTATAATATTTTCAAACTGTTTCGGAACTGCTGGCTTCTTTTCCCATCGGCACCACTCCACCGCTATAAGATTTACAACCCTATACTAACATTTCATTATGAAATTTAACACTGCAAACTAAAATGTGTTAAAGCATGAAAACTGAATGGTGTACCATGAAACAATGTAAGTGTAAAACTGGCAACAAGGCCGAGTTTATCTCCATAAGAATAACATTGCCTATCTCTGCCATACTGCCAAAACATGTGATTTTCAGTATAGAGACAAGCCCACTTCAATGCATCTCAGCGGTACTGAAACAATGTTCTTGTTAAAATACAGTACGTGGTCAGTACTATGTACGAGTAGAACCCAACATTTTTAGTACAGTGCACCCCTTTCAGTCGCCCCCCACGTGGCAGCCTCACAGGTCACTGTAAACGTCAGTATAGATACCACAGATCAAAAAGTGACTCAATGCTTTCATTCAATTTATGTGTGGCAGCCTCACATATGTGAGTCATCGGTATAGGTATATGTTTGACCGTATGTGTGGTTGCCAGTCTCACTCACTCATGACTGCGGAGAGTACACTACAGGGGAAATTATTGTACAGTAAAGTGAAATGTGTACCTGCCTGGATTTGAAACTGAAACATAACATACATTTATAATACGTCTCATTGAAATTTGTCCAGACGTAAAATAGTCGTTATTTGTTGTACAAAAGGTTAAGTAAAAATCAAAATACAAGTATAATGTACTGCATCTTATATTTATTGAAAACTGCAATAAATTTTACAAAATCTGAAATAAAATCAACAGTCGAAACTTTATGGAACCGAATAAAAATAAAAAATTTAAAACATCGTCCTATGCAAGGGCAATCAAAGAATTGTGACACAGACTGTAGAATATTTGGGATTTTTTTCTCCTGAAAAGTATGTTTAGGACTATGCCACAACGAATTGAAACAGTTTAAAAATTAAGATGGAGTTACACAGGCGTAAGGTCGTTTATAGTAATTTAAACAAACAATAAAAAAATTGCCAGTTGTGTACTTTATTATCTAAGTTATATTTAAAGTTTAATTTAATTAAAATACAGGTGTCCCATGAAACTGTTTAAGCATGGGGATCTCCAGAACCATGAGAGATACGAAGTTGGTTAAATTAGACAAAAGTTGACCCTTTAGGGAGGCAATTTAGAAATGTTTTTGTTTTCCCACAAAAATGCAAAGGTGACTATAGGTATACGGAAAAATGTGAATTTTGACAATTTTGTTTTTCACCTATAACTTTTTTGTTTGAATTAGTACAAGTTTCTAACTTGTACGTTCTATAGGAGTTTTTAACGAGGAATTCACAGCAGTCCTCAAATTTTTTTTATCTCGTACAGATTTCGAGAATTTCAAACCAAATTCTTTTCATATAGCTCTTCGTTGACTATGATCCGTCTTAATTGAGATTTTTTTCTCTTTTCCACGATATAAAACACAAGTACATTGAAATTAAAATAAAGGCAGAAATTACATAATCATTACTTTTTAACTGTTTTTATTAAGGGAGACCACGAATATTGATTTCTATAAAAAGTATCAAATTATGCTAACTAAACTACGAAAAATGGCGCAAACCGCACTTAAAAATCTCTTTAATTTCCGAGATATGAGTGTTCAAAATTTAGGTCCAAAATCGAAAAAATGGTTATTCACTTGGAATTTTTTGGGTGAAAATGATAATTTTTTTTAAATTAGCGATTATTCTAATTAAATTTCGAGGAATCCAATGTATTATAATAATAATTATAATTATTTTATCGATATTCGTAGTATTTCTTGATAAAATTTAAAAAAAAATGATTACTTATGTAATTTCTGTCTTTATTTTAATTGTAATGTACCTACTTGTGTTTTATATCCTTGAAAAGAGAGAAAATATCTCTATTAAGACGGGTCATAGCCAATTATGTTACTCTTAGTTCAGTTCTTTATCTGTGTTTATTCTATATTGTTTTTGTATCTTGCATTCATTCTTGTCCTGTTATTGGGCTTTTACCTTGTTGGGCAAGTATTTGAAATAAATAAATAAATGAGCTTCATATGAAAATTTGAATTTGGTTTAAATTTCTCGAAATTTGTAGGAGATAAAAAAAATTTTGAGTACTGCTGTGAATTGTTATAGGTGAAAAACGAAATTGGCAAAATTAACATTTTTGCGTATCCCAGCAAACACATTTACATCTTTGCGAAGTTATAATAATCAAACACGTTTAACTTAAAAGTTACGGGTACGTACCGTTGGTACTGTATAACGTAATTCACTTTCCAAAGTAAGCAACAGTGAGGGAACGCACGTAGCAGCAGAAAATTCAAACAACAGAATATTCAAACATTGCTTTAGTCAAGCACAGAATGGTCAAATCTAGAAAGAACACAATACAGCAGCAGATCGTTCAAACACAGATTTAGTCAAGTCACAGAATGGTCAAAACACAGAATGGTCAAATCACAGAATAGTAAAATGCAGCAGCAAAATATTCAAACAACATAATGTTCAAACACAGAATGTTGAAATTAGAGAAAGCGCAGCAGCAGAATGTGCACACAACAAAACGTTCACATCACAGAATGGTCAAGACACAGAAAGCGCGGCAACAGATTGCGCAAACAACAGAATGCGCAAACAACAGAACGTTCAAACACAGAATGGTCAAACCACAGAAAACGCAGCAGCAGAACGCGTAAGCGACAGAACGTTCAAATCACAGAATGGTCAGATCACAGAATGGTCAAATCACAGAATAGTAAAATGCAGCAGTAAAATATTCAAACATAATGTTCAAACACAGAATGTTGAAATCACAGAAAGCGCAGCAGCAGAATGTGCACACAACAGAACGTTCAAATCACAGAAAGCGCAGCAGCAGAACGCGCAAACAACAGAACGTTCAAATCACAGAAAGCGCAGCAGCAGAACGCGCAAACAACAGAACGTTCAAATCACAGAAAGCGCAGCAGCAGAACGCGCAGCAGCAGAACGCACAGCAGCAGAACGCGCAAACAACAGAACGTTCAAATCACTGCACCAATTGCATTCAAAGGACCCCGCACCAAATACATGAGACCAATAATCTATAATGTATACATTATTTTTACCTGAATTAAAATAAAAATCTGGCATTCTGGGTATGATGAAAGAGGGGACTGGAAAATTAATAACAATAATACTAATAATATTGCCAGTAAAAAATGGGTTTTGTGGATTTTACCATGTATCTTCTAGTGGAAAAACGTGATTTTCGGACTTTGAGACGTAGATAGCGAGAAATTAAGGCATTTTCAGACCCATGTTGCATTTGAAAGTTTATTCTAGACTTCGAGAACTGTCATTTCCCAAAGTTACAGAAAATTTCACCGAGATTATTGGTCCCATGTATTTGGTGCGGGGTCCTTTGGTACAGTAATAGCTTAGGATTTAACTGCCTGCGCTTGCGCTGTACATCCAGCTGTCTAAGCTACGACAAACGTGCTCGTATTTGTGCAAAACATTTTAAAATTTCGTTTATTTAAAAAGATGATGAAAAATAATGAATGTTTTGAACATCATCGTAAAATAGAGAAATTAAATCTAACACTCTTTATTGAATTATTACTAAGAAATTAGGTTTAATGCTTGAAAAATTCATACAAATGTGAAGGTCTTATTTCTCCATAAGAAATGCATGGGATTAAATGAAAGCAACTTAAACATTGGATTGCGTTTTAAATTTGGCGCCATTATATTTCGGTTACACTAATGGACTCTATTCTGTGATCTGACCATTCTGTGATTTGAACGTTCTGTCGCTTGCGCGTTCTGCTGCTGCGCCTTCTGTGGTTTGACCATTCTGTGATGTGAACGTTCTGTGATTTGAACGTTCTGTTGTTTGCGCGTTCTGCTGCTGCGCTTTCTGTGATTTGAACGTTCTATTGTTTGCGCGTTCTGCTGCTGCGCTTTCTGTGATTTGAACGTTCTGTTGTGTGCGCATTCTGCTGCTGCGCGTTCTGCTGCTGTGCGTTCTGCTGCTGTGCGTTCTGCTGCTGCGCTTTCTGTGATTTGAACGTACTGTTGTGTGCACATTCTGCTGCTGCGCTTTCTGTGATTTCAACATTCTGTGTTTGAACATTATGTTTGAATATTTTGCTGCTGCATTTGACTATTCTGTGATTTGACCATTCTGTGATATGACCATTCTGTGATTTGAACGTTCTGTCGCTTACTCGTTCTGCTGCTGCGCTTTCTGTGGTTTGACCATTCTGTGTTTGAACGTTCTGTTGTTTGCGCATTCTGTTGTTTGCGCATTCTGTTGTTTGCGCATTATGTTGCTGCGCTTTCTGTGTCTTGACCATTCTGTGATGTGAACGTTCTGTTGTGTGCACATTCTGCTGCTGCGCTTTCTGTAATTTCAACATTCTGTGTTTGAACATTATGTTGTTTGAATATTTTGCTGCTGCATTTTACTATTCTGTGATTTGACCATTCTGTGTTTTGACCATTCTGTGACTTGACTAAATCTGTGTTTGAACGTTCTGCTGCTGCATTGTGTTCTTTCTAGATTTGACCATTCTGTGCTTGACTAAAGCAATGTTTGAATATTCTGTTGTTTGAATTTTCTGCTGCTGCATATCCACCCAACAGTGACCTTGGCAAAGAGGTCGCGGGTATGTAACATCATAACGTTTATGGTCTGTACCATAGATTACAAATATACATACTTTGTACAGGGACGGACGGTTTTAAAAAAATCATAAAATCGGTCATTTTTACTTAAAAACAAATTTATTTACGGATTCGGGTTCGCAATGAAATAGCATTTGTGACAATTATTGGAAAGCGCTCGCCGCAGATTTGGATTTCCTGCGCTTTGTAATTACGCTGTGCCTATGATTTATGTTTTTTGTTTTGTTTTTTCTTTGACATATTGACATGGTGATTTTGTATAAATATAAATATAAATAAAACATATTTCTCAGTGTCCTAATCTATAATTTTTTCCATTAGGTTATGGGCCCAGGCCTCACTTAGACTGCGCGAGTGATTAACAGTTATTTTTTCAGTAGATTGAAATTCGAAAACTGTGTGTTGTGATAAATATGGCTCAGGATAGTATGAGACTGAAAATTACACTGTTGAATGGGGGCAACTACGTTTCCTGGAAGACGAAATTAAAAGCTGTGTTTGTACGTGATCCGTGATGATTTGTGGGAAGTCATCAGTGAGCCAAAGCCAGAAAATGCCAGCAACGATTGGAAGAAGAAAAATAACAAAGCCTTGGCGTACATCACACTAAGTGTTGAGGACGTCAGCTTATACATTTTGCGCATTTGAACGATGCGTACGATGCATGGCAAGTTTTGTCCAAGAAGTACGAAAGGTCAACGTTTGGCAGCAGGCTATATTTAAGACGAAAATTGTATGGAATACAATATCGTGGCGGACCAATGAATAGTCACATCGATGCGATAATGGAAGTGGTCGGTTTGCTGCGAGGATCAGGCAAAGCTCTTGAAGATGAAGAGATTGTAGCAATTTTGCTAGTAAGTCTTCCAGAATCCTACTCTGGGCTTGTCACGGCACTCGAAGGACGTGACGAAGCGGATTTGACTGTGGAATATGTAACCGGAAAAATACTTGACGAATATCAAAGACGCGCCGAAGCTAGTGGCGATACATAGGTGGCGCTGCAGTTAAATGCAACAGACTCAAACAAGGTTAGTCATAGTTTTAAAAATAAAGGCGCGAAAAGCGATAAAGTAAATAAAAGCCACAAGGAGACTCGGTCATGTTATTATTGCCAAAAACCGGGTCATTTAAAGGCAGATTGTTATCGATTTAAGAAAGCTCAAGAACAGCAAAAGTCAGCTGGTATAGAATCGGCAAAATCTTCTTCCGAAATTAAGGGTAGCAACAAAGACAGCTACGTAACATTTAAGGCACAGGATCAGTCACGCACTGTGAATATCTCGGGATGGTGCGTAGATTCCGGAGCGACGAGTCATATGACAAATGACCGAATTTTTTTCTCATCTATTCATAACACAACTGCAACTGTTTATTTAGCTGATAGTTCATCTATGCCAGCAACAGGAGTCGGAGAAAGCATACTTTACTGCATTTTACCAGACGGGTGCAAACAGGAAATACTTCTGAAAAATGTGTTATACATTCCACAGTTGGACGATGGTCTTCTTTCAGTCAAGTGCATAACAGAACAAGGTTACAGGGTAATTTTTGAGAAGGACACATGTAGTATTTACAAGAATCAGCAGATCATCGCAGAAGCATGGAGCGATGGAAATTTATTCAAACTTCAAACCGTAGCATCTACCTTGACTGTTAATTTGGCAAAAGATTCAGTGTGTTTACATCAGTGGCATCGCCGATTGGGCCACAGAGATCCAGCTGTGATCAAACGATTGGTCAACGAGAACTTGGTTACCGGAATCCAAGTATCTAAATGCTTGAAAGAAGTAGTATGCGAAAATTGTTTAAAGGGGAAATTAACTCAGTCTAAGTTTTCAGATAGCACCCACAGAGAGAAGGAACCATTGAGACTTATCCACTCTGACTTATGCGGACCCATGCAAAATTCGACGCCAAGCGGGAACAGATATTTCCTGACGCTCATCGACGACTATTCATGTTTTACCGTGGTGAGACTGGTAAAGTCCAAGGATGAGGTAGCTGGCGTTGTACAGGAATATATAGCATAGATGGCAACAAGATTTGGTAGAAAACCCATTGCTATTCGTACAGATAATGGTAAGGAGTATATTTCTCAAGAAATGAGTAATTTTCTGAAGAAAGAAGGTATACAACACCAACTAACCGTACCCTACACTCCACAACAAAATGGTGTGGCCGAGAGGAAGAACAGGTCACTGACTGAATCTGCAAAATGTATGCTGTTGGACGCTGGACTCGACAACCGATTTTGGGGTGAAGCAATTCTGACGGCAACGTATTTGCAGAACCGTTTACCGAATAGAAGTGTTGATAAAACTCCAGTTGAGTTATTTACCGGTATGAAACCAGATATAAGCCATGTTAGAATTTTTGGCTCAAAAGTTTTCTCGCTGGTACCTAAACAAAACCGAAGAAAATGGGACGACAAAGCAGAAGAAGGCATTTTGGTCGGGTACGATGGTAATACTAAAGGATATATAGGATTTTAGACCCAAAGACAGCTAAAGTTTGCATCAGTAGATCGGTGCGCATCATCGAAAAAGATATAAAACATTGAGTTTTGATAGACAGTATTTCGACAGAAGGGCCAACTCTGGCTGCACGGACAGTATATAATCTATTACGTACAGCTTAAAAAAGTGTGACAGCCTCAATAACGTGTGTGCGGTTATCAGCCGTCAACTCGATCATAGTTGTTGGTGGAGAGCATACCACAGCGAAGATTTTTGTACAATGGGAGCTTTCCACTGAAATATAATAATACTGGAACGTGCACTCGCGACGCCAGCCCGAGCCGACAGAGACAGCGAGTCGAAAGTGATTGCGTCTTTGTCGTACAGTCCTGATTGGTGCCCGAGCCGACAGAGACAGCGACTCGCGACTGATTGCGTCTTTGTCGTACAGTCCTGATTGGTTTGTGGAGTGTAAGACAACGATAGAATCACATTCGAGTAGCTGTCTCTCTCGGCTCGCTTTTCGTACACAGTGTTCTGTGATAGGGAGTGCACGTTCCAGTATTACTATATTTCAGTGGAGCTTTCACGCAAAACTATTCTAGATGGCAGTTTTGTGTCAAGCCACTTATGTCTCGAAGATGTACAGTGTAGACACTGTTATGGACAAATTACTAATATGTGATATTTTGATACTGCGCAAAACATTTTAGGATTATAAAATTTGAAAAAAGTACGAAATTGATTACGGCCAATACACTTTATGCAATTTATTTTATGCATCTTAAAACACAACACTTCGGCATGATTTTCAATCGTATATTTTAGGAGGTTAGAAATCTGACATTCTATATTTCAAATCAATGTAGGTTGTGATGGTGGTCAGAGGGGGTAGTTGTAGTTCCAAAAGTGCATGGAACACCAGCGCCTGAGAGCTCCCATTAAAAGGTCATTTATTCCTGATAAATTATAATTCCTTCCTGATAGCGGCATTGAATTCCTCGTGCTTTCATTAGTAAACAGGCATATTTTCATGATTTTAATTCCTATTAGGATTTTTAAAGATCCCTATACGTATACTTCACTTCATGTGCATGTATTAGTGCATTGCATGTATAGTATTCCGGTTTCCTTATGTCTGGTTCCTTTTTCCTCGTTGTTTATATGAGAAGTGAAGTTTTGTGTGTTCTTTTTGTGGTTTTCTATTTCAGTTTTTAACACTAATTATAAACAAATATAACATTTTACTTCAATTTCGCGTCGAACTTACAACTAACTTAAATCAGTATAATTCTAGCATTATATAACTATTATATTTAAAAACAAATTAAACAAAACAATATAACAAATAGGAATATAACATTCTTTTTCATGTAGGTTTAAATTCGAATTTAAGTGCGTAAATGCATTAGTCAATTATTATTAACTAATAAATTAACATGTTTTGTAAAGTAGGAAGTATTGTATAAAAAGGATTATGCATTTTATGTCCTGTTCACACGTTGCTACTTTGAAGACACATTCGTGCTACTGTAGCAAGAAAAAATCTGAGTCGCTTGTCAAATAGCAGCGCTGCTAATTTGTAGCATCAAAGTATCAAGAACTACTCGTTGATAATTTCACGTCGTTGATCGTTGTGTGTGTAGATAGCGATTTTTTGCGGTTATTGTTTCGATTTGAATTTCTTTTCATGCTACAGTAGCACGTATGCGTCTTCAAAGTAGCAACGTGTGAACAGGGCATTAGATGAAGAGCAAATCAAACATTTTATGATAAATCGGGATGTATGATGTATTAATTATTTATTATGTTTGAATTATTTTCGAATTTCTTTTTGAAATCAAAATTTCTTTAAAAAATTTTTTTCTTACATATTTATGTAAAACATCTTTACATAAAAAGTAAAATAATTAAGTTAAAGATGCAACTCCTAAGTAAATATGGGATGCATATGTATTTATAGTGCGTATGCTTTTTAATGTTTATCTCGTAAACGGTTACATAGAATAAAATAAAAAATAAAGCGACTGGATTTTCATGTAAATGGTAAGTAGTTTTCGACAAAAGCCAATAGTGGTAGTACTTGAAGAGAGTGACAAAAAATCTTAATCTTAAGGGAACTAAAACTAAAAAATGAAATGAGTTCATTCAAGCTAAATATAGTTATTTCTTAATTAATAGAACGAACCCTAAATTTACTAGACAAATTTGGAGTTTGGATACTTTTCTACTGCCTGTGGCACACCGGCCGAGGAGCATCGAGGACCATCGAGTAACTCCTCGATGAAACGATAGAACGCACCCCGTCCTCGACGAAAAATAGGGGCGCCGCTATTTTCATCGAGTTGTTCCTCGATGAAACGAATGTATCTCATTTCAGACGTATCTTTGGATTTGATTTCGCGCAAAACTTTGATGTATTTGTCACCGATTAAATAGAAATCCATCGCGGACGGGTGCGTTCTTTCGTTTCATCGAGGAGTTACTCGATGGTCCTCGATGCTCCTCGACCGGTGTGCCACAGGCATACGAATTGCACTGTGAACGCAGCTTAAGAGAACATTTTTAGTACCATTGGATACTATTTATTTTGGAGAGAGTTATGTGGCCGCTAAATTCAATTATTGTATTATGCAGACATGAGTTATTAATTACTTACTACGAAATATTTAATAATTAAAACCATTTAAGTACTAACTGCCTAATATGCACCTAAAGTTATGGTACATCCTGTATAAATAAGTTCAGAAATGTTCTGTCAGTTATCGCTTTTTGTTTTACGACCATAGTCGACACGACTCTGTCGTGAAGTTAAAGCGCGGGAACTTGTGAAATTTGAATTCAACATAATTTTAAAGCCGGTATGGCTAAAAACAAATAGAGCTAGCAGAAAATTTAAGATATAATGCAAAAATAGCAAAAAATTATAATGATAGGATAATACTGATTAAACTTAGTTCTGAGTTCGACTTGAAATTGAAGTAAAATGTTGTATTTGTTTATAACTAGAAAATGACTATGGCAAAAAATTCAAGCAATATTGCTAAAAATAGCAAAAAATTGGTAAATGACCCCATTATCACTTTATAAGGGAGCCTCAAATAATAAAAGAAAGGATAAAGAGGAAGGGTGTTAGCGCTCAAGAATCGTTGACAGGATCCACTCAAAGCCTATATTTTTGCTCCTTTCGAGGATTTTGAACTTTATTAACTGCTGACTAAAGCTCAGCAGGCCCAGATGATATACCATGTTTCTTCATAAGGATTATTGTGGAGCTTATTATATCTCCACTGGTATTTCTGGTGAATCTTCATTCGAAACAGGGTTATTTCCAGATGCACTCAAAAATAGTAAGGTAATACCAAGTCATAAGTATAATCATGACAAACTTTTGCTAAATTAAATAAGACTAAAAATTCTCCTAATGTGCTCGGCGCCAAAAATTTTAATCATCTTCCATATAATGTAAAAGATTGTAAGACATTCGCTACTTTTAAGTGCAAATTAAAATAATTTCTTATTCAAAATGTTTTTTATGATATTAGGGAATATTTTAAGAACGATAATGTTCTTTTATTGTAATGCTATGCCGATTGTGATGTAATTTTTTTTTTGCTCATGCAATATTATTATATTAATCTACGTAAGCTGTGTTCTTATTTCTTCTCCTGAAATCCCTACTTAAAGCAAATTTCACAATGAAAAATTTAAATTCAGTTTTCTCTCTTCTCCTGAAAAATTCTAACACCCTATCTGTGAGACAAGTTTATGGGCTCATACAATCATTATCATCTTTTCAATCATTTTTGTAATTAGTATTAATCTATGTAAGTTGTAATATATACTATATAAAAATGTTCTGATATTCAACAATCTTATGTTTTATTTAGAATAATTTCTCAGCGTATATGAGAAATGTGTGTACATGAAATGACATAAATCAGGAATATGGTTAATGCATGCGACGTAACCACAACAGATAATGGTAACAATATTGTTATTGCCGGCTGATAACACATAAATGTTAATATGTTATCTAGTATTATTGTTAAATAAAATTTTACATTTTATTCACTTTAAATATCTTTATAAAGTACTAATGTTTATACATAAAATAAAGAATCCAATTTATAAAAATGTCATGTATACTGATTACTGTTCGTTTATTTTATGTATGATTTATGATTGCTATATAAAATTTGATTTCAACCTACACCACTGGAAAATATAATTATTAAACATAAGATTACAATTAAATGTAAAAACAATAATCTGTATACAAGTATGTATGTATATAATATATAAATGATTGTGGAAGATCTAAAATTTTCCAAAAGAATTATCTGATCTTATTGATTAATATTATAAATATGATGGCACTTTGTACCAGTTATTCAAAATGCTTTAACGATAAGTATATTTACTTTTGGTTCAAGACCTTTAATTTCCAAATCACATGAGCCCAAAATCAAGTTTGATAAAACATAACAATATATACATACATAAGAGTGAACTTAGACGAAAAGCAAATACAATTTGTTAATAAAAGGCGCAAAGTACAGCCATTTTATACAAAACTACACTTTTTAGCAATACTTCATATTTATATACTCTCATATATTTATATGTCACACTTCCACTCAATATTGGACTTGAACTAATTACTATATCAGTCATGCCGAGAATACAGTATAATAAACATTACTATAAATCTACACCACCCTGTGTAAGCAGTAAAATGTGCTTTATTGTTTCTAAGTTAAACGTTTGAACTTGATTTACTAAATTCATCATAATTATACAAATAAACTAATCTATAGATATAGTTTATAATGTAAATTAGAACAAAACACCAAATTGTAGGTGTTTTCAGTCAAAAATGAATAACCAGAACCAAGTTCACATGTCAATGTTTCGAGAAACAAGTAACAGCACAAATATTTATACGTATAGTGAACAGTAGATAGCATAATATACATAGCAGGCGTAGACGGTAGACCGTTAAATCACAACTAAATCAACTTTGCAACTTTAGTTTATGCTAATTCTATTGGAAAACGGTAGTGCATTTGTATTTTATAGATCTAAAAATTATTTTAAATTATACTGTCTAATAAGGCTTATTTAAACCATTTCTAGAAGTCAATATGTGCGTTCGTTTGTCTTGAACAGTTGACTCTATACTCGAATATAGTTGCAAATTGATATTACGTTTACGTGTGTCTATATTATATTGCGTAGCTAGTGGTAGAACTTTCAATATATCATCATCCTTTCAAATTGTTATTGATTCTATTATCTATGTACATTATATTATATACAAATATTAAAATGCCCTGTCATTTTAGTCCTTACAATTTATGACGTTTTCATACCCCTAGCTACGACTCTATTAAGTACTCTGTAGTTCAAAAATATTTACTAATATTATTACAGACAAAATGGTTCACTCTAGTATTAATCAAGACGTAAGCCTTGTGTATTTGAGCTAATTATGTAATTAAAAATGGATTGCAGGCAATATTTTGAACGTCAGAGTATTTTAGAATTTAATACTATGGAAAATTTTTCTAATATAATATCATTGAGCATTTGGTGAAGATATTTTAATTATAATAGTACCACTATCAATCAATTAACTCATAGGAACATTTCTATGTCAAATATAAAATCTAAATTCAAATAAAAGTTCCAACATATTTTAATAACTATTAATAATATGGCAAATCAATGGTTAAGCAATATAATTAAATGAAAATATCATGAAATAATATTGATAAACAACTACATAAATTGAAACATTGACATACAATATTTTTATGATGAACTTTATCGCTGATATGCAATCTATAATTTAACAAAAATAAAAATTCAACAATATAGATATCTGCTCGATTTGAATTGCTTTGTAATAAACAATAAGTGTGGTACTTTACGATTCTTCGGCCTCTTCGCGGAAGAGGTAGGTGGACCAGTATACAACGTTAAAAAGCGCGAAGACCAACGGGAACGTAATGCGCGAGATGACGTCGATACGTTTGGAGCGCGTAGGGAACTTGGACAGCCAGGTTCGACACCAGCTTGGCCGGGCTTGTTGCATGTGGATCTCACACTGTCGGACCTTGTCCATGTTCATTGTGTCACCGGGATGACGCACCAATGGCTTCTGAAACTATACTTATGATCATTCTGACATATAAAGACATTGTATACTTTTACAGGCTTACTTCAAACAATACTCTTACCTTTTTAAACTCTACACTTGCTATGCAATACTGTCTTTCTGCCCTGTTCACACTAGAATTCTTTCATGCTTCTAAATTATGAGAAAAATAATCTTGGTGAGAATTGACCGTCGAATTAAATCTTCGGTGAGTCTTGGAAAAGAGAATTTCTAATACATTGAATTTATTTATTTAGGTACAAGATTCAGAAACAAAAAAGAATATTTGTGTGAACAGAGCATATGATGAAATAACTCTGATTCAAATAAGTTGTGTAGATATGTCACAGGCAAATCGTTACTTTAGAAAGAATGAAATAATCCTTATGTGAACAGTACTTAAGGCTTCTTTGAGGATTTTTAATGCGTCTGAAATTTGAAAAACTAATCTTGGTAAGAATTGCTTGTCAAAGAACGGCAACGGTAAAATGAGTCCAACGAATCTTGGAAAAGAAAAATTTCTAATACATTGATAGCTTCAAAACAGAAAATTTCTGTTTTTACAATATTCAGAAACAAGAAAAAATCCTCATAGAATTCTTGTATATGACAGGATATAAGATGAAATAAATCTGATCGAAATTATTTGAGTCATAAACAAAAAAAAAAACTAAAATAAGTTGTAGGCAAATCGTTACTTTAGAAATAATCCTTGTGTGAACAGAGTTTACGGATTCGTTGAGGATTCTTTAATGCGTCTTAATTTTGAAACAAATAATCCTGGTGAGAATTGCCTGTCAAGTGTCAAAGAGCTTCAGCGCTAAATAGGGCACTTGCAAGAGGCGTGGCCAATGTGGCGGGAATCAGATTGTGGACAACGTCGCTTCATATTACCATTGCGTCTTATGGGAGATTTTTACATTACTGCATATTTTTTTACTTTACCGAGATTGTATTGTGTTTTAGACAAATATCATGATTATGTATGTATAGGCAGCAAAATTTAAATGAAATGAATTTTAGTAACACACATAATGCCTGTGGCACACCGGTCGAGGAGCATCGAGGACCATCGAGTAACTCCTCGATGAAACGATAGAACGCACCCCGTCCTCGACGAAAAATAGGGGCGCCGCTATTTTCATCGAGTTGTTCCTCGATGAAACGAATGTATCTCATTTCAGACGTATCTTTGGATTTGATTTCGCGCAAAACTTTGATGTATTTGTCACCGATTAAATAGAAATCCATCGCGGACGGGTGCGTTCTTTCGTTTCATCGAGGAGTTACTCGATGGTCCTCGATGCTCCTCGACCGGTGTGCCACAGGCATAACTGGTATTGGTTAGATGATATATTGAATCTTGAACATTTTCCTTATTATTTTGTATATTTTATATACTACAGTGTTAAATATTAATGAAAATGTTTAATTAAATGCAATTAAAACATTTATTTCTTGAAATATGTTAAAATAACCTAGCATCTCAAAGGGTATGAAATGTATTTGGAATTAATTTCATTCATAAATATGTGTATATTATAGAATATAAATAGTTCAAAACATTCCTAATCTGCAAAAAATAACCCAAATTTAATCATGTTTTTGTATTTTATGATAGAAAATTATCATAGTTTACTTTGGCTTCTAATATTTTAAAGCTGCTAAACATTATTTATAATCATTTCATGTTACCAGCGTTTAGTATGAACTTCCCGTAATCTATTAAAGACGTTTACTTTCTATTAAACAACGTAAAACGCAAATAATACACGTTTTTAAAAAAGTTGACACGAATTCTCCATAAGACTCCATGTTAAATTTCTGACAGCCTGTCCACAATCAGCTGATCGGCCACCATCTTGGTGACCTACTTGCAAGTGCCCTATTGAATCCTCAATGATTCTTGGAAAAGAGGAATTTCAAATACGTTGATAGTTTCAAAACAGTAAATTTCTTTGTGTCCAAGATACAGAAGCATGAAAAAATCAACAAAGGGCTTAATATAGCCTATTATAATAGCAAGAAGTGTAAAGCTTAAAACTAAAATAAAGGTATATTTAAAGTGTGCGCTGAGATCAAAACCAGAAATAGCAACAAGAGTAGAAACTTAGAAGAAGTCTTACCATAGCGAACGTCGCATTACTATCTGTATCAATGAGATCAGACGTGGCGTCCATAGAGGCTGCGTGCTCCAACTCGCACTGACGCCGCTGTTTCTTCATGTTCTCGCGATGCATGTCGGAACGGGAAGCGTAGTTCACAAGGGCGAATTCTAATAACGCCCCGAACACAAACGTGAGACAAACTCCTGTCCACACGTCGATGGCTTTGGTGTATGATACCGGAGGCAACGAGGCATTGATGCCTGAAGTCTGGGTTGCCATGGTTAGTAGAGTTGTTACCCCTTTAAATATATTCCCACTAGTTAATATTCAGACTCAAATAAAAACAGTACTAACCGAGCGATACTCGGGCAGGCACAGCACCCTGATCTAACCAAAATGACACCCAGGACACTATAACTAACATACAGCATGGAATGTAAATCTGTATCAGATAATAACTGAACTGTCTCTTGAATAACAGATCCACTTTTAGACAGCTGTATTCACCTGAAATCAAATTCAATATACAATTAAGTTTTTGATCGACTGGTTTTGGATATATGAAAGATAGAAATCACTCGGAACTGCAGTCTTAAGTGGTTTTTATCAAAAAGCCGACGTATACGTTTCCTGACTTTTTACGATACATAATACTAATTTTGTGTTCCCTAGTTGCCCTGAGGGAGCCAAAAGTGTTGGTGAAACATCGGTTTTTTATTAAATAAAAACAACTTACTGCAGTTCTGAGTCATTTCTAACCTTCAATATACAATAATTATTATGGTAGTAATAATGCATACCTGTATTTGTTTTACTGTTACAATAATCTGTAAGAAATTTCTCTAATGTAAATCGAGGTAGGTGTAAATTTTTAACAACTTGTACAGGATCTCCTTCCTTCCAAAGGAAGACGAGATCATCTGTCGTCCAGCCATCTACACAAAATAAACACTTGTAATCTGTACTCGTAAAATATGTTTAAACAATTCATACTTACAGCTGGCCATTCGTAATGAACACACTTGTCGATCTAGGGGATATAATTTTAGGTTCATCGGACATGATAACGTTAACGATATTCTGTAACAAGTAGTTTGATAAAAAATGTTTCTTACTTACAATCAATTGAATGGTCTATACCTAATACTGTAAAGAACAGATCCGTACGGAAATATTCTAATGTATACATTTGGCATAATAATATTATGGAAGTGTCCTTCTTTCTCGTTTGAAAAGAACAAATCGGGCATCCAAACCCTATTAGCTTCTGTGAGTGTTAAATATTTGAGCCGACCCCCAAAATCATTGAACTTAAGCCGTTCATCTAACCACTGTTCTCTGAACGTAAGCTGAACACTGTACTCCTGTAAACAGCATAAAGGATAAGTCACAGACCTTTTAAAAATTATAGCTGTTTCCCGAGTCTCTCTTGTTAGACTAAACATGACATGACACTAACAACATACACAAATACATTTAGTGCAGGCATGATGCAACAAATTACAGCTTGCAGACAAATAATGAAAGCAAAGCCCAAAAATGCTCACGAAAGCCTTAGTCCGTCATGAGCTGCTTTGTGTGCTTCGCAGCTTTGGTGTCCCGGACTCTGGTGGAATAAATTTCTTGCATGCATTTTCTCTGGTCTTGGTTCATCTGTGTACCTACACGAGGTCCAGTGAATGTTTCAGTTTCATTACTTTCATAGTTTTCTTGTATTTGTTCCGTATTATATACAACGGCAACGAATATTGTGCGTTAGTATACAATAGCTTATAGCGTTATAGCGTGTGTGTAACGCCCTGTTCACACACGGATTCTTTGAAGATTCTTTCATGCTTATGTATCCTGAAGAAAGATCATGGTAATAATTAGCGGCGCCGCTAAATTGAATCTTCAACGAGTTTTGGAAAAGAAGAATTTCAAATCTTTTTTTTCCAGAAGGTAGAAGCATGAAGGAATCCTCAAATAATCCATGTGTAAACAAGGCTTAAAGCTTTGATTATTAATAGTGGGGAGATACGCCACATGCATTAAGTTTATGAAGAACAGAAATGTATTAATCGACTGGATAGTGTAATATGAAGGATGTAATTATTCGGAAATGCAATCAAAAGATATTTATTTTTAAAAACCGATGTTTCGACACACCCCTGTGGAAATAAACTCCACCGTTGGTTTGATTTTGATTTCCACGAGACGTGAAAATTGATTAATCTTTGACAAATCTACATAGTTATCTGTATAGTTAAAAAATTGTTGTATAACATTACTATGTAAAATTATTTACATCTTAACTAACTACTAATTTACTCTGATGAAGACACAAGGGTGTGTCGAAACGGCGGTTTTTTAGTAATAAATATCTTTTGACTGCATTCCCGAATAATTGCATCCATTTTTTTGAAGAACTTTCATGCCAAGGATGTATGGTCGAAAATCGCTTGCGAATGGTGATTAGCTGTTGGAAGACAGCCGACAAACTAAGTAACCAGTTGGTAACAATAAAAATATCAACAGGCCTCTTCCAACAGCTGATCACAAACGATTTTCAAGCATATATCTTTAGCATAGTGCACAAGTTCCATGCTTTATCTCCCCACTATTAATAATCAAAGGCTTTTAAAGTTATATTGTATCTGTATAACTTTGGTCGATGAGTGGGCACTCTCGGGCTTCTAATACCGTGAAACCGAGACACTGTGATGCGTACTGGTGCCCTCATTGCAACATCACGACCTCTGTGCACTTTGCGTTAGTGCTAGTGAACTTGGCTTATAGGCAACCAACCCAATGAGTTATTTAGTATTTACACACCCATACCGCCATACCCATCATCATCATCCAAGTACCCAGTATATTATAAGATATGTACATGACTGACAAAGAGGTCCGCCACTCACCATTTTATAATCGTCTATTTTGCTGATAGAGCGTAGAAAGATGTTGATGTTAACTATGGTCGGACCGTCTCCTATAATTGTGTGAACAAAACAAACATCATTACTTTTGGGAGGCCACTTGAATCAGGTAGTGCAGTCAATTAACAGCGCTTTTCTTAGCGCTAACGCATAGCGCATCTTTGCCTTGACTATCTGAGTCTGAACAACACTGAACCTGAAGATGTAAATAAACCAAATGAAACTAATAAACTAATACGATACGTTTGAGATAAATAGATTAGGTCACTTTGCAACTGCAGACAAAGTCAACAAACGAAACGTAAGACAAAATTCAAGACTTGTAGATGGATGTAGTTGTTGTAGGTTGTTAGGTTGTTGTAGGATGTGATAACAGCAGACCTGGTTAGTCATGCACTTGCAGATTGTAAACATTCAATTCCATCCAATTCAAGAAAAACAAGAATCATAATATACCAGTTCGTATCATCAGTCTTCACATAAATATATAATAATAATAAAATATACACGAAACACATAAAATACCTACGCCATTTGATTAAATGACAGAATGACCGTGGCCGTGGCCTGTACGATTCGTACGATTGTACTTGAACGATATATAAGTATGTTGTCAACATTGAAAGCACATAGAGAGTCCAACTGTTTAATAATGAGACTCGTTTTCACACTCGTATGACCCTGTGGTACAGTAACTAACAATCGAAACAAATGTAATCAAAGAGAAAGTGATTCTATCTACGCATCATCAACACTAAGTCATTCTAGATCATTCCTTGTTCTCTGTACAACCACTTACCATAGTTACGTCATCAATCTTTGAGATACTTCTGACAAATATGTTGACACGGACTATAGCAGGGCCATCTGACATTTAAAAAGAAAATTTTGATTAGTTTCATCTGACAAAATTCACCACACAGGACCAACCAGTTGCTATCATTTGTATATGTTTTGTTTCTGTTTTATTTACGATCGATTAAAAATCTCTATAAGTTAGTCAGTAATATATTTCTGTATTTGGTTCGTTTCTTTATTCCAAAGTCATATCATTCCCAGCCTGAGCTCGTGACGTAATGAATGCACCGGCACACAAGAGTGAAACACAGCCAGCAACTAGCTATCAAGTGCCAAAACAATACCTATAGATCCAGATCCAGAAGAAACAACATTCAGCAAAATCATACACTAGTCATTTAAGTCCTACAATAATAAAGCTATAATGTTTCGCCGTCTGCAGTTGAGGCTCGAGCGTCTTTAGGCTGTCCGAGCCTAAATCTCCAGGTATAAATAAATCAGTGATTTGTGAGTGGTACTTATTTTATGAAACATTAACATTTGGTCTAACCATAAGGTACCATTCAAAATGATCAAATACCATATAGCGTGATAGATTCACTAATCTATTATCTTCATTATATTGTCATAAATTTAAACAAACATGCATCTAAATATAAACTTATTCAATTATTATTGGCACTACTTATTTCATTAACTGTCATTGTGAATGATACTCAATAAAAAATGTGCAATTTAGTAATAAACTAGTGCTTGTATTAAATGAATTTGGTGTCGACCATATAATGCTTCATTCTAAGTATAATATAATCGCATTTCAGCTAGAAACTAGTGCAACTGAATTAAACTCGCAAACTAAATTTCAACTTTGTTGCGCTACATTTCTGCTGAACTACGACATACCCATGGAGACACAATATTTTACTAAATTATTCAGAGGCAAGGCTCAACTTTGCCGCTGAATCATATTAGTAATTATAGTTTACTCAGTAATATATAAATATTGCGCAATTATAATGAAATAAACAGAAGTAGTTAAATAAAGAGCATTTTACAATGATAGGCTGCCAAGTGTCACCATAGATATAAAGAATGTAATATAATATAAATATAATAACGATATACGGTACGTTCGATTGACCATGCTTGAAAGTGATTGCGGTATCATAATCATATATGCACCTCAACTACGTACTAAGAGAAATTACCCTATGGGTACACATACTGTATGATTGGTCGGCAGCCAACTCTATCGCACTTACCATCTTGATGTCACTAATGGTCGCAATGCTGCGTACAAACAGGTTTACTCGGACAATGGCTGGCCCATCTGGAGTGATGGGAAAACATATTAAATACTCATAGCCCTCACACATCAACCTATCAGTCTGGTACTATAAGATACGATACGAAAAATCGCCCTTCCAAATAACTTTTATGCCTAACACAAACATTACATTACATTTCAAATAACACTAATTTCAATGGAATTACATCTGTTAGATTACAAAAACAAATTAGAACAATTTTGGCACAAGAACAAAATATCAGATCTGTCAGTAAGATATCTTTAAAATTTGACATTGAATCTCAAAATATATCAGTAAATGTTTTTAAGAACTAATTTATAATTTTCTTTCTCGTTTTATTGTTTGTATATCATCCCACGAAAACTATTAATAATCCTAGCCGAAATGTTTGAAATTTTTGTTTGTAAAAAAGAGCGATACCATCATTAATTTAAACACTTCAGAAAAATAAAATGAATGCTATCAACAAATGTTTCAGCATGCCATAACAAATTTCAGCGAAAATAATTTGTGTCAGGAATAAAAAATGATCACATCAAGCGATTTTGCGTAAACGAATCTTACACTACACTGCGCAACCTATCTACTTCATCGTGAAAGTTAGGCAAGGTATCAGGTAGCAGGTAAGGTAATATTTTATACAAATATAGTGTCTGTCATATTTGACGAGATGTATAATATATGCAATTTTACACCAAAGCAGTAGAAAACCAAGAGCGATATGACTTTGACTCTGAACTCAAAAGCACTGTCAAAACAAAAATTGTAATGATTCATAGCACCTAAACAGATCAAAGCTATCATGATAAAATAATCAGAAACGGCCGCAGCGATCGCACCTCCGAGATGTCCCTTCTTCATGACCCATGACTACCGGTATGATACACGTAAGTTTGACTTTGAGGGAATGATTGAGTCTTTACTCACCAGTCCCATTCACTCCGGAAGGCCGGATTCTGGCGTCGTATCTCCCCGGACCGAGGATTTGATCCAGTATCTCCTTCTCCTTTTCTCTGAAGTTGATCTTCGCATTGCTGCTCCTATAGACAAAGTCACACGTACTCAGTCTTCTGTCTTGTCAAACAAAAGACTCATTGTCAATGACAAAATCTGCGCAACTTTTTTTATTCGCCGTCTTTTGTTGATCAAGTGCGTCACTCCACAAAAGATGTAAAAAATAAGATATTTATTTAAGCAGCGAAATAAACATAATGGAACATACACCCATTTGTCAAAGCTATCCAAATTTTAAATTTAAATTGCACATGACCTAAATTCTCTGCCAAATATTAATTATTTTGAAAATGTTCTCGGAGAAGCACACAAAATACGGCAACATGGATTGTCAACAATGGAAGTATAATTGTAAACTTACTATGTGAAATACACTAAGTGCAACAGTCTGCAATTTAATTATTTTTGAAATGATTTCGTATGAGACGAATCCATTGTTTGTTGAAATACGGCGTAACACAGATTGTCATAAACAAATATGTAACAAGTAAACTTACAGTATGAAGTGCAGTGTAATAACTCCTAAAACCGTCTGCAATTTAATTATTTTCGAAATGATTTAGTGTGAGCAGAATCCATTGTTTGTCGAAATACGGTGTAACACAGATTGTCATAAACAACAAATATGTAACAAATAAACTTACAGTATGAAATGCAGTAAATGCAGTGTGATAACTCCAAAAACCGTCTGCATGAACATCATCTTGGCTGGGTTGATGTTGGACACTCACTGAACTAAGGACTCACGTACGGGATATGCCCGTAAAGAATCTAGATTAACATTGTAAATTGCACTTAATTATATAAGCCAACAAATTACAGGCACTCAGACGTCTTGTGGATATTTATCTTGCTGAAGACATCGTCCGCGTAGTACGTCTGCTGGTTAGTGGTTGCACCCACATCGGCACGCAACAAAGACGCGCACACGTACACCGTACACTATCTTTGCAATATCGATCGTCGTGCGCTCTGCATTTTGCCAGATTTCTGGCCCGGGAATGCGAATGCGTCGCGATGCCGGCGCCGCGACCAGTGATCCCCAACAGTTTCAGTCTTCTATTTATTCGCGCTACAATACTAACATCAATTTATTTTTAAACTCAATAGACTGCAGTCATATTTTTTAATCTAATATACACTATAGGTTAATTAACTTTTAAATTAGATTTTACAGTGTAAAAATATTGATATTGTTTGAGGTTTTCTGTGGTGTCAAGCGCCCGGTATATTTAAATCATTGTTGTTTTCTCTCAAAGGAATTCAACGTCATACCGCGCTCTTAAATAATAACATGTCAGTTACAATAATGCCATTGTGCTGAAATAAATCACTTGGAATGTGAGGATTTCTTTTGATAATAAAAAATGTGACGTATAACATGAAATACTTTAATGGTTACAGCAACACTGTAAACTGTAGTACAATTTTAAAAAATATAATTCTGCATTAAGCACTAATACAACCTCTTCACAATAGTTAAGTACATTTATAGCTACTCACTACAAATTAGAAATTAATATAAAAATTTGTAGTTTAAAATATTTTCACTCAATTATTTCAAGTACGGACACATTAAAGCCTTTCACATAAGTATTTAGTTTTAAGGTTTACATTTATGTTTACGTTTAGGAATGTTAAAGCCTCATTCACATAAGCATTTAGTTTTAAGGTTTACATTTATATTTACGTTTCAGAAAAATTCACACTTTCCACTTTCAAGCACTTTCAAGCAATGCTCATATTTAGTTAGATGTACTCAAACTTTCTTAACCGTAAACATATATCTAAACCTTAATAATAAATGCTAATGTGAAAGAGGCTTTAAATTCATGTAACTATACAAACATCCGCACTTTTCACTTTCTAACACTAAAATTTAAAACCTCCAAACTTTAAATTTATGTTTACCACTTACTAAAGCTATTTTAAATTCATTATGTGAATGCTGTGTTTCTTAAAGTTAAATATAAATGTAAACGTTCACACTAAATAATAGTGAATGAATCTTAAGGATAAATAATACTGATAAAACAAATCACCCATTGTTTTAAAATTAATCGTTTAGGCATTAGGAACGACTCAAATAAATAGCATCTTGATTTGGAATGCTTGAAATTTTGAAATGCAACTGAAATGAAATTAAGGCGATGCTTTTACGAGGAAGTTAAAGCTTTAAGCTCCATCGCAAGTTTGTAGCCTAATTCTGGTCGCCTGTCTCGGCCTTCCACCATCGCCTTTACTTGATTAGAATTCACGATCACACCATCATTTTTTATGACTGTATTTTTTGTTTTTTCTATTTCCAACAAGTCTACTCCACGACTGCAGTCATCAAGAAGAATTGTTCGATATCCGATTGCCAGCGCGTCTACGGCTGTTGCACCTACAGTTTATTTTAAATTAGAAACTATTTTTAAAGGCGGCGTAACTTGTTCAAGTCACTAAAAATCAGCTCTGGATTTTTGTACTTTCTTGATGTAGGCAAATATTTGAATAAATTAAAACATCATTTACTTAATAATCATTAAGGTATACAAGATTTTCACTTCTACATAACCTCTGCTTTGTATGTTTCACGCTTATTCCTCTTCATGGTCTAATGTATTTATTACCCTCTGTAATAATATAGGTATGTTCTTAATTTGTCATTCAAACATTTGTTATTCAATGTATTTTTCATGTAGTATGTACATTACAATTTTTTTGGTGTAAAGGTTAAGTGTAAGACCAGCATTAATCCTGAACTTTGCCAATAAATGGATTATTATTATCATTAACAAATTGCACTTCCTATTCTGTCAACTAAACTTGTGTCGGCAGATTTGTTTTTAGTAACAAAAATTTAATACGCCCCACTTGAAATATAGGTACACTACGATTTCAGGAAGCTACTTGAACAAGTTGTTTACTTTGCAGCTATTTAATGTATTATTCCTTTGTGATGTAGACGATGTTGTAGACACCAACTTTCTTTAAAATTGCTCCCTATGAGTACTGGGTTTAGCGACTTGAACAAGTTACTGGCACCGTGTAATGCCGCCTTTAGTCTAGTCGCAATTCCTCAGTTTCTTGTGCAATAAATTGTTTATACTAATTTATTACCATAAAACTTGGTTTATTAATACAAATTTAACGCAATATATTAAATAAGAAACAATTATATAATATGAAGCAAATGATAAAATAATTTTTTCTACTCCCAAGCTTTAATTTACTTATTAAATATGCATTGTCTGTAATTGAATGACATTCATTTCGATACAGATTTTCATTATGAAACACTCAAGTAAATTTAATGTAAATAAATAGTTTTTTTTTATGAAAGCATGGGAGTGTAAAAAATTGTGTATGCAAATCGTGTATAATGGCTATTAATACACTAGAATGAATTACGACACTCGCGAGTTAATAGCTATCATTATAAACTCATTGCATAATACACTAATTCAAATTAGATTCAATAAAGAATAACGTGGTTGATGATTAAATCGCTTAAAATGTGGTACGCGACTTCCATTTTCAAACAAAATTGCATTACGATGATATTGAATTAATAAATTAAGTACGCTATGAATCAATAAACCATTAATTAAATGAGCGGTATAAACTCGGAATATTTAATAATTCAATTTGGTACTGATATACGAGTACTTTATATGTGCGGTACATTTCCATGACAACTATTTTATGACTGGTGTCACGTGTCAGCAATTCAAGTTTTGTGAAAAATATACATGCAATTAGTAACATACCCACACACACATCGTAGGCCAGGCCGCAAATGTATATGTCAGTTGCATTTTTCAATCGCAGCTGAGCGCACAGAGTTGTGTCAGTCAGTTTTTTATTGTCCCAAAAAACTGAATAGGAATCAACATCGGGATTGGTACCTTTGTATACTTTTATTGCGTGATCTACAATCTACGCAATATAAAAAACGTTAGTAATAAAAAAGCATGATTATCATTATAAGGTGATTATGTTGTTACTTTTTATAACTTGTTATAAAATTTAGCCATGAGGTCATCACTATTTTAAGATGTTTTCAAACAATACAATCATAAAATTACCTGACAAATCATAAAATATTACAATACATTATTGTAATAAAGAACGGATCCGGACCAGCTCAATTTTTAATAATAATTAGTCCACATTATTTTGGATTTTGGGTTCATATAATTAATTTTAGGAGTAGATTAATTTTGAAAAAATGTCACTTATAAATTATACAAATCAAAAGTTTGATCAAATGTGTAAGTATTTGGATTTAAATTAATTAACATATTGCAAATCTTTAAAAATATTCTTAAGAGATAAATCATAAATTTATGTTTGTGCATTTATCTTTATATATTATATATTTTATAAAAGATGTTTGACGAGAATAATTCTTCTTTTATAAAAGTTAGCTCAGCTTTTATAAAAGAAGAGCTATTATCACACTATCAAATTTCTTGTCAAATATCTTTCTGTACCTTGGAACAAAAACAACCAATGTCAATATTTTCCAAAAATGAGATTATACGAAACTTTGGTGTTTTTACTTGAACTTGCTTTATAGCAAGAACAACCAATTGGTTGTTTTTGTTCCAAGGTACAGCTTTTATAATGCCTGTGGCACACCGGTCGAGGAGCATCGAGGACCATCGAGTAACTCCTCGATGAAACGAAAGAACGCACCCGTCCGCGATGGATTTCTATTTAATCGGTGACAAATACATCAAAGTTTTGCGCGAAATCAAATCCAAAGATACGTCTGAAATGAGATACATTCGTTTCATCGAGGAACAACTCGATGAAAATAGCGGCGCCCCTATTTTTCGTCGAGGACGGGGTGCGTTCTATCGTTTCATCGAGGAGTTACTCGATGGTCCTCGATGCTCCTCGGCCGGTGTGCCACAGGCATAAAGGATATTTCTTAAAGAATAATGCCGGCACAAATTCAGAATGGTTCACAACTTAGTGTATATATTTCAATGGCATATAGTACTCAACTTACTTTTCACAGAACTGAAAGAATTTTTTCAATTTTAGTTTTCACATTTTTCAAAAATGTTTATTTGCGGAAATTGCTCTTCAAATGATGTTTTTTTTTCAAATTCTTTTTGTTCCATGATCAGTTAGTTGAGTACCTACTATATGCCATTGAAATATATAGGTGAATCACCCTGTATAGACCTATTTTTGTACTTTATATTTTATTAATTATGTTAATAAAACAAATGTAATTGTACTTAAAGCGATTGCATCGTTAAAAATGGAAAGATGAATCATTTTAAATAATGAAAAATACCTTGAGTTCTTTGTGTAATTCGGAGCCCCAGGTGTCTTGTACACAGTGTTTGGGCCAAAGGCGCTGTTTCATTGGAGGTGGCCCAGCAAAAATAACCGTGTCGTAAGTTTGTGCGCTTTCTACCGATACGGCACTGGACGGATGTATTTCTCTTTGTGATATATTATCAATGAATGAAACATGGTCGCTCGGATGCCAATCAAGTGAATAAAATACTGCGTCGAAATCAACTGTGTCCAACAAACGATTGATAGGTTCGATAACTTCAATTCCGTTTTGCTGGGCTGAACAGTTACTTATATTTAGTGTACCGGAAATAAAGTCGTTTTGTACGTCCACTATTAGGAAAACTGATATTGGACGCACTATCTAAAAAGTAGTGAGATTAATTTAGATAAAAATGCCACATTCATATTGGCGAAAAACAAGGAAATGACATTAATTGGCAAACAAAATTAAAACTATATTTTTAGAGATTACGATACGCCCATATTATTTACTATTTACTTTGCGTATCACTGTCATAAAACGCAAACACATATGCACAAGACTTTTAAATAACAGACAATAGATTAAGTGACTCTGCGTTTATTAAATGCTTATTACTATTTAATGAAATCAATAAATTACCAAGAAAAATGTAACTTACTATTTTAATCCAATGGTTCCAACAAAATATAAACTCATCTCTATCTATGAATCCGTCATTATTTTTGTCGAAAACTTGAAACATTTCCCGAACTTTCGGATCCTCCAAACTGTATATTTTTCCTTTGTCATTACGAAATAATGCCCGACAAATTAATTTAAATTCTTCTACATCGAGTTTACCGTCGCTACAATAAAAATAATAATTAATTATTTAAAAAACAAATATTATATTGTATAATGTTAATAAAAAACAAAAACATAACTACTTTGATGTAATCTACAAAAAAACTAATTGCGCATTATATAAAATCGGGTATTCCCCGTATTATATCACTGAAAATAATGTTTAATACAACCTAAAATAAATTATTGGTATTGCGTATTTACAGTACAATACCCTCTAAAAAAACAAATTAGCATATTTTTTGCTTAAAACTACCTACACATTTTCCAAAATAAAATATATAGTATAATGAATGGAATTGAAAATGTCAATTCTTAAAGCAGTTTAATTTATAAAATAATACTTACCCGTTCTTGTCGAATGCAGTGAAACATGCGTCCATGGTGGTGCAATGAAAATTAAACAAATCAATCGAATTTCCCGTCTCCATGGCAGTGCTTTTTACCGGCAAAGCTAAAACTTGGTGGTATCGTCTCCAACTGACACGAACTAAACGGCAACAACGTGCACAGCACGCGGGTTACATTACAACGCAAGCCTGTGTGTAACCGTCAAAAGGAGCGGTTCAAATTGCCCGCGAAATTTTAATTTGCGCATATCAATCAATAAACTAAAAATAACCAAGGTTCCGGAAACTATTTAAGAGCTTTTGTACGAAAATAATTATGTTCTTTGTTAAGCAATAATTATTTTAATGATTAAGCAATTTCAACAAGCATTTATACAAATATGATTAAAACAAGTGTATAGGATATTTTACACGTATAAAATGATTTGAGAAAAAAAAACGCTAAGTAACTAGTAATTGATAAAGGAGTGCACCATAATTCTTTTTCGTATAAAGTACATTTAAAAAAGTTACGACTGTTTTTTTCTTACATTTTTCATTATTTATGACTGGAATTTAGCAGTAAAGTGCCTCAACAAATATTTTATGCTAAATGTAAAATACGTAAATTTTAATAAGATATGCCTTATATTGCGAAAGCGAAAAATATTTTTCTTTCGCATAGTCTTTGATATTTTATTAACCAGAATATAATAGCACTTATTGTCTTAAAATATTAGGAAGAAACCTAAATATTTATTGAAGCACTTTAATGTTTTTATATGTACCGATAGCGTAAGGGCCCCTAAATAATATTTACATATATAATTAAAAATTTACATTAATAATTATTCTGATTTTTATAAATTTATAAATTAATTTACTCTACTTTTGAAACATCGAAATTAGTTGTCACAGTAAAAATATTTTAGATAGAAATCTACCTATAATATTAAAAAAGTGCCTAATAAAGCACATAAATTACAATAAAAATTTTGATATACACCAAAAACATTTCATTTATTGTTATTGAAAGAAATCATTGTAATATATTCACACCTATTTTGTAATGTACAAGTTATTATTTTCTATAAGTTACAGACTTAATAATCTTTTACACTTGTTACCGAACAGTACATAATTTATAATTAGGTAACAAGTTTAAAAAAAAACATCAAATATTAAGGAGAGAAAATAAGCAATATCATGAGAAACAGTTCTGAAAATGTAATGTTTTTTTATCATAACTATTTGAGGCATTGTTAATCAGTAGTATTTCTAATAAATAGAAAATAAAAGTAATATAATTAAACACCTTAATAAATATAACATCATTACAAATTTCATTTACTTCATAAATATTAGATCTAAACAGCTGTACCTTGTCATTTGAAGAAATATCTTTAACTTTGCCACGTTTTAAAAAGATGTTAGCACAAACAGGATATATTTTAAAAGAACTTTTGAATAAGCTACACACAACAGACTCTTTACTAAAATATATTTAACAAATATTACAATCAAATTAATAAATGAGTTCTATTTTGTGTGGTATATTCAAATATAAAATATTGAAATATATAAAAGTAATAAAGTTAATAACACAATTATTAAAACTGATGTACAGAATTAAAACATGATTTAAGCAGAGGAAATTTAATAAATAATCAATACATATTATACAAAATGAAATACTGGACCTACTATATAAATGTTTTAAATATTTTTATGTCCTGAATATAACCCATGACCGCCATAAAATTCATACATTTTAGAATTAACCTTTATAAAATAATCAATTCATTGATAACAATCTAATGCCGTTAAAATTAATTTCAATTAATCCATTCATAAATTAATTACAAATATCAATACAACAAATAAGAATCAACAGAAAACTAAAGCAACGAAAACCTATTACATTATATTAATTTATTTTGTATGTATACTTTAAGTCAAAATTATGTTATATATCTAAGTTACAAAATAACTTAAAGATGTATACAAGATAAATCAATAATCTCATACGGTAATACAGGTTAAATTAAGGTTTATATAAAATGAGAATAAACAATCATGAACCCATTGATTAATTTAAAATGATGGAATATACATAACAACATTAATGCTCAGCCAAACAAGATATTATAAATATGTCAAGGATTAGGTTATTTCATATTATAACTAAATGAAATTTATTATTATTTTCTATTCTGTTTGTGATAGCATTTATAAAAATCATAATGAGCAAACCTTTTAACCATTTCAATATATAAATGTGTATACTGTGGCACTAAAAGCGTAAAATTATATCTCGAAGTATGTAATACAATAATCGTAATTCTTAACTAGATATTAAAACTGATTTTCTTTTCAAAAACTGTAATATTTATACTGAAGGACGAAATGCATGTTCAAAGTGAAATTATGAACAAGCAAAACATGTATTCAACAATTTATCATTAAAAATTTTAATTATATTTAAAAACAGCAAATAAATACATATTTACAAAATTGAAGTTAAAATGTTGCACATTCATAAAATTTTCGTTTTAAAAACATACTCTCTAAGAAGTATGGTGCGAAAATTTTTTATTTCCAAAAGGAAAATTTAAGCTAGCTAAAATAAATTAATTTACAATATAAAAATATAGTTAATTACATCATTACGGTACTAGTTTATTATATGTTCAAATTTCAAATAAAAATTCATGTCAATAAAAATAATAAGTGTTTCGTACAACTTTTTCACAGAAGACTTTATTCGGACAGGAAAGAAGATATTGAAACGCGTTTTGCCTGTCAAATTTCACTTCATGTTTTAAAATGTGCAAAAAAGAAGTATAAGTCTACCGAGAATAAAGGACAACATCGATCTGAGAGATATTTTGTTAGAAATTTGTGCCCCTTTGTATATTAACACTAACAAATAATTAATAATAAAACATTAAAACTAATCTGAATGTTGTAATGAATGAAGACGAGTCCAAATGATAAATAAGAATTAAGTGACTAGTGAATAAACGACCGACTTCTGTTAAATGGAAGATTGGATAATCGAGGTCCATGCGTCTCTATCTAAAATGTATCAAACTACACACAAATTTAATATTTTACAAATGAATCACAGTTTATAGGCAGAGAGTAAAATACGTACTACGCTGCTCTATATTCACACACCGATCGCGACCGCTTTAACATTTCAATTCACACCGCTATACATTTTAGACGTCGAGTAAACTTTACTCAGATCTGCAACAACCTCGATTTACTCGCACACATCGGGATACGGCTCAGTTGCCATAGATTTATACAACTTAAAAGAGTTGCTATTCAGTACAGCGTTGTATACCTCTGTTTACTTAATTATAACAAGATTAGTTTAACTATTGCGCCACTTCCCAAATATCAACATGAAACCTACTCGGCTACACGCTGGAAATAATACATTCAATCACATGGTCGTGTTGCTCAATTGCTCTTTATGTGTACTGCTTGTCCTCCTATGTTGTGTACATGTGCGGATACAAGTTTATTACGATAGGAATTATATTCAAAATAGCAAATCATCTTGGTTTCACTTGGATCCACACGCGTATAATATGTGTTATCTGAATGTTGTGTTATGTTATTTACATATTATGTTCCCAGAGTATTTTCACAACATACTGTATATAAACAATTGATGTTGTGTGAATACTCTAGAATTATTTGTAATAGTTATCAACACAGCAACTCACTATTTAAATACAAATGATTCTTTAACATAGAATTCTTGCAATCAATTAATAATTTATATTATCTATATGCACCACTATGTTGAATTTTGAAACAGCACCTAACATAGACTGAACTTTCAACAGAACTGATTGTTCACAGCAAAAAATCTGTAATAGAGTAAATTAATTTACTTATTTCATCTTGAAAAAAATTCAAAACTAGCAAATAAGCCCTTAATAACCGCGCCAAAATAAAAGCGCTGAGAAGCAAATCCAAATAACATTTCACTCACCTGTGGTGCTATGTGATTCTGTCGGGTTGTTGGAATTTACACTGTCTTCATTCGTTATTTTATCTGCAGGCATATCTAAACTCGTATTTGCATTCTTGAATGGATCAAGTTCACCTAAATCTAAGAGTGTATTGGTAACGTTATGTTCAATTCTGAAAGAGGAAGAATTACAATAGAATATTATTAGTTTCACAGCAAAAGTGATTAAATTTTCATTAAAATGCCAATTCGAACCAAATATCTCGTTAAGAATTTGCTTCAATAACGCCTCATTCACATAAACATTTAGTTTTAAGGTTTACGTTTAAATATGTTTAAAATCATGAAACTATACGAACATCCGCACTTTTCACTTTCTAGCACTAAATTTTGAATCCTCCAAATTTTAAGTTTATGTTTACCACTTACTATAGTCATTTGTCCAACTAGAGAGGAAAGCGCTTCTTTTTCCCACTCGAGCTCGAAGAGGCAATCGAGCGAGAGTGGAAAAATAGCTTTCTTCTCGTGTTAGAATCACATAACTAGAAGTTAGGTTAGGTTCTGCCATCTGTCAGAATGATGTTTAAAAACAATGAACGTTTCACTGCAGCCAATAGTTGGCCATACACGTACAGTTTTATCCGCAGACTTTTACCGCGGCGGTATAAGACCACATAATATATATATATATATATATATATATATATATATATATATATATATATATATATATATATATATATATATATATATATATATATATATATATATATATCCGTACGTTAATGGGAAGCACCGCGCCAGTTTTAAACCGGCACAGATTTGTCCAACGACTTGAACCGCGATCCTAAAATGCGCATCAAATCTTTTGCATTTTTAATTCAATATACGTTTATGAAGACCATATTGCTCTAAGAAAAATAAACCAAAACAGTAGAGCTATCAAATGGATCGTTTTCTTTAAATTTTTTTTACTATGTAACGTCATATGACTAAATATAAATTTTTTGTAAGAAGTAATTTTTCACCCAATTACTGCGTATTTGTCTATCAAAATTATCATGCATTATATTTCGTTAATACAACCAACTAGTGAAAACTGCCGGACTGTCTCTAAAACTTTTCGCCGATCTAAAAGTCCACAGTTCTGGCAGGTAAGCCAACAGTTTTTGCCCACTAACGCACGGTTTTACCCGTGGCGGATCTGGACTGTGAGGTTTGCCTGCAGTTTTCTTTACACTTTAATGGAGAGCAACAGTTTTGGTCCGTGGCGGTCCACACCCGCAGACTTGTCTGTGGCGGTTAAAAATTGTTTTCTCGGCATGTCGTGAAAAAAAGCTATTTTAAGTTCATTATGTAATAGAGCAAGATCCCAGGACCCCCAGACGTTACTTATTTTCTCAGAAACCAAATGTATGGGATTAAGTAGTGTAAGTATGTACTATGAGTGTATGCGTACCTGCAAGCTTGGGCCGACGGCCAATTAATAGATATCCGGTGCTAAAGGTAAGTCAAAATAGTATTCACATTTCTTCAAGTTTCAGTGCTGATTTTTACGTATGTTTTAGAGAATATAGTTAAAAATTAATAATCAATACTGCCAGACACTTTCCATCGACGGTAACTTTTACCAGACACTTTAAAGCACACGTTTGACATAATAGAATAACTGGCAGACATACATTTCAATAATCATAGTTGCTTGAAAACAAGCTAAGTCAATTATGTCAGTTAGGCCGGCGGTCTCACTGAACGAGTAGCATCAATCGTTTGCTGTCGAGTAAATTTCAAACACATGTATTGTAATGACGTACGTCGCACTGAACGATCGTTTTGTGTCGAGTGCGATCGAGCAGTTTGTTTTTCAAGCTGGTTTGATTTTTACTCGACGCTCGATGCTGCTCGATGCCTTCACGCATGCGTACATGTTTATAACCTTAAAATTTTGCTGACTATCTGTCATTCCAAATATATATTTAGTACAAATACGTAATTATCTAGATAATGACAGTAATAACACATAAAAACAATGGTAAATATCCACTTTAGATGTTTCAAAAATTCACAGAGTATAAGTTATGTTTTACGTAAAATGTTACCAAACGATCTATACAACTCGACCAGTGAGACCAGACCATCGATTTTTAAACGACACGACACGAATCGACGGTACATGACACGATACGACTCGATCAGTGAGACCGCTGCCTTATTCTATTATGTCAAACGTGTGCTTTAAAGTGTCTGGTAAAAGTTACCGCCGATGGAAAGTGTCTGGCAGTATTGATTATTAATTTGTAACTATATTCTCTAATACATACGTAAAAATCAGCACTGAAACTTGAAGAAATGTGAATACTATTTTGACTTACCTTTAGCACCGGATATCTATTAATTGGCCGTCGGCCCAAGCTTGCAGGTATGCATACTCATAGTACATACTTACACTACTTAATCCCATACATTTGGTTTCTGAGAAAATAAGTAACGTCTGGGGGTCCTGGGATCTTGGACTATAAATGCTATGTTTCTTAAACTTAAATATAAATGTAAACCTTCGCACTAAACGCTTATGAGGCTTAATACGCTAAAAAAAACAAGCCAAATGAAAAACACTTACAACGATTTATTCACTTTAGAAAAGTCTTCTGTATCTACTCCGTTTCGGTGACCATTGCTGTGATCTGACGCACCGTTTTCACCATTTTCTTTAGATATTACGGAAGCTTGACTTTTATTAAATGATCCATTAAATAATGCAGCCTCTTTTTCATTTACTTCTTGTTCATATGATTCAATTGTAGCTGTAGGTTTATTATTTACTTGATTATTCACTGTATCACTTTTATTCTCATCATTTGGAGGTTTTTCCGTGTTATCATCTTTTGGTTGATTATTTCCCGGGCTTCCTTTGCTGGCTCTAGTTCTTAACATGATGGCTTCTACTCGCTTCCGTCTTGCTTCACGTTCTTTTTCTTCTTGTTTTAATCTCTCTTGCATTTCAATTCGTTGTTTTTCCGATTCTTCCCGAGCCTTTCTCTCTTGTTCTTCTTTTTCTAATTTTTGTTTTAGTTCTTCTTCACGGCGCAGGCGCTCTTCTTCCTCACGTTTTTGCACTTCTGCAATTGCCTGCAATAAAAAAAACATTAGATTGCGCTCTCATTATGTTGCTAGAAATACAATCTCAGCCACAAAAATTTATTAAAAGAAATTGATACTGGATGAATAAACACGCGGAATAGATACATTAAATTAAACACAAATTCTAAAAGTGGAAAGATGGCAATTACAAGGTTTGTAAGATGAAAGAAGTCTGAAAAAGTTCAACTGTATCAAGAACTAATAAACAAACGGCGTATATATCTATCATTGTCATACTTGTCTAATAATATGGATTGAACAAGTTTGTCAAAAATTCATATTATTTCGATTAAGTTACGACATGCATAGTAAAGCGTCGCTCGTTCCACTCAACACTCTTACTGTAACGCAAGTTCAGTTATTATTATTGAATATGACAATAAGGCCGGAGCATAAATCTTACTGCGTACTGTTTCATGATGACCTTTTTCAGGCTTGTTTCATCTCAAAAACTATACGTGTTTCTGTTACCTGGTAGACTAGTCATTATTTCACAAATAAACTAAACATCGTAAACCAACAAACAAATTAATGTGTTTATTAGCAAACCAGCATTGCTTTTGATTACGACATTTCTATATATTCAATTAAATTTTGAACGATTACTGTGAGTACATGTCTTGTTTTTTTTTTTTAATAAATAAAAATTACCTGTGCAAGTCGTTCCTCCTCGGCATGGCGCTGTTGCTCAGCAAGAAGCCGTGCTTGTTCCTCTTCTTGTCTTTGGCGTTCTTGTTCAGCTTTGATTTCAGCTTCAATGCGCTGTCTTTCAGCCTCTGCTTGGCGTTCAGCTTCTTCTCTTGCAAGACGTCTTCTTTCTGCCAAAGCAGCTTTAGCCTCTTCTTCAGTGGTGATTCGAATCTTGGCGATCATCGAAGCTGTCATATCAGCGTTGTCTAATGGGTTATCTTCATTAGATTGTTGTGGTTCTTCGACTTTCGGAACGCTCTTGCTAGGGGTTGGTTTTTCTACTGGTGCTGGCTTTTCGGCTGGCTTTTCTACTGGTTTTTCTACTAGTTTTTCTACTGGTTGTGGCTGTTGATGTTCTTCTGTCGGTGGAATAGTGGCTGATGGAATTTCTGATGGCTGTTCTGGAACTGGTTTTGGTTCGGTTGCTGATGGAACTTCTGAAGTCTAAACACAAAAGAAAACAAATTATATCAATTTTTTTAAAGTAAACAAGGGAAAAATGAAATATGTGTTGCGAATTTAACTGCTCTATTTAAATGACGTTCTGGTTTACCCCACATCTCATCAATAATGAATGGAGATGACGTCATACTACGTACCAACAAAAATCAATTTAGTTTCTCAAATGACAGCGACTAACATGTATTGGTTTTTAGTTCTATTTAAAGCCTTGTTCATACACGGATTCTTTGAGGATTCTTCATACATACATATATATATATATATATATATATATATATATATATATATATATATATATATATATATCATGATTCTGAATCCTGAGAACAAAAAGCATGGTGAAAATAGTGGTGCAGCTATATTGAATCTTCAATGAGTCTTGAAAAAGAAGAATTTGTAACTCATTAATAGCTTTTAGGATTCAGACGCATGATAGAAACCATCAAAAAACAAAAAATAAAATGAAATTAACTGTCACCTTCTCAAGGCTGGTTTCCTTGATGTCTGCGCTGTTTTCCGCTGGCGGATGGGGAGCGGTCACTGGGGCTACAGAAGGAATCGAAGGGGCATCGGTACACGGCGACTGTAAGGGCGTGGCCTTGGGTGTAGCTTTAGGAGAAGTCTTGGACAGTTTAGACGGAGTTCTCTCCGGCGCAGATTTACCCACTGACGTCTTTCTGGAGCGGGGCAACGGCGGCTTCGTTTCGGATTTTCTATCGGACAAGGGGTTCTTGTTCGCATCATGCGTCACCCCCGTCACGGCTATACTAGCTGGACGGGGCTTCCTAGGCGCTGCGACTGGCCGTGATCGCATGTTCACGTTTGAAGATACACTACTTGTGCTTTGATGACTTAGAGAACTATCGGGTCTAGATGGACCTGTACGATATTGAGTTTTGTTAATTTTATAAATTGTTTTCTAGTATTGAACATTTCATTAGTTACAGGTCGCTTTACACCAAAACAGATCATGTAATTTGTCTTTCACCAAAGTAGTTTTGAATAGCAACAAGTTGTTGTTATTTATGAACATTTACAATTATCATTATTAGTTATGGTGCGACGAGATATTGCAGCAGAAGATTAGGAAAATAGTTTGGAAGGATAAGGATATTTAGAGCCAAGAGCCTTCACCTTAATCTACGAACCCTTAAATACTGTAAATTGTTAGTAACTACTAAATACAATATTAGTATACAAATAAACAATTAGAAGAAACCCTGTCGTATAACTTACTTGAGTAGTACGTTTTATTCTTGAAACGTACTATAACAATGAAATAAAACAACAATAAATGGTGCAATACGTAGAAATTGATTACTTACTTGTAAATATATGGTTGATGAACAAAGAGAACAGGAAAAGTCAGATATTAGTTGCATTAAAGCTAGGACTGCACGCAAATACTTAATTAAAACATTTTATGATATACGCACTACTGAACAAAATAATTTTACCCAGAGTGTACGCGGCACTAACACATGTGGCGGTGAATAAAAAACAAATACTTCATGTGTACAAGCAAACGACAGCGATCTAAAAAATAAAAATTGGTAAGTGTTGTTGTGCATCCCAGCTTTAGATTGACAACATCGAGCAAGCATTGGCAGCAACGTAAAGTAATACGGGTTACCTGTCCATCACCAGTAGAGAGGTTGACATTGTTAAGTACATACCTTCTGGTGATTCAACAGCACGTTTCCGTAAGAGAACAGCCCGAGTAGAACGCGGAGGAGGAACAGGAGCAGATGCAGCAGCAGCAACCGAGAGTTGGTGCATGCTGCGACTGTCGGCTTTCCGCAGAGGCCGCTGCGGAACGTGGACAAGTTGGGCTGACGGCGCGACCACGAGCCGGCCCGCCATGGCCAGGTGGCCCATGCTACGGCTCATGCTCTTTATGTTAGTGGTGGCAGTGGAGGAAATGGATGATGGTTTGTGCTGGTGTTGCTGGTGTTCCAGAACAGCGGGGAGGTCGGCAGTGGACACGGGACGTTTACGCGGTTTCGCCAACTGGTCCAACCGGGACAGAGAGTATGTCCTACCTGGAGACTTTGTGAACGGTTTCCGCGATGGTGTGGACGTCAAGTCGCGTGTCGGGATCGTCGGCATCAGGTCGGTTCGGCGGCGACCTACGTGACCGCTCGCGCAACCCGCGGGAATCGTCTCACCTAACACACAACCAACTCAAAACTAAACCTAATACCACCTACTACACAACACAACATAACCTAAACAACACAACAACGTTCACTGCAATCTTATTAAGACTCATTCACAATACGAAATTAGTACTTATAGTCAGTCGGTATAATTAACGTTAGTGATTTGACATGCAGTCCACTTATAGCGTTCACAATCATGAAGTTAGCTTCACGTTGCGCAAGGATCTGCAAACTTCAAATCTGTAGTTTTATCTAGAATGAGAATTAATTATTACGTACAATGTCTAAGATTATATTAATATTTTTAAATTCAGGGTCATCTTTGCCATAGAGGCGTTTACAATTTCCTTAAAATTCGTAAATTTAAGATCAGTTTTTGCAAGAAGCAAATTTTTGAAACCACTGGATCGTTGATTGTACAATGGGTATTTGATTAAGTACGAATGGAATAAAATTAATTATTGTACAATAGCAAGAATAGTAAATTTATGAAATTTACTTTGAAAACATTGACCCAAACCAGTATTATTAAAACAAATTGGTAATTTTGAGAAAATTCTTTCAGATTCGTGATAAGTGAGTTGAACACTATATGCCATTAAATTTGTGTATCACCCAGCGAACAAACTGACGCTATTTTCAAACTAGTTTGTTTTACTAGGCTTATTAAAACATTAATTTTTGTAATTGTGAACGACAATATTCAAAACTAGCTAATCAACTATAACTACCAACTATACCTACTAACTATAACTACTAATTTCGTATTGTGAATGAGGCTTTAGTCTCGTATCATAAATCGATACCACTATCTATCTAACCCGATAAAAAATGTTAGACTAATATTTAACTTATGAAACCTTATTATTCTGTACGTGTAATATAAAAAAAAGCTACAGCTTAATACCTAAAAGCGCATCACACACAACAAAACATTGAAAACCATGCGACAGCAATAATTTGAAAAGTGTAATTTGTATGCAAGTGTGAAAACGCATACATACTAAAAACAAATAAAATAAATGCGAAACTAAAAGCTCAAAAAAGCAACAGGATTCTAACTAATAAAAAATATACTTGAATATAATAAGATTGACATAATTAGTTAGAATCCCTGGCCTCAGTGACAGGAAAAACGAGATAACATTCAATAGACGAAGAGTAAGAAGTAGAAAGACAGTGACAGTAGTTGAATACTAAGTACCGAGATGTGAAGACAAACTCCTAGATGTTGAAAGTGCAGAACCAGCTGGATTATAATTATTTGTTTGAGGGCTACAAGAGGGACTGTTAACAGGACCAGAGGAATCGGGGCTACATAATTCACCCCAATGAAATACCTCATACATTGAAGTTGACATTCGCATATCTGCAAAAGATAACAAACCAAACTACAGGTTTATTGGCTCAGCTTACTCCAACTTGCAATATTCAATATTTATGTTATACTCTTCTGTGTTCATATTATTCAATTTAGTAATAACAAATTTAAATTTACAAAACTATGGATTTCAAATAAAATTATAATTGTTATACTTTTTCGTATTTCCTCATTCTACTATACAGGGATTATGTAAGTATACTGCTGCAAAAGGAGAAAAGCAGCAGTAATTCACTGTTGTTTCATTTCTGCAGTGTTTCGTTAAGGAGGTTGCAGTGGCGTACCTAGACATTATCCTTGGTGGGCGGATATGAAAATAAAAATATTTTTGATAATGTAAAACAAAATTCGCGGAGCGCGCGTTGGCTGATATTGCAATTCGTTCAGTTGCGGTGATAAATTTTTACAATAATTACTAATTCACTAATCAATGACATGCTTACATTTTTTTAAATAACTTGCAAATGATTTATAAAAAGTACACAAAATCTTCACGAACTTATTTTTAAAGGTTTGTAGGAAATATTAATACAAGTTCTATGAATTTTTCATCATTTTATCACACAGTTAATGCGCGCTATTTCTTAAGTCGTTAACACGGTGCTAATACCGGACAACAAACAAAATAAGTGATATTGCTCGGAAAACAAATTATTATTAATTACAATATAAGCTGAAAACAAAAAATGTCGAAAATATATCAGAATTATAAATTGACCTCAATTTTTTAGTGTAGTAACAATAAAGTAAGGAAAAACTAATTTATTAAAAATTTAACACGAAATTTTAACAGATGTTTAAATCAACCCACGTGCTTCGTCATTAATTAAACGCATATTAGCATATTCAACAAAAGTTATTTTTCCTGCATCCATCCTATCAAATATTCAATAACCAATAAACTAACAGATTCTTGAGACGCCACTGCTTTAAAAAATTACAATTTATTGACTATTGCACTGAAAATAAAATATACCCCGCTTGATTTAAATTTTTTAATGAATGCGATTGGTTCATTTAGGTAATAATTTTTTGCGGATTAATGGAACCACTCAGGAGGATACAAAATATTCAAATATTGTATGATACTCCTTGAGTTTTCCTTATTCACCATGTAATCGTTTCCGGTTATACTTACATAACACCCTGTATTTACTTATTCGCATAAAATAAGAATTTAAATATTGTTCTGAGGTGCGGATGCCTTACAGATGACTGTGAGCTGTCGGTATATAAATAGATTTATTTCGCAAAAGGAAACATAATCAATTTAGTTAATGAAGTCACTCTACTACGACGCAAAGAATAATGACTATTAATCACCTAATTACAATGACTTATTACTCAGTTTCAATTGTTGCTCTTGCATATTCAATCTGATTTAACAGTCTAATTGGGCATCTCTGTAACAGTGCTGCAAACAGGATTGAAATTTAACGTACGACTATTCAGAGATTAATAGGCTCGTAAAATGAGACAGTCTACAGCCTTTTTCAAACTGCGGAAACTACAGATTATGTATTTAATTTAATGCGCAATAAACTAAAATAATGATAATATATTTTAATACTAAAGTTTGAAGTGTAATCTTCGTAAATACTTTGTAATAGGCCACTGAAAAATTTTGTAATTGGTGTTGGTTTCATTACAAATTTTTTTTGAATTTTAAGATAAATACATCACAATTTCTTTCAAAAATTTTATGCGCCAGTACATTTCTTTTCAGTAATTTTATTTCTAGATGCACATAAAGCATTTAGTTTAAGGTTTACATTTTATGTTTACGTTTAAGAAAGTTTAAAAACATCTAACTAAATACGATCATTCACAGTGCTTAAAAGTGGGACGTCATTTTAGGTTGAATATGAAGCTGAAAATTTGCACACTGCTTGTTCTATTTGATGTCCTGAACAATATACCTACTAAAAGTCCCAGACGCTTCGCCTTCCGCGTTCTTTGTTTTAGTGGTTGCGTACGTTTTTATTGTCGTAAATGGGAACATTACGAGAAACTATTAGGTATGAAATTGTAGAGAAAAATATTACCTTTAAAAACATTGTTATCAATTTTCATACAACTATAATCGTAAAAATATATTTTGAAAATATGTATTTATTTTAATCATCACGGAAAAATGGACATCGTTGGCAGTTTGCAGCATTCGATTTCTAGAACAATTTTCTATTAGGAACGTTTATTTTCAAAAATTTGGAGCTCTATTTTCAGACAGTTAAAATATTTTCTCCGAGAGAAGAATTTTTTTTCTAAATTTTATGTTTAGTCAACTGTACCAACTTCTAAACGGTTAAAGATATTGACTTCCGGTTTCCAAGATTAGTTTTTTAAACATTTTTCTATAAGAAACATTATTTTAAATATTTTGAAAGCTATTTCTTGAAGCAAAAATTTAAAGATTTTTTCCGATCAAAATATAGAAATAATGGTATTTTTCTTTAAAATTTTGTGCTTAACCAACTGTAACTTCTTAACGGATTGAATATCGAATTTCAGTTTAAAGCATTCGATTTCCTGAACATTTTTTTTATCAGAAATATATTTCAATAATCCAAAGAATCTTTAGTTACGTTGAAACGTTAAGATTTTCTTCGAGAAAAATATAAAATTTCTTATAATTAAAAACCATTGTGTTTAATCGACTGCAACTTTTGAACGCATTAAAATATGGATTTCGACTGCATGCATTCGACTCCTTTGACATTTTTCTATTAGCTACATATTTATTTATCATAATCGCCACTTTGATTAAAATTTTTTTTCGTAATATTCCCATTTACGAGATAAACAAGAAAAACGTATGCAACCCCCAAAAATTACCCCGAAAACAAGGGACATCAAATAGAACATATGTACACATTTTCAGCGACACACAAATTAGTGCAAGGTTTAGGCGAAATTTTGTCTAAAATGTCTGGGCTATTATATGTATTTAAACTTTCTTAAACGTAAACATAAATGTAAACCTAAAAACTAAATGCTTATGTGAATGAGGCTTAAGTGAATGTACTGATTATTAAACAAAGCTCTATTATTCGTTGTTGTGACAACTCGACAAATCAATACTAAGAAGTTCAAAGAACGCTGAAATAAAATATTTATTGTTGCTGTGATCAATGGAATAATAAACGAAAGCGATAAATTGGCGTAAACTGAACCAAATTATCTGTCACAATCATTCGTTTTACATTCATTCTGTCACTCAGTGATATTGCAGTGATGTGTCATAGTGAACAGCTCTACTTCGTATAATACCGATAGGCAGTTGGAGTAGTCCTGGATACCTTGGTCAAAATAAATGTCTCCAAAAGCAAAGTGAGCCACATAAAGATAACTGCCTGCTGTACGAGTTGTACAAAATCGTAATAATTAAAACAAAGAGAACATTACATGCCAAGAACGATGTTGGATCCATTTGCTCATTGGAAACCGAACAACTCAGAATGTATCTGAATGGGGTCGTTTACCACATTTTTAATTTTTTTAATGAATCTTCAGGTATTAATGTAGCTAAATATATATTTGAAAACATAATTTTTAATGTCACTCTGTTAAAAACACCTCAATTTCGCGACGAAAAACATTTTCGTGTGATGCTGCCAAAGGTCCGCCTTTTGCTGACATTGTATAATCTGTCAAACGCAAATAAAGCGGCGTGGATCAAGCGTGGCTTCATCTGGTTGCTTACTTATTAGTCAAACTGGTTACACTGGTTGCCGCTGTTTCTTATTATAAAAATATAACACAACCATAGTTTTTAAAATACCTTCTACTAACTCTCACGATGTCAGTTGACAGAATAACAGCTATGAACTTAGTTGAAAGACGAAACATAATTTTATTTCAAAAAAATTCAATAGATGGCTCATTTTTATTATCACACACATTTATTTTATTCAAAAACCGTGTTTTTTTGCACGTGTTAAAGTTACACACCTTCATGTTATATTAAATTAGAAATTTCTACAATTGAATCTCATAATTATTACTGGACGCTCTATCTGTTCAAACTAGACATAAATCGCTATATTTTAGTAGAACCTTCTAGCCATAAGGACACTTTATCTAGAAGATTTTTGCTTATAACTTGAAATGACATGGACATGACACGTCATTTCACCTGAGTAAACGATCCCATTATTGTAACTTCAGTAGCCAATATGGAAATAAATCCAAATCCTTGTGACAAACGTTGCCGAACAGCAAGTTAAAGAGTTCTTACCTTCAGCATTGCTTCTGTCGAGTCCTCCTGCAGAAGTGGCGCGTTTCTTGCTGCCGTCCAGCTCGCGTTCCGACGACCTCCTGGTGAGCGGGACCGCGGCGAACATGATGTTGGTGGTGGAGGTGGCGCGGCGATGTCCCCAGAAGCTGCCTCCGGTGTCCGCGGGCTCCAGCATCCGAGGTGTGGATGAGCCAAACGCAAACGTGCCCGAGCTGCGCTCATTGCGTCTCTTCGTTTCGAAGCGAGCTTCCCGTTCCATGTTCTTCTTCAGGATGGACTCACGTCGGTCGCGTTCGGCTTCGTTGATTAGTCTTTTTCTTTCGCCAACCTTGAAGTATAAAGTATGTAATAACTGTGTTTTTACACATTTCTCCACAAAACAAAAATATTGTCATTTAAGAGTCAGTTTTCTGAGTATATGGATGTATTTGTATACAATAAAGTTCTACACAGGTAAATGCAATACAAAAAGATGCAAATCAGAAAATTTCATAAATAATAATAAAATACATGCATCAACAGATTCATTCTAAATTTCGAATTTTAGATTTAACATACGTGCAAACATAGGAAGATGCAAATCTAGATAAGTTATAGTCAAAAGGGGTGGCCATTCAACACCAGAAAATATATTTCTAGAATATTATTAAACATGAAAATGCATGCACAAGAATTTATTTATACGTAATAAAATATCTGCATTAAAACATTCATTCACAGGAAAATGCAAATCTAGAATTTTAGATTTTATTTGCAAATCTAGAAAAATTATGCCTAGTCAAAAACGAGTATGTGGGACTCAAGAATGGTATTTAGTTCAGTTATGACTTTTCTAGATTTGCATCTTATGGTGTTGCATTTTCCAGTAGGTATATGAACATTCTAGAATATTATTTTCTGGTGTTGAATCCATTCCAACTTTGGGTATATACAAGATCCGTCTCATTGAAGTTGACAGTTGACCCAGACGTAAAAGTGGTTTTTTGTTGTACAAAAGTTTAGATAAAAATCAAAATACAAGTATAATGTACTGTATCTTATATTTATTGAAAACTGCAATACATTTTACACAATCTCAAATAAAAGCAACAGTCGAAACTTTATGGAACCGAATAAAAAAAAATTGAAACATCGTCAAAGAATTGTGACACAGACTAGAATATTTGAGATTTTTCTCCAGAAAAGTATGTTTAGAACTTGTAGATACTATGCCACAATGTATTGAAACAGTTGTAAAAATAAAGGTGGAGTTACACAGGGCTAAAGTCGTTTAGATTAGATGAAATTCAAATTATTTTTTTATTCGGTTTCGACTGTTGATTTTATTTGACATTGTGTAAAATGCAGTGATGGGTTCGGGTAAGGTAATTTATTTTTTGGTAAAGTTACCATAATAAGTTACCGTAAAGTTACCGGTAAGTAACTTTAAAAAAAATTAATTATTTGAAAAACGAATTCTTCGTCGAAAGAACATTAATTTGATACCAAATATGTTATATTTAATATATTTATTTCATTTAATTCAAACAATTAAATAAAACGTTTTTTCATTTTTGTCGTATTGTTTTCGTATAATTTTTTGCAAAAAATAGTGTCTCCGTACCTCTTATTTTTTATGGAAATTATGTTTGTAATATCTCGACATAAGGGAGTATTTTTCCACATGTTTATTGTATTTTACAGCACAACAAAATAAATAAGTTATTATTTTTAAGGTTAAGAATGGCGCAAAATTTAAAAAATGGTAACTTTGGTAAGTTACCGGTAATTTATTTATTTTACCTTACTGATAAATTACCAAATTTCGGTAACTTACCAGCGGTAACTTTACCAGTGCCCATCACTGGTAAAATGTATTATAGTTTTCAATAAATATAAGATACAGTACATTATACTTGTATTTTAATTTTTATTTAAACCTTTGTACAACATAAAACTACTTTTTTACGTCTGGGTCAACTTCAATGAGACGGAGCTCGTACGTTAAGGGTATAAATATATGCTGATTACGAATCCAAAATTTAATTTTAGCTTATCTCAAGAGAACAGTTCTCGTGCTACTAGATTCATATGCACTTATATTAAACATAAATATTTAAAAATCTAATTAATGTTGTATACGAGTAAATTAATCTCATTTTATTTAAATGGTAATTTAAGTTATTTCTAATTGATAATTATGCAAAGTAAACTTCCCTTAATTATTCGAATTTTTGAAAAATTATTTTTTATCCGTAATTGGCATATAGGCATATCAAACTGTTACCGTTATCGTATGTACTCGAAGTAATTTCATGCTTCTTTATGCATCTGTTACGTAATTTCGTGGGTACTACTGGTAATTTATATCTTGTTTGGTGTACAAATTAGGCTGATATATGTGGTGTCGTGATTGGAAAGCCAATAACTGTATTCCACAGTAAAATGTCATCTTCAATGTGCAATAAACAAAATACCACCAAGTATGAAATAAAATATGTGATGTATTTGCGGTTGTAATGAAATGTGTGTAGTAATATAATAACATTTATGTTTTGCAGAGAGACAAAAGAGAAATAATTTACATTTACCTGCTGCCGCCTGTCGCTGTCGCGCAGTCTAAGCTCTTCGATTCGTTTCCTTCTTTCCTCCTCTTTCATTTCTCGAAACCGCTGTGCAGCCAGTGCCTGTGCTTTGAGTTCTTCTAACTTTCTTTGGCGTTCCTCATTTTGCTTTTCCCTGAGCATTTTCAAGCGATATTCTCTTTCTTCAGAACTCTCACTTCGAGCTAAAAGAAAACAATCATGTTAGTACATTTACCACACGAAAACGGGAAACGTCAAAACATCAAAAGTAAAACGACACAACGAAACGGACTACATAACATACATGAGTTAGAGGCCACGTCATGAAAACAATAACGGAATCGTACAGTATTTTTTATGTAGAATTTTTGCTTCGATGGGTATTACAACATAACTGTAACATAAAATTAATTTTGCATAAAGTTATTATAGTTATGCATTCATATATCAATTACATGTTGCAGAACTTATTATTCCACGTTCAGACTAAATATTTTTGCATAAAGTAATTCACAATAAGCTATTTCTTATACGTTCTGTGGTTCTCTTCACACAGAATGTTCCAATACTCCACGGAAAAAATTAAATAGCAATACTTAACAACTAATCACGAAATATAATATAAACACAGGAATGGACACTCCGTATTTTAGGGTGGTTTATAATGGATGTAACTGTTGACTTCTTCTGAGTTCTGTTAACATGAGTTATAGGTATTTCTATTCTAATTCTAATTTGAACTAAACTTTATACTAAAGTATGCATATTTCTACGTTATTATATAAAGTTTTAAATTTTTAAGTTTATTTGTGTAGAAATAACAACAATTTCTAGCAAAAATGAGCTATGATTTCGACACATTTTTAGAAACTATTAACTTCAATGACGTCTACTGTCAATATATCATCCAAAAAAATTAATATTTTGGTATAGGACAGTCATAAGATTTGCCATTTTTTTTAAATGTTTACATTTTGTTTGTAATAATTAAATAAGTGAACATATAAAATCTTGGTTACTGGTAATCTTATAAGATTCAAATTCAAGTTAACGATGCCTTATATAATTTAAAAAATAATTGTTAATCGTTTTTATTTTAAAATTATTATTTGAATTTTAATAATTTTTTCTGGAAAAGTAAAACCAAGAGGAACCATAAATTTCAGAAACAAATTTATCAAAATTCAAGTAATAATTTTCAAATAAAAATAATAAACAAATCTTTTTTATAATTAACCATCATTAACCTGAATTTGAATCATATAAGATTACCAGTAACCAAGATCTGACATGTTCACTTATTTGATTATTATAAACATTTCAAAAAATTTACGTTAACAATTAACTTAACAAAGCTTATGGCTACACTATACCAAAATATTGAATTAACAGTTTCAAAAAAATTGACAAAATCGTAGCTTATTTTTGCTATAAAATGATGTTATTTCTACACAAATAAATTTAAAAATTTGTAACTTTATATAAGAACGTAGAAAAGTGCAAACTTTAGTATAAAGTTTTGTTCAATTTTTTTGGATAATTTTTTAACAAGTTATTCATCTTTAAACCCAACTGACTATAAATCCGATAGTAGTGTCCACTCCTGTCATTATTATACTTCGTATTTATTTTCCTGAAATTTTGAAACACCTGTAAAAGAAAAGTAGATGATAAATAATAAAATGACTGCAATATTTCAGAAGAGGAAATTATAATTTTATAATGTCGTGACATAAAAATAATAAATGGCGAGTCCGCCCATTGAATATGCACCTACTCTTAACCTACTAAATAAAGTATACCGGAAAAAAGTAATAAAATTCAGAAGCTAAAACTAAATTTAATGGATCATTTCAGGATATTTTCATATGGTTATCTCACGCAAAAAACAACAATGAGAAACATTAGTTTTATTAATAATATACAAGCATCATACCAGAAAATACATTTTGGTTAATAATTATATTTTCGTGCAGCACACTCTTTACCTGTACCCGACTCGTCTTGAGGGCCTATGCAGGCAAACCAATGTAAAGTTGCACCTAAAATTGTCATGGGTACCATGACACATTATGTTTAATAAACTTTATGTTTCTCTTATTTAAGCAGGATGGGAGCTGATCTTAATTAGTGACTGGATCTCTAGCAATGAATACTTACTTTTCTGTGCAGAATATGGACGGTTATGTTTCACATTGGATTCTATTGCGCCGGCTGAAAATAATAAAATTACATTAATTATATCATTAAATAATTAATAGTTCTACTAATTATATAACAACATTCTAACAGAAAAGAAATCAAATTAATCCCGTGATCAAAACAAGTGCTACATTTAAATACCTCTAAACAGTTTGATAGTTAGTTCCCAAAGTCAATTCAAACTTATTTAAAGACATTTATGCCCCATTCACAGAAGCATTTATTTTTAAGGTTTACATTAAGAAAGTTTGAATACATTTAACTAAATACGAGCATTCAGTGCTTTAAAGTAGGACGTGAGAATGCTCGCATTTTGTTATATGAATTTAAACTTTCTTAAACGTACTAACCGTACATGTATGTAAACCTTAAAACTAAATGCTTAGCTGAAGGAGGCTTTAAGCTTAACTAATTTATTGGTATAAAGCCTCATTCGCATAAGCATTTAGTTTTAAAGGTTTACATTTAAGTTTACGTTTAAGAAAGTTTAAATTCATATAACTAAATACGAACATTCACACTTTTCACTTTGAAGCACTATGAATGCTCAGATTTAGTTACATGTATGTGTTACCGTCAAAACCAGAACCAAACCCCAGTTTTGAATAGTCAATACGCGAAGTTAAGTTAGGTTAGGTTCGGTTAATTTGTACAAATAGCCTTAATTTTTTCGAATTTTTACTAGTTAAAAGTAAAACATATACAAAGTTTCTTAAACGTAAACATAAATGTAACACTTAAAACTAAATGTTTATGTGAATGTAGTTTAAAAGTAATGTCTCTGACCCACTGAAATATAGTAATATTATTATTACTATATTTCAGTGCTCTGACCATTTCAATTATTCAAATTTAAATCAGAATTTATAATAGTGGTTACTGAACTACGTGTTTTAATTTTGTTCAACATGAGTAGGTAGTCCACCTATTGTCTACCATTTTCCAATCAAAATCTAATCTATCAGATATGTGTTAGTCATAAATACCTGCACGATGAGTTAGGAAGCAATATAGCAAGTGAGAAAGCAAATACTACAAATATTTTAGTACAGTAGTTGTCATTCAATGTTATTCCCAAGAACTATGTTAACAAGCAATTAGAAGCTTTATTATATTTTCTTACATAATTAAATTGCACTTACCATATATTTTTTATTAATTGATTCCAAAATTATTACAGCAACAATAAATTTGTGTCACCTAACAAATTATCTAATTTCTAGATAGATACGACAATCTAATTGACAAATTTAAAACGGAAGGAATTTTAATGAGTACTTGTGGAAACACTATAAAATAACAATAATAAAGATGATCAGACAATCAGTGTCAAATGTGTTAGACAACTCATTTTGTATTTGCGTTGTCGAGAAAATTACGAGAAAAATAATTATGACGACAATCGAACGGTGATGTAACAGTTACGAGTAAAGTTCAGCAGTTGAGAAGAAATAATAATAATTTTACGCTTTTTAAATAATACCTTATTGTTGAAAGAAAGTGTTAAACAAACTTTTCTATTTTAAAATTAGCAAAACACTAAATTCCAACATTCTAAGGAACTAGTTCATTTCAACTGTCAATTAATAAGATAAAATACTTGATAACAAATGTCAAGATAAAAACCTATATATAAACTTTTATTAGATGACGTATATCTGAGATAAATTTAATAAATAACTCTATTACTATACAGGGGAGAGAGAGGTACATTAACACACGGGGCAAACTGATACAGAAATTTTGCGCTGGAATAATTATTATTAATAGAGAGTTTTGTCATTGAAGGCACTAACAAAATGTACCTGCATTAAAAATTTCAAATCAGATGCAGTTGTTTTTCGGCGTTATCGTAATTATTAAGAAATAATGTAATGCAATTTATTAAACAATAGTAAAGTATATATTTTCATTTTTCATATAATTTGTTTTTAAAATTGGATTTAAGGCAATTTAAAAATTATAATTATTGTTAATTTAAATACAAACAATAAGACAGAAATTTGAAGTTTAAGACTGTATATTAAAATCTCTACCAAAAAAGCCGCGTGGTCATTACAAAAAAATTCAAAATCGTATCAATGTACCTCTCTCTCCCCTAGTTCGAAAATTTACGAATGTCAAAACTTTGCGATTTATTTTTAAGTGTTTCCTGTTGAACGCTCCAACAACACAAATTTCTAGCATTCCGTTTCTATTTCCTGTATAGCGAATAAATCTACAAATAGACGATTATTCCATCGATTCAATTGTGTACATCAACATTACTATTTGGCTACTTTGTTCACAAAATCCGCTGTTCCAGATCTTTCCGAGTAATATTTGTAATTATGCCACTGGACCCATTTGTTACAAAAATCTATTCAATGTTATCAAATTCGAAAGTAACAAAATATTTAGAAAAAATGTTATACAATAATAATTACTCTTTGTAAAATTACAACTGCCTTGAGAATGCAACCTCTTCTATTTTCTTATTACATGCTTATGATTTAATTATCAAGTAATTTACTGTAGTAAAAAATTGACCTTCGGTGCTAATGTCCATATCAGTATTTATCATTCAAGCACCAAAGAATAACTAGAAATGTAACAGTTTTGTCCTTATTGCACAAAAAACAAAGTACCGCTATCACCTAGTAGGGCCCATACTTACTAGGTCAAAGTAACAAAAAACTTCTTTGGAATTTACTACTAATAAAAATTACACGTAATTATAGAAAGAAAAATGGGACTTAACCCACTGAACGACCAACAAAACACAGATTTTTATCATGTCATGTCTAGTCCACGCACACTACATTAATAAACAAATAATAAACACGTACTGTCATCTGTTTAGTTTATAAATTAAATTATGACTAATTTGTTTTAATTTTAGATAAAAACATTTACTAATTGTTTTATAAAACATATATTACGGTGGCACCCTTACCGATATAGATATTTTATCGTATGTGCGGTTATCAGCCGTCAGCTCACGGGTACACATGGTTGTCAGTATCAGTTCGAATTTTAAAAAAAATTGAATTAAATTTTGGAAAATAACATCTTTATGTAACAAAATAGAAGTAGATTTGAAATTAAGGTACCTATTCGTCTACCCCAAAATTTATTATATATAGTTATAATTGAAATATATGATGCTTTTACATATGAGTGTATTAACAAAGGATTTCTTAATGCCTCTAGTTTTTTTTTAATTTTTTGTCTTTCACCTAGGATTTTGAAGTAAAAAATATTTAAAAATGACGTTTTTTTATCATTATTTGATACGATTTGATATGATTTTTTTCGGTCATTATAAATGGAAAGAAAAATTTAAAAAGCAAGAAGCCTGCAGCTAACCTTACTTTTTCGAATAATTTTTGTATTACTTAATTTCTTTAAAAAATACATAAGTTATTATGGGAATACTGAGCCATGTTTACAGTATTTTTCAACTTCAAAATGACATTGCATAGCTTTAGGACACGACAAAGTACGAGTTACTAAAATCACAAAATGATTATTTGTAACATGCTTTTTTGCTTTGAATTTGATAGCAAGAAATGCGCCTTAAGACGCTATACTTGTAAATTCCGAAAATTAACAACTTGGCCGATTCTGGCTGTATTATAAAAAATTTCAAATTGAAATTTAATATGAAGAATCATGACTCATTAGTAAATCAATAATTGCGAATTATTAATTGCTGCGATATCAATTAACAAAACTTGGAGTTAATTTTAATCATTTAATAATCCATATTATACGTTGGTTAATGCACAAAAATAAAAATTTTTTTTTGAAATCGATAATATACATTAGTCGGGAGACGGGTATAGAGATTTTTTAAACAGTTAACCCATTGACTGTAATAATTTATGTAAAACTCGCATTTTTAGTAATTTTTAGAAATTATTTAACAAAATACGGCAAGGTTTTTTTGTAAATTTCATTCTATAGCCATGTAAGCACAACTTATTAAGTATCATTGTAAAATATGAGGTCATCGATTTCAAAACCAAAGTCACAAAATGATTTATTGTAACATGCTTTTGTCTTTGCATTTGATAGCAAGAGATGGGCCTTAAGACGTAAGTATACCCTAAAATTTTACAGCGTTACATATTAGGTGTACGCCTTCCACGTTTACTTTAATTATAATTGAAATATATGATGCTTTATATGAGTGTATTAAGGAAGGATGTCTTAATGCCTTTATATTTTTACTTTTTGTCTTTGACCTAGGAATTTGAAGTAAAAAAAAAATGACGCTTTTTGTCATTATTTGACATGGTCACTATAAATAGTATAAATGAAAAGAAAAAGCAAGAAGCCTGCAGCTAACCTTTCTATTTTGAATATTTTTTGTTTTACTTAAGTTCTTTAAAAAATACAGACGTTACTGGAACTATGATTACAATATTTTTCAACTTCAAAATGACATTGCATAGATAGGATGCGGCAAAGTTCGAGTTTCGGGCAGCCGTAGTATTAAAGAAGAGAGTGAAATAGAAAAAAAGTAATATCGAGAGTATTCTAGGAATTCGAAAAAAGGTAGTCAAGCCCCTTAATGTTAAAAATGTGTAGAATTTGAGGGTGGGCGACGTATTTAAACGCTTTCTGAAGAAGGCCGACCCGATAAATTTAAAAATAAACAGTGCGTTCTCCCAAATAATTTCATTTTAAAATCAGATACCACACACCACGCCTGTCAAATCTCCCACAAGTAAAATTAAAAATAACACTACTTACCAATACATAACAAGAAAATCAAAACTATCACAATATATTCCACGTTATAAATGTCTAAAAACATTTAAAACAATAACCGCAACACTAATAACTTAAGAGGCACATAGCTTCCCTTGCGAACTGTGTTTAGTTACTAACATCATTACGATGGTCATATTGATGGCTCAAAGAGTACTACACTTATGCTGCCAGGCGTGACAAATGGTTCACATACAAAATTACTGAGCTTCTTCGCTTCAGTGAAAAACAGTAAGTGTTGAATGTTTATTTAGCAGATACTTCCTTAAATAATTAATTTTTCACATAAAAACGGATCTTTGGCATATTTTACAGGTTACCGAACGTGCGTTAGACCTGTTTGCATAACCAGACATGGACGAAATCATTCGGCCACTAACCTTGAAACTACCAGCAAACTCTAATTCAACATTTTAACCCTTTCTTTAACCTTCGGATGACCAAGCTTTTTGTAGTAGATAGACGACCAAGAGAGGTAAATACTGACTCCATTTATTTTGACTAATTAAAATTCTGGCAATAACTTTTTAGAATTTATTTTTATACCAGAACGTAAAGTACATGCAGATAACAAAAAAAAGTTTAGTTGATGAGTAACAAAAGTAATATAAACAGAATAAAACTTTTCTTGGTCTATTGTCTATTTGTACAAGAAATTTTTTTTATGAAGTAATATGAGAATATACATAAAAAGATTCAGCAAAAAAAACGGCTTATAAAATATTTATATTTACAGTTATATTCAACAAAAACTAAAATTTACCCCGCTTGTTCATCCGAAGGTTAAGGAGGTTGGTGATCATTATCAAAATGACGATGAGAGGCTGAAATTTATACAGTGCCCCTATTACACTATTGTGATTCTAAAAAAAACGGAATGTTGAAATTACGCTCGTTTTTTATTTTATTTTTTAATGGTAACCAACTTAACTCCCAATTATAAGATGGTAGATGTTATTATAGTGGAATCCAACCACCCGGACCAAGTAGTATTATTGTCGGTTGTGCTGGTAATCGAACGGGGACCGCTAGCATGCTAGGCGGACTCTCTACCGCTGAACTAAGCACTGTTCTGGTTTTGGACTAAATTGAACAAATTTCTATAAAAATTAAAAAATGTGTGAAGTTGCGCAATTATTTATTTAAATACTGTGGACACAATAACAATTTATTTCAATTGCGATAATTTATGGAAAAACATTTCGGGAATATTATATAAAATATATAAAACTTGCGGCTCATTATTATTGTTTTGGCAAAATGAAATATGGTTATGTATGAAATAAATTTCTTGGTATTGATTGTTGTACGAACACAACAAGCATGATCCATTTCTACAGGCACGTATAATTCATAAATCGTTTTATTACAACAACAATAGTTATTATGATTTTTGCCAGTGTGTGCAGTGTGCAAAATTTCTTTTCGTTTGATAAATTTATTGCAGAAACTAACCTGAATTCATAATTTCGAATATGAAAGTTAAACAACTGGCAAAGCGGTGACTCGTGTTGTTCTAAGAGAAAGATATAAATACCCACGTAGTTTTGACACTAGCGTTCAACGAATGTCATTACTACTCCGAATTAGACGTGTTTTATTTCTTTTTACAGGAGAAAATAGTTTCGAAACTTGGCGCATCTACATACGAACAAAAAGATACAACTATAAGCCAGGGTTGGCCTGATTTAAATCAATTTATTTAAATCATGATTTAAATCAAGTGATTTTTTAAATAAAAATAATTGATTTAATCCAAAAAAGGAATTATTTTTTATTACGAATGTGGGATATTATTTTTTAAGGCACTGACCGAGGAAAATAACCACGCGAATAATAATTAAAAAATGATTATTTAAATTAAAAATAAAATACAAATCTAACAAACATGTTCTTAATTATTGTTAATACATCAGCCATTTTTATGTTTATATGACTGTTTTGCACAAAAAAATATTCCTATTGTATATTAAATTATCTAAATAATGACATTGTATCAATTTTTTCCAAGTTTTCACAAGAATTTAAAAAAATCAAATTAATCATGATTTTTTTGATTTATTCAAACAAATCAATGATTTTTGATTAATTTTTAAAAATCACGATTTTTACCAACCCTGCATTAGAATACACCATACTCAAATAGAATTTTTAATCTCTTAAAGACGAATAGAATAATAGTATATTATATATCACGTTTTATAAACGTCATTTTAGTCACGAGTTTTTTTAGAAAAAAAAGTATCTAGAGAGTTTATAAACGAGTCACATACATACATACGACAACAAATTACAAAGCATAAATTCATAAATATGTAATATTTCATTTATAATATTTTTAGGTTAAATCATAATGATATTATACATACAGCTACAAAATTCTACTTAGGCAAGTGTATTTATGTTATATGATTAAAATTCGACAATAATATATGACAGTTCTGAATCAGCCTGTATATTTCGATATCGATGACTCACAATATGTGAGCTGCCACACCCAAGTTGGGTAAAGGTTTGAGAGGTAATGTACAGTACGCCAAATAAAAGATGGCCGGAATTAGGAATTTTAAATATTCATTTCCAATACCATGAAAGTAGCAGCCCATTGTGATCCAGCTCTGTGTAGAACATAAGCACATTCTTTCTCTCCCTTCCACTCCGGCCAACTCTGGCTGCATGAACAGTGTGTAATCGAACAATTGAAGGCTACTACACCCTAATTGGGTATCTTAGTTAAGGCGGTTGGAGGCTCCTGCAGTGGCGTACCCAGACATTAGCCTTAGGGGGCGGATATGAAAATAAACGCGCATTGGCTGATATCATTGCAATTCGTTCAGTTGCGGTGACATATTTTTACAATAATTACTATTACATAACTTACATAACATATAGTTTCGAAAAAGTACACAAAATCTTCACGAACTTATTTTTAAATATATATAGGAATTAGGAAATATTAAGAGGAATCCCCACTAGTTTTGAAGATCCATTTAACGAATGAAGCGATGCCGTCACAAACCATTGTTACCCATTGTGACGACATCGGTTGATTCGATGAATGAACCGTATTTAGCCATTTTCTACTACAAAAGGGGTTTCGTTGGGCACATGAAATTACCACTAATTTTAAATATTTTTAAACAATTTTTTTTTTTAATGAAAGATTAAAGTCTAGGCTATGTCTGCTTAGTGTCACTTTTTTAATTTTTACTTTAGTTTTTTAATATTTTATCTTCAAAGTTCTTAAAATTTTACTAACTTTGGAGTTTAAAAAATACATGTAAAAATTTAAATAAAAAAAAAATGGCACTAGACAGACCTAGAGACATCTTTTATCTTTAAATTTAAAAAAAGAGCAAACAAATCGGACCAAAATTAAAGTCAATTTCATGGGCCCAACGAGAACATATTTTTGCTTAATTTTGTAGGGGTGGGCATTCCTCTTAATACAAGTGCTATGAATTTTTTATCATTTTATCATATAATTTAAAGCATGCAAAACAAAAATTTAGTGAATTACCATAACAGTATTTATTTCTGAAAATTTAACATAAATGTATGTAAACCCTAAAACCAAATGATTATGTGAATTGTAAAAGATTTTCAATATCAATTTAGAATAATAAATTATGAAACCCACTGGTGTCATGCAAAATTAATTGCAAGATCAATAATTATTAATTCTGATAATAATGAAAATTAATGTAAACAGCCATTAATATGCGTCATGGTACAATTCAAGGTTGCGTTAATTGTGTAAATAAATATTTTCTATATTTTGGACTAATTCTGCATGTGTATTTCCCTAGAGGAATTTACAACATCAATATTTTTACACAATCCACAACGTTGTTATTATTTCATTAATTAAAAAGGTTATCCGACACACCCTGAAACAAGATACCAACCTACTAACAAGAAAACAAATTTTTCATGAAACAGAAAAAACACCTAGTTTTTCGTTATCCAAAACAGATTATCTCTGAAGTCTTAGATAAATAATATTTTTGTTGCACGTTTTCTATTTACATAAAACTCTCGTTTGGACGGAAATTTAACGACACACCTTTTTCTAAAAACGACTACAAGAGTAAAATGAAACTTAAACAAAATTATAAAACAAGTAAAACTTAATTTTGAATGAGAGAAACTTTTTTGAAACAAAATTATAATTAGACTGAGAATAAAATAATTGTAACGTAACAATATTTGCGCTCGTAAACATGTTTACTTTCGTCTGTAAATAAAGTACTTATTATCTTTATTATCTTTACAGGGAACGAAATATAAAAAATAAGGACCTAGCTTTCGAATCTTCTTAAATTCAATTTGTTATATTTGATGGCACTTGATTACCGTATTTTTCCTAATAAGATATTGTACAGTAGTCGAGAAAATAATACTTTCTCTCAAATGAATATATCATTCAAATTTAGAAATTCATGCACACAAATTAGTACATATTGTACATACTCTATGGCATGAGTACAATTTAATTAATTAGCAAATGACCCTCTATGCATCGCATATTTTTAGCTTTCGCTTGTACAGTATGTTTATTACATACAAACAACATATTATTGAATTAGTTTTCAAGCGAAACATACTTACTGTCAGAGTAAAATATTTTTTTAAATGAGTGTACACTGTACAGCGTTAGAAAATGATTGTACCTAATGGTAACTTTTTATCAAACATGCCAAACACATATTAACTTAGGGGTAACGCAGTCTAATTATTTAGTCAATACTATTATTTGACATATTTAAATTTGTCTTACCGCATGTTGCATTAAAAAATATAAAAAACTAGCTTTGATAATATTGCATTTTGTGTTTTTATTCTTTGTGTATACATGTTTTTATCTCATTAATTGTAATAACAAATATTTTAGAAAAAGATGTTTTGATAAAACAATTATTTTTTCTTTAAAATTTTTTATGATGTGTAGATTTAAATTTTTTACCGTTTTCCAAATATTCGCATTTAAATATTACCTACTAATTTTTTTCCCAATAACAAAAAAATAAAAAATAACCGAACTTCTCCGAAAAAAGTTACATAAGTGTGGAAATTATCATTCTTTTTGCACCACGAGTACAAATTTTTTGAAGGAAATACAATAATAATACGAGTAGACCAAACTTTGAAGTAAAAAAGTATGAGACTCGATCGATATTTGTTTAATTTTTTTGTGCACAGTTTTTGTTTCGTTTTTCACCGCGTAAACACTTTTCCGCGGTACCTACTAATTTTTACAGCCCAGTTTTTTTTATGGAGGACTGACATTGTTTGTTATATGCCTATTAAATTAGATCTTTAGCTGTTACTGTACTAAATTTGAACCAGATCGGTGCAGTACATTTTGAGATAGCTAGCTGCCATTTTGTTTCAAGATGGCGGACTAACATTTTAATATACCTATGTTTCAAGACAGATTCTTAGCTATTACTGTAATTATTAATTTTGACAGTTTATACCTCGAAAACTAAAAGAGATAATTTATCTGTTTCAAGATTTAAATTATGTATACTTTTATTTAATAAGGGCTGGTTTATAATGGATGTAATCGGTTACTTCTTCTGTATTATATAAGATGTGTGATGTGAATGAGAAGGGTGTGGTTCATAATCATTTTAGTAATCTTGACGACCTTTCTTATAACTGTCAGAAATGGATCCGTCTCCCAAAATTAAAATTCGCCTTTCCCAACAAATAATTTGCCTAAAATACAAAATTTAAAACACATACTGCCAATTTTAAGGTAATGTTATTGTTATTTTTGTGTAATATTTTGGAAAATTTTAATCTCAGATTTGCATTAATTCTTTCCGGAATTGATTCGGTAAGAAAATCATAATGACACCACCATTCTATTTTTAAATTCTTTTACAAGAGTACCTAACCTGAAAAATTGACTAATTTTGTATTCAACACTTTTTAAATTTTAATGTCAAACTGACATGTGACAAATTTGTATTTATTACTCAGGCTAGAAGTTAATAATTTCTGAAAAAAAATCATTGTTTTACTATTATTGTAATCTATTCTTCCATTGACTGTTATTTGTGTTATGCGATTTCCAATAAAATATAGTAGGTATTTAAAATAATACAAGCTTAATACTACTACATTTTTTAAAACTTTTTTTAGTTCTCCCAAAATATTGGACCTAGTTGAGCCAATGTTGGCGTTCCTGACTGTTACCGTATAGGTAAACGTCAAATCCAGTGTCATTATGAACCGTAACATAGAAATACCTATAGCTCATGTTAACAGAACCCAGAAGAAGTCACCAGTTACATCCATTATAAACTTTACAGAATGTAGAATAAATAACGCACGAAACAAAACTATAAAAAGATAATCTACAAAATAGTAGGTACCTACCTATACATGCTGTCCAAAAAAGTATTGCTGATTTCAATGATCTGTGATTTTCAGAAGCTAGAAAATTTTTATCTAGACTCTAGGTGAAGGGCACCGCCCTTAGGACGTCCCTGAGCGCAAGTTAACACAAGTTAACAAGTAACAAGTTCATTCTTCGTTGCTATTCTTCGCCGGCTTTAAGTAATTTGCATTGTTCTGTTGTTAGTAACACTCACTCAGTCACACCTATTTTTGTATCTCCTTCTTACATTATGTCCCTCTCTGTTCTTTATACACCTGTGAGTATTTGAGTACAGTCATATAAAAAAAATTGATACGTTTAATCGACACAGCTGGAGATATTGAAAATCATACGTGATTTTTTTCGCATTTTTTTTGGAAAGTTTTTTATAACAATAGATCATTAGCGTCTGCGGGATAAAATTGCCTTAGGTAATGCGGTTTTCGGTTCCACGTAATTAGGTATAAAAATTGCACTTTTATTTTCAGGGTGACATAATTTTATTTTAGGAAGAATAGGCTACCTTCCGTTATATAAGCAAAATTACTCTACAGGTCGATTTTAACCTAACTGTATTAATATAAATTTATTTATTTAAACGTACACTGCTCAACAGGTAACATCCCAGTTAGAGAGCAGGATCAAATACAGAATTCAGAACAATTAATACATAATAAAACAGAATAAATCTTTTTATTACATAATTCTTAATTAAAAGTTTACATTTACTTATAGTTCTTGTTCATCATGAATGACAGGTTGAAAACTTGTATAACGTCAATTAATTTTCCCCCACCTAAAAACTTTAACCTCTAGACGAATATATTATGACGTACCGGTCACCACAACGCGAACAAACTATAGTATAGGACGCACTGATCGTGAATCAAAAAGAATTTTGTTAAAATTCGCAAATTAAGCAAATCAGACATTCTGTAAGTACCTACAAATTGCAGTGAGGTTTAGCACGTTTTATTTGTTATTTTTCATCGGTAAATTTGCTTTCATGGAATTTATTTCTCACAATAGAGAAAATGCAAGCTATTGAAAATGTAGAGGCATATTTTATGCATCATATTTTAGATAGGAGTTCTATTTTCGCTTTGTGCAGCTTTTGAGATTAACGTTTTCCAGAACCCTGATCCAAGGTGTAAAAGAAACCCGATACACGACTGTTGATCTTCCTTCTAGGTAACCACACCACACGTAGGCAGCGGAATACATTTTAAAATATTAATTAGTTTTAGTTGTCATAAAATACCCACTAGTAAATACAGGGTGTAACCCAACCTGTGTAACAAAATTTACGGGTGTACCTATAGTATTTAACGCACTAATCATAAATAAAAAAAAAATGTTTCTGTAGTTTCTAAATTAGAAATCAAGCTGCAAAAAATGGACTATAATTATTTAAAAAAACACTTTTAAAAGGATAAAGCCTCATTCACATAAGCGTTTAGTGTGCAGGTTTACATTTCTATTTAAGTTTAAGAAGCACAGCATTTACATATTGAACTTAAAATAGCTTTAGTAAGTGGTAAACTTAAGTTTGCAGGATTCCAACTTTACTTTAGTCCTAGAAAGTGAAAAGTGCGGATGCTCGTATAGTATACGAGCATACGACGTATAGTTACATGAATTTAAACATTCTTGAACGTATACATAAATGTAAACCTTCAAACTAAATGCTTATGTGAATGCCGGCTTAAACGCTGAAACGTTGATCTGCAAGCAAAGAAATACACATGCACGTAAAAATCCGCTGATCTGCATTTAACTAAACTAAATAAAGAAACCTTAGGGTGGGTTAACAATTTAAGAATAAGAATAATTTTTAATTTAACCGAAGTAGAACGTGATTATATTTATTAATCTGATGTTGTTGTGACTATAATATGACAATTGACATTTATGTTTTTTATATGAAGAAATGTATCCATACCTGCAAAATCGATAAGATTTCAGGCTACTTTATGGTTATGTCGGGTTATGTTTTGCAAATTTTTTTGACTTTCTGTCAGAAATTAAGAATAAGGCGTATAAACCAACCTTTATACCCGTTTTGAGCCCCACATGATCAGTTTTAGTGGAAACCCTGATTGAACTAAACTAAATAAAAAAACCTTATACCCTTCTTGCGAGTCGCACATACTCGGTTTGGATTGATTTGATTATTTTTACGTACATCTGTGCATTTCTTTGCAGATCAGCGTTCCAGCGTTTTATTCTATCCCTTTTGTTAAGGAGGTACACTCAGGCGGTGAGGGGTTAGGGGCATCTCCTATGCTCGCAATGTATTGCATATCAGGGTTCCTCCAACTTATAAAAAATAATAATAAACATTTTTTATTGTATGTAAACGCAGTCTATTTGAATTTTTTTAAAATTTAAATCAATTAATTAAGAATATTATCAATTCTTATTATGTAAAACTTCTTTATTTTATAAGATTTCATTCGGCCGAATACCAGTATAAACTACGGCAACACTGTGCTGTAGGTACATGTCAATCTGATAGATAGTAAAAATGGCAGGTGAAGAGAATTCTGTACTTGAAATCGTTAGGTAGGTATAAATTATTTATCATTTGTACACATTACCTTTCATTCTTGTGAAAAATTTGTGATTATAGATAGATTGTTTTTTTTTCTGTTTAAAATTCAAGTTTCGCGATTTTCAACGTTGCGTTATCGTGTCTATTATTATGTTCTCGCCAATATTCTCCAGTAGGCATAAACGTCAGTCTTTCGATTAAGAATTCTTGTTAATTACGTGGTAAATGATGCTTGTATTACTTTTATTCGGTCTTTGAGGTAATAATGTATGTTTTAAAAAGCAATTGGAATTTTCTATCATTTCGTTAAATGCTTTTTACGTTAATTTAAAAGTAGTCCCATAAAAGGCCATGTAAAATGTAGTTTTTTAATATTTATTTTTGGATAATCTACGTGGTGAAAAATTCTGAAAAAATTCAGGTAACGTTCTTATCATGTTTTGATTAATTTTGCAAAGTTTCATTAAACTATCTCATTATTTAAAATGTCGAGTGTATCTCCTTAAGTATTGCGAGTATAAAATAAAATTTATGTTAAGGTTAGGAGACCAGTTGGACAGTTTATCTTTTATCATCAATAAGACAAGTAAAGTTGAGACGTTAAAGTTTCGGTTTAATATATCCATCATCAGAACATTTATGTTACAGACACTGTAAAATATTATAAGTTGTTATACAATTATATAACAAGTTCAAAACAATAATAATAAATACATGATTTAAAACTTGTTTTATGATTGTAACAACTTATAATATTTTAGTGTTGTGGTCTCATCTTTACTTGTCTTATTGATGATCGACTGTTCAAGTTCCGACTAACTTTGACTCTATTTTTTGGACACTACACTGAAAAAAATATGTTCGTCTTTGTAGCTAAAAATTATTCTCTAATGTATTTTTATTTGAAGTAAAGATAAAAGTTATTAAAACAGAATTTTTTTCCTTGATATACATGATTTTGATTTGTATATTGATAAATGTATATTTCTAAGACCAAATTAACTAAATTACATAAACATATTGTCTACATTATTATATAGAAATTATTTTTCCCTGTTTTGAATCTTAAATTCTCTAATTTCGGAGATTAGGAAATTTATCTTCTAAGCTGGAAAACGTATACTCCAAATGGTTGGAGCACAATAATTCTTTGTTGCTTCTGTTCTTGTACTGTACAAAAAAGTAGTATTGTGCTATTACTATGTATAATAAATCAAAGTAAATAACAAAATGTATAAAAAATAATTACATACGGAAACATTAAAGAAATATTTATTTTATTAAACAACCAATAGTTAACAGGTTAGCTCAACGGTAGAGTGTTCGCCTAACATACTAGAGGTCCCCAGTTCGATTCCAGCAACCGACGAACCGACAATAATACTACAGAATTTGACTGGTTGTATTTCACTGTAATAACACTCCACTATAATAACAAATTGTCATTAAGAACTATAAAGTTAAATCAGTTAAATAGCCAGAAGAATGAAATAAAATAAAAAGAAACTAAATGTTAATTAGGATTTAATTTTTTTATTTCAGCTATAATTATTCATTATAATAGATAAATGGTATATCTAATTTAGTTATTATTTTATTAATAATAGAGAAAAAATTTACTAAATTATTAGAAATTTTTATTTCTGAATTAACGAAAATATAATAGAAATACATTTTAGTAACCTTAGGAGGTATTTTAGCTGTCACGATATTAGAGTACCTTTTTCGCTAGTAGAGGCAACCTATTTTTTTCAGTGTACTTCAATCTTATAAAATGTATGTTTTTAGAAATTGTAGCATTTTATATTGAAAATTGAATGACTACTCTTTGAATGGAATATTCTTCCGCTTCGCAAGTGTAGAATGAACTCATCTAGATTCATGATTTAGAAACCCAATAGATGGTAATTAGTTAATTACCTCGCGACCTAAATTACTAGGATATTTTCAACAGTGTATAGTGCTGTACTAAGTGCCAGTGTGATTATAATTCGCTTATTTGTTAGCTGTATAACAGTATAACATTGTTTTGGTATTTGTTGCATTTAAACACCAGCACGCGAAAATATGCACTGTTAATTACCTACTTATTGTAATTTCACTAGTTCTATTTAATTAGTTTCAATTAAGAAATCGTCTTGTTCTCTACATAATATTTTTAACATAAATATTGCAGTATACACGCAATGCAACCCGGTACAATTACTTATAATGTTATGAATTATTTAATTTTTTAATGCTCTACATACAGATTTTGCAATAATTTTAAGAGGCTTTCAATTAAATTGGACAGCCGAGTAAGGCTGTCACACACTGCACCTAAGTTGGGTAAACGGCGTGACAGATAATTATTGTGTGTATGATGATTCATACAATTTCCCGAGACGAAGCTATAAGTTTTGAACGAGTGAAGAAAAACAAATTGAAAATTTTGGAATCACTAAAGACTCATAAAAACTACATTCTTAGATAGTTTAGAACTTCCATGCAACGTGGAGTTTTTTTAGGAGATGACCACCCCAACTTTTTTATATAGCAACCCCTGTCGAGTTTCACCTTATTTTTAAGGTAATGAAAAAAGAAACACATCCCCATAAACCAAAACCCGATATCTTAATTCTTTCAACAATTTAATATTCTTCACTCGTTCAAAACTTATAGCTCTGTCTTAGGACTTTTGGGAAACCCTGTATTTTAATAGCATAACTTATCAAGAAATTGAAAGAATTTAGTTTTGAAATTACCTACTAAAAACACTTGTGCAGACGAATTATTGAGTTAAGTTTTATGAGACGACTTGGATCAAGCTCAAAATTATTATTTCTTCAAGTGATTTTTTTAAAAATATAAACAAGTCCGATATTGTATTGTTTCGAAGCTGTTGATTTAGATTTAGAAGCAAAATAAAATCATTCATCCACAAAACGAACTACAATTTTTATTGTAAAAAAAAATCTTTTTTTAATTGTTTATTTAAAACAGCTATTTTGTGCAAGGCACAAAATGTAGGTACTAATTTTTTTTATTAAAAAGTTATAAACAATTACTGGACGAAAGGGGCGAAAGTACCGTACCAGTGGGACACAATCGTCTATTTACAGACCTTTTTTAAAAGAATAATTACGACAATTAAACATTTTTTATTCTCGACCTGTATTTCGGTAGCGTATAGTCTAAACTAATTATTAGTATTTTAAAAATTTGAAAAAGTGGGCGAATGTGCCCCCTCATTCCTACAATTTTTTTGTTTCGAAGCATTTTACCTGTCCTTTCCCAGTAATTAAAAGAAAATTATTAAAATGAAATTTTTTGCATCCATGACGACCATGAGACGTCACAAAACGATCTTAAACTAATTATATCTAATGTCTAAAAGTACAAAGTAAATTCGCTAATTAAACGACTCTTGTACAGCTCTAAGTTATAGTTAGTCGAGTATATAAATACCATCTTCCTTTTGCTAATTTGAAGGTTATCTAAGCCATACATATGCATTAAGATGCTGCAGATATACATTTAAATTTATTGAGTGGGCTGAAGAAAATTAAAAATTTTATCACACCTTACTCGACAGAAAAAGATAATACAGCAAGAATAAAATGCGTAAGATAATCAGTCAAATAGTAAAATGTTACGAAACAGTTTCGACAAATATTTTGATAACATTAATTTAATTTATTATTTAATTTTATGGAAGATCATTAATAATTGACCAAAAAGAATAAAGGTAAGTATTCGGTAACAGAATGCTTCCATTTCTCCTACACATAATAATGACGTCACGGAAAAATTTCTTTCTCAATTTACTTAAAAAAACAGGTACCTACCTATCATTTTTTAAATATAATTTTAATTTTTACCTGTTTTCTACCTAACTTTAGGCACATAGTGATAGAAATGTCATTTTTAGCACCATGGAAGTAGCTTAAGAGACCCGTCTACCTCATAAAATCCAGCATAAAATGTACTAACGTAGGTAGCGAGTATTTTGCGTCTAGTACATGAATGGTAAAATTTCATTTCAACAAGGATCATATATTTAATCGATCAATTAACAGTTGTGTTTTTTTAAAATTTTAATAGAAAAATTGTACATGATTTTAAAATTTCCGAAAAATTCATAAACATTTCCAATTTATGCAAACTTTACACAGTTATATCTCCTGATATAAATTTATTTTTAAAATGGCACATAGATCCATTCTTTCTCTATTAAATGTTTATAAAAACGTTATCTTGAAGTCAATAATAAACTAACAGTTTACTCGCAATGAAAACACTTTTACAGTATTCTTCAACTTCAAATTGTCATTGCATTGCTAGGATGCGCGATGCGGTAAAGTACGAGTATCGGGCTGGTTTCAGGCAGTTTCATTAGCGGAAAAAAGAGTGGAATACAAAAATAAATAAAATCGAGAGTATTATAGGAATTCGGAAAAAACGTGTTCTTGGAATGGAATCGAATCGAACCTGATTTGTCAGAATCACAGGCGTATATTATTAATCCGAATTGTATTATTGTATAATTGATTTGTTTTTGTTCTCTCAAGTTTAGAGGTTAAATTATATCTGTCTATCTTTTTTTCTGAAGATAATTTAAAATTAAGTTCTAGTCTCCACTCTAGGTTCTAGGACGTTTTACTAATGTATGCCGGAATTAGTAAAATTACTTACAATGACGACGATTAACAATTATCCCATTAAACACAGTTTTCTTCAAATTATTTACTTAATATTGGTCATACTTAATGTTTAATTTATGCTCAAAATATGCAAGGAAAGGTTATCGCATCATTTCGACACAAGTTTTAGTTTCGTTTTATGGTTATTTAAGTGCGCAAATATTAAATTCTCATTACGGTCATTTAAGTCAGCTTAGAGTTGTTACACAATCTTTAAATATGAAATAATTTCTCTTGCTCAAAACATTTATAAAAATGCAGTGAGGTTTAGCACGTGTTATTTGTTATTTTTCATCGATTTTGCTTTCATGGAATTTATTTCTCACAATAGAGAAAATGCAAGGTATTGAAAATGTAGACGCATATTGTATGCAGCATATTTTAGATAGGAGTTCTATTTTCGCTTTGTGCAACTTTTGAGATTAACGTTTTCAAGAACCCTGATCCAAGGTGTAAAAGTAACTCGACACACGACTGTTGCTCTTCTTTCTAGGTAACCACACCGCACATGGGCGGCGGAATATATTTTAAAACATTAATTCATTAATAGTATATTCCGTAACTCATTATCGAATAACCGCGGTTTTGGTAATGCTAAATCTGTGCTTAGTTATGGTTCCTGAAAAAGTGTTCATGTTTCGGAACAAGTTAAACCTCATATCTGGTTGTCTACGATGATAATGTAGGAAATGTATTTATTTATTTACAGTTTGCTTGTGTTTGACTTTTTTTTGACAGACCGAAATTTGGTGTAATTCGTATTACTGAAATTTGAAGAAATTAATTTAATTAATGTTCAAAGCTCGAAATTTGAGTCGTAGCATAACGAAAACAAAAAATATTCAAACGCTTTTCAGAACAAATCAGCTGTTTATTTTACTGTATTTACTTCAATTGCCTCCTACAACTTCACAAATTTCGGACTGTTAATGTGGCTTTAAGCTATGGCAGATTCGTGGTATTTTTTTTGAAACTTTTATTTTAACTTATACAGTACTTTTGTCACTATCACTAATTTAGACATTGCAACTTATTATTTATTAATAAAATGTAGAAACGATGAAAAGAAACATAACAAATATGGCTCTTACCACGATTAATATGAAACCATGCACAAACCCGATATTTACCCGCAAAACCATATAATCGTACAAACAACCACAACAACCAACGTTTGTCGTTGGTTATCATTTATTATGGTCACGAAAAAGTAACCAAAACTTTCAGGAACCGCGTTGCTTAATCTAACCAAATCCTAAAAGTTGTTTCTTGGTTAGGATACGAACGGGTAACCGCAACCATGGTCGTCGTGGTTTAGTTACGGAATATACTTTTAGTTGTCATAAAATACCCACTAGTAAATATAGTGTGTAACCCAACCAGTGTAACAAAATTTAAGGGTGTATAGTATTGGACGCGATCATGAATCAAAAAGAATTTTGTTGAAATTCGCAAATTAAAAAATGGGTCCAAGCAAATGAGACATTATGTAAGTAGGTACCTACAAATTTCATTTTTTCCTGTTTGTAAAATTATGATTACATTCATGCAACTACGCTAATAAATACTGCATAACTACTGTTTAACTTTTTTTGTATTTAAATGTGACAATCAGTGGTACCCAAAATGATATTGTTTTGAAAACTATTGTTAATTTTCGAATTTCACCAAAATTCTTTTTGATTCATGATCAGTGCCGTCCAATACTTTAGTTAATAATTATTCCTAACAGTTTACTCGCAACGAAAACACTTTTACAGTATTTTTCAACTTCAAAGTGACATTGCATTGCTGATGCGGTAAAGTAAAGAGTTTAGAGCTAGTTTTAGGCAGTAGTGGAGAAAAAGAGTGGCATAGACAAAAAACTAATTTCGAAAGTATTCTAGGAATTCGGAAAAAAGTGCTATCGTGCTTTTAATCACATAATAGTATATTATACAACGACGCTATAATGGATGCTATTCCTGAAGATGAAGTTTATAACACGAGCGAGCAAAGCGAGCGAGGGTTTTAATAATCTGAGGGAATAATCGCCATTATAGCGAGTTGTATACTGTACTTTATCTACGACTTATAGTGTTATAGTATATTACGTACAAGATTTTAAATAAATAAACACCAATACGCAAAAATTTTGACATTTCTAAATGTCAAATCTTCATCACCATAGTTACATCATTAACATTGCAATGTTTTTGAAAAATAATTTTCATGGAGAAATTGATTCAGGCAAAGTAATTTTCTGATTGGTGCAGAGGAGGCAATACTGACTAGTATTCCCTGGTATTATTCCCTGTGGGATTAATATATAACATTATGTAGCAAACATCACACATTTAATGTTCATGTTATACGTTAGTCGTAGATAAAGAGTATTATACCCTATTTGAAATATGTGATTTTGGCATATAACAATTTTTTGTGTGGAAACCGATATAACATTACTACAGCTGTTCCGATTGTCAAAATAAACATTTATTCAACATTGACATAATGAAATATTTTTATGATTTATATGTTCCCAAATCGGGGTCGCCTAATTATTTTACACTATAAAATACTAACAATTCTCCGTCTAAATTATCTTGTCAAACGTTTTCCAAAATCTATTCAATTGTCAATCCTGTAACCATTAGTCCAAGCGTCAATTTGAGTGTGAAATTCTTGTTCTTGCTACAATAAACAATACGTGGCCCACGTAGGGCAAAAACCCGAGTGCGCCGCCCATGTGGACGTCTGGCTCTCTGCCCACATATCCTACGTCGCCTCAGACGCAGTTGTTACAAGACGTAAGGGCATTGTAATTGTTTCGTCGAAGAGCTTATATCAACAATAAAGCACAAAAACGAGGATTGATTTTACGAGATTTCGGTGACAATAAGAGACATTTTTAAGACACTGATTCCAGTATCAAACTTTGCGAAGATGCTGATGTGATCATCAACCATTTTCATAATTTTACCAACTGATTAGTTAGAAAACCGTACGCAGATTTGATGTTAAAAGCAGGTTTTGAAATAACTAAACATTAATTAACACCAGAAAATAAAATTCTAGAATTTCCATACATAAGAAAATGCAAGCACAAGAAGATTCAAATCTAGAAAATATTTACCTCAAAAGACTCATTAACAGGAAAATTCAAATTATGATTATTATAATTATAATAGGTCATTGGTGTAACCCAACCTGTGTAACAAAATTTTAGGTGTGTAGTATTGGACCGGACGCACTGATCATACATCAAAACGAATTTTGTTGATATTCGCAAAATTAACAGAAGTTTATAAAACAATAGGTACCACTGGTTGTCACATTTAAATACAAAAAAATTAAAAATAGTTATACAGTATTTATTAGCGTAATTACATTAATGTAATAATAATTTTACAAACAGGAAAAATGAAATTTGTAGGTAGGTATACTTAGAATGTCTCATTTGCTTAATTTGCGAATTTTAACAAAATTCTTTTTGATTCATGATCAGTGCGCCCACCCTTAAATTTTGTTACACAGGTTGCATTACACCCTGTACTTATACCGATCCGAAGACTTACAGTATGTGAGATTGCCACACCCATGTTAGGTATAGGCGTGATTATCATAAAATATAATGTTAGTATGTTTAATTGAATTACACGGTTCTGTTCTGTAAAAAAATCTTCCATTTTTTATGACAGATCGAACAATTCATTAATAATTACAGATGTAAAGCGTATCTCTCCGAAATAAATTTGACATACAGTCAGTTAGTGACCTTAATTCAACTAACAGTAAATAATGCCATTCTTGATCTGTGTATTAATTCAATAAAGCTTACACATTCGGACAGGTGATGTGTTACTATGTTTAAATACGTTGACTATATACGTGCAAATATTCGCATTGTAATAAAGGTTAGGTCGCAAATTTATGACTAAGCAAACGTAATTGTCTCAAAATAGGAGTAGACACTTATACCGGGTTGTTAGCGTGTTATTTGAATGTGAAAATTGTACCTTGCAGCCTTGGAGATTCGCTATCTTCAGAGAAAATTGTTGTGTTTATTGTTTTTTGAGAGATCTTTTATCGTTGAACTAAATTTTGCAGTTGTCAATTTAAGCAACGTTTCCACCTCTTAACATAGTCACTGTTTTATAGTCTTTGTTTTTGGTTTTTTGTCTTAGTTTTACTCAGACCATTTCCAGCCAGCTCTTAACAAGCATAGTTTTAGTTTTTGTAAATAAAATGTTTGTTCACTTGAATTGATAGTAGGTACAATTTTATAAAAAAAGATTAGAGGTGTTTTTAATAATTTTATAATGAATACAAATAATAATTACTACTACCTATATATAATTTAAATTATTTGTAAAAATGCAAAATACTGTAGAAAAAATTGTTATTGTGGTGAACAAACTAGAATTTCTTAAATACAAAAATTTAAATTGCAACATTATTTCTTTAATCAATTAAATATATTAGGATTGCTGTAGTAGGTACCTACTTATAAAAACAAAGAAACATAATATTAAAAAATTATAAATTCAACTTGACATTTTGAGGTTATTTCAGTGTTTATTTAATACCAGCAATTCTTCTTTTTTTACAATTGCTCGAACAACTTTTCACTTTTCTTATTCTACTGTTTATAATTTTATTAAAACAACCCTCAAAAAACCAAATAAAACTAATGGCTGCTACTAAATAATATGCATCTTTCTCTCTCCAACCGAACAACGAGGAAAAACTATGTACAAAGCTTGGAATTTGCATGCTTTTGTATTTATGCGCTATGACAAAGTCTACGACTAAGACTAAAACAGTAGCTGGAATCGCTCTACTATATTCTCGTATGTCAAACTCTCAAGGTTATGTTCAAAAACAAAAACAGTGACTATGTTAAGAGGTGGCAACGTAGCTTAAGGCACAACACTTCTGAACCCAATTTCAATGTTCTGGCTTATAACAATTTCAACTGGAATTTAACATGAAAATCGCATTTGGCCCTGGAAATATTGTCTATAGTAGCAATAGCTCCAACAAATTGTAGTGAAAAGTACAACTTTAGCTCCGCATTTGTCGACCAATCATAGATCGCTGACGAGAATAGACTACTTGCACGGTTACTATGTACTGTTAGGTCGAAAATATATGTAAAAATAAAAATTTTATTTGAAAATTATCGTTTTTTTAGTAAATTGGTGAGAAACAAAATTGTGGGAAGCATATTAAGAATGTAACATGTGGTTGGCCGTTTTAGCTACTAGTTACTATGGCCGGTGATGGTTCCAACCGTCCCTACGTCACTACTAATATCCAATTTTCATTATTTTCTTGGGCTTCCTGGTGAAATTTTTGTCAAAATAAAAAAAACGTGTCTGAAGTTTTAATCTGTTCTTTAAAAATATTTAATAAAAAAAGTCATGCAAGTCGTCGGCTATTGTTGTTGCAACACGTGATCACCATTTGTTTTTGTTTACGTTTTGCTTTAACGTTCAAATTTTTTATTGCACATGTGGTTATTTTTCTCGTCTAGCGACTTACTGTAACATACGTTTTTGGTTTGAATTTTCTAGAAAAAGATGCACGGGTCACTATACCGAGGTAAAAAATGGTGAAAAGTATATTTAGTTTCTTCCAAATGAAGTAAAAATTAAGATTTTTAGAATAACAAATACATTTTTTTGAATAGAAAGGTTATTGTCTCCAAATGCATCTATAATGCCACATTTTTCATTTTTGTACTCTATATTTTTATATTCATGGCTAAACATGGCCAATTTGATCTATTTCGTGAGTTTTTTATACGCATTTTATCACTTTTGTAAATAAAAACTTTAAAAAAGGCATTTAGACGCACTTGAGGACTACCTTACGCTATTTAAAAATATCTTATTTGTTTTAAAAATCTTAATATTGAAATCAGTTTTAATATTAATTTAATAATTTTATCCTTTGTTTATTCATGTGTAACAAGACGCACGACCGCCTAAATGTTTTATTCAATAGAATAATAAAATATATTGATATGAAACTAGTTATTTATTTATACAGGGTAATTCACAAGTTCGTATATTTTAATGGCATATTGCTCAACTCACTTATCACGTAACTATAATAATTTTGTTAAAATTTGAAATTTTAGTTTCCAGGTTTTTAATCAAACAGTTTCGGGTCACTCTTTGCAAATTTACTATTCTCGCCACTCCACAATTAATTTCCATTCATGGTTAATCAGATATCCATTATACATTCAGTGGTTTAAAATAATTTCTTCTTGCGAAAAGTAACCGAATTTACAAATATTTAAAAAATTATTTTGTTCTATGGTCAGTAAGTTTAAGTTGAGTACTATAATATACCACAGATTTTTTGTGAATAGCAAACAGTCAATAAAATAAATAATAACGGAAATTCCTGACTTTACAATATCTGCAATTGCATATATTTGTTCCTAAAAAGGTAAATAAACTGTGTATGTTTCTAACTCCAAACCAGAAACCTGAATCAATCAAACAGGTTTCAGTCTATTTCAATGTCAACAAACAATACCTAACAACAATTTAATTTTTTGTATGTAGATTATGCATGAACTATATTCAAGAATGTTCACGTACAATCGAACGAATCCGATTCTCGTATTGTTCGGTGAATATAATAAGCAACCAACAAAATGTAGCTCTCATTATCTTACAGATGTTTTCGACACCTAATAATAGTAAATTGTTGTAGAACAATGAACAAAACGTTTGTACGAAAGAGAATTTCTCCTATTTGGACTTGGAGTGAGTTACATTACTGTAATGATACATTTTACGCTTCATGTGCGATCGTAAATGCAAACACGCTCAGTCATACCTCGTGATTTTTGAGAAATTAATTAATATTAGATATTAAAGAGGAAATTTTCATCATTAAACAAATAAAATTATTACTAATGTACGATTATGTTCTACATTTTCATTAATTATTAGTGCACTACGATCACACACATAACTGTGTTTTAATTTAATTAATTACTTGTTTTATTGTTTACCATTCAACAAGAATAATTCTACTAATTACAAATTAATATTCTACATTTTTTATATCTATAAGTATACAGAAGTAATAATTATTGTCGTCATTTTATAGAATACTTTATGCTATTATTGAACAATTATTTATGTACCTATAAGATAAAATTGTTGTAAAATTGTTTAACAAACTTAAGATTCGCTGACGATATAGTGATAATGGCAAACTCCGTTGAAGACCTCAGAGAACAAATAGAAAATTTAAGTAATGAATGGATTAATAATAAACAAAAATAAGACAAAAATAATCACAAACAGTCAAAAAACACCCATATACATTGATAACATCAAGATAGACTACGTTAATGATTATATATACTTAGGACAATTAATATCTTTAGATCAAAAAATGGAAAAAGAAATCAATAGAAGAATAAACTCCGCATGGAAGAAATACTGGTCTCTAAAGTCAATTTTTAAAAGTAACGTCAGCCTAAACATAAAAAGACAAACTTTTGACATGTGTATAAGTCCAGTTCTAACATACGGATGTCAAACCTGGTCCATAACGGAGAAATCTATGAATAAAATCAAGACATGCCAAAATAAAATGTTGCGAAGCATACTAAATATCACCTGGAAAGATAAGAAAACATTGGAGGAAATTTACAGTCGAACAAAAATAGCAGATATAACAAAAACCGTAAAATCTTTAAAATGGAGTTGGACAGGACACATGCTAAGAAAACAAAATAGCTGGGACAAAATTACTACAGAATGGACACCAATAGAGGGCACAAGAAATAGAGGACGCCAAAAGAAACGATGGAGCGACGACATTAAGAAAACTGCAGGGCCACTGTGGCCAAGACTAGCAAAGGATAGAGAAGCGTGGCGTAATCTGGGGGAAACCTACGTCCAATGAGGGCAACATACCACATTCAGACACCAATTTATTCTTTTTGTAACAATTTAAAATAAATAAAATTTGTAAAGTTGTAATTAAATACATAGTAACTAAAGTAGCAAATTAATAATGTATTATAATTAGGTGGTATAATAAAGGTTAATAATAATAAAGATAAAATTACAATGACAATTTTCAGGTTACGATTTGCAATGTTATTTTTAAGATCAATGTACTTATTTTAAGCAGACTATTATGTTCGTATAACGTATAGTACGAAAAGTTATATTGGCCAATAGCAATAACCAGTGATAAAGTCATAAAACATTATTTACCTTTTTCTTAGCAACCAAACAATAAACAAAACATTAAAATGTCATTTGCTTCATTTTTCTAATAAACTCGGTGTCAAAATTAGCCACCCACCTGAAAATGCACGAAAAATGACGCTTTTTCAAATCGCCATAACTCGGCGGCGTTTAAACGAAAATGGATGAATCTTGGAGTTCGGAAAAGGTTTAAGTCTTATCTTTAAGGTCATGCAATTCATTTTAACCCTAAGTCTAACACACCCCCCGCAACAACCCCATAAAAAAATGTTTTTGATGTGACAAATTATCCAACTTTGACAACTGGTCCCGTGTGCAAAAAAAATCGTAGACTCAATCGACCAACAGAGCGATAAAGTTCATTCATTTTCCTGTCAGGCGTTCAAAAATGCAAGTTTCTACGATGATTGGGGCTTTTAAACAACTGTAAAATGTCCTCTTCAAGGATATGCTCACTAATGTGACGTCACAGTTAATGCGTCAACCCTACAGCCCCCGAAACAACAAAGATGTTTTTTACTTTAAAATTTCACACTTTGACAACGTGTATCATGAAAAAAAACATCGTTGAAACAATTGACAACAAGTGTGATGAAGTTTATTCATTTTCCGTATAATTTCACAAAAAATTGAGTTTCTACGACGATTTGGCGCTGTTATACGTTTTTGAAAAAATCGCAGGTTACTTCTTTTTCGTCATAACTCAGATAATTTTCGATTCGGATTCGTCGATTTCTGATCACAAAGCGATGAATCTTTGTGTTCTGTTATTGTTATCTCTTTAAAGATATGCTCACTAATGTGACGTTACATCCAATACGTTAACTCTACAACCCCCGATGCAAAAAATGTGTTTTTGATGTAAAAATGTTTGATAACTTGTACTGTATGTAAAAAAAGATTTTAAATTTAATAGGCTATAAGGGTGATAAACTTGATTCCTTGACATTCTTCAAATAATCGTGTACTTGTGATCATATTGCGCAAAGATATGCATATTTTGAATTGCATGCCCTTAAAGATAAGACTTTCCGACTATTCCGAACTCCAAGATTCATCCATTTTCGTTCAAACGCTGCCGAGTTATGGCTAATTTCAATTTTGATGCCGAGTTTATTTGTCCGCAAAATGATTTGATTTTGGGAATATTTGTGAAGAAGAACAAAAAAAAAAAATTATCTCGTTGAATTACACTCGAGCATTTTATTTCCTCCGAATAAATTTCTGTTTGACATCTCAACCTTGTCACTTGACAGCAATTTAACTCGAAAAATTGTTTTTAAATAAAATCACTCCACCTATATACAGTGTCGTGATTTTATTACCAATTTTTTTTTGGTAACAAGGTTCCAATACAAACAGAAATTATAAAATTTCATCCTCTTGAATTATAGCCTTATGAGCTCGTTAAATAATATAGTATTATGAACCATATAAAATTTTATAAACATTAAGAGGCCCGTCTAGGTTTTTTCCGAATTCCTAGAATACTCTCGATTTTACTTTTTTTCTATTCCACTCTTTTCCCCACTACCACAGCTGCCTGAAACCAGCCCGAAATTCGTACTATGCCGCATCCTAGTTAATGTCATTTTGAAATTGAAAAATACTGTAAAAGTGTTTTCGTTGCGAGTAAACTGTCAGATTATTATTTACTTCAGGCTAATGTTTTTATAAACATTTAAAAGAGAAAAAGTAGGTCTACAGACTACAGATGTGAGATGTGCCTTTTTAAAAATTAATTTCTATCATGAGATAAACCCGTGTAAAGTTTGCATAAATTGGAATTTTCTTTGAATCTTTCGGAATTTTTTTTAATCAAAATTTAAAAAAGGCACATCTGTAGATCCATCCTTTCTCAATTAAATCCTTGTTGATATAAAAATTTTACCATTCTTGTACTGGCCACAAAACACTCGCTAGGTTAGTACAGTTTATGCTGCATTTTAGGAGGTAGACGGGCCTCTTAAGCACTGTTCACAAATATGTGTATCTGAAAAACTAATAGATATTTATGTATATTTATATATTATATGTAGATTATTTTGTAGTTTGGGTAAAAATAAGATATAAAAAGTATGCGTTTAAAATCACCGAACTGTATTACCCTCATTAACATTTACGTTTCATGGTTGGATTGTGCATAAAAATATATATGCGTACGCTCAACGTAAATATAAAGCTGCCCTTTCAATACTTAGTAATTTAAATCTAACATTAATCATAATTAAAACAACATACACGATCATAATTCCTATATGAATAACATGAGTTGGAATCTAAAAAGACTGCTACGACATCCAATAAGAAAACGAAATAATACCAGCTCTCGGCTCTCAAGTGGACAACGAATTTGTCAGTTAAAAGAAAGTATTCCAAGCTGCATGACTCGTATAGAAAATTGACACGCTTTATGAGTAGTTGGAATTCGAATTATTTTTCACTTGTGATGTTGATTTGAATTGATATCCGTGTGCAGTAGTTAAAGAGATTACTTACATTTTCATACGCAAAAGACACAGTCCTAATATAATCGTTTTATTAATATAATACAGGTGTATCGTAACTTCCAGTAATACGCTAATGGTATAATAGTTTGATACGCTGATTATGGACCAAAAAGAATTTTCCAAAAATTTTAAAAATAAATTTCAACACATATTAAGAAGACATTTTTCATACTAGATTAGTAATTATTCTTATAATTTTAACATACTTATTATAAAAAATTTATTTTTTATTAATTATAAATAATTAATTGTACAAATCCAGTGGTATCAAAAATAGTGGACTGTCCGTAATTTTTCGAATATCTGAAAAATTCTTTTTGATTTTATAAACAGTACCAAACTGCACCCTTAAGATAGATTCAGACCTACGCAATTATAAGTGTAATGTGTAAGTGGCTAATTTAACCAACCAGCGCATTATAATTGAAATTGGTTCATTTAGCACTTAAGTTTCAATTTCAATTATAGGTGCAAACGTTGTGCGTTGTTGGTTGTACTTATAATTGTGTAGGTCTGAATCTAGCTTTAAGGCCTTAAGCTAGTTTCAGACCTCCCAATTATAGGTATATAAAATTCCAGTTTCAATTATAAGTACAAACGTTGAGTGTTTTTTTGGTTGTACTTATAATTGTGTAGGCCTGAATCTAGCTTTAAGGCCTTAAGCTAGTTTCAGACCTCCTAATTATAAATATACGTGCTGAATTAGCCAACAAAATACCAATTTCAATTATAAGTGCGAATGTTGAGCGCTAGTCGGTTAAATTAGCCACTTACACTTATAATTGTGTAAGTAGGTCTGAATCTACCTTTACTTATACTCGAAATTATGACACAACCTGTAAATCGTGGAACCTAAAGTTAAATGTTTTGTCACCAAATTCAGAACTGCACAAGAAAAGACAGTTATTATATTTTTACAAAGTAAATGTAAAATGTTTGGGTACATTTCCAAGGATCTTCTTCTATTGACAAAATATTCTGGATGTAATGAAGCGAATCCAAAACACGGCATATAGTGTTTAAATCGCGTGATATTCAAGGATATTACAAGTGAAGCATGTAATAATTTTACAAATATTCAACAGTCTGACCTTCTATGAACCCCATATAAACATTTTAGTTCGTGATGATAATGTATGCACGTATGTTCATCAAGAAAAAAACACTTTATTTGCATTGCCATTGCGCATTCAATAAGCTAATCTAACAATAATGTTTAATGTAATATTTATTGCGCTATAAAAAAAAGGTTTACTACTACTTGTTGACCAGCAAAAATGTTTTCTCCTCAATCAGGCCCTGTTTTTAATAATCTCACTTTTGTTTTCGATTTGGCTTGACGCTTGACAATTATTGAAAAATAGGTACAAATAAATATATCTGTCGAATTGCTTAGTTTTCCATCTGTCATATCCTCATTTCAAGGAAGTCCAAATTGCAAATTTCCGTCGTCTAAAATCTCGAATATTTTAACTTAATACTTTCATATTTCGATGTTGTGTACGGAAAGTAAAAATGCTCAAATCTGGCAGAAAGTAAAATCATTGTTAGTGAAACGAGCATTGTAAGCAACTTTTTACAAAATTTAAAATCTTCCAGTATACACTTTCATGACATCATGATTTCTACTAACAAAATACTTTCAGTGACTCAAATTTCCTTGTTAAACGCAATATTGCTGCAATAGAATCAGAATTCACGATTCTGGCTATATTGCTCAAAATAAAAATCTGAAATTTACCATAAATAATTACGAAGCATTATTTGATCGAAAAACTCATATAATACATTGTTGCGACAACAATTAGAGAAAATAAGAATTAATTTATGCATTTTAATATTACAAATTATGGCCTTATTATTGCATATTTATTAATTTTGTTTTAAATGGTGCTAAGAATTGATCTTAATTTTTTTTTAATCATGATTTTCTCCAACCCCGTTTTAAAATTTAAAGTAAAGAAAAATTGTAATAATATGTGCCTTATTTAATAGAGATAATAACAAATTTAAGTAGGTACAATATACAATTTTTTTCTGCTTGTCAAGTAAGCAAAAGTACCCCATATTAAGAATGCCACAATCATGGAGGCAAACATTTGTTTTCTATTTAAATTTCAAGTGTAAATGTGTTTATCACTAAACGCATATGTTACACATTAGCTCATTAAGCAACTCAATTAGTATACTTGAAAATAAGATAAGATGCGTTTGTATCCTTGATATATCAACAAAAATATTTATATTTTTATCGCTGGAGATAATAAGATCGCTTCCGTATTTTTGTCCATCAAAACAATGAATTATATTTTTTATCATTTATATTTCCGCACCTGACGATATAAAATAAAACAAGGTTAATGTGAACATAATGTATAAGTGATAGTTCTAATGCTCATTTATTGTATTGTAACCCAATTTTATATCCTAATTTCAATTTCACTTCTATGCAGCAAATTTCAATAAAATTGTACTGAATTAATTATTCAATTATTACTGTATGTTTTGCTACTTCAGTATTGATTATGTTGCTTAAAGTGTATTGATGTACTTTTACCTATTAACCTAAAAAATGCCCTGCATTTTAGCCAACACAAACAAAAAATTTACTATACCGGGTGATTCACAACTTCGTACATATATTTAATAGTAACTTTTTCAAAATTCGAAGTTTTGGGTCACTGTTTTCAAACGGCATTTCATAAATTTACCATTCTTACCATTGCGCAATTAATTAAAATTTTATTTTATTCCATTCATAGTTAATCAGATATCCATTATACAATCAACAATCCAGTGTGCTTCTTGCGAAAACTGCCCTTAAATTTACGAATCTTAAAAAATTAAGCCTCGTTCACATAACCATTTAGTTTGAAGGTTTACATTTATGTTTACATTACGAAAGTTTAAATTCATATAATTAAATACAAGCATCCACACTTCCCACTTTCAAGTAGACAAAAAACCGGTTAACCGCAATTTTTTGTGTAAAATAGTTTTTAACCGAAACCATTATTTAAATTCACTAAAATACCGGTAACCATTAATCAATACAAATTTAAACCGATTATTCAAACCGTTTCTAAAAATAACAAAATAACTGCATTAGTGGTTAGCTCAGCGGTTGACGGCGGTAGAGGATTCGCCTAGCATGCTAGCGGTCTCCAATTCAATTCCCAGCACAACCGACAATAATACCTCTCGAATTTAGTTAACCTTTAAGAGGCTCGTCTACCATTTTTTCGAATTCCTAAAATACTCTCGATATTACTTTTTTTTCTATTTCACTCTCTTCCCCACTACTCGTACTTTCCCGCATCCTAATGCAATGTCATTTTGAAGTTGAAAATTACTGTAAACATGGTTCCAGATTCCCATAATAACTTGTATATTTTTTAAAGAAATTAAGTAAAACAAAAATTATTCGAAAAAGGAAGCTTAGCTGCATGATTCTTGTTTTTTAAATTTTTCTTGCCATTTATAGTTACCGAGGAAAATATTATCAAATAATGACAAAAAACCGCAAAAAACGTCATTTTAAATATTTTTTTACTTCAAATTCCTAGGCCAAAGAAAAAAAATAAAAATATAGAAGCATTAAGACATCCTTTGTTAATACACTCATATGTAAAAGCATCATATATTTCAATTATAATTAAAGTAAACGTGGGACGCGTACACCTCTGTAACGCTGTAAAACTTTAGGGTAGACGAACACCTTAACCGATTTTTTTTCGGTTGCCTGCCCTGATTTTGCTTTCAAGCACTGTTATGCTCAAATTTAGTTAGATGTATTCAAACTTAAATGTACCTAAATATAAATCTACACCTTAAAATGCTTACCTATATAATGTGAATGAGGCTTTATTTTTGTTCCATTATCATTAAGCTATTAAAATATATCATATATTCCAGGGCCGGAAGATAGGGCGCGAGTCCTGGGGCCCCCACAAAATATTTCTTCGCTAAAATTTATAAAAATATATTTATGTTAAAATCGAGAACTATTAATAAAAATTACATTTTAATTTATTTTTACACATAAAAAGAAATTCCATTTATTCGAGACATTTGACCTTGAACTCCAATAAAATTTCGCCTGCGGCGACAATCTAAAATTGACAAATTTGATAATAATATTGATTTCTTTTTATCAACATAGGTCACCACAATCTTAAATCCGGCCCTGGATAATTCACTTTTGTGTGTGCAGATAAAAACGTGTAAGTCGTTTAATTAATTCACTTGTTAAATGACGACTAATTATGACTCATTGCACAATAATTTTGATTGACTAAAATATGAGTCGCTTAGAAAAAATTTTCCTCTTCATTGTTTATACAAAATAAAGATTACACAATATGTAACTTATCTTTTTGTGTTTCGCACGTTATTTGATTTAAATTACTAACATATTTATAATTAAGAATATTTATTCGCAGTTTTCAGTCCAAGAAATATTTCTAAAAACTGTCTTACACATAATTTCATGTTTCCAGCGTTAAATTATTGTTAGAAGCGAGGAATACATCAAATTGTTAGGATGTTGAGCAATGAATATAATAGTAATTCGCAGTAATTTGTTCAAGTAAGAGCTATACAATTATTCTCACCAAGATTAATTTTCCCAATCGTTTTTTTTTACCTCTCGACACTCAGTGCTGTAAAGAGAGGTATTATAAAATTTCGATAGTGAGTTTTAAATGGATAAGCACGTTTTGAGGTCCTAGAACACGATTTTAATAGTTTCGCGATGATGTATGTGTGTGTGAATGGATGTTGGAAGTACGATAACTCAAATACCACTGAATTAAAAAAAATTGAAATTTTATATATAATATTCTGACACCCTAGATTAGATCTGATTAAATTTTGGTGCTGATCGTGCAACCGGAAGTTGTAGTTTCTTAAAGATCTGAAGATTTTTCTGAAATATCCTCAAAATTTATTAATTAATAATCTACAATTTGTATTTAAAATTTTGTTTCTATCTAGCATCATTTTTCAATTACAAGAAGTTAAAATTCTGCAAATTTGTTACAATTTTGATTTATCTGCTTACCAATGAAAATAAAAAATATTTTAGTGTTAATGACAAATAAATTTTTTACTTTTAACACAAAATATGAAATGTCATTCATTATTTATATGATAAACTTCATAATATTTTAAATGCTACAATTCCCGAATGAGGTACTTGCATGGTACTGAAAATGGTAATTTTATCACTGGTAAAAATACAAATTTCATTTAAAATTTTTTTTTTAGTAAACTGAGAAAGAAATTTTGCTGTGACGTTATTGTTTGGTACAGGAGATATGGCAGCTTTCTGCGTCACATCACATATTATTCAATTTTTTGGGCTTGATGATAACATTTTGTGAAAATAAAAAATACGGGTCCTCGCAGTTTTTATCTTTCTTCAAAAATATTTAATTAAAAAAAATCATGCAAGTAGCCCATTCACTTCTACAATGATATATTTGTGAATAAAATAAAATAGTAGAGTATGGCGAGAGGTCATGTGTTGGCCACACCATATTTTTTAATTTTGTATTGCGCGCATTTAGCTTTATCGTTGCTTGGCCGCAATCCAAAATTCCTTCCAATCTGCGATTTTAAATATTAAACCAGTGCCAATAATTTTATTTTAGTGTATTGTCACCTATCCCAATTTTATTAAAAAAAACTAATTTGAACATATCGTGCTCGGGAGTTAGGCAAGAAGTTTCATTAAAAACTTAACAAAAAAACTCGTTCAAATTAAATTGTGCGAGTATTTGCTTTAAGTTTTTTATTTTTCGTGAACTATTTGCGACAGAAACTTGACACCATGCATGTACATTGAATAATGGTTTTATTGTGTTCGACCGGCCCAAATTCTACAAGAATACTGTTAGATTCCATCAACGAAACAATAAAAAACCTATTGATACCATTGGAAATCACACTTTTTCAAAAGATTAATTATTCTGCCTTGTGGAACAGCATTTTGTCTCGCGGAAGAAAATAATTGTCGTATCGTAACATGTTAGTAATTTATTGATAATTCGCTAGGCGTTTTTCATTAGAAATGTATTTAGTGGAAAGAATAAGCTAGTATGCGAACCTTGAGTGCTGGTTGGTTAAATTAGCCACTTATACTTATAATTTGGTAGGTGTGAATCTAGCTTGAATCACTGATCAACGCAAAATTTACCAAAAGTGTCGAAAAGGTATGTGAATTTTTTTTTTTAATATTGATATTTAATGGATTAAAATTATTTTTATTGTTCAAGTGTCCGTACCGGTCGACGCGCGCAAGGCGCGCTTCACCCGCTTTTAGCGCTATTTTCGCCTCTAAATTAAAATTATAAATATTGGTGGTAGAGTTCCGGGAGGTAGGGCTTTTTTAGGAAATTTCCTGCTCTTTAAGGATCTTTTTTCAAATTTCGGATATCTTTAATAAACACAAAAACTAAACCCCCTTTTTTTTTACTTAATTGTTTATAACTTTTGCAATTATTTGACGGCTCCACTTTAAATTTTTCAAAAAGTTTCCGAATTGAATGAGCCCTGGCCCTGGATCATAATTTTCGGACTCTACTAACTCTAATTCACCAAAATGACTCTTGTTTACTAGACTATAAACACGTAATATTTTGTTACGGAAACGAGACACTTAAGAAATCAAACTAAGACGTTGAATAACCATTGACGAGTATTTTGTTAATTTAGATGCATAAACGATTACTTGAAAGATTGCAAGAAATTTTCAGAATTTATTGTATTTTAAATCGTAGTACCAACTTTGTAAAATAATTGCTTGTTAATTGTTTATTGAAACATTATTCATTTGTTAGCGGATGATGGGAACGTTCTCAAAACGTCGTATTGTAAATAAATAAATATCATATTTCATAATGTTATTTCTTAATTTAGTTGTGTGCATAAGCTCACCATTAGCGTGTACGTTGATCAAGGTATTATTGTTATTAAGCGTTAAACTAACCCTAATGCCCCGTTTGAAACAAGTCATTTTGAATTTAAGCCGCATTCACATTCCGACATTAATTTAACGTCGTAACAAAATCAACACAAAAATATTCAAACGCTTTTTAACACAAATCAGCTGTTTATTTTACTTGTTTAAGCCTCATGCACATAAGCATTTAGTTTTAACTAAACTAAATAGGAGCATAAATGTAAACCTAAAGGAGTACATCTACCCTAAAATTTTACAGCATTACAGAGATGTACGCCTTCCATTTTTTTAATTTTTTGTCTTTAAAAATGACGTTTTTTGTCATTATTTGATATGATTTTTTTCGGTTATTATAAATGGAAAGAACAATTTAAAAAGCAAGAAGCTTGCAACTAAGCTTTCTTTTTCGAATAATTTTTGTTTTATATAATTTCTTTAAAAAATACAGAAGTTATTATGGAAATCCTGGAGCCATGTTTACAGTATTTTTCCACTTCAAAATGACATTGCATAGCTCGGATGCGGCAAAGTACGAGTTTCGGGCTGGTTTCGGGCAGCCGTAGTACTGGGGAAAAGAGTGAAATAGAAAAAAAGTAATATCGAGAGTATTCTAGAAACTAAGTGCTTATATGAAGAGGCTTTCCTTGCCGCCTAAAAACGTCACAAATTCTCCGAATTTCCGCAAATTTCGAGCTGTGAACGCGGCTTAAATTTTTCCAATGAATGCGAGGCAAATATAAATACTCACAAAGCCAGACGTTGCCCATAGGCGCTGCATGCATTAACCGTGGGTCAAAATCCAGGCCTGCCAAATCTTTCTGCAGCCGCGAACTATCCATGGTGAGGGCGCGTTCCGGCAGCAAAAACAAGTGGTCAATGTCATCGAGCACCCCGTTCGGCTGAATCACTGTCAACATTGTGCTAACCGCGGTGTCATCACAAGAATCAAGTCGCGAAATGTCACTACCTCACTCGCGGTTGGAACGCGCGCGCACTGCTCGGCTGACGGACGGAGACTGCTTTGCGCCAAGCGTGCACGCGAAGAGAACAACATACCACGGCCACGACTATCTCTTTTCTACCACGTGACTTCTTTGACCAAGTCTCTACCGCCAGAACGAAACCTAACTGCCTAAGATGGGCACGAGCTTGTTTCTTCCTCTTTATGTCTCTAATTCACAAAATACCACTGTTTCTAGTATATTATGCAATGAGTTTATAATAGTAGGGGTGACTGTTCAACACCAGATAATCAAATTATAGAATATTCGTGCACAAGAAGATTCAAACCTAAAAAATTTAAACCTTAAAGCCGCGTTCACAGTTCGAAATTTGGTGTAATTCGTATCACTGAAATTTGAAGAAATTGATTCACAGTTCGAAATTTGTATGTTGGCTGTTTGTCTCGTCAGTGTCAGTACAGCACAAAGTGTCAGTTTGTTTTTGTTGAAAACGTGATAAAGAAAAATGAAAACAGAAGAAGATTTTGTAGATATAATTGGAAAATTTCCATGTTTGTTGGATAAAATAAATATATTTTTTCTCAATTAATAGAACGAACCATAAATTTATAGAGAAATTTGGGGTTTGGATACTTTTCTACGAATTGAAATTCGAGTGCACCGAATTTAAGTTTAATGAACGCAAGTACACATTGCCGACAAGCTTCACAAATGGGGGTTTTCACGATTTTTTTGTTTTTTATATGTTAATCTATACATTAAAATATAAGACCCGTATTTTTTCTTTTCGCTTAAAAGTTGCTAATAAGCCAGAAAAAAATTCTTTAAGTTTAAAAAAATAAGTGCCGCGAAAATCGATGCCGCCTGTAACAGTGTGACGTCACCAACACCTAGAACATACGTTCAACGCGATGACAAGGACCGATACGTAGGTCTTACCTTACACAGTCAACATCTTGTCAACTTGAACAGAAAAACATAACCAAACTGTTTCATGCCGTTTTATGAAACAACGTGAGGTACTTCGATTTCGATTAAAACCAACACAAAAATTCTTCAATAAACTAGTAATCGTGTTTGAACCTAACCAAACTCGACAACGTGAACCCGTGAACGTGTCAAAAATCGAAAAATCTACAGGTGGTCCGTCGTCCAAACGACAAAAAACGAACCTACACGAACCAACTCCTGGTTTGATATCAATGTTGGCTACGTCACACATGGCGCATTTCAATGAACGATTCAAAATACTTACATTCTCATTTCGATAAAGAGGTAATAAATCTATCAAAATTAACAATTATTATCACTTTCCTATAACTTATACATGCTGAAAATTGATATCCAATAAGTATTTCTTTAAAAGCCATAGGCTTGAAAACCCCCATTAGACCGAATTTCACCAAATTTAGAACTATGAACGCGGCTTTAATGTAAAAGATTCAAATCTGAAATTCTAGTTTGTCTTCAACACAAGGGGGATACACAAATAAGGTTGAACTGAACTAAATGAATCACCCAAAACCATTCTTGAGTCCCACTATCAATTTTCTATATTTACACATCTTCCTGTGACTGAATCTTTGAATGCATGCATTTTATTTCCTATAAATTGTCTTGAGCATACATTTTCCTGTGTATGAAGATTCTAGAATTTTATTTTTTGGTATTGAACCCATTCGCCAATAAACACGAGCCATAACGTGTGTCATTCATACAAGTGTATTAATAGCCATTATACACGAGTTGCATACACTATTTATTCTTCTCCCAAGTTTTCATTAAAAAAAACTATTTGTTGATGAAATATTATATTTACTCAAGAAACTATTTTTTTCATGAAATTTACTTGTCTCGTTGTCTCATAATGAAAATCTGTATCGAATTACATGATAATCTGTATCGAAATGAATGTCATTCAAGAATTAGTATATTACGCAAGTTTATAATGTTAGCTATAAATACAGGAGTATGAAATTTGCGATATGAGCCATGGCGAGTGTCGTAATTCATACGAGTGTATTAATTTATATACGAGTTGCATACACTATTTTTTCTACTCTCATGCTTTCATTTTTAAAAAATTATTCATCTACATGAAATTTACTTAGGTGTTTCATAATGAAAATCTGTATCGAAATGAAAATCCGAATCGATATGAAAATCTATATGAAATGAGTGTCATTAATGTACAAATGACAGATATAAAATAATTTAATTATAGCATCTGTATTCTTTTTTTAAATATAGGTACCTACCTACCTAACATTTATCTTTTCATTCATTAATAAAATTGTCAATTTTTAACTATAATTTATATAACAAAGTAAGAATGTATTAATAAAGTCCTGTTCAAAAATGAATTCTTTCATGATTCTAAATCCTGGAATAAATAAATTCACTGGTTAGCTCAGCGGTAGAGGGTCCGCCTAGCATGCTAGCGGTCCCCAGTTCAATTCCCAGCATAACCGACAATAATACCACTGGGTCCGAGTGGTTGGATTCCACTATAATAACATCTACCATCCTGTAATTGGAAGTTAATTCTGTAGGTTGGTTACCATCATAAATAAATAAATATGAATTACTAATTCTTCTTTTTTATAAGACTCACCGAATAAGATTTAATTTAGCAAAAATTTACTCTAATTTTTTTATTATTGTTGCAATTAATTTATTGATTAAATAATGCTTCATCATTGTTTGTGCCAAATTCTAGTTTCTGTTTTCAACAATAAAAATCCATGTTACAATTTACAATTCTGAAACTTAACAAGTTAACAAGTTGAAGGCATATGTGACAAATTCCTACAATTTGTAAAAATGAAGCTACCGAATCCACTCATTATAACAGTAATTTTCTACTTTTATTGTTTTATAAATAACATCAAAATTTTGGGGTCATGACTTCGATTTTCATGGTGCGCGCACACAAAATTGGATTAATGTAAACAGTGCTATATAACAAACTTGTAAAAATGAACTACATAAACACATTGAGGGCATACAGATGATTTATCTTAATATTTATCAGGGAATTGTTGTCAAAATGTCAGCTCAAACAAGTATTTTGACACTAATCTCTACACCGCGACGTTATAGCTAGTTTGAAGTGAAGAGTCTGTTCAGCTGCGAGAACGGACGAAGCTAATTTTTGTGTAGAATACTACAGATATTAAAGTTTGTCGGCGTTGTGGTGACCGGTATACGTCATTAGTTTCTGAACTAATAATGAACAGAAATTATGTATCTCTCTTTGTCACATACAATCTTGTTCATTCGTTGGGTAATGTTACGTCTATCTAATATGTGTATCTCTTTTAGACTAGTATACTTAAAAAGAGAACGATACCTTTACGTCGAGAAATGTCAAACACTGATTATCATTTCAGGTTATGTTTTGTAGGAAATTTAAGAATATTCACACCGTTGTACTACAAGGAACAAAAACTACAAATAATGATAATAAAAGAATAAAACGATACTCACTGCAGAAAGCATAACACAACCGTAAACTACTAAATACTAATAACCTCAAATAGAAAATTGCAAATGTCAAAACATACCAGTGAATCTAAAACAATGGTTCTCGTTGTTAAATATCAAACAAACCCATTGCCATTAGAATTCATTTTTTAGGTAATTTGTAATTATAATAGCATGAAAAATTATAACTACCTAGGTATTTAATTTTTTTAACACTTTCATTCTCAATTTAAAGTTTATATTTACTTATAGTTCTTGTTCATCATAAATGACTGGTTGAGAACCTGTATGACGTCAATTAATTTTCCCCCACCTAAAAAATTTAACCCAGACGAATATGTTTGATGACGTAGGTACCGGTCACCACAACGCGGACAAACTATACACAATTTGACCTAGTACCGCTTGCTATATGGCATTTACCATGACAATATAACAAGTCAGTATAAGCAACGATAATGACAAACAAAACACTGAACACAGTACAACTATCAAAACAAATTATTCACTAAGGGATGCAAGCATAAGTATTAGAAAATTTCTGACTGATGTTTCTGAGATAGAGAAGATTTCTCTTTTTTTCATCTATCTTTCTCTAAGACAAAAATGGGGGTTTCCAATCCTATACGGCTTTTAAAGACATACTTATTGGAAGTTGATAATAATTGGTTATTTTAATAGATTTATTACCTTTTTATCGAAATGAAAATGTAACTCTTTTGAAACGTGCATTAAAATGCGCTATGTGTGACGCAAACGGCACTGAGAGCAAACGGTGAGTAGATTTGTTCGTGTAAGTTTTTTTGTCGTTTTGGCTACGGAATGGACGACGGACCTGTGTTGGAATAAGGTAAGACCTATGTATCGTATTCGGTCCTAGTTAGCGCGGTGAACGTATGTTCTCAGTGTGGATGACGTCACACCGTCACACAACACATCGTTTTTCGCGGCACCTATTTCTTTAAACTTTATTAGTTTTTTTTCTGGCTTATTAGCAACTTCTTGGCAAAAAGAAAAAATTCGGGTCTAATATTTTAATGTACAGATTAATATTTTAAAAACCAAAAAATCTTGTTGTTCCCGCAACCGACTTCATTTCAATAGTATTATACTACAAATATTTTTCCTGTTGCTAATCTAGCCTACACATTTTGTAAACATGAAAGTGACAATTATTCACAAAAGTACAATAAAAAATCCGGAAGTAATCTTTGTAGTACGTCGCACCTTGAATGAAAAGGAACTACAAAAAATTCGTAGATATTTTCACCTTAATTACTTTGATTAAAAATCGATTCACCAAACTGAACAAAATAATTATAACAGATTAGATATTGTTTTCAAACACACAAAAAATGCACAAAAACATCGAGCAAAATGTAATTATGACAAATTGATTTTGATAGTTTCATTGACACAACTTTATGTTGGCGTAAATTAAATCTACAGAAAGAAAATAAAAGTACCCGCATAGTTCTTTATTAGTAATTATGTAACATAGAACATCATAATTGTATAAAAGAAAAGGATTTAAATTCAAGCCCTGACTAATTTTTCTAATGTTGTGCAATTTGTTCAAACAGTGTAGAATAGAAAATAAACATAATACTGTTACTTTTCTTCATTATCCTTTTAATTACGGGTAGTAATTAATACAATAATGATCATTAAGTTACGAAACATATAATAAAGAAATTATGCGAAACGCAGTAAAATCTTCAGATACATATATTTCAGGGCAAAATTGACAATAGGTAAAATGTTTGTAATGGTATGATAGCAATGATTCTATTACATTGATAGCGTTAAAATAAAAAATAGCCTTTCACTGTAAAACCGAGAAGGCATTTTTATCTTTGTCTATATTGTTAATTGGTCACACCTCATTTTCAGGTATTCAGCCAAGCAATGCATTAGCACTAAATGTTCTAAATAAGAAACAAAGCTAACCTCATTTGCGATGAATTCCATTAATTTTTATTCAAAAATGAGCAATTAAACGATGAAATTACATTAAATACAATCTTTCTTTGCGGTAAAGATGCTTAAATCGGTCAGCCAAACAATTCATTATTTTTAACACATCAGAGTGTCACGATTATTTCTTTAATGTATAATTTTACATGTTTTGCTAGTAATTATTTATTTAATTTCTCACAATTTGTTTTCGCAAAAATACTAATAATGTTCAGCATTAAATTAAATGCTTTGTTGCTTTTTAGAACAATACAAAAAACTCGAATATTATATAATTAGTTTCATTTAATTATATCACACATTCATTCAAAATCATAAAATTTATAAAAGTTATGTCAAATATATTTAGTGTGTCACAATATTTTGTATTGTTATTATAATACAAAAAATCTGCTGTAGTCACCATAGTATTTCCCCGACTATAAGTATAAGGATAGTAGTTTTATAAATATTTAAAAAGTTCCGTTTATAAAATTGGTATCACAGTTTTTGGCTCAAGATCTTAAATATAAACCGACCGATAAGGAGTAAGCATACCAGAAAATAAAATTCTAGAATTTTCATGCACAGGAAAATGCAAGCACAAGAAGATTCAAATCTAGAAAGTATATACGTAATAAAATATCTACATGAAAAGATTCATTTACAGGAAAATTCAAATCTAGAATTTTAAATTCGGCATAAGTGCAAACATTCAAATCTAGAAAATTTATACGTAATAAAATACCTGCATCAAAAGATTCATTTACAGAAAAATTCAAATCTGATGTAAACATAGGACGATGCAAATCTAGACAAGTTATAACCAAAACCGAATATGTGGGACTCAAGTATGGTATTCGGTTGTTCATTTAGTTCAGTTCAATCTAGTTTTCTGGATTTACAACTTCCTAATGTTTGCATTTATGAAAAATCTGTAATTCTAGATTTGAATTATCCTGTAAATAAATCTTTTGATGTAAGATATTTTCGAGGATATTTTATTACGCATATTCTTGTGCATGCATTTTACTGTATGAAAATTGTAGAATTTTTTTCTGGTGTTGAATGGCTACCCGAAAACTTGTTTTCTATATTTGCAATCTAGATTTGCAATCTTTCTATGTTTGCATTTATGCCGAATCTAAAATTCTAGATTTTAATTTTCCTGTAAATTAATCTTTTCATGTAGATATTTTATTACGCATATATTTTCTAGATTTGAATATTCTTGTGCTTGCATTTTCTTGTGTATGAAATTTCTAGAATTTCATTTTCTGGTGTTGAATGTCTACCCGGATCGACAGACAAACAGACCGACTTTTTGGGTTTAGTAGGGTGAAGACTAATCAAAATCTCGAACTGTCAAAAAATCACTATTACAATACTTCCCCCATTACATAAGTCGTGGGAAGTAAAAACAATGTATAGGTACGCGTTTCAAACACTGATGTCTTATAAACAATTAATTAGAAATGTAAAAATACCTGGAATCGAGCTCGAGACCTCTGGCTTAGAAACCCACAATATGCCACTATCTTGGATCAGAGAAAGTGTAAATATTAATTTTTCAATCATCTAAAATTCCGTTACTATGAAATTGATAATCAATTTATAAATTACGCTTACACGAGTACCAACAGCACAGCAAATAAAACCGTTTATATTTTGCAAGAAACCAGACCGTGTTCTAATTTATGCAACATCAACTACTGTTTTATTCAATTAATTTTTTGCATGTTGATACAAAAATTGCACAATCTAAAGACCGACTTGCCATTAGTCACACATAATGTGAAAGTAGTAGGTATTGATGAACATTTTTAGAGGAATGGATATATTTTAACTAACTTGATTATAATAATATTGTGGAAGACTTCAATTTATTTTAGATAAAACTTTCCACTGTTATTATTAAATAGTTGAGTGACTGTATTATATTTTAACAGTGGCGGCGACAACGTTTTTACAACAGGATATATTTTCAACAAGTTATAAATATTTAAATTGACGCTAATTTTATTTATGTATTTTTCTTTGATTTTTACGACAAAGATATTACTAAAACACCTATAAATTTTGGCGACCAATAATTTTTCGTAAACGCAATTCTTCCTAAAGCCTGTTTTACATTATACTTTTTTCGTCTAGATTCATGATAGATTTCTCGTTTGATTTCCATCCGAGATTCGTTCGAGTTTCATACTTTATTTCCAAACTATTCGTATACAATCGGAATTCCTCGATTTTTTCCGAAATGGTCCAAGTTAGGCAACTTCAAACTAATAATAGTATTATTCTGTAACAAGTTTGGAATGAGGCATATTTTGCACGAGTGGAAAGTTTGTTACACGAGCCGGAGGCGAGTGTCACGGTTCCACGAGTGCAGAATAGCCATTCAAAACGTGTCGCAGACTATACTTTCTCTACGACCGTAAATTTAAGACAACATTATCAAGAAAAGACTTTTGTGGTAACAAATTAGCTGTGGTATTAATTGCTGCTTCTCTAATATCAGGAGGAGTACACTGTTCGTGTTCATCAATGTTAATTGACTGATTTGACATTTTCACTAATTATTATAATTGAATAAATTCAGCAAAAAAATTTCAAATATGAAACGCAAACCTAACCTCACTTATGCCTGTGGCACACCGGTCGAGGACCATCGAGTAACTCCTCGATGAAACGAATGAACGCACCCGTCCGCGATGGATTTCTATTTAATCGGTGACAAATACATCAAAGTTTTGCGCGAAATCAAATCCAAAGATACGTCTGAAATGAGATACATTCGTTTCATCGAGGAACAACTCGATGAAAATAGCGGCGCCCCTATTTTTCGTCGAGGACGGGGTGCGTTCTATCGTTTCATCGAGGAGTTACTCGATGGTCCTCGATGCTCCTCGACCGGTGTGCCACAGGCATTAGTTTTAGTAGTTTTGGTTTTAGTAATCTGTTTTGCCGACTTGTCACTACAACAGATAATTTTATTTGAAAATTTATACAATTGTCTGCATTTTAAGTATAATTTTTTAATATTTCAAATTGAATTATACCAACTACACAAGTAATTTGAATAAGTATAAATTTATAACACTTGGTACATTTAGTATTTCGTTAATACCATAAATGGTTATAAGATGTCGCTAGTTGTGCTCATTCCAACACAAGAGTGAGAATATTCTCACACGGTATGATAGAATTTAAGTCATTCCGTATTTAAAATCCATATTAGAATGTTAGTATTCTATAACGGTCGTAGAGAAATAATATTCTTACTTATTCTGACAAGAAGTGACAACTTAAGAATACTTATTTGTCCAACTAGAGAGGAAAGCGCTTCTTTTTCCACTCCAGGTCGAAGTTTGTGTCACGAGCGAAGCGAGTGTGGCAATCGAGCGAGAGTGGAAAAGAGCTTTCCTCTCGTGTTAGACACAATATTTTTTTCACGACATATTTAAAAACATTGTAAATATAGAAGATACACATAACTATAACACTAGAAGTTAGGTTATAACTGCCATCTGTCACACAGAGAAAAAATTGTAATACAATTGTCTATTTCTGCACTACAAATTGTAGTTCAAATAAGGACAGACACAAATTGTTTTAAAAATTTATATAGGTAATGTTGTAGTTTTTAAAACAACGTTATAAAAATTAATAAACATTGTATTTAACTATACAACAATATTGTAATAATTTAATCTACAAAATTTTAAAAACAATATTGTAGGTATTACAATTTCAAATATGATTTTTCTCTGTTCAGAATGACGTTTAAGAACAACGAAATGTTTCACTGCAGCCAATAGGCCAAATTAAATTTAAGTTGTAAAATCGTGAAATTGTAGAAAAAGAAAGTATAAAATATAATAATTATTCTGAAATAATAGTTTACATCACTATAAAATCATAATTTTCAATAAAATAATACATTTACCTAATTACAATCTTTGAAATGTTTCATCGTAAAATAACACTGGTGGTAACACTGCTTATTTTTTCTCTCTAGAGAGGGAAAACTCACTTTCCTCACTATTTAGCGAGAATAAAATTGTGTTTTCTCCGCATGTCGTGAAAAAAAATATTAACACAACGTGTTGTACAAGTGAAAAACTCATAAACGTCAACGTGAACAAATCAAAACGAAATATCATAACTTTTAAAGGTTGGTCAAGCTAGATCTCAAATAGAATAATAGAGCCGGGCGTATACTCGTATTTATATACTAGAAAAAACGAAAAAAGAATGGAAATCGAACGGAACTAGGATGGGAATTTCTGATTTACATTAAACTAGAAATGGCTAGCAACTTCTCGGTTGAATCTCGAACTAGAATCTAGACCAGTGATTTCCAAAGTGGTCCAGGTGGACCCCCAGAGGTCCACGGGAGACTTGACGGGGGTCTACGTTGGCACGAAAAAAAAGGGGGTTCACAAGTTGTAACTGGGGGTCCACGGAAATTCTGTTTTCGATAGTAAAGAACAAAAATGTTGGCTTGGCTTTTTACCTATCACTGTAGGCAGATAATACACTATACTCAAAAAAATTAAGGGCGCAAAAAAATCCTAATTTTTCGATGATTTTTGACAGGCTGTATTTCGGTGAAAAATGGTCGTATTGAGACTTTAAAAAAGCATTTTGAAGCTTTAAGATTCTAATTTTCAATTTTTTTAGGAGCGAAAAAATAATATTGCAAATTTTTTGCCTCTGTTTTGGTCCACGGATTTGAAAATTTTTTTTCAGTTAGGCCGGCATAATCAGATGACCTGTTTATTTAGCATTAATTTCCTTTTTTTAAACCTCCCTTAATTTTTTTGAGTAGTGTATTTTAAGAAGGTCAGCGACTGTTACTTGTAAAAACTTTTTTGACGAGTTTTGGGAATATGTTAGAAATGTAGCAGCATTTTGAAAGTGGTCTACGAGAAATAAAAGTTTGGAAACCTCTGATCTAGACGAAAAAAGTATAATGTAAAACAGGCTTAACCATAACCTAAACGTAATTCGTAATTTTTACTAATCGCGTTTTTTCCTAATCGTTCGTAGCCGGGTGGCAAATTGTTGTACTACCTACTCGATTTTAAAAATTTCCGATAGATGGCAGCATGGACGTTTTCACAAGTTACCAGTGGCACTGAAACAATGGTTTTTATATAAAACTTGTGGCAACAAACTCGCTGTAGGCTTTTTAACTGTACTGACCCTAACGTGGGACTGCCACGAGGGGGGCGACGGAAAGGGGTGTACTGTACTCAAAATGTTGGGTCCTACTCGTACATTGAGCTGTATTTTAACGAGAACATTGTTTCAGTACCGCTGAGATGCAATGAAGTGATCTTTGCCTCTAGTAAAACAATTTGTATCTAGTGCTACGGACGATTAGGAACAATGGGAATTTCCACGATTTTTTGGTTTATTTATATGTTCATCTAAAACCTATATTAAAATATTAGACCCCTATTTTTTCTTTTTGTCAAAAGGTTGCTAATAAGCAAGAAAAAAAATCATTACGCTTAAAAAAATAGGTGCCGCGAAAAACGACACCGTGTGTGATGGTGTGACGTCATCGCCACTGAGAATATACGTTCACCGCGCTGACAAGGACCGAATACGATATTTCAACACAGGTCCATCGTCCATTCTGTAGTCAAAACGACAAAAAACTAACTTACACGAACAAATCTACTTACGCTTTGGTTCCAATGTGGTCTACGTCACACATGGCGCATTTTAATGCACTTTTCAAAAGAGTTACATTTTCATTTAGATAAAAAGGTCATCAATCTATCAAAATTAAGAATTATTATCACTTTCGTATAACTTGCTGAAAATTGATATCCAATAAGTATTTCTTTAAACGCCGTAAGCTTGGAAACCCCCATTGCGTTTAGTAAAAATTACAAGTAGGAATATTTTATTATGTTTAGGTCAAATTGTGTTTAGCAAAACAACAACTACGTTTAGAATTAAATGCGATTTGAGATGTTATTTTAGAAATAACTACGGTTAGGTTAGGGTAGGAAAAAATTTTATAAACTCAGAGGTCCCCAAAGGATTCAATCAATATTTTATGTCATACTATAAATGAAAGTAAGAAAAAATGCTAAAATAAAATCATTAAGATTCATATCTCTACATACTGTTTATGTAAAATATGCCATGCGTAAAGAAGGTTATTTTAGTCGATGTTAAATGAATTACGTTAGCTTTATTTTTAGCGTAACTAAAATATCATAATTAAAAATTGCCACATACTGAGATGAACTGTATTATAAAATTTGTAACAGTATTTTGATAAATTTAGGAATTTCCTGTATCTCCGGCAATGGTGTTCGTGATTAGCGCAATGTATTTGCACAGAATATTCAATTACAGCATTATTTTTAACAGGTACCTATAACGGCATACTAACTGTCCTTGTTTATCAGTTTCTTGTTAGAAACTATTTGAAATAAAATACATTCAAGCCAAACACAGGAATCATTTATATTGTATAGTAGGATCAATAAAATAACGTAAGATTTTTTTATCACAATCCCTAAAAGTTGGTTTTAATTTCACTAGACTGGAAGATTTTCTCTGAACTAATTATACAACGTGAAGTAATTTTCACTAACCTCACGAGGCACATGTTTACATCACGCTTTAAGGTCGCAATGGGTGAACTACCACTGAAAACTTAATTTATGATATTTTCTACACTGCGCTTTCTACAATCTAAACATGAGGTTCAAATCATGACTCGAAGCAAATCGGAACGAACCACAACTATTTTAATGAACCCGGCACCAAATCTAAACCGATTCGGAACGGTAAAAATTTGTTTGAAAATGTTTAGGAAAACCTTGGGCTCATCGACCATAATCAAATGATTGCAATTTAGTAATTATTAAAAGAAATATTATTAAAAATGTATTTAGTTCAGATAATAAGGTTTATAAAATTCGAGACGTCATCGGTATTACTCGTAGCTTTGAAATTAAACTTCTCATTGGCTAAAACCGCAGGAAGACAACATAATAGATACAAATTTATTTAAAACTGTCAGTTTTGTAAACTGAAGTTTATGTAAATATAATAAATACATAATGTTCCACATCTAAAGACAAAAAATAAAGGATATATATACTGTACAACATGCTGATCATGAAACAAAAAGAATTTTTTTAAAATTCGCAAAAAAATTGCACCGTATTTCAAACAAACATTTTTTTTTCAAATCCTCTACAATGAAAGTAATTGTTTACATAATATCTAATACTAATAAATGTCAAATTATCAAATATACCATCAAAACTGTGATACTTAAAATGTACACACGTCAAGTAAACTAGGTACCCTTAACTTATTTGCGAATTTAAAAAAAATCCTTTTGTTTCATGATCAGTACGTCGTACAGTATACCCTTTAATTTTTACTTCCCCGACCTATGTAATAGGGGGAAGTATTAATTGTAATCGTGATTTTTTGACAGTTCGAGATTTTGGTGAATCTTCACGTTTTAGACCCTACTGAACCCAAAAAACATAATTTTAAAAAAGTCGGTCTATTAGTCTGTCGGTATGTGGGTCTGTCTGGATGTTGCATAACTTAAAAACGCGTTGGAATTTTGGACTGAAATTTTATATTTAAGATCTTAAGCCAAAATCTGACTTCAAGTTCGTTAATGAGCTTTATTCAACCAGTGGTACCAACTTTATAAATATAAATTCTTTATTTTTATCAAAATACTATCGTGTGTGGTATCAAATTAAAGCTCTCGGGAAAAGAATTTTAGTAGAAAAACAAAAATAACATTAAACGATCGTCAATTGTTTTTTTATTATAAATTATTCAAATTATATCGAGTTTTGTGTCAATTTAAAGCGCTTGGGGACATAAGTTTAGTAAAAATGTAAAAAATGACATTTATGAGATTGTCAATTGTTTCTAAAAAAAATTATTCCAATTTTTTAATTCAACCAGTGGTACCAACTTTATAAACGTAACTTATTTTATTTTTATTAAAATACTATTGTGTGTGATATCAAATTAAAGCTCTCGGGAAAATAATTCTAGTAGAAAGATAAAAATAACATTTAACCGATCGTCAATTTTTTTTTAATACATTGTTCAAATTATACCGAGTTTGGTGTCAATTTAAAGCTCTTGCCTCTTGGGGAGACGAGTTTAGTAAAAATGTAAAAAATTACATTTATGCGATATTCAATCAAGTTGGTGTCAACTTAAATATTTTGGGAAAAAAGATAAATTTATTTAAATTTTTCTGAATAAAGCATAAAATTAAAGGCATTACGAAATAAGTTATTAAGACTTATAGTCGGGGAAGTACTGTGGTGGACACAGCAGATTTTTTGTCCTAAGTTGTGGAACACCTGTACAATAGGTTCCTACAAGTAATCATTTTATTAAAATTTACTAAAAGCATCTTAATCATCTCAATCTGCCCAGCGTCATTGAAACGTCAAAATCAGGGATGTCAACAAAATGTTGACCTATAGGTATAGGTTTTAAAATTAATATTTATTTTCGTTTTGAAGATAATTATTGAACAACTGTAAGATTTAATTATATATTTACATTTCTAATAAATAAATAAATATATATATATATATATATATAAATAAATATATATATATATATATATATATATATATATATATATATATATATATATATATATATATATATATAACAGTGAACTTATTTTGTGGGGTTCAAGTCCCTGAATTTGATACTACCATAATTTACTCACATTTTATTTATCTATATCCACTGATAACCATTTTTAAATCACTAATCCTATGTCAATCATATTGAAACAGTTTTAATTCGCGAAATACAACACTGACACAATATCACGTTCAGATGATATGATGTCGAAACTATTTATCAAACAATGTCACAAGAAATTTCCATGAACCGGTGTTCAAATAAATAAAACGATGAATCAATAGCAAATAATGATGTATCGGTAAAATATCACAAACAAAATAAAAATATAGGTTGATGCACTAATACGGTTAAAAGCACTGCACACGACACAATTCGTTGAACTAAAAATGTCAATAGAAAAATCACTCACCATTATTCACGTTTTCGATTGAAGACTGCTTTGAAATAATGCCTGCAACAAACACAGAATATTAGGATGATACTTAAGACTGTTAAGTTAGATTCAGACCTACTTATAAGTATAAGTGCTAAATTAACCAATCAGCGCTTACACAAAATTCCAATTTCAATTATAAGTGCGAACGTTGAGCACTGGTTGGTTAAATTAGCCACTTATACTTATAATTGGGTAGGTTCAAATTCTAGAATTTTCATACGGGAGCGCTAATTTTTCCTGAACGCAATTCTTCCTAACCGTAGTTATTCCTAAAATAACATTTAAAACTGCAGTTATTTCTAAACGTAGTTGTTATTAAACGCATAATAATTATTCCTACTCGTAATTTTTACTAAACGCAATTTTTTTCTAATCGTCCGTAGCGCCGGTAGCAAATTGTTGTAGAGCCCACTGCCTCTCAGCGATACTAAAACAATATTCTCGTTAAAATACAGTACGTGGAGTACGATGTATGAATCAAATAGGATGCAAAACTTTGAGTACGGTGCACCCCTTTCAGTCGCCCCCCTCGTAGCAGTCCCAGGGTCACTATAGTTTAAAAAGCCTACCACGAATTTTTTGTTACAAGTTTTATATAAAAAACATTATTTCAGAGCCACTGATAACTTGTGAAAACGTCTACGCTGCCATCTACCGGAAATTTTTAAAATATAGTAGCAAAAATTTCGAATAGGAATAACTACGGTTAGGAAAAATTGCGTTTAGAAAAAATTATTGACCTCATTTTCATACACAGGAAAATTCAACACCAGAAGATGCAAATCTAGAAAGTTTATTTGTAATAAAATACTTGCATCAAAAGATTTATTCACAGGAAAATTCAAATCTAGAATTTTATTTTAGCATAAATGCAAACACATGAAGATGCAAATCTAGAAAAGTTATAGTTAAAACCAAGTATGTGGGACTCAAGAATGGTATTGGGTTGTTCATTCAGTTAAGTTTAACCTCAAATCCGTGTATCCTCTTGTGTTGATGAAACAAACTATTTTTCTAAATCTAGATTTGCATCTTCCTGTGGTTGCATTTATACCATAAATTTAAATTTTCCTGTAGGAACGTAGGTATTTTATTACGCATTAATTTTCTAGATTTTAATCTTCATGGGCATGCATTTTCCTGGGTATGAATATTCTAGAATTTAATTTTCTGGAGTAGAACCCATTCCTAGAAGACAAGGGATTAGTATTACCTACTTAATAATCTTCGGACGAAAATGCACTATTTTTTCGGCGGATGAAAAAGCACGACACCAATATACGAGTGTACAACTGAACCCGAACAGACTGACAGCGAAAGAAAATAAGAAAAAACCAATGGCATATCCGGCTGTCTACATTCCCAGATCTAAATAGACGTACCCGAAGTTCAAGAAGAATATGGAAAAGGAATTTATCCCAAAATAACTCAAGATGCACCATGCACTTGTCAGCCGTAGCACACTGACGGTTTATATTAAAATGCAAAATTCCACAAATTTATCTCTCACTGATAACGATGGCAAGCTGTCCAGCGAATGCACCAGTTAATTAAAAACACCGGTGTGCACAAATATCCCAAGTATTTGTTTCGAGATTAAAAATAGATCGAAATTGTCGGTGTTTTGCAGAATTATCTGTCAAAAATGCGTCCCACACCGGTAAAAGCCATTCCCAACAAGGACGCCTGTCATTCGGTGTGCACAAACAGTTCAAATATTTGTTTCGAGATCAAAAGAGATTGAATTGTCGGCGTTTCGCAGAATTATCTGTCAAACGATGCGTAATTGTGTCTCCCACACCGGTAAAAGTCATTCCCAAAAAGAACGGCTGTCACTCAGTAGGCACAAACATCTCAAGTATTTGTTTCGAGATTAAAAATAGATTGAATTGTCGCCGTTTCGCAGAATTATCTGTCAAATGATGCGTAATTGTGTCTCCCACATCTTACGTTAAGACACGTTCTATCATCCTTGGCAAGGCCACATCAAGGTAGTCATAATATCAGCTAAAAAACTGCCAAAAAACTAAGCCATATCAACCAAAATAAGCATCACAAACAGACGATTTAATTTCAACAAGCAGGTAACGTGATAAATTGCGTTACTGTATTAATCACTCAACTACTAATAAATAAATTTACTACAGATGGTCATGTCTCATCGATTATGTAACTATATAGGCGTTATAACCAACTAAAAATCATGTTTTTATGTTTAGGGTAATTCAAAAAGTCTATAGCTACACATTTATTATAAATGAATCAATATTTACCTGACGGTTTTATCTGCTCAGAACTTTCCTGTATATTTTCTGCCATTTTGGCACAGTCACAGCCTACTACTCACACAACACAATTCATGAATTTCACATTTTTACCACCACGACCCAGAACCATCTAGTGTGTAATCTGCGCTCTACAATGCTATAGTAGAGGGCGATACTGTACCATTATAGCGAACTGTTTACGCAACATAGTCATGGACGTGACTATTTTCAATTTAAAAAAATATAAATTAGAATTATTAACTAATAAACGTTCTTAGAAATATTACATGATTCTTAGTTTGAATATACACAAAAAATTTCGTCTTTATGAAGGACATATTAATGTAGCATCTTTCATGATCATTTTAATTTTAAAATAACAACTGTTTTGTAATATTTTATTATTAAATAATAAATATACCCTGTTTGAAATAACGAAAGAATTTTGACAGTTAATTGTGGCGTGGTTTAGGAGTTTGGATTACACCAAAACATTTTCAATGTTTTAAAAAAAGCCTCAATACTCCACAAAACCGTTAATACTTAAAAATAGCTAAATTAAATTTAAAAACGACAAATCAACAGCACAAATAAAGAATGAAATCAGAATAATTGACAATATTAAAAACACAACATTTAAATTGTGTTTGTGTAAACCACTCTTGACAACATCACAAGAATCTATTTGTCAAATTTCAAATTTCAAATAGAGTTTAGAAAAAGATAGTAGCACTAGCGGATGCTGGTTGAACTATTCTAACAACTAGATTTGAATAGTGTTTTGACAGTGTAGGTGTAGAAGGTTTGCATTACATAGAATAAAGAATAATACATAAATGTTATTGTAAATATTCAGTTTTTAAATCATCCGCTGTGCGCACGGTTTAATTCAGCTACAAAATGTATTTTTGTCCATAATTATATATTACAATTAATATCAACCATAACCAAAGATATAGACAAATCCATAAGAAATGAATTTGTCAAGGGGCAGCTGTGAAAATAATGTTTTATCTTAACTTTAAATGTAACTGTCAACATAATACAATTGTATATGCAGTCTTATTGGTATTTTGTTTCGGGAAAATATTATTTAAATAACGTTTTGGCAGAAATTGTACCAAATTTAATCCAAAATATGTAAAAGAGAGGTTCGGATAGTTGGATTTCTCTTGTGTCAGAATAATTTCCAAATCTGCCACAGCGCTGCAGTCAGTGACATCATAATGAATATCGTCTATTATCAAAATATGTACCTATTTTATTAGTAGATTAATTAATTTTTATTGTACTGCATAAATATATTTAAAAATTGTTTTCAAATGTATTATATTTAAATTAAGCTTAGTTCTTAGTAATTATAATTCTTGGCGCATATCTATTGCTTATTGTATTCCATATCTGCAGACATTATTCATGCATATTAATCTTTAAACCTGTTTCTTGACCTTATTTAATTGTAAAAAATTACCGATATATTATTTAACGCTCAATAATATTCTACTGATTATTGTAATTATAATTTATATTTTAAAACAGTAATATATTTAATCTTTATTAGTTTTTCAATTACCTATGACGCAATGTGGAAATCTTCAATTTCCCTCGTTCCGCGCATGAACAAACATGCGCAGATCGGGCACATCCAAGCACATCCATGCGTATACGTGTATAAACAAATCAGTATTCGTCGAACCGCGGTAGGGTGTTACTGCCACGCGTTTAGGGAAAACGAAAAATTGTAAAATTGCGGGAATAAAAGACTGTAATTAGTATTTTAATATACTAAATTAACTTTGGGACCAAGTAGCTTATAAACTACTATAATATGGCTGATGAAACTTCGGTTTATATCCTTTCGGGATGCCGGACTCCAATAGGTAACACTAACCTATTTTTGCATAGTTCAAATTATTAATTAAGTTTGATTTCTCTAGGCTGCATGGGGGGCGCATTCAAAACCACTTCTGTCATTGAATTGGGAAGCATCGTCGTCAAAGAGGCACTAAAACGGGGAAATGTGAGACCAGAAAAAGTCAACGAAGTCATCATGGGACAGGTATAATTTCACAGCGGCGCAACTAGAGGGGGCCGGAGGGAGTAGCTCCCTCAAAATAAAAATTAGCCTCTCCCAAATTATTTGTCTAATAACAAAATTTGAACACTGCCAGTTTTAACGTGGTTCTAAGGTAAGCCACATTCATATATGCATTTAGTTTTAAGGTTTACATTTATATTTCGTTTAAGAAGGTTTGACTACATCTAACTAAATACGAGCATTCACAGTGCATGAAAGTGGGGCGTGTAAATGCTTGTATTTTAACTTTCTTAAACGTAAACATAAATGTAAACTTTAAAACTAAGTGCTTATGTGAATTAGGCTTTTGCTAGAAAGTGAAAAGTGCGGATGCTCGCATGAATTTAAACATTCCTATACGTAAACATAAAAGTAAACCTTTACACTAAATGCTTGTGTGAATGAGGCTTTAATGTAATTAAATTTGTGCAATATTTTTGTATACCTATTTCAATAAAATATTTTATAGTGCCTACCTAGTCAAAATTTAAACAAATGCTTCATAACATAAAAAGAACACTACAATTATTTTTGAAAACTAATTCTAGCCCACCTAAAATTTTTGATCTAGTTGGCGCAACTAATTCAAAAATTTCTTCTCGATGTCTGGAAGTCGAAGGATAAACCACTTTAAAATCATAAAAATCTTTACAATATTTTATAAAATCCGGCAAATCTAAAAAAAAAAATTTTTGAAAAACTTGGTACCTAAAATCTTTAAAATCACGTAATATCCTTCTAATCTTGCAAAAAATCCGAGAAAAAATTATTAAAATCCATGCCATCTTTGTAAAATACGTAAAACCCGATAAATCTTTAAAATCAGAGGAATTCAAAGTAAAATCTATAAAATATTTGTAAAATTTAAAAAAATCTTGGTACCTAAAATGTTTTAGGTCCCCCAAAAATCCTAAATAAATTCTTATAAAACCCATACAATCTTTGTAAAATCCTACCATAAATCCATAAAATCTCTATTGATGTAAAATATTTGTATATTAACTATCGAAGTGGTTTACCCCTTTCTGGAAGTAATATTATTTAATTTCAGGTGCTGACAGGGGGTCAGGGCCCCAATCCAGCCCGGCTGACTTCCCTGAAAGCTGGCATCCCCAACAATACCCCAGCGTATACCGTGAACATGTTATGCGGATCTGGGCTAAAGTAAGTCATTCAATTTCTCCAAATTTGACATACATATTTGGCTATTTCTGTGCTGTATTTGCATTTCTAAAGTTATTTATTTACAAAAGAATTATTCATTAGTCATCTCGTTTTCATTGAAAAGATTTTTTTAACAATGCGTGCCTACCTCTATTGTTATGAAACTGAAAAACTTGATATGAACATTAAAAGTTTTTGCACATAATAACAATAAAAAGTAACACGGTAGTATACATAATGCATATCAGTTATTGCATCATTATTTTTTTAAACATTTAAACCGCTTTTATGTAAACACTTTTTTGATAACTGAGCATTCTACGCCACATCACATATTATTTAATTTTCATTATTATTGTTGGGCTTGTTGATAAAAATTGTCAAAATAAAAAATACGGGTTCCAAGATTTTATCTCTTCTTCAAAAATATTTAATAAAAAAATCATGCAAGTAGCCCATTACAGAAAGATATTATAGTGGAATCGTCTTGATGCAGTCAGAATCTCAATCCGTGCGACGAGCTTTGAAATTCAAAGCGGCAACGGAGAGATTCTTCTTTGAATAGCTTATGTAACTGAATGATTTTTATAGGGCCGTATATTTAGGCTTCCAGTCTATTAAATTACGCGATGCTAGCATTGTTGTCGCCGGAGGCCAAGAAAATATGAGTATGACTCATCACAGTACTCTGATGCGCACTGGAGTAAGATACGGACATTCTCAGTTCGCTGATAATATCCTATCTGATGGCTTGACCGACCCCAATCTGCATATGCATATGGGTGACACAGGTGAGCATTTGATATACATCTACATTATATTTTAACAGAGTGTCTTTTGATTAAGAAATAGTTCTTGATTTCTTTACAATCCTTGAATTTTAATGTAATATCTGGGGTTTTATTAAAATATTTATTTTTTCATATTTTGTAACTTTTCTATGTTGCACCGTAAATTATTATTTTTATTTGGACAATTAAAAATAAAATGACTTATATCATGAATGATGATTTAGTCCAGTTCAATTCGAGTTTATATTTTTTTATATAGAAATATATTTACACCAATAATTTACTTATTCGTAATTTTTTCATTTAAAGTCAACTATAATTCTTCAGAAATTGTCCTGGAATATCTGAAAAAATCTTTGAATTTGATTTTTAATATTTGGTAGATTTTTTCCAAGCTGCAGATACATATCATGCCTTTTCACCCAACTTGGGTATGGCAGCCTCATAACTACTATAAACTAATGTTTTATTCCACTTGGGTGTGGCTGTAGATAATCGGTATATTTATTTATTGCATTGGCTTTGTTACATAGAATTAAATGTTTAAGGGAGTTTTATCGCTCAGCGCTGCTAGATCAAAAATCCGCGTTATTTCTGGTACCCGCGCTGACAGCCTATGTTTTATGAGCACATGTTGTCTCTATTTATCTAATTGCTATGTTTCGATCCATTCTTGTTTAGAAAATGCTCAATTTGATTGTCTAGCGCGCATGCAATTTTTAAATTTATTTAACAAATTACTCGAGTACTATTTGAAAATTTTATATAATAATGTGATACAAACATTTAAATTTACAATGCAATCATAGTTACGAAGAGTTTTTCTCAGAATTATTATTATTTAATTGTTTATAAATAATAATAATAACAATTTAAAATATTCGACAACGTAGCTAGATTTTTACTACCTTTGTCTTTCTACGGTATTTTTTTAAATTTTATAGGATTAATAGGGGAGTAATTTGTTAAATACTTTTTTTACTGTAAGTCAATATAAGAAAATATAAAATCATGAAAGCGTGTTTCACATTAATATGTAATTTAAGAAAAATTATGACCGAAAAATTCTGTAACAGAATAAAAACAGTTGTTAATAAGTTCGTTTTTAATTTTTATTTTTAAATCTTTGGTGGATTGCGGTAAATGATTATACAAATCAAGGTTTAGTGAATTATTCTCAGATTTTTTAAGTCTAAACCGAGGTTTTCGCAACAAGTTAGCAGATCTTGTATCATAATTATGTATGTCCATGTTCATAGGTAGCAAACTTTTTGATCTGTGTATTCCAATTAGGCTATAATATATAAATAACGAGGGAAGAGACATTATACCTAAATTAATGAAGAATTTTTTGCAATGGTCTGTGTATTTTAACCCACAAATTATTCTAATTGCTGTCTTTTGTAGCCTGAAGATTATTATTGAGTTTTGTGAATTTCCCCAAAGCAAAATACCGTAAGAAATAAGCGAATGAAACAGTGAGAAATATATTTTTACCAGGGCCGGCGGAAGGTGTGGGTAGTACTACCCACTTGAAAATTTCCTGGATGGGTAATTACCCATCCGAAATTGGAACAGATGCAGCAACATTTTTCAAATCTTTGGAAAAATTTGTAATCCAGATTCATCGTGCTCTAACGAAAGAAGCTTTTCTGTACTTCGCAGAGTGAAAAATTATATGCGATTTTGCACACCTATAGAGAGTTAGTCTATAAAATCGACAGAGAAAGCTATGGATGACTTCATTTTTAGAAATTCGAAACGAGTATCAGTTTTCGCATTTAGATCATAAGCATTGATTATACTAAAGATTTAACACTGTTATTATGTTTTTTATTTCGGAAAACGTAAATAGAATTAAAAATTTCACGACTCCGCCCCTCCTCCCCAATCGGTCGTGGTAGTACCCATGCGACATTAGTAAGTTTCGCCGGGCCTGGGCATGGCAGCTGGTAATCAAATTGTTTTATTTTATTTTGCTGGTAATCATTCAACTGAGTTTACTCCCAATTATAGAACGGTAGATGTTATTATTATAGTGTAATCCATCAAACCACTTCGACCGATTCGTATTGGTGCAGTCAAAATCTCAATCCGTGCGACGACCTTTGAATCCAAAGCGGCAACAAAGAGATTCTTGCAACTAGGACTACTTTTAAGACGATCAAGTTCCAAAAGATTTTTTTTATTTTGATGGTAACCATTCAACTGGATTTGCTTCCAATTTATTATAGAATAGTAGATGTAATTATAGAGGAATCCAACCGCTTCGTCTTGGTGCATTCAGAATCTCAATCGTTCCGACGACCTTTCAATCCAAAGCGGATTCTTCGTGCAACCAGGGCCACATTTTTTAAGACTGTCAAGTGGTCAGTTTGAAGCATCCGAGTGGGATTTATTTATAACTACAGAACTCCGGATTCATACGTCAGTAATAACAATATTTTTCTCGCAGCTGAGCACTTGGCGCAGAAGTACCACGTGAACCGTCAACGCCAAGACGAATACGCGAACCAGTCCCAACTGAAGACAGCGATCGCGAAAGACAATGGCTGGTTCTTCGAAGAAATCATTCCAGTGGAAGCGAAGGACGGCAAGCTGATTTTCACTCTTCATGAGGATGAGTTCCCCAGGCCTGACACGACTCTGGAAGGGCTGTCCAAACTGAGACCCTGCTTCAAGGGCGTATGTACTGAACCCTGTCACTATAAGCCGAATACTAAAACTTATTTCCAAAAGGGAATAGAACGCTCTGTGACCGCCGGCAACTCGTCCGGCATTAACGACGGCGCCGCCGCCGTCGTGCTCTGCAATGGCGATGAGTTGCGCAGACTCCAGGTCACTCCTCTGGCGAAAATCATTGCTTTCGGACAGCACGGGTTGGAGCCAGAAGAGATGGGCCTGGGCCCCATCATGGCCGTCAAGAACGTGGTAAGTATCCATATTCGCTCGTCAGAGAAAATGCATACACAAGAAAATTCAAATCTAGAAAATTTATTACGTAAAAATCCTGCAGTTAAAGATTCATTCTCAGAAACACGCAAATCTAGAATTATAAATTTTGCATAAATGCAAACGCAGGAAAATGTAAATCGATAAAAGTTATAGTCAAAACCGAGTATGTGGGATTCAAGAATGGTATTGGGTTGTTCATTTAGTTCAGTTAAACTTAATTTGTGTATCTCCCTTATGTTACAGAGACAAACTAGTTTTCTGGACCTAGTATTTTAGGTTCGGCATAAATACAAAGATAGAAAGATACAAATCTAGTTTCAGGGTTGGTAAAAATCATGATTTTTTTAAATAAATCAAAAATCATTGATTTTTTTGAATTAATCATGATTTTTTTGATTTTCTTCAATTATAACACTAAATATAGTTAAAGTAATTATTATTTAACCATTTATATGAAAAATTCCTTTAAAAAATATGTAGTTTGGACTATTATTGCACATTTCAAGTTTTTACACGAATTTCTTAAACTATACGCTTGACTTATGATTCCATTGAATGGATTTTATTTTGTCTTTAATATTATTTCATTTATTAAATAAACATTGAAATTGAATTAAGACGCTTGTTTTGTTCTGTACCAGAAATATAATTAAATTAATACAAAAATTCTCAAAAAAATCAAAAAATGATTTAAATCAATGATTTTTTTGAAAAAATCACTTTGATTTAAATCATGATTTAAATCAGGCCAACCCTGTCTAGATTTAGAAAACTAGTTTGTTTCAGCAACACACGGGGTATACACAAATTAGAGGTTGAACAACCCAATAACATCCTTGAGTCCCACATACTCGGTGAACTATAACGCATCTTCCTGTGTTTGCCTTTATGCCGAATATAAAATTCTAGATTTGAATTTTCCTGTAATGAATCTTGTGATGTATTTTATTATATATGAACTGTCTAGATTGAATATTCCTGTTTATGAAAATTCTAGAATTTTATTTTCTGGTGTTGAACCCATTCTCCTCTTCAGCAGTGGTGTGACAGATCTATATCAATTTGTGTGATATTTTAACATCTTGATCAAATAATGGTCATTTAACACCAAAAAATAAGATTCTAGAATATTCATACACAGGAAAATGTATACAGAAGATTCAAATCTAGAAAATTTATACGTAATAAAATACCTGCATTAAAAGATTAATTAACAGGAAAAGGCAAATCTAGAATATTAGATTTTAGAAGATGCAAATCCAGAAAACTAGTTTGTCTCTTCAACAAAAGGAGGATACACAAAATTAGGTTGAACTGGATCTAGATCCTTTTAAGCAAGATTCAGACCTATCCAATTATAAGTGTAAGTGCTTAATATAAGCACCCAGCGCTCAACGTTCGCACTTATAATTGAAATTGGAAGCCCTGGTTGGTTAATTTATGATTGGGTAGGTCTGAATCCAGCTTTAAACGATCTGTTACAACACTGGTCGTCAAACATAATATTTTTGTAGCTCTACAAGACTGGCTGGAGGACCAACGACGTAGATCTCTTTGAGATCAACGAAGCTTTTGCTGTACAAGCCCTGTTAGTAGCCAGCGAACTGAAGATTCCAGAAGAGAAATTGAACATTTCTGGCGGAGCCATAGCTTTGGGACACCCTATAGGCTGTTCCGGCACTAGAGTACTCGTCACTTTGCTGTACAACTTGCGCCGTATGGATAAAAAACGCGGCGTCGCAGCTTTGTGCATTGGCGGCGGAATGGGCATCGCCATTGCTGTCGAACGCACCTCTTAAGAAAAAATATCTTAAAGTATTTATTGAGATTATTAGTTCGTTGATTTCCTTACAAAGTATACAGCTTGTTAATAATTGTTAATCTTTTACTGATTGTCGAAGTATGGGAAGTAGCATTTTCCGACACTTTAGTATATTAGTTTGTAAGAAAAATGATGTGGCTCGGGAGTCTTATGAAAATAGCTTTAAAACCAGTTGCCTTGTGATTACCATGTCAGTATAGTTTATAATCTCGAAAGTTGTAAGGATATAATTCGAACTTGACTCATATGTATGTACATCGAATGTTCTGTTTATTGTTAATTTTATGTGGTAGTTTATTAACTTGGGTGGAAACCTATAGTGGCAATATTGTAAAGTACATATACTATTACTGCTGACAATAATCTGTATTATTTCGCAAAATTGTACTTACAATTTTGTTTCTCGTTCATCGAATACATTTATTTGGTATACTTGTTTGACATATTTTTATAATAAATATTTGCATTTAACTTTTTGTTTCATTTCTTTGGCCAATAAATTTTACGGTGGTACAGTAAGTAGCTTCTTATATTTACAAAAAATTACAAGTACTTACATTAAAACTACCGGAGTTTGTTTGGTTTATGATAAACCCTGTAGTCGCTCACTGCTTCTGGAAAAAATATAATCGCTTCTTAGTTACAAAATAAATATTTTTGGGTATAACAGTCATAATATTTCGTATATTAAATTATGTGTGCGTGCGTGTGAGTATACTTACTATAAACCCATATTAAGACAGTCACATAAATACATTATAAAACAAAAGGACGTTTTTGTTCAAAATCACAATCAGAAACAAAAAAATATTAACACAGATAACAAACGAACATTCACGTATTGATATGGAAACAATACTTAATTACAGCAATGAAACTTTTGTGCAATGATGATGAAACGATAAACACATAAAAGAAGAAACAAATAACATTTAATAATTTAGTTATAGGATTTTTTTATCTTATGACATTTGTCTTTGTTTATATAGAAGATATTTAGCCAGGGATTTGGTTTAAAAATAATAGCTAAATATTATAGGATTGGAAACGGGAGAAAATATGGTTTATTTGAAAATATATTTATTTTTTCATAAATCTTGTATCTCAATACATATAAAATTCACAACACATTTCTAAGGCCTTTTCAAGCTAATTTTAGAATATCAAATCGAAAATTAAATATTTTAAGAGGAACAGTACTTTAAAATAAATATCTAAAAGCTGGATCGAACAGCTTAATATATTTTTATTTAGTAATAAAGAAATAAGTCGTATTTGGGTATGTAATGTAATATGCCGAAATTGTGTAATTTAAAAATACTGAATCGCATATTACATTGCACGGAGCTAACTTTAAGATCACGGAAGTTTACTTTGTTATTTCATATATACAAATTATACAATCAGTCTTAACATTATCTACTATACATTATTGTAATATCCTTTTATACACTTAAATTACGTTGATTTCATCAATTGTTGTTGTATCACAACTAACTTGAGATAATTTGTAGAATTATCACATTTATTTAAGATCCTTTTAGTTTGTTGTATTTACCCAGAGAAGTTCACAAAAAAATTTATTAAATAAAGTTTAGGAAATGCATACAAAATTAAAACTATTAAAACTTACAAGTACTGCAAACATACAAATCATTAAAATCGGTTTAAATATTAAACGAAGTCAATGCAGCATATTATTCAAATGAAATCATACAATACATCGAGTGTCGATATCAAGATGAAATATTATCCCTGAAACTATTTAAAATTGACCTGTATATCTTATACGAAATGTAGACTAGATTATCCAAGCGTCAAATTGAATTATGTTTAAAATACTGTAATGTACTAAACACTGGGAAAGAATAAAACGCTGATCTGCAAAGAAATGCACAGATGCACATAAAAAAGAATAAAATAAATCCAAACCGGGTATGTGATTCTCAAGAAGGGTATAAGGTTTCTGTATTTCGTTCAGTTCAATTAGTTATTGCCAAAACCGAGTATGTGGGACTCAAATCAGCGTTTTATTCTTACCTACTAAGCACTCTTTGAACAATAATTGTATGATTATGAAGCTGCCATGGAATGATTAACTTACGGAGCAACGAGTTACTATGAAAGTGTAGTTTTGGATAGAAACAAGTATATTACCATATTGGTAGGAAAAATCGGGGATATAAGGATGTTTGCGATAAGCCCAGGGCGGCTGAAAGCAAAAGACACATGAAAACAGATAGAAAAACAAGGGATGCCCAGGAAAAATAAACCTAAAATAACCTAAGATAATAGCCAGTACCAATAAGTACTTCACACCAAACTCATGCACCGCGCACAAATATTGGGAAAAGTATGGACAGGTACTTACTTCATAAATATATTTATTAACAGTCAAATTTCGATCACATATCAAAAATTTTGAAATACAAAGTAGAGTCGCTTTAGTAACGCACACAAGCTGAATGAAATATTGCACGAAAAACAACGAAACATTTTAAAAGACTATACTTTGCATGCCAAAACGTGTTTCGAATTTCGTATACAACTCTACACAATAATTTTTCAAATTATTATCTTTAATTTTTATCGTTGGAGTTTCGCAAAATATAATCATATTTTTTAATATTACGAGACTGGAGTTATCTCAATTTTTGTACAATATACAAAATAATGTCAAAATGTTAAATTCGCGCAGTCAAAACTAATAATATTTGCAAATAAAAAACGAAAAATATGTTCTGATAATAAACGCCACCACCAATTTAAACATTGTACCGAGGTATTGGGCAATATAACTTCAACGCGCATTTTTTTAAATATTTTTTAATGTTGATTGTTTAATGAAATATTTTGTGATGTTTTAGTAAATTTTGCGTTGTGAATATTATATGTTACAATAAATAGATGAAATGAGATACTATAAAACGAAATAACATTTAGTAAAACATCACAAGTAATAGAACATCGTTTACAAAGTAATTTATGCATTGAAAAATTACTTTGAAACAATTATGCATTGAAAAATGACTTTAAAACAATCAACATATTATGAATTGAAATAAAAAAAAACATATTTACAACGCTAAAAACACCTAAAAAATATTAACTAGTGTTCACCTCGAAATTTTCCGGTACAGGCGGCTTAGGAGGCGTCGGGGGTACTACAGTGGGGTCAGGCGTAGTCTTACGCAGTCCGAAACCAGCCCTCTGCCCCTCTTGAAGATACAATCCGCTACATTTCGGGGAAGCTAGCATGCTGCTGCAACTACACTTTTTTTCAGAGCAGCTACGTTTTCTAGGGGGCCCATCGTTCTCACTGTCAGACAAATCTGAGTCGTCACGACGCGTCCGCTTGACACCTTGTCTTCGCCATTCTGAACTAGATTGTTCGGCCAGATCGAGATTTGAACCCTCTACTTCAGTTAAACCGCTCTGGTTGTTTGTAATATAAGTGCGAGACACTTTATTTCCATCTTCATCGATATAGCGAACGCGGAGATAAGAATGCGAGGGCGATTCTATTTCAGTCTGGCTGCTCGATCGATTTTCTGTGTCCTGCAATGGAGTGATCCCAGGCAAAGCTGTCAAGTCGGTCTTCGGCGGCTCATTGTCAGATTCTGACGACGTTTGATGGTCAGAATTTGCGGTGTGATGGACCCGAAGTTGATTTCGTGACAATGCTTGTGCGTATGAACTTGTGCGTAGATGCTTTCGCTTTGCTCTGCGTCTTTGATTGATGATTGCTATACAGGCTGGGTCGTAACCGTCTTCAGAAGCAGTCCAACCTGTTGCTTCAGGATTTTTGCCTTCTTTGAAGTTCTCCCGCAATATTTTTACTTCGTTATACACATCCTCCTGTTACGAAAATAAATATATTTGTGTTAGTAACATTACATTTGAATTTGAATGGTATTTAATTGTTTGTTAATCAACATACGGTAGAATATTATTGATTTATTATTATTCAATGTGGTTAGTTGTCTGTTAATTATTTGTGTGCTTGCTTGGTATGTAAAGGTGTCTACAAAACGAATGATTTGAAAAATAATAATTCAGGTTAGTAATGAGTTCCGTTAAAATAAGTTATCTACAGTAAAGTTACCGGTAAGGTAAACAAATTCTAATACCTTGAAAAACAAATTTGTGTGCGAATATACATGAATTTGACACAAAATATTTTATATTGAATATATTTATTTTAAATTTAAACAAATAAATAAAACTTTTTCATTTTTGTCGCATTGCATATGTATAATTTTTTGCAGCGCAACAAAAAAAATCACGTTTATTTACCGGACAGCAGTATATTTAAAATAATAAAATAAAAAAGTTTAAAGTCTCATTCACATAAGTATTTAGTTTTAAGGTTAACATTTATAAAATACGTTCGCGACGATGGGTAATCTTCATATTCATACTTCTGCGACGAAATTTTTAATTTTACATTTTTTGTTGATTTGGTTTTTTTTGTTTGTTAATAATACACATTTTTTTGAAGTGATTGTGAGTTTTTTGGCTGTTTTTTTTGCATGTACCACTGATGGTACACGACGCCCCCAGAGTATATTTCTTTACTGGGGGCGTCGTGTACCATGGGTGTGTATTAGGCCAGTCAGTCAAGACAATCAATTCACAATAATTCCAAAATTTTCAAACTTTAATCTAAGGTCGGGATAGGTATAGAAACAAACTATAAAGTTTTGCAAACTTAGGGTAATATGAAATATATTATTTCTTATCTCGTATCAAATTTGCAACCAATTTAAGGGTACGGAACATTTTTTTAAATAAAAAATAAGGTATTTCCTTAATAAACTGGACGAAAAAAATTCCAAAAGTTCTGCAAACTTGGCAGATACATCGGAAAAATATTCCGAACAGTTGTATAGATTTGCAACCTGTTACGTTGACCGGAACATGTTTATTTATTTATTTTATTTTATTATTTATTACAGTTTCGGCTTCCCAACAGGAATTAAATTCCCAATAACAGAGAAGCACTAGACAATAATATAACTTGTGTACATAGGCAATACAAAAAACTAATAAAACAAATTAACTAGAAAAAAATTAACAAATTACTTAAACATTATTAACTTTTTAAATTGGATTAATGTTGTTGAAAACAAATCAGGCAGCTCCATATTAAAATTCATTTCATTGTACAAATGGGCCAATCTGATAACAGGTGAGTTCAGAATAGAATTAGTTCTATAACGTGTAACAGAAAACATACTCAATGATCTAGTTGCATAGTTAGGAACACGAAAATTAAATGACGACAACAACATAGGCGATTCGATAGCATTGTTAAATAGTTTGTGAAGAAAAGATAAGTTAAGCAACCTTCTTCTATTCTCAAGGCTCAGTAGGTTTGGGTGATATGTTGGAAATCTTCTAATTAAAAATCTTAGAAATTTCTTTTGAATACTCTCAATGCGGTCAACGTAAATTCTATAGCGAGGACTCCAGCATACACAAGCAAACTCTAATTGACTTCGTACTAGTGTAATATAAAGTGTAACTAATGTACACGGGTGCTTGAAATTAGAACTGGCACGAATCAAGAAGCCCAACATCCTATAAGCTTTTTTAACATTGCCATCGATATGAATATCATACAGAAGTTTGTTATCTAGAATCACTCCTAAATCCTTAACAAAATTTAATTTTTTTATAGAAGAACCATCGATACAATAATCATAGTTGATAACATTTCTATTTCTCGTAAACTTTATCTGGGAGCATTTGGCTACATTCAGTGAAAGCTTAAGTTTTTTTACATAAGCAACGAATCTATCAATATCGTTTTGTAGTTCTATGCAGTCATCAAGAGACTCAATAGTGTGATAAATTTTTAGATCATCTGCGTATAGAATGAAAATGAAATTGAAACCGAAATTACAAGTTGGTCACCTCGCCCAGGAACGGCACGTTAACCGAAACCCACTTCGCAACCAAGCCCGACACGTCCCGATCCTCAGACCACGGATTTAAAAAATTATAAATAAACATGTTCCAGTCAACGTAAAAGGTTGCAAATCTATACAACTATTCGGAATATTTTTCCGATGTATCTGTCAAGTTTGCAGAACTTTTGGAATTTTTTCGTCCAGTTTATTAAGGAAAAACATTAATTTTTAATTTAATAAAATGTTCCGTACCCTTAAATTGGTTGCAAATTTGATACGTTATAAGAAATAATATATTTAATACTACCCTAAGTTTGAAAAACTTTTGGAATTTTTTCACGAGCATAGAGCAAAATTCAACTTAATTGCAATTTTAACAATGTTCCGGACTTCGGAAAAGGTTGCAAAATGAGATGTACCATTCCCTTGACCAAAATTTAAAGACTTTTGGAATTATTGTTAAATTTTCGATTTTTAATGTCTATAATGACCTATATGTACATATTGCGAAGACTGCCCTGAAAAGCCTACATATTGTTTGCAATTTTTCAACGAGTACCATAAGTGAAAAACCTAGTTTTAGTAATAACTTAGTCTCGAACTTAGTTTTAGCGATGTGTTTACTACTAAGTAAAATGTTTTGTTTTTTTTATATGGCACTATATTTTACGTCAAATCTTTGTTTTTTCAAGAAAAGTGTATGTTTTTATTTTAACTTTTATGAAATAAACTTTATATAACGGCAGATTTGTAATTTTTCATAATCCGATTTTATTTTCTATGCTGCAACCATATTTGTGGACGAGTGCGCAATCGGTGGTACACTAATAATTCTAAACCTTTCCTACAACCGTTAGCCAAATATCAAAACCCTACCTCATAGCTGTACAGTTCTACACTCCTATAAGTTTGTATTAAATAGTGGCCTCCGGTGGCGCACGACGGCTACAACAGAAATGTCTGGTGTGCCACCGGTGGCTCACATCGTCGCGAACGTGTTTAGCGGCCCGTCTACATTTTTTCCGAATTCCTAGAATACTCTTGATTTTCTTTTTTTTCTATTTCACTCTACGACTGCCTAGAACCAGCCCGAAACACGTACTTTACCGCATCCTAGCAATGTAATGTCATTTTGAAGTTGAGTTTTCGTTGAGAGTAAACTGTTAGTTTATTATTGACTTCAAGATAATGTTTTTATAAACATTTAATAGAGAAATAATTGATCTACTTTTTAAAATTTTAAAAATAAATTTCGATCAGGAGATATAACCGTGTAAAGTTTGCATATTGGAAATTTTTATGAATTTTTCGAAATTTTTATAATAATGTACAATTATTTTATTTTAAAAAGACACAACTGTTAATTGGTCCTTTAAGTCTATAATCCTTGTTGAAATATAACTTAACCATTCATGTACTGGCCACAAAACACTCGAAAGGGCAAGTGGATGAAGGTGTTAACTAACAAAACATAGTTTCGAGAAAATTTAAGTTAAACTATTTTATTTAGCATTTTTTATTGATTGCAAATACGAACCATGTGTTTCTTGTAACAGGTTCATAACTCAAATATAAGATATTATAAAGTATTTAGCTATAAAATTGTTACTTTAGTTATTATAGCAATATAGGTAATTAATTGCACATTACACATTTATTACATAAGAAGAATGTGAGCCTTAAGCTTTTACAAAGCATTTACTTCCCGAACTTCCGTGGATGAATGTGTTATGTGTCACATAGCACGTTCTTTCACGGAACTTCTACATTATTATGTGCACATAACACTTTCTTCCAATATAGTTTGTACACATTTAGGGAACATAGCACCTTCTTCCATAAAATGTCTATAAAACTATGCGTTATACTCAAGACAATTTTTATAAAAATGTTACATAGCACCGTCATCCACTTGCCTCTTAATGTGTTAATTAATTTCTGAAAAAACTTACCAGCATTTTTAAGTCAATGACGTGGTTCTGAACAGTATGGCCTTCATCCAAGACAATATTAGGATTGCTGACTCTTAGGGCTGACCCAGCTCGTGTAATTTCGCGCGGAGCTACTAACGGCTTAATATTTATGGTCCTGAAGACAACTACTGCGAACGGATACATCCATTCAACGCATGGTCGAATATTTTCCCAAGTGTAGCCTGTACAAAAATATTTATTACAAACTTGTTAACCAAATTATGTATTGCATACATACCAGAAACGAATAAAGCTTTCTCCCGGTTTAAAACGTAATAGATGATAGAAGACGCTATCACACTGTACTTAAACTGCAACATTCCATCGTCCAAAGAACAGAGATCAAGCAGCATAGAAGCGGTCATGAATAAATGCGGAGAAAACTGTGGGTAAATAACATCGTCGTCTTTTTGTAACAGTCGCCTCATCATTTGTCTGATTTCGTTGGCTTTCGTGCAAGCTAGCTGTAAATATAAGCACAGCCATGCAGTCGACGTCATAGGGTTCACATCCCATCGAAGTTCTTTCAGAATATCCATTTCTTTCGTCAGCATGTCTGTATCGGTACATGCACCGTCTGTTACATAAGCAAGTTCGGCTAGTTTCGGCGGGTAGATTTCTTCAACTTTCGCAGCAATAAATAAGCAAGTTATGCCCAAAAGTTGTAAATGGTTCTTTGGAACTATTTCAGTTCGGCTTAAGTAACGGTCTATATAGTCTATGGCCAAGTAGTAGGTTACGCGTCGCAGTTTATATACATCACAGACCTAGAATTCATATTTTTAGTACAAATTTAAAGATTGATGGAAAAGAATAAAACGCTGATCTGCAAAGAAATGCACAGATGCACGTAAAAAAAAAATACAAGGTTATTATGTTTCTTTATTTAGTTCAGTTTAATCAGAGTTTCTACAAAAACTGATAATTCGGGACTCAAGAAGGGTGTTCGGTTTGTTTATTTAGGTAATTTAGTTAAATGTAGATCAGCAGGTTTTTACGTTCATCTGTGCATTTCTTCGCAGATCAGCGCGTTTCAGCGGTCAACACTGATCAGCGTTTTATTCTTACCCAAAATTGATTTGATTGATATTTGAAATAACAAAAGAATTTTGACAGTTAATTGGGGCGTGGTTTAGGAGTTTGTTTTAATCACAAGAATCTACCTGTCAACATTCTTTCGTTATTTCAAACAGGGTGGCCATTCAATACCAGAAGATATAATTCTAGAATAGTCTTACATAGGATAATGCATGCACAAGAAGATTCAAATCTAGAAAATGTATATGTAATAAAATACCTGCACTAAAAGATTCATTCACAGGAAATTGCAAATTTAGAATTTTAGATTTGGCGTAAATGAAAATACAGGAAGGTGCAAGAAAACTAGTTTGTCTCTTCAGCACAAGGCAGATAAATTAGGTTCAACCATTCTTGAGTTCCACATACTCGGTTTTGACTATTCTAGATTTACATCTTCCTGTGTTTGCATTTATGCCAAATTCTAGATTTGAATTTTCCAGTGAATTATTCTTTTGATTAAGGTATTTTATTATTTATGAATTTTCTAGATTTGAATCTTCTTGTGCATGCATGAACCCACTTGACATGAATCGTCCATAGGATGTTTAAAAATATCTTATTCTTGTACTTTAAGTGATATTACGTAAGTCATCCTAGCCACATCCTGAGTACGATCAAAAATTACATACTCAATAGGGATATTATTACCGAATTATTAACATTGGGATGTTACATAGATAATGTTACTAAGAACGGACATTAGCATTCGCTAGGATATTAATAGGATATAAGTAAATGGACAAAAATAGCAAGTAACATGCCGGGATGTTCCCATTCTTGAAAAGTTCTGTTTATTTTGTTATGTGGGAATATTCTAGAATTTAATTTTCCAGCATTGAACCCATTCCCTTTCAAACAAACAATAACTTACTTCCATGAGCCAGTCGAACAAAATGGCTCGCATCCTAGTGTTCAAGTTGGGATTTCGCCTGAACACAGCAGAACTTCTTTCGTTCAAACCGATGTCTTCCTTGAAGCACATCAGCAGCGAGAGATCAGTGTGATCGCTCCAGGAAATTCCTGGGAGGGGAATATCCCGCACGCGGATTGGTTGAGGACTAAATCCAGCGTCAACTCGCATAGCAACGGTCTCCACACTTTTCTGAACAGTCGGTAGAGTTTTAGGTTTCTTAACATTCTTCTCTTTTTTGTCTCGTGTATGTGGGGTTTGCTCTCCTACGTGTGAATCGTTGAGGGGATCGGGATTTTCATTTCGCTTTGTAGAAGATTTCGGTTTTGTGTGCTTAGAGAATTTGTTTTTCATTTTAGGGGAGGTTTCCTGGTCCTCGAACTCCGACTAAAACGACACGAAATCACGCAATTTAATATTAGAAATATTTTACACAGGTGATTCACAACTTCGTGTGTATATTTCAATGGCATATAGTAGTCAACTTACTGATCATGAACAAAAAGATTTTTTAAATATTCGTAAATTTAAAGACAGTTTTCGCAAGAGCGCATTGTTGTTTGTATAGGGTAATTCATCGTAACTTACTTATTTCAAAACGCAATAATGCCCATTTTATGAATCATAAACTTTTTATTTTATAATGTAGGTACATATCTAAAGTTTTGTTTCACCCAGTTTTCATATTATATCATATCAGGTATGTGACGGCCCCCATTGTCTATACACTGAATAAGCCGATTTCTGGCGTTTGTCATAACCCTTTCCAGCATGGCAGCAGGTATGTTGGTAATTGCGGCCCGGATGTTGGCCTTCAGGTCTTCTAGGGTCCTTGGACGGTTGACGTAAACGCGGGATTTCAAAAAAACCCACAAAAAAATCACAAGGAGCCAAATCGGGCGAGCGGGCTGGCCATTCCAAATCGCCCCTTATTGAGATGAGACGCCCCGGGAAGTGTTCCCTCAAAACAGCCATCGATGCTGCTCCGTGCTCCAACGCATGATGGCGACTGACCGGGTGGGGAACAAAACTTTAAAAGTACACCTGTCCAATGAGATCACTCTCTCCCCACTACGATCCCTACAGCCTGAATGGCACGCATTTTTAAAAAGCAAGTTATGATGAATCACCCTTATAATGGATGTATTATATATTATAAATGGAATGAAATTTAATTTTAATTAATTGTGCAATGGCAAGAACAGTAAATTTATGAAATTCCATTTGAAAACAGTGACCCAAAACTGTTTAATTAAAAATCCTGAAAACTAAAATTGCGAATTTTGAAAAAATTCTTTCAGTTCCGTAATAAGTGAGTTGAACACTATATGTCATTAAAATATATGCACGAAATTATACATAAAGATTGTTCCAAAGATGTTACAAATCTATATTCTTGAAACATAATACTTGTCTATGACGCCTTTTACCCAACTTGGGTGTCGCAGCTGCACATATTGTAAGTCATAAGTATACAAATATAAATTATTCCGTATTTGCAATTATCAGCCGTCACCTCAGACACTTATGCCTGTGGTACACCGGCCGAGGAGCATCGAGGACCATCGAGTAACTCCTCGATGAAACGATAGAACGCACCCCGTCCTCGACGAAAAATAGGGGCGCCGCTATTTTCATCGAGTTGTTCCTCGATGAAACGAATGTATCTCATTTCAGACGTATCTTTGGATTTGATTTCGCGCAAAACTTTGATGTATTTGTCACCGATTAAATAGAAATCCATCGCGGACGGGTGCGTTCTTTCGTTTCATCGAGGAGTTACTCGATGGTCCTCGACCGGTGTGCCACAGGCATTATGGTTGCTAAGGCTGGTTTATAATGGATGCAAACGGTCACTATTCGGTATTACGTAAAGATAAACAAAAAATTTCAAGTTTACGCCTATAGTTCAACTTAACAGAATATGAAATGAGTAACCCGTTACATTCATTATAAACCAAGCCTCAGTAAAGAGTACACCATTGGACAAATTTTGTGCAGTTAAACTGAAATTTGTACCTGGTACCTGACTGAATTCGAACCTGAGCTGTCCGACCTAATAATCTTTTGGTAATTATTAGTAAAATATATTATTACAGTGAATAAGGTGTACCATTCAGAACATTCAGAAAATAATAAAAATAAATACAGGATTGTTTAAATTCAGTCAGGTACACATTTCACTTTTTCACTGTGGTGTACTCCCCACTAATAAGCGTGAGTAAAATATATTTATACAGGATGATTAACAACTTCGTACATATAGTACTCAACTTACTGATCATGGAACAAAAAGAATTTTTTCAAAATACGTAAATTGAAGGGCAGTTTTCGCAAGAAACATATTTTTGAAACTACAGGATTATTGACTGTAGAATGGATATTTGATTAACTATAAACGGAATAAAATTAAATTTTAATTTTTTAATTTTTAACTGTGCAATGGCAAGAATAGTAAAATGAAATTCCATTTAAAATCAGTGACCCAAAACTGTTAGATTAAAAAACCTGGAAACTTTTGAAAAAATGCTTTCAGTTCCGTGATAATGAGCACTATATGCCATTAAAATAAATGCACGACGTTGTGAATCAACCTTGGCTGAATCTCGCCCACTGCCAAATAATAATATAAAATAAAAATATGAATCTTTTATTGTTTTTCACTCACCACTGGTACATTTTCATCCGGAGAAGGTACAGAAGGCACAGACGGAATGCTACAACTCGCTTCATCGTAAGAACCTGGAGATTCACCATCATCAGAAGTGATGGCACTTGGAGAACTGCAGAAGAGATAATTCTTATTGGGGCCTGTCACATGGGCCATCTTAGTGTTGGCCCCTTCACCGCAAATCACGTTTGTGCCCCAACGATGAGGAGGAACTTGATCGAAAGGTTCCCCGCTTCTCCTTTGTTTTCTATTAACAAGAAAAAAATATTAAATGCCAAAAATTATAAATCATAATCAGAGTTACTTACGTTGCAGGATCCATAAAATCACATGTGATCTTATAGTTCGAAAGTTCTGTAAAATAAAACAATACACATTAATTTTTGTATGTCTGTCAATCTGCTGTCTGTCCGTTTGTTTTGTATCTACATCTAGACTGTTTGTCCAATCATTATGAAATTTTGCATAAAGGTCTCTTTTGACCAGGGTTCGATTTTAAGGTATGTTTTACTTCGATCAAACCATTAGGAGGTGACAATAAAAATTAAAAATCGCTCTACCTCAAAGAAACTCGGTATATACCATTGAAATAGAAAGAGAAAGATAGTTTTATTACATCGGGTCATAAATTATGTTTTAATTCGTTCGAATTATAAGGTATAGTGAAATTTGTGAAGTTGTTGGGAGGCAATTAAAGTAAATAAAGTAAAATAAATAGCTTATTTGTTCTGAAAAGCGTTTGAATATTTTGTTTCTTGAACAGTGAACAGTCAAATTAATTTCTTCAAATTACAGTGATACGAATAAAGCCGCGTTCACAGTCCGAAATTTGGTGAAATTCGGTAAAATTTGTGAAGTTGTTAGGAGGCAATTAAAGTAAATCAAGTAATATAAACAGCAAAACAGCTGATTTGTTCTGAAAAGCATTTGAATATTTTTTGTCTTGATTGCGCCACGGCTCAAATTTCGAGCTGTGAACAGTAAAATTAATCTCTTAAAATTTCAGTGATACGAATAAAGTCGCATTCACAGTCCGAAATTTGATGAAATTTGTTAAGATGATACAGGGATTCTAACCGCACAAAATAACGGTTCAGGTTCGGTTCCCGGTTCACTGTGCTTATAAGGTTCCGGTTTAATATTTCGGTTTGAAAAAGTGGTTCAATGATTTATTAAATACCTAGCAATTAATTTTTAAAATTCGTTCTAATTTTGGACTAAAATATAACAAATTTCTAAAATAAACTTCACTAAACTATAGAAAATACAATTTTCATAAAAATTGAATAGCATTTTGCTACAAAACCGTTAAATTTGAATTAATACTTTAAATCGTTCCGAACCGGTTTACAACCATCGGGGGTTTGCCAAATTATTTTTTGTCGGTTCGGTTTAGTTCGCGGTTCGCTAAAATATCCACGGTTCGTTCCGGTTCGGTTCGAGTATCAAGTTAGGAGGCAATTAAATGTTCTGAAAAGCGTTTAATTATTTTGTCTTGATTGTGCTGCGACTCAAATTTCGTGCTGTGAACAGTCAAATTAATTTCTTTAAAATTCAGTGACCCGAATTACACCAAATTTCGAACTGTGAATGAGGCTTTACACCAAATTTCCGACTGTGAATGCGACTTGAAGCGCAATTTTGCGTTGGAAAATACCAACTTGTTGCTTGCGCGCTGCCACCAAAGTTGGCGTAGCATACACCATCATTGAAGTCAACTACCAGCACCACATATACGAAATGCCGGAAATTATAAACTCCACCAAAATTTTAAACATTTATCTATTTTATCGAACAATATTGGCATTTATCAATAAGTTTTTATATTTAAAAAATACTGTATTCATTGAACCTACTGCTGTTCCCTTGTTTACATGTAGGTAAAATAAATGTTCTGGTTGAGAAAGCACAACACAATACTTTATTTAGGTAACCCTAACATATGGCCCTTATTTTACCGACAAAGATATTATCAGTTTACCGCTGCCCCGTAAATTGCTGCTGATCAGTACTGATATATAAACAATTAAAATAATAATAAATACTTGTATATTATATTCTTGCACTTTGACAATCTTATTTTCAATTTAGCGAACTCGAAATTAATGCATTGTATTTAAACTATCTAATATTGAATCACTATTTAAAGGGATTTGTTTGAAACTATTTTAGAAAGCAATTAGTCAAAGAGGAAAATTCCTTGAAAGATTAGAATAATGTTCATCCCGCCAGAATGCTAACTTTGCCGCCGTAACAATTGAGGGATTTCTAGAAAATTGTTAATTTTCCCAAAGCAATTTCCAAGAATTTGTAGAGATAACACTAAAATATATAAAACATAAATACCACAGGGTAGAAATTACAATGCCGAATACCTTTTATTATTTATTTTAGATATAGCCCTAAAAGTGCAACCACCTCAGATACGTACGTTGTTTGCGTGGCTCTCCAAACTTTAAATAATTTTTATAAAATCACCAAATCGCTTTATAAGCTTATAAATACGCACACTGTCTAAGAAAACAATTAATTAATTAATTCAATAATAAAATAATAATAAAATCTACCACGTAAAATTTTTGGAGACCGCCAAATGTGGACCTCCCAAGTAAGGTTATACCGCGCGAAAATATTTTCACCAGGCTTTATTTTAACAAATTCGAGCCCAAAATTAATAAAATTTATATATTACTGTTCACAAATGATTAATAATTAATTCCAGATTGATCTAATTAGATTTAGGCAGCAAATAATTAAATTGTTCATATCATCGCGAGGGAAAAGTTGGCGGGCAAACACTATAGGTTACACGTAGAATATTTCGCCTAATTTTCAACAAATCACATCCAGATTTTAAATAATCATAAAATAGGGTTGTTTAAACATATATCCACTAAAATATTTATAAACAATCCCGATTAACTTAATAACTTCAGCCTAGTACAAGTACCACTTCCTCGGCACAAAATCGGTGAATATACCGCTAAGATTAAAAAACTAGCACTTACATTTAAGTATTTACATAGTTCAGTAACATCCACACAATTTTTAAATCAAAAACACGATTGTTTCATTGACAATAACAACAAATTCACGATTATTTAAAAGGTACGAACTGCACAAACGCCCCGAATAGCAACACACGACTGATTATTTTACTTTACGAAGCAATGAACGATACGAAAAATAGCTTTCCGCGCTTCTGATTGGCTGGATGAACGCGTCTCAGCTGGTGCTCAGCTGATTCCCTTGCGCATACATAGGCGGCGAGAAAAAAAATTTCAAGAGAGTGTATACTTTTTTCAATTATTTTATGTTATTCTTCATAAAAAAGATACATCTATTCCAATTTAAATATGAATGGTTTTGCATAAAAAAATTATTGAAAACTGTATTTTTCCCCTGTTTAAACGATCGATGAAAGGCGCGATACTTTGTAACATATTGTTGCATTGTTAGTTAATTTGCCATGTATTATTATGCGCAAAATACTGCAATTTATTTTTGAAAGCTATTAATGTTTAGTTAAATTTTATGGTTATTTTTACATCAAAACTCATTGAATGTTTGATTAAATTATTGTGTCTACGCCTATGTTAAGTCATGTCAATGCACTTACTTTTTAAGATTTGTTACACAATTTCACTCTTTTTATACCGTAATTTTCTATAAAACTTATAAGAATTATTACTTTACTATATATTACCTTTATAAATTAGGACTTTAATTATTTTTGTAGTTATTGGGGTAATTCTAACCAAACTTTTTTGTTTTGATTTTGTTGTTGTCCCGCCTATGAAATTTTAAGATACAAACGTGTAGAAGTAGGGTTATGATATGGCCCGCGAAATTATTTTTAGTAACTGAAAAAGGAACTTAAATTTCTTGTTTCTAATGGTGTTGATCGCTATTATTTTGTACCTTTATACACCATAATATTTATAAATAACAGTACTCACTTTTGTAATGCCAATATTTGTACAAATATTTAAAACTATTATTCATATTTGCTTTTTTAAATGATAACTAGTCAAAATTATCAAACTTACCGGTAGCATTCGTAGGACTTGATATTTCCACAAAACCATCTGCGTCAGAAAAGAACTTGTTGTCTATTTTAGTCATTTTTGCTCTCGAACGGCCAATTTGAGAAAACCGATCATCTTGAATGTTGTAAGGGAATATTTCCTTGTCCTGCGACGGTTTATATTTAGTATTATGAATACCGGATGGACCTGGTTGAGGATCATCTAAATTTTCTACTATTTTACTTTCTTTTATCATGTGCTGATGAATGTTTTCCTTTTCCTTCAAGCAATTATATTTGGAAGTCATCTGGATACCGGACGGACCTGGTTGAGGATCATCAACATTTTCTGTTTTTAATTTACTATCATTTTTCATACGCTGATGGTATTTTTCGTTTTCCTTTAACCGATTATATTTGAAAGTAATCTGGATACCGGACGAACCTGGCTGAGGTTCATCAAAATTTTCTGTTTTTAATTTACTATCGTTTTTCATACGCTGGTGGTATTTTTCGTTTTCCTTCAACCGATTATATTTGGAAGTAATCTGGATACCGGACGGACCTGGTTGAGGATCATCAAAATTTTCTGTTTTTAATTTATTATCGTTTTTCATACGCTGTTGACATTTTTCGTTTTCCTTCAACCAATTATATTTGGAAGTCATCTGGGTACCGGATGGACCTGGTTGAGGATCACCAAAATTCTCTGTTTTTACTTTAATATCTGTTTTGATGTGCTGATGATATTTTTCGTTTTCCTTCAACCGATTATATTTGGAAGTAATCTGGATACCAGACGCGCCTGGTTGAGGATCATCAAAATTTTCTGTTTTTATTTTAGTATCTTTTTTCATGCGTTGGTGAAATTTTTCGCTTTCCTTCAACCTATTGTATTTGGAAGTCATCTGGATACCGGACGGACCTGGATCATCAAAATTTAGTGCAATTTGTGTCTTACTAATTTTGTCTTTTTTATCACGTTGATAAAATTTTTCCTTTTCCTGAGACTGTTTAAATTTAGTAGCAGTTTTCAAACCGGAAGGATCTGATTGAGGATCATCTCGAGTAGTAACACTACTATTTTTTTTGGTGTAGTAAATAAGTTTCTCCTTTTCCTGTGACCATTTATGTTTGGAAGTAATCTGGATACCGGGCGGACCTGGTTGGGAATCATCTAAATTTTGAGTAACTTGAGTACTAATACTATTACTTTTTTTAGTATGGTAACGCAGTTTTTCTTTTGCCTGTGACTGTTTTAATTTGATATTTTGTAATCCAGACGGACCTGGTTGCATAATTTGAGTAAAGCTGGTATTTTTTTTAGCAAGGCAATGCAATTTTTCCTTTTCCTGCGATTGTTTGTATTTAGTAATAATTCCGGACAGACCTGGTTGAGAATCATCTACTTGAGAACTACCGCTACTATTCTCTTTAAAACTATAATGCAGTTTTTCCTTTTTATGCGACTGTTTGAATTTTGTAATTGTTTTGTAACCTGGTTGCGGGTCATGTCTAAATTTGGTAACTGTAGTATCTGTAGTTCGGTAATATAGTGTTTCCTTTTTCTGCGACGCCGATTTAACAGTTTTCATGCCGGATGGACCTGGCTGAGGATCATCTACTCGAGTAACTATACCATCTTGAATGCGGCAATGTAATTTTCCTTTTTCTTGCAGCTGTGTAGATTTGGGAATTAATTGCAAACCAGACGGACCTGGTTGCAGATTCTCTAAAATTTCTGGAACAACTGTTTTTATTGTAGTGCGCCTTTGTTTACTATTTCTATCTGACCCGGATGGAATATCAAAAAGAGGGCAGTCGATGAGTTTAATAAACTCTACCAGTTTCATATTTCTGGGTCCTGTACTCATTTTTGAGTCGATAAAATTCACACTAAAATCAACAAAATAATACTTCAACACATACACAACAAATATTTGTAACATTTACGTAGAACTTTAACTCAAAATGTTGTGCGTTTCGCGGAACTAAAAGAATTATTATAAAATACTTGCAGTTCGCGGAACTGTGAAAACTAATAATATGATTGGTTAAAAATGGACACCATTTGTGACGAAATTTGCCCAGTAGATCCAATTTTATCTTGTGCGCAGGTAGACCAACCCAGTACAATAAAAAATATATTATTTAAAATATCTATATAGATTATTCTAAAAATACTATTAAATAAAACTGGTATCAATTAATGATCTTTATTTACCTTCTAGTATTCTTTACAAAAGTGCACCATTAAATTTTCACTTTATTTACCGGTAAATAAAATACAATATGAATGGTTTCACTGCTTTCAAATATTAAAATATGACTGTAAACTATTAAAATAAGTTAAAATCATATAAAATTCCTATATGTTTTACGAAAACACACGTTTTTTGAGACACGAATTACCCGCCTGTAGGCTTGTATTTAGGTACCTACTACAGAACAGAACTGCGTTTGCGTTGCGGCGATCTTGCGTACTAAACAAAATTTAGCGTTCTGTGATTGGTCCATTCGAAAAAAATTTAAAATTCATATACCTAGGTATAATTTTTAATTTTATTTAATATTTCTTCGAAAATTAATATTAAAATTATATTTGATTGTATTTATTTACCTTTATGCCTTGTTCATACGTGCTACTGTAGCATGAAAAGAAGAAGTTTTTGAAGACGCAAATAATAAAAAATATTCAAATCGAAACAATAACCGCAAAAAATCGCTATCTACACATACAACGATCAACGATGTGAAATTATCAACGAGTAGTTCTTGATACTTTGATGCTACAAATTAGCAGCGCTGCTATTTGACAAGCGACTCAAATTTTTTCTTGCTACAGTAGCACGAATGTGTCTCCAAAGTAGCAACGTGTGAACAGGGCATTAGAAATTTAATATTCATTTATATCTATAATAAAAAATTTAAATATATTAAATAATATTAGTTACTGTAAATGCAATAAATTAAATAATAAATAAATATTTGTTAAATATTTGCATAATTAATGCTTCATAAATATTAATATTAAAATTATATTTAAATTCTATTTATTCATCTTTTTTGAGGAAAATTTGCTAATGTCAGAACGCATCCTAAGGTTTTCTGGGCTCAATTATGAACTGCTTATTAGTTTGAAATATAAATGATGTATTTTTCATTATACAAAATCAACAATGATATATTTTCTTATCGTATTTAAGGCACTAGTTAACAAAAAACCAAAGAAAATAATACAAAACATAAACGTACAACACAACTAATTACTGAAATGTGTAGGTTCTTTATAAATTCTAAAATCATCACAACTATGTAATATATACTGTGCAAAAATAATAATACAAACACAAGTTTGTTTTAAAAAAAATCTGACTTAAAATTTATGCCAGACTCTTCTTAAAATATGTTTGCACTATCAGTTACTGCATTGCTTTTATTTTGATCTAAAACTATTAAAAAATCACTTTTATTATTAATACCTTGTGCCATTGAAAAGATTTCTTAAAATCTACAACAATAATTTGACTAGTTAGGAATGATTTGTAGAAGTTAGAAGTGATTTTAGTTATTATGTACTATCAGTTCACAAACAAAATTGCCATTCTGACACAAAACATAACTGATAAAAATGATCAGTCTTTCTTATTTGAACACATTAAAATATTAAAAATTCATGAAATAGTTAGCTTAAATTGTTCATAACAACACACACAGAATCAAATACAGGATTGAGCTTCAACTTGAATTTTCTCAAATTATGAAGACATATTCACCTGGTTTTTAGCTCATCCTGTATTTGAAACTAAAACACAAGACAATACAAATAAAGAAGCGTAAAATTTGTTCGAAGTTTATTTGGTAATTATTATTTTTAACGTCTATGTACCTTGTAGGAATACAAAGGTACACTGTCCTTATAATCTAAGATGTCACTAGAAGTAATAGGTATAGCCAAAACATACAACAACAACAAAAATAGAGCCATAGTTTGTACAATAATATAGTGAGATATTGAGCTGCCAATTTCAAGCCAAGACCCGGTGTTTTTGACCAAAAACAGAAAATGAAGACCCATAATATCACAAAATATAAGCACTATAAAGAACATTTTCTTTATAGGAGCTTGGATACATGTAGTTACTGCCCGAAATACACAACTTACAACTAAGTAGGGAATAAGAGTTTTAAATAAGATGAGACTAGTCATTATGAAGGGACTAAAGATAGATATAAAGTTGCGAGTCCACATTGGATCAAAGGAATTGATACTTGCCATGTTGCCCATTCCGAAAAATGCCAGGACTGCGTACACCAACTGAGAAACTGTTAAGAAAAATACCTCATTCAAGAAATAACACATAAGCAGGGACTCAAACCGAACCGCAGCTATTTTACAGTACGCGAAATAAGAGGTGGCCGATTTAAGAATTTTAAATTGATAAACAATATTATCAGCAAACCGCTTCGCTATCTTAAAATAATGTATAAATAAGTCGTCCAGCTCGGTTATTCTTTTGACTCAGTTGCGTTGAGGCAAGTAATAAGTTGGCGAAATTTGACCCAGCTCTGTGAAGAACATAGGCACATTTTTTCTCTCCCTTACCGCCTCGGCCAACTTTGGCTGTACGGGCAGTAGTGAACCGGGAAGGAAACCTGAACCGTTATAAATATTTTGACAAACCCATAACCGAAACCAAACCGATGATTGTGGACCGGTCATTAATTTTGTCGTTAAAATTCTATTAATTTTTTATGGCAATTGTTGCTTTATTTTCTTTAACTGAAAACGCTTTTTTGAAAACCGGTTACCGGTTCACTTCGAGGAGAAATATAAAAAGAAAAACCGAACCATATAAAGCACAGTGAACCGTGAACCGAACCAGAACTGTTATTTTGTGCGGTTCGAGTCCCTGCACATGAATAATAAAGGATACAATAAAGAATCCACGTCGAAAATCAACAATATGAATTTGACTCCTATTGGTGGTAAGAGATCTGCGCTTGGATATTTTACTAAAAGGGACATCCGTCAGCTAAAAATATCATTCATTATTATAACACGTAAAGGCGTATAAGAATTAACTTACATTATGCGCAATCGGACTGTATTCCATGTGTTCTATATAAAGCCACAACATTAGATTCAAAAACAAAACCAGTAAAAATAATGGTTCGTAGTTAACTGACAACAGTATAAATGGAATCAACAGTCCCATTGCTATATTTGTCAGTCGGCCGACGATTTTATTAGGTCCGCAAATCGATACAAAAAGTGCTAGAGCTAAAAATTCATATATTCATATACAATTTGCACAGTCAAATATTATTTTATTTTACCTGACAAAGTCCAAGAGCAGTACTGGTTATACCAAGTTAGGCCCAATTTATTGCTAATACTTCCATCAATAGAATACAAATTAAAAACTGCTATAGCCAATATGAAACTTTGAAATATGGCCATATACATTTGGTTTTTATCAATAAAGAAATTTCTTGGGCACGCTGTAAAATAGTTCACAACCAGAGAACCAAATAATACCAAAATCCATACTACGGCAGTCACAGATCTAAAACAACATATTAATATTGGGGAGTGAGGTTCAAAAAATTCAGGTTTAAATTCTGTCAGGTACACATTTCATGTTTTCACTGTGGTGTACTCTCTACTAATAACTGTGAGTTGACAGCTGGTAATTGCACACATGCTAATATATATATATATATATATATATATATATATATATATATATATATATATATATATATATATATATATATATATATATATATATACAGGGTGATTCACAACTTCGTGCACATATTTTAATGGCTTATTAACACTCAACTTATCATGGAACAAAAATAATTTTTTTAAATTCGTAAATTTAAATATATTTTTGAAACCACTGGATTGTTGATTGAATAATGGATATTTAATTAACTATAAATGGAATACCTACAATAAATGTGCAATGGCAAGAATAGTAAATTTATAAAATTCCATCCAAAACTATGTGATTAATAAAACTAAAATTGCAAAATTTGAAAAATTCTTTCAGTTCTGTGATAAGTGAGCACTATATGCCATTAAAATACATACCGGGTGTATATTGAAAAGTGAAACATAGGCGTTTTTAACATGGTAAATCAGTTTTTCCGTTCGCATTGCTTCCCTAATTATTTTAGACAAAAATGTTTCAAATAAATGTTGTTGATCATAAAATTCTACATCCGGATCAGTAAACAAAATTTATTTTGGTTGCTTTATAACTGCAGAAATCAAATTTCACTTTTCAATATACACCCGGTATATGCACCCTGTATACCTGTACTGATGATATACTGATGCTGCCACACCCAAGTTGGGTAAAAAGCGTTAAGTAAATGCAGGCAAACATTTTACTTACATCAAATACAAATTGAAGTTGCTTCCAACAACGGGCAAAAATGGAAATATTGCTAATGCAAAACATGAAGTCATCCAGGCAAATTTAACAAAATAGTTAATTTTGCGCAACAAATAAGGCCAAAAAGCCATAATAAATAGCGTTAGGCTTAGTGATTGTCGATAAAAGAAACATAAAACCTAAAATAAAAATATTTTCACAACACCAACGTGTTTAATTTAATAATAGCTCACCAGAGTTTCAACTCCGCTAATATACAAAATGATTCCTCCAATTATTAAAGCAAATCTGTTGAATGGCACAAAAAGACTTTGTGCTCTTGGTATCCAGTCGTCTGTTTTCTCCAAAATGTGCCACCAAATATACAGAGGCAAAGTACAATAAACGTAATACATCAGTGGTAACGATTGTACTAAACAATATCAAACTTTTATATACTGTATATAAAAACTTCATGCATATAATTTAATGGCATATAGAGCTCAACTTACTTATCATTAGGCTTGTCAAAATCTTCGAACATCAACTGAACTGTTCGAACAGTTCATAATTTTAAAGTTCGACCATGTTCGAACTCTTGAACAGTTCAAAAGTTCAAAAATTTTCTACTTTATACTGTATTTAATAACTATGTTCAAGGTTTAAGGTAGAAAATTAATTACATTTCATTTTTTTTACTTTTGACTTTTTAACTGTCAAATGACATTTTTAATTCAAAGCTTATATCAGATTGGAACATTAACACCAAGTCAAAAAAGTTCAGTTTTCGGTTACTTTGTTTCGGTATATTCAAAACGTACCAGAAATGTCAAGCTAAATCTGCTAATAATATAATTAGATATAAACAATTATGATTATGATATATAGTTATAGTTCAAAAAGTTCACACTATTGCACTGTTCAGAGGTTCGAACTTTTGAACTGTTCGAACAGTTCAGTTTCGTTGAACATGTTCGAACTTTCTGTTATAGTTCGAACAGGGTTTATTATTATTATTATTAAGTACAATTCCCAACAGGCTAAAGCCCAATTCTAGGGAAAGGATAAATCGAAAAATTAGTCGGCGACAAAACATTTCTTAATATCATTTGTGGTGCAATAAAAAATATCAATTTCACTCTCAATAGTTTTGTAGGAAGTAACCATATGGTGTATTGGAGACTTAGACAACATATTAGTTTTTGCAGTATTTAAATGGAATACGGTTTTATACCTTGATGACAACCGGGAAACCTGGAATAATATTCTATTCATAATGAACGTACAGTCAATTGAATTATGAATGATTTTGTGCAAAAAAGTAGCAGCACAAATACGTCGACGCTGTTTAAGGGAGGTTAAATTAAAATCACTTAAAAGTAAGGAATGGGAAAAACCTCTGGGTGGATAAGATCCTTCCACGACGAAAGTTGCAAATTTCATGAACTTTCTTTGAAGAACTTCTATGGATTCAATTTGGTTATTGTATTGCGGATTCCAGATTACAGAGCAGTACTCTAAGTGTGGACGAACTAATGTCACAAACAACAAACATAAAATATCTGATCCAACAAACATATTTGAATTTCGAATTAAGAAACCCAAGCATTTAAAAGCAGTTGTTACTTTAGTTTCAACGTGTTTAGTGAAGGATAATTTAGGATCGAAAATTACACCTAGGTCAAGTGACGTATCCGGTCTGTCTAAAACACAATTATTTATGGAATACTCGTAAATAATTGGATTTACTTTTTTTGTATATGTCATACAGTAACATTTGGAAACATTTAAGTATAGTTTATTGTCGCTGCACCATGCAAAGATAATATCCAAATTTTTCTGGAGCTTAATACAATCAATAACTGAAGAGATGACACATAACAGTTTTAAGTCGTCAGCATACAGGAGGAAATCAATGTCAATATTGGCAGTAATATCTTTGATGAAAATGTTGAAAAATAGGGGCCCGAGGATCGATCTCTGCGGCACACCGGATTTTTGTATGAAGTAATTAGACTGATATCCATGTATATTGACAAATTGGTATCTATTATTGAGATATGACGTAACAAGATTTAGGAGTGAATCGGAGAATCCAAAAAGTTTAAGTTTCTGTAACAGAAGAGAATGATCCAACTTATCAAAGGCCTTGAAGAAATCAGTGTACACGACGTCCATTTGCTCTTGTTGATCGATAGCTTCAGAAATTAACTGAGTTTTGCACGCAAGATTTGTGACTGTAGACCTACCCTTCATAAAACCGTGCTGATTTATAGATATCATGCCAGACACATATTTATAGATTCGTGTGTGAAGAACATGTTCAAAAATCTTACTAAAGTTGGACAATAGTGCGATAGGCCTGTAATTGGTAATATCACTTTTATCACCTTTCTTATAAATTGGCTTCACCCGAGATATTTTCCACTTATTGGGATAAGTCGATTTCTTCAATATAAGATTAAAGATTATGGTCAGAGGTTCTACAAAAACAGATGCACAATCTTTTATGATGAATGAGGGAATGAGGTCCGGTCCAGTGGTCATATTGGATTTTTGTTTTAGGATAGCTGCCGAAACTTCATCTTCACTAACCGAATTAATAGACAAGGTATCAAAGTAGTCAGGTATAGATAAATTAGGACAGTCATTATTACAGTCATCGTTAAACGAGCTTGAAAAGTGATTTGCAAAACAATCGACTAAAGATTGTGGATTATCGACAGGACTGTTATTGTACGTCATTACGGAGGGAATACTAGAAGTGTTTCGTTTATTATTCACAAACGACCAGAATTTTTTAGGTTCCTTCGATATTTCATTTTGAGTTGTAGCACAGTAATTTTTATACGCCTCATCGACTTCAGCTTTAATCTCTGATCTCAATTTGTCGAATACTTGTTTATCAGCTTGATTATTAAATTTCTTATATCTCTTCCAAGCTTTGTATTTAAGCTTCATTCTGTGAATTATTGAACCGGTAAACCATTGAGGGTAGGATCCAGAACTTTTGCGTTTCAAAGGAACATTTTTATGAAAGACATCATTGATAACAATGTAGAAATTATCTATGGCACTATTTACATCTTCAGCGTTAACTAAAAAGTTCCAATTCAATGCGGAAAGATCATTGTAAAGTACAGGAAAATTTGCTTTATTGAAGTTAAAACATAATTGCTAACAGATTGAAACCTTTTAAGTTTGGAGTTTAAAGAAAGCTCAATGTTCAATGAAGGATGATGTGAGTACTCCCCACCTTAGAAATCAACGGACTTAGAAATAGAGCAGTGGTTGTTACTAATAACAAGGTCGAGTAGTTTCCCGAAGTTATTTACTACAAAGTTGAATTGTTGTAGGTTCATGAAGTTTAAGAAATTATTGAGAGAATTGAAAAATGTGCAAGATGAGGTGTTGTTATAGCAGTTTAGATAGTGGGGAATGTTGAAATCGCCAAATATAATGATGTCAGAATCATGAAGAAACTGTAAACTTAAAAGAGATTCGAATAATGTATCATAATCATCAACAGAACAAGAGGGCGGGATATAAATGTTAATTGCATAGATGGAAGAATGAGCTGCACATAACTTAATCAATAAAATATCGATATGCGGAATAAGACTAAAACCTGTGGAGAGAGAGCGAATGTTAATTTCCGTGGCTTGAAGGTGATTCGATACTGCGAGAAGGACTCCACCTCCCCGAGTTTTATTAGTACTGCAAAGGTTGCGATCACTTCGAAAAAACATTGAATAGTGTGGAATCAAAAAGTTCAGAGCTATGTATACCGTCATGCAACCAGGTTTCAGTAAAAGCAAATAAAAGATATTGAGTTTCGTAAGTCGAGAATTTATAAAGCTCATTACATTTCGAACGCAGACTTGTAACATTTTGATAATAACAATATAGAAAGTGATCATTACGTTTCGAGATTAAAGATTGATTCATAGAATCATGCAATGATTGCTATTTCGGAGAGGCTCCAACAATGTTTGTTTTAAAGCGCTTCAGTCTCTTTGTACACATGACAGTCTCTATCTCTATTCCAGGTGTCGTGACAAGTGTCGATACTAGTGTTGTGCATTGTGTTGAACCTCACGCAATTAATGCATTTAAGCTCAGTGGATTGACAAGTTTTGACATCATGATTAGATGCACATTTAGCACAAGAGGGATCTTTCATAGTGCATTGTTTCGAAGTGTGATGAAAACCGCAGCATTTGTAGCATCTACGTAGATCGATGGCATCATAGACAGGACAGAGATCATAACCTACAAAAACTTTTTCACTGTTGAGTAAGTGGTGGTAAGTAACAGTGTCAACTTGAATCAGTGCTTGAAAAATATTTTTATTCTTTTTAGTTGGTACAATATCAAGTATCTCACATTTATAGCCGTCTGAGAAACACGCATTATTTTGTTGAAGATAGCTCTCATTGGTGAAGGACTCAGACATACCAACAATTCTAATTCTTGGATTGAGTGAGGGAAGCTGCTTGACCACATATTTGTCGTTAAGATTGTTTGTAATTAATTCTTTTAATTTGTCAGAATGATCAGAATTAATAATTAGAGCACCATTTCTGATTTCACGCACAGAATTGATGGTGATGTTGGAGGTTATTGGATTAGGGTTCATTAGATTAGGGTTCATTGAGAAGCCTACTTATCATGGAACTGAAAGGCTTTTTTCTAAATTCGCAGTTTTAATTTCCAGGTTTTTTAATCAAAGAGTTTTTTTAATTTCATAAATTTACTTTTCTTCCCATTGCACAATTAATTTTATTCCATTCATAGTTAATCAGATATTTAAAAAAATATTTTTGTTCCATATGTTCAGTAAGATCACTTTTTAATTTTGCTGGTCAACATTCAACTGGATTTATTGTCAATTATAGAATAGAAGAGGTTATTATACTGATACAATCAGATCTCAATCCGTGCGACGACCTTTGCAATTAAAAGCGGCAACGGAGATTATTTTTCAACCAGGACTACATTTAAGACAATCAAGTGGTCGCGACTGTGCGATGTTTTTACAATTTAACGACAACGCCGGGAGACTCGAACCACGGAACTCCGGGTTCATAGGTCATCACATGCAGAGAGCTGTGCTTAAGGCTCCTTTCGAATGAGCGTAGTGTACTTACTTATTAAATTCATAACTCGCCCATTTCGATTACTTTATGAACCAAATTTTGGGAACAGTATACTAGCAGTATGTATTGTCTTTTTCGATTTTCCGAATTTGTTTTGAATAATGGAAAGTCTAGAAAACCATCAAAATTCGTAGTTTACCAATAACTTTTTTGTCGATTGGCATATTTTTTTCAAAAAAATTACACATGTATCTGCTATAGTGTCTCAACAGCGGTACATCGCTATTTTTCAAGAAACGTCCCTCATTTTAAATAAAAAAAATAATCAAATTTTGGATTTTAATTTTTTTCGAAAATTTTTAAAATTTAAAAATGTACCGCTGTTAAGCACAATATTTTAAAGAATTTTTGTAAATAATTTTGTTCTCGAAAATTTCCCTAAATAAAGTAAACTACGAATGCCTGTCTATGCGAAGGTGAAGTATAGCCTTAAATACGCTCAGCTACTGCCGTATCTAAGTACTATATGCTATATACCATTAAAATATATGCACAAAAGTGACTTACCATATAAAAGCATCCATGTCACAAAAATGGCGCAAATAAAAACTAAATGCAGAATTATATAAAATTCTGCTCGTCTTATGTAATTGCTTAAATAACCAGAAACCATTGGCCTAGGAGCAAAAATTTGCTCCTTAGATGGTTCAGTCAAATGAATTAATAATGTTACAATCCAGCCCAAATAAATTACAGTAACACATGACAACAAAAGTCGTTGGTAATAATTTTGATAATAGTCTAAACCCTCAATAGACGTTTTAATTAGACTTTCGCTAAACTTCATCTAGAAAACACGAATCTTATAATGTGTACTAAAAAGGGTGATTCACAACTTCGTGCATATAGTTCTCACGCAAAGAATTAATTCAAAATTTGCAATTTTAGTTTCCAGTTTTTTTAACAAGTTTTTGGTCACTGTTTTCAAGTGGAAATTCATAAATTTACTATTCTTGCCATTGCACAATTTTATTCCATTCAAGTTAATTAAATATCCATTATACAATCAACAATCCAGTGGTTTAAAAAATGTCTTTAAATTTACAAATTTAAAATAATATTTTTTGTTCCATAATCAATAAGTTGAATACTATATGCTATATGCACGAAGTTGTGTATATTAAATAAACGTACCACATATTCGTAATCGCCGTCTTTTAATGAAGATTCAATTACTGAAATGATGTTCTTAAATTCTTGGTTTGATAATCCGCGGTAAGGTTTATACAAAAACCAAACGGAATTAGCTTCGGTTCGACGGCGTTTTTCATCGAATTGAGCGTAAATTTGTTTTGCATTTAAAAAGAGTGCATGAGCTTTATCTCCGTCTGACATACTTAAGATATCTGTTGGAAGAACGCCCTACAGAAAGAAATAAAATGTTTTTCAGTAATTTGAGAAAGAAAATTTTCTGTGACATTATTATCTTCAACAGTAGGAGCGAAGCATATTTAGAAGGTAATCTGTGGTTGGCCGTTTAAGTTTCCGCATAAGCCGTTGTTAGTTCACTAGTTGATAGTTTTGATCTATTATTTAAAAATATTTAATAAAAAAAATTATGTTCCATATTTTGGGAACCGTTGGTAAAGTTTTTTTGCCGATGTTATCAATTTTCTTATACAAAATGGCTCAATTTTGCTCATTTAATCGACCTCGTAGCTCTTCAAATAAAAAAGTTACCAATGGTGAGCAAGCTTATAGAAACACCTGTATTCGTGAGTCAATGAAAGAGTTAATTTATTAAATAGTATATTATGCAATCAGTTTATAATGATAGCTATTAATTCGCGGGTATGCAATTTACGATACGAGCCATGGCGAGTGTCGTAATTCATACGAGTGTATTAATAACCATTATACACGAGTTGCATACGCTATACTAATTAATTAACTTGGGTGTTTCATAATGAAAATCTGTATAGAAATGAATCCATTTCGATACAGATTACATGATAATCTGTATCGAAATGAAAATCTGTATCAAAATGAATGTCATTCAAGTAAGTAAATTAAAGCATGGGAGTAGAAAAAAAATTCTTACGATTGAATTAACAGGAATAGGAATTCCAATAAGAGTAGACATCAGAGGAGTAACATCAGCTTGAGTGATATGAATTTTTTCTTTAGTAGGTTTGACTCCTGCGCCCCAAGCAATAATCGGAGTTTCTGTCTCATCAGCACTGCCTGATCCATGGGAACCCCAATCGGTCATGCCATGATCAGCCGTAAAAATAAAAGCAGTTTCATTGTCTCCATAGAACAATTCCATAGATTGTTCAATCCGCATAACGCCATAATCTACAGCTCTAATATTTTGCGTATGTTTCCTACACGAATAAATATAATTTGTATGGATTACAAAATGATTAAAATAGTAGGTGGCGCAAAAGTAATCACTCTATCTCTTGCAGCTTGCGTTTCATGTCATCGCGACTTTGACATTAGTGAAGTCGGCCACTTGACCGATATGATCTTCGCGACTTATTGGGAAAAAATTTACACGTTTAAGTGATTACTTTTGCGCCATTTTGTATAACATACTCTGTTCCTGGTTTATGAGTATGACCAGCTGTATCCAGCCCAAGAAGATGCAAAAAGAATATTATTTTATCAGAATGCAATAATTTAACTGTATCTTCAGACGGGTCATCTTCAAATAATTGAACTACGCGATCAAACACCCAATCATCAAGTAAATGAGTTGATATTTTGCCCGAAAAATCTTCCTCTTGTGAACTGTACGAATATGCTTCCACATTTTCAGCTACAATTATTTTAATCATTAAAAATATAACTAACTACCACAAATATACATAAGGAACATCAGTCTGTCTGTACAGCCAAGGACATCGTTTGACCAATCAAACCAGTGATAGCAGTAAACTAACTTCTCACGGTTTGATATTTTGTAGTTGATTTCAGCTGATTACATGATTTAATTGGTTGAACGAAGCCTTTGACTGTACCGACAAAATAACATGCCCGGGATCTATTTACATTTCTTAAACATCGGGACGATGTCAGGACTGCCCCAGGCCCATGTATGAAAACTCTCATTGAATACAGAATCAAAATCAACTGGATTTTCTTTCCAACCTTTAGCAATTGCACTAGGATCCTCATACATTCCAGCAGTGAGGGCTACATGACCTGGACGAGATTCTGTAGGCACTCGAGTGTGAGAAATGCCCCAAGCAGTACGATGTGATTTTAATTTTCGACTGTAATATGTCATTATCAGCGATAGCAATCAATACATAAGGGGCACATCAATCTGCATGTACAGTCAAGGACATCGTTTGTTCAATCAAACCAGTGAATGCAGTAGACTAACTACTTGCGGTTTGATATTTTGTAGTTGTTTTCAACTGATTACATGGTTTTATTGGTTGAACGAAGACTTTTGGCTGTACAGCAGAATTACATGCCCGAAAACTATTCATTAATTACCATAAATACGGCGAAACGTCCAGCATGTGCTCGAAATCCGTCCCATAAAGAGATTCCGCTCTCAATCCATCGGCAACAAATAAAACTAACCTCTTTGCCGGTGGTTTTCTGTCGTTTTTCTGAGATTGTATGCCACTGATTATAGGAGATTTAAAATACACATCGAATATTGCACCCATGAAGATTAAATGAATGAAAATTCCACTGATAATTAGTTTCATTATTATTAATTATTCAATTATCGGTGATGACACCTGAACACGGGCTGCTGGCAGATAACAATAATAAAGTGAGGTTAAATATGCAAATGACATTTTAAGGCCATATTCTGCGCTCCTGGTAGTTTTAAAAATAAAATTTAATAAATAAAGTAATAGTCACTACGGAAGGAAAAGAATAAAACGCTGAAACGCGCTCATCTGCGAAGAAAAAAATGCACAGATGCACGAAAAAAATAATAAAATCAATTCAAACCGGGTATGTGGGACATCCTCCTTGTGTGGGACCCAAGAAGGCTATAAGGTTTCTTTATCTTAATTTAGTTCAGTTAAATTAGAATAATTAGAGTTTTTACCAAGACCTCAGTATGTAGGACTCGAAAGGTGGTATTAAAGTTTCTACAAAAAGGATGTTAGGTTTCTTTATTAAGTTTAGTTAAATGTAGATTTCTTCGCAGATCAACACGTTCTAGCGGTCAGCACTAATCAGCGTTTTTTTCCTTACCCACTACGGAAGCATAATATTATTATATTAATAAAATACAATAATTATAGTTTGTGTAACCAGAAATTTATTAAATAATAATTTAGATAACATTTTAATTAAGTATAAAAGTGTAAATAATCGACAAATTTTGCAACACATCTATATCAGGATCTCGAAAATATGAAGTTTTTTAAATAGACATACCCGTACATATCACATAACATATAATTTTGATAAATAAAAAATAGATAAAAGTTATACGGATACGTGTATTGTATATAAATTTTTGTTTTATTGTATTATCATCACTTGAATTTTGTGAAAAATATAGAACATTATAGATCGTCATTAAAATATTTGTTTATAAATGATCTCTGATATTTATGCCATGTTTGGCTGTTAAAAAATCCAATCATTAATAGAAGTAATGTGTATAAAAATAACATAATCATCATTTTATTTTGCTGTATCCAAGGAACTAAAATTCGTGGCTTCTTTACGATTTCTCTGCTTAGTTTGGGATCTCCACATTGTTTAAAGACTAATAAATATCTAATGCGCACTAAGTCACTATTTAGTACGACATAGTATTTGTCAGGAACGGTTCCACCAATGCTGCCGACATTGACGCAGCGGTTTTTGTGTGTAACATCTAAAATATAATCATTATAGACTATGTTACTGATTATTAAGTATGGATGTTTACCTTGACACTTGACTTTGTCTGTATCATTTATAATTTCGCATAAGGCAACTATGCTGTAAACAGAACCGAACATACTTCTATCCCAAGCAGTTCCACTCGGAGAATACGTTAAACTAAGCATTAGCTCACTAGTTAAATAAATTCCAGCGCCGAACAGAGTTTCCTTAAAATTATTATCCTATTTACAATTATTATTTTTTATAAATAGTTACTTTACATTTTCAAGGACTCGAACCGAATCGGAACAGGAACGAATGCCAAAACGAACCGCAGACCCATTACCGGAGCCGAACTTCCGTCAAGGTTTTATTAAATTTTTATGAAAATTAATTAAATTAATTGCTTGTTATTTAGTAAATTATTGAACAGAAACCAGAATTTTAATCGGTTCATTTCAAGAAGAAAAAAATGTGAAGACCGGAACAAAACCAAACCCATTAAAACACTGTGAACCTCGAACCGAAACTAACCATTATTTTGTGCGGTTCGAGTCCCTGTATTTTACTTACAGTTGCGCTCATATGTTGTTGCAAACCAAATTTAAGGATGGAATAAAAATTATCTAGTCTACTCCCATGAAATGCATAGATTGAATTATTTTTATTGGTTTTTCTTTGTTGCCACTGTTCTTCGTGATGTATAGAATAAACTATTTCATAAATATAATTTGGTGTTATGCTTAATTGTTTTTCTGATATGTAGTTTGAAAGAATAGAAACATCAGGCTGATTATTATTTTGTACTATTTTTAAATATGGATCTCTTTGGTCGACTAATACCCAATGAAGTAAATCTATCATTTTTTCTGGATATCCTTCATCACCTATTGTCTCTTGTAATAAATACATTTCTGGTACTAATTCTGATAAGATTTTCTAAAAAATTATCTTTGTTATCAATGCAGTACGATATTAAAATGGGAAAGAATATAACGCTGATCAGTGCTGACAGCTGATCTACGAAGAAATGCATAGATGCACGTAAAAAAGAATAAAATCAATCAAAAATCGAGTATGTGGGACTCAAGAAAGGTATAAGGTTTCTTTATTTAGTTCAGTTTAATTAGAGTTATTACCAAAACCGAGTATGTGGGACTCAAGAAGGGTTTTAGAATTCTTTATTTAGTTTAGTTAGTTAGTAGAGGCAGTAGCTGCACGTATTTAGGCATGATGTGATGACGTATGAACCCGGAGTTCCGTGGTTCGGGTCTCCCGGCCGGAAAATTGTAAAATATCTTACAATTATACCGCACTCGGGCAGTCAAGTAAACTAGTCCGGCGGTTATAGGACAAAACTATGCATTTTATGAGTAAAGTGTGAAAATTGGCATACATGTCAATTAAACTATTCTCTTTCATATAAGAAGTGGTGCCAAAGTGTTAAGTACCAGAGACGACCGCCATTTTGTAAAAATGTCCGTCATTTTTAGTTTTCTTTATTTATCTCGTATAGTTAATATTACGAGAAAAATTGTTACATAGGATATTCTAGAGCATAAAATTTGCTATAAAATGGTAGTACAGTTCTCGAGAAAATTGTGAAAATATATTTATACAATTTCTTGTCATTTTCAACAAATGCGTAATTTTGTCTTTTCAAACAAAAACAGCTTTTATTTTCGAATAAAGAAAGATATCGACTTCCGGTCTACAAAATTCGATTTCTTAGATAATTTTTTGTGACATACCCAATTTTCAACATGAGAGCTCTAGTTTGCAGTTTGGCCACTATTCAACATGAGCTCTTAAGCCCTGTTCGCACAATGCATCTAGCATGCGCCAAAGAAGAGTCTTTCCATGCATCAAACATGTAGTTGTTGCATGGCCGTTCACACATGAGATGTGTTTGATGCACGTTTGATGCGTGTTTGTAGCATCAAAATAGACTTCTTCTTCCAAGTTTCAAATTAAGTCTCATTGTTAGGTTGGCATTACTGTGGCTACGTCCACTTCAAAATTCTTTTGTATTTACCACAAATAAAGAATTTATTTTTTTAATTAACTGATTAAAAACACAATGTAATAAATAAATAGGAAAGAACATAAAAGGAAAAAAGGACTGAGGGAAATAGTCTTTAAAATACTGGTTTTTATTTAATTAGTATAATAATACTAAATAAATTAAGAAAGAAAGGAAATGAATAGATAAATTATACTATGTAGGTTGTGGTTGTTCTAATGAGAGTATGACAGCACTCAAATGTCAAAGCAATCAATCTGAATTTAGCAACGACTCAACGATTCAGTACTTCTTCTTTCCCAAGAGTCTTTTGATGCACCAAAATAGCGGCGCCTGTAAAAATATTTTGACGCATGGAAAGACTCTTTTTTGGCGCATGCTAGATGCATTGTGCTTTAGAGACAATAGTGAAATTTTAGTATTTTTTGTGTTTATTGAGCTGTCATTTCTGAACGAATTAAAATATTGTCTTGCTCTTTCCTGCATTAAATTCTTCAAAAAATTCTCTATACTCCATACTTTATATAGAAAACGTTTTAATGCCTTACTTAAACCGATACCTAAAGAGTTTTACCGAGAGAAAATATGAAAATTTTAATAATTATTTTATTTTTTGTGTTGGATCATCTGTAGTAGGTATCTGAACGGATTAAAATATCGATTTGATATTTTCGGCATTAAATGGAAAAACTTTCAAGCTACCGAATGCTAGAAGTTTCAACTCAATATTTTGATCCGTTGACAAACTACAGCTGATCAAACACAAAAAATAAAATTGTTACTAAAATTTTCAAATTTTCTCCAGCAAAACCTCATTAAGTATCGGTTTATCTAAGGCACGTTTTCTGTATAAAGAATCTTATAGAGTATTTTTTGAAGATTTTAATGCAGGATACCTCAAGTCAATATTTTAATTAGTTAAAAACCACAAAAAATACAAAAATTTCACTATTGTCTCTAAGATGTTATATTTGAATTGTGGCCGAACTTGTACTCCCGAAATATTGAAAATTATGTAAGTAACAAAAAATTATCTAAGAAATGGAATGTTGAAAACCGGAAGTCGATTCTTGATTCATTCGAAAATAAAAGCTGTTTTTGTTTGAAAAGAAAAAATTATGCTTTTGTTGAAAATGATTAGAAATTGCTCAAATATATTTTCACGATTTTCTCGAGAATTGTGCTACTTACAGAAAAAAATAAATATACCATTTTATAGCAAATTTTATGGCGGAACTTTTTTCAAAATGGCGACCGTCTCTGGTACTTAACACTTTGGCACCACTTCTTATATGAAAGAGAATAGTTTAATTGACATGTATGCCAACAATTCTGGTTGCAAAAAGAATCTTGCCGTTGCCGCTTTGAATTTCAAAGGTCGTCGCACGGATTGAGATTCTAATTGCAGAAAAATGAATCGGTTGAAGTATAATAACATCTACCATTGTGTAATTGGGAGTCACCCTGTTGAATGGTTACCAGCAAAGTAAAAATAATAATTAAAATAAAGGTAGATCAGCGGGTTTCTACGTCCATCTGTGCATTTCTTCGCAGATCATCGCATTTCAGTGGCCAGCGCTGATCAGCGTTATATTCGTACCACAGATCTATAATAAATTCGCAGATGGTATAGTCTATCCAGCGAATAAACCGATTCCGCCACAATGGTTTTGCATTGTGGCGAAATTGGTTCAATCGCTGGATGGACTATACGTACGTTACTCAATATGGCGCTCGGCCTACATGCCGGCACAGAGAGAATAAAGGAACAAGCTCTCTGTTAATTTTTTTTTATATATATATATATATATATATATATATATATATATATATATATATATATATATATATAAATATAGATCTGTGATTAGTAGCCTATAAGCATGTGCAGCTTACGTCACAACCTCAGAGAACAATAGTTTGATAAGAAAGCATGACAGGGAGGTGCACTTAAATTTTTGTAAACAAGAGTTTATTTTCAAATTTTTTGACTGATTTTAATAAAAATATTAATTGAAATGGTATTATATCTCATTTTACAGTATAAATCGTAGGTAAGTACTCTGTATTTTGCACATTCTTATCACCTATCAAACAGCTATGTGACGTAGGTGCACCTACCTTATTAAAATAGATAATATTACCATTTTGCTAGGTTCTTTATAACCGTTCTTGAGGAACATCGGAGGATATGGGCGCAAACATGAATCAAATCTATACGAATTTAAAGCACTTTGAAATAAACTCCAAGTAAAATCACAGCTATGAATATCAGAAGACAAACACTCTTTCAAATGCTTGACTTTTGTGGATAATTTATTGCTACATATTGTTTCGTCTCCAGCTTTTGATGAGGTTTCAAATGCAACATCGTCTGTTGGATTATTTGTTATTTTATCTTCTGTTACGTTATTTATTGATGAATTGAGGTTATTTTCGTTTCCTGCTATGTCGCTCATTTTAGTTTCTACAATTATAATTCAATACAGTACATAGTGGATAATAGATAACACTTATTTTACCTGGTATTATAATGACATATCTTTATTATAATAAACAAATTAAAACCAATGCGGATTATAAAAACTTCATAGACACAAAACTGACTACTGAAATCAACAGGAACAAGACATTCATATATGACAGCTACACAGAAACAGCTGACAGCTGATATGCCAGTGCTTGTCAACAATGTTTGTTTTAATCAATCGAAAAATAATTATTTGTTTAATTATCTTTATCATAAATCATCATAATCTTAAATTACTGCACAGTTCTATTTTTTTTCAGTAATATAATTTACTCTTTAATTTATGTAGTAAAATGATCTATATTTTTCATTTAAAAAATTGATTACATTTTTTATATAATTGCGCAAAATAGTCAAATATCACTGACAATTTATTTAATTATCTTTATCATAAATCATCATAATCTTAAATTACTGTACATATTTATGATAAAAAATTGTGTATATTTTCAAATATAATTATTGCGCAAAATAGTTATATATCACTGACTCTGCGTGTCCCATTTCGATACTTGTTTATTAAATAAGGCTCATTCACATTGATTCACATAAGCATTTAGTTTTAAAGTTTATACGAGCATTCACAGTGCTTAAAAGTGGAACGTGTGAATGCTCGTATTTGGTTATATGAATTTTAACTTTCTTAAACTTAAACATAAATGTAAACCTTAAAACTAAATACTTATGTGAATGAGGCTTAAATACGTATAACTAAATTCGAGCATTCACACTACCCACTTTTAAGCACTGTGAATGCTCAAATTTAGTTAGATGTTGATGATGATTCTTTCATACTTTTGAATTTTGAGTAAAATAATTCTAGTGAAAATTGCCTGTCAAATTGCGGCGCTGCTAAATTGAATCTTCAACGAGTCTTGGAACAGAATAATTTCTAATTCATCGCAAAACCGTGAATTAATGTTTTTCCAAGAATCAAAAGCATGAAAGAATCTTCACAGAATCCTTGTGTGAACAGAGCATTAAATTTAAACTTTAAAACTAAATGCTTATGTGAATGAGGCTTTATATTATTGCCGGTTATTGATAAATTGCAAATGTATTGTTCTACATAAATAAGTAAACTATAATTTTAATCCTGTTATTGTTTGAGTTTTGAGCGACATTATTGATGATACAGAGAACTTTCTCAAGAAAATTATTAATAACAAAACAAGCACGAAAGATTTCAAGTTAATAGGTGGGGGGGATATAATTAGTGGGATCATTAAGAAACTCTCTCTCTCTCTTTCTGGTTTCTGTGAATTTCAGTTTTTTGATTTTGAACTTAGAATGTAGAATGTTCCGTTGTTAATACAACGAGTTATTGTAAAAATACAGTTTATTTATAATATACGAGCATTGTACTACACTTATAATTGATAGATAACAGCTGTGATAAATAGAATATAACTGGATTTAGCAAACTTAGTGATTTAGTTGCTACGAACTCCTTAAGTCAGTGATACACTATTTAGCGACAATGAAAGATTCAATACGTGTCAACCCCGATTTAATCAAAGAAAGAAAAAAATGCACTTTCAATACTCAAGAGCTAACCTATCTTATAGACGGAGGAGTAGAGAAAACTGAAGCAAGGAGAGAAAGAGGTAATTTATGGATTGCATGGGAATAAACAGCATTGAATGTATGTCAGAGATAACTAATTTAATAGTTAAATTATGCCATAATGCATTGTTCACACGCGGAAATTTTTTCTGACAAGTTTCTTGAATGTAAAATAAGTGCTAGGAGCTATCATTAAAAAACTGTCAATACCAATAATTATTTTATAAATATAATCAATAAAATTAATTAGTTTCCCCGTATTGACAGATTTTTTATGACAGTTAGCACTTTTTAGGAAAATCTTCTCGTGTGAACAGGGCATAATGGTATTATTAATACTACACTGTGACTCATTATTTAAATATTCTAATAAGAATCCCATTGACAGAGCAATATTTTCTCAATATTCCTGAGCTCAAAAGTCCAGTTCCAAACAGTTATTTGAGCCACAAAGAAAAATATGAAGAGGCGATGCGAAAGGCCTGTTTTCTCTTTACCAAAGTGCAGGAATTACAGCGAGAGGGAAAAGCTGGAGTCGATAATTTAAGGTAAACATAACGTCATTATTTAATTTGTCATTTTTCCATAACAGCTAATGACTTGCAGAAAAATCACGATGATACTTTATCACGTAACTCTATGATTAAAAAATGTTATTGTACAAAGTTCAATTGTAGTCTTATCGTTTTACAGGATTAAGCACTTTACTTATGTACTCAATAATTATATATACTCTCACTTTATTTTAACAGAGAATTATTAGGAGGCCAAGTAGGCTCAGCTATTTTAAAAGATGGGAATCCACTTACTTTACATTATGTCATGTTTATCCCAACTTTACTGGGCCAGGCAGATCCAGAACAATTGGGAGAATGGATGAACCGGGCCTGGAACTGCGAAATTATCGGAACTTATGCACAAGTACTTAACTTTAAGCCTCATTCACATACGCATTTAGTTTTAAGGTTTACATTTATGTTTACGTAAGCCTCATTCCCATAAGCATTTAGTTTTAAGATTTACATTTAAGAAAGTTTATATTCATATAACTAAATACGAGCATTCCCACTTTCAAACATAGTGGATGCTCAGATTTAGTTAGATGTATTCAAACTTTCTTAAACGTAAACATGAATCTAAACCTTAAAATTAAATGCTTATGTGAATTAGGTTTAAATATGAGCATTAACACTTCCCCATTTCAAGCACTGTGAATGCTCGTATTTAGTTACATAAATTTAAATATTCCTAAACGTAAACATAAATGTAAACCTTAAAACTAAATGCTTATATCAATGAGGATTTACGTACACAAAATTTAAATCTAACATAATTGTATTTATAGACTGAATTGGGGCACGGTACATTTATTAGAGGACTTGAAACCACCGCAACTTACGACCCAAAAACAGAAGAATTTATTTTAAACAGCCCTACCCTAACATCATACAAATGGTGGCCTGGCGGATGTAAGATCCAGAATAACTCTAATATTTATAATTAATTTTGTATATTTTAGTGGGCCATACAGCAAGTTACGCTGTAGTAGTAGCACAATTATACACCAAAAGTAAGTGCCATGGTATTCATCCATTTATTGTACAACTTCGTGACGAAGAAACCCATATTCCGATGCCTGGCATCAAAATCGGCGAAATCGGAACAAAACTGGGCATGAACGCCACTAATAACGGGTATTTAGGGTTTTCTAATGTTAGAATTCCGAGGAAAAATATGCTTATGAAGAACAATAAAGTTTTGCCGGTAAATAAGCTTTTTTTACTATCTAAAAAATATTAATTAATTTGGTTTTAGGATGGCACATACGTTAAGTCAGTAAACAGTAAATTAACATATGGAACAATGATGTTTGTACGAGTTGCAATTGTTCAAGATATGACTTTATATTTAAGAAAAGCTGTAACTATTGCCACTCGCTATAGTGCAGTTCGACATCAATCAGAATTGAAACCGAAGTATGTATTTTTGATAACTTTTAATAATTAATTTTGCACGTGAATAGATAATTTGTCAAAAGTTTACAAACTGATTTGATTTATTAAAATGATTTTATTTAGCGCACCAGAACCACAAATTATTGATTACGTCACCCAGCAGCATAAATTATTCCCGTTGATTGCAACCTGCTTCGCGTTTCATTTTAGCGCGCAATGGATTTGGAATATGTATAACAACGTCACAGAAGAAATTGACAAAGGGCAACTTGACACTTTACCAGAAGTATGTTATTACCTTATTTTCAACTAATCTAGTCGAGGCAGCAGCTACGCGTGTTTAGGCATAGCGTTCAGCTCTGCATGTGATGACGTATGAACCCGGAATTTCGTGGTTCGAGTCTCCCGGCCGGCAGTGTGTGATTGTCGTTAAATTATAATCTTACAGTTAAATCGCACTCGGACAGTCAAGCTGACCACTTGATCGTCTTAAATGTAGTCCTGGTTGCAAAAAGAATTCTTTCCAGTGCCACTTTGAATTTCAAAGGTCGTCGCACGGATTGAGATTCTGACTGCACCAAAATGAATCGGTTGAAGTATAATAACATCTACCATTCTGTATTGGGAGTAAATCCTGTTGCATGGTTACCAGAAAATAAAGTATTTCTTATTGTAGCTCCATGCAATTGCTTGCTGCCTGAAAGCTGTATCATCTTCTGATGCTGCTATGGGAGTCGAAACTTGCAGATTATCTTGCGGGGGCCACGGGTATATGCAGTCGTCCAATTTACCTGGAACATACGGTCTAGTTACCGCAGCTTGCACTTACGAGGGCGAAAATACTGTTTTATATTTACAAACCGCGCGGTATGATATATTTTTTCCAGGGACTCGAACCGCACAAAATAATGGCTTGGGTTCGGTTCGCAGTTCACTGTGTTTTAAACAATTCTGTTTAGTTCCGATTTAATATCTACTTGATATGAACTGGTAACCGGTTTTTTTTATTTAAATTAACCATCCAGCTTTGCCACAAAATTCCAATTTCAATTATAAGTGCGAACGTTGAGCGCTGGTTGGTTAATTACTGAATCTAACTTTATTTAATAACAATCAATTTAAGACTAAAATGTAATACATTTGTAATATCAAACAAAATTTGACCAATCTAAAGAAACAAAAAAAAGTTAAAATCTAATGCTTTGAACTGATCCGAACCGGTTTGGTTTCCAGCAGCGGTTCATTCCAATTTTGTTCCGGTTCGGTTCGAGTCCCTGACCTTTATATTATAAAACAGTTTAACGGATACGCATTTTTTTGCAGATATTTGCACAAAGTTTGGTTGCAACACCAAAACGGAACGACTTTGACTCCAACTGTCCAGTATTTGGCTAATTATCGTAGAAACGAAAAAACTACAATTTCTAAATCTGTTTTAGATATTATTAAGGCTTTAGAACAAATTGCTGCTAGGTATTAAATCAAACATAAATATTTTTCCTTCAATGATTCATATTTGTTTTCAGTAAAATTGAGCTGGCTTCAAAACATATCAACGATAGAACTAAACAAAGTTTGGCTCCCGAAGATGCATGGAACCAAACTTCAATTGAATTAGTTTCAGCTGCTGAAGTATATTCTACATTTTTTGAAGTAATAAATTTGATTTAATTATTTATGTATCTTTCAGGCACACTGTAGGACCTTCATCGTAAGAACTTTTTACGAAAAAGTTCAAGAGGCTGAAGTTTCAGAACCACTTCGCAAAATTTTGAACCAATTAGTCGAATTATATGCCGTGCATACTCTCTTGAAGTGTTCTGGAGATCTACTGAGAGTGAGTTATTTATACATATATCACAGTTAGATAAATTGTTTATTTCGTGTTTTTAGTTTACATCCGCGTGCGCTAAAGATATTGACATGTTGCAAATTTGGCTGGAAAATTTGTTAACTCTGATTCGACCTAATGCTGTCAGTATCGTTGACAGTTTTGACATCCATGACGAAGTTCTATCGTCGGCTTTAGGAGCCTATGATGGAAGAGTATACGAGAGACTATTCGAAGAAGCATCGAAGAGTCCTTTAAATGCTGAACCAGTGAACAAATCATTCCATTTATATCTGAAACCTTTCTTGAAGGCTAATCTATAATTACAGTATTTTAAAACTGATATTATTATCTTTAGTAAATATGAGAACATGGTTGAGTATTACATATTTTATATTTTTTATACCAAGTTTTATTGTAATATTGGGGTAGATTATTTGTATTTGTTTTAAATATAGTTTTATTAGTTTGTTTGTGATTTATTCCGTTTATAACTTCCTGTAAATATTGGAAGGTGATATTGATGAGTGAGGAAAGAATGTTTAGAAGGATAGATGATTGACGTAAGACGTAAAATGAAAACAACACACGTAAAGACTATGTGAACAGATGTAGGAGTATTTATTTACAACAGGGCATACACATTATTCTACTTTAAAATATACATTTAAAAAAATCATCTACAGTGTCATAAATAACAATAAAGTTATTTACTTGGGAGATGTTGCAGTTATAATAACAAACACTCAACAAGTCCAAAATTTAATCATTTATTAAGACCAATAGATATTTTGTAATTATTATCATTTGTCGATTAAATTCTGGACTCGTTTTAGAACTGTTATAATTCATTATAAAATATTACGCAAATAAAATAATTATAGCTATGATATAAGAGTATACATAATAATATATAAATGCATTAAAAGAATATTCGGTTAGTTTCCAACAGTTCATTACGGAATGAAATATAAACATAATGAGCTGCTCAACTGAATGTAACTAGTCTGAGTGCACAGCGGAATGTTAATAACACTCTCTTCTGAACATAATAGTAATGTTAAGTTGCATTTTATTTTTGTTTCTCACATTGTATTCACCAATAGGGCTGCGGCACTAACTTATGACACTGTAATGTCTTCGTATCGTTATTAATAAATAATTCCATTCACAAATACCTTATTCTTCTACCTACAAATAGCCATTGCAACTCTCTTGTTTTACGTGAACAGAAACGATAAAATATATAAACAGATAAACGGATACGCATTTTATGTACAGTGCAGTATTCAGTAAATATATTACAAAATTATGCACAGCCCCACTAATGATGTATTACACGTATGTAAACCATACAATGTTCAAAAGTAAAATATAATAAAAAGTATATTTAGTTACATGATTATATATTTAATGTTTTATCCTATAAGAATTTTGGATGTTATGGACGTAAATAGACATACATCGTAAATGACGGGAGGATTGGCCACATACCATACACAACATACACATTTACACTTTGTCTCACTCGTTTAGAAAATCAATTACAATCGGATTTATATAGAATCAGATAATAAATAGAATAGTTGTATGTAAATAGCAGCCAGGACGTCTTACAGAACTAGATCATCGTATCGAAGGTATACAGAGGCCAAGAGATTACGATGCAGTCAAATGTCCATCCAAATCATACAAGATGGAGACACAACTGCAAAACTGGCAGTTTCAGTTTTTAGACCGTTTTTATAACACATTTTTTTCAAATTGGACGTGTTTGCATATTAGTTCATTAAATAATAAAATAATAAATAATTTCATATTTCAAATATAAAAATCGCTAGATATCGTTATTCATTATTATTTAGAATAAAAAAAGTTTATATTTTAGTTTTTATTTATCTCAATATGTGCGTTACGGGTTCAGAAATACTCAATGATTATTACTGAATTAGGTAGTAAATAGCAGGCTCGATGATTTACCTATCTATATTTATAGTTTTATGTAAATGTTATATTATGAAGTCGTTTGGAGAGAATTCAATGAAGCTTCCAGTGAAGGTTAAAAGCTGCGCTAGACAAGCATATTACCTTGTAATCTGCTTATAGTTCACACGGATCAGTTTGTTTGGTTCACAAGCACTCTGCACACTGGTCATTCATTCAATAGCTACCACAATGACGTAGGGCTTCACACACACACATCGTCACATCATACATTCGCTCGCAGCATGTCGCTAACACGTATTGGTTTATTTTATTTAGTTTTAGTTATTGAAAGCATCCAGATCAAATATTATTAGGTTTCGGTTTGGTTCACATTTGTTGTTAAAGTTGTGCTCATTACCTGACCATCCTGTATTGCGGGGCAAATTCAAATATGAAAAATTTCCATGCCACATAAATAATTGTTGTGTAAATTTTCGTCACCGTATTTAAAATTGGAAAACTCGTTTTAAATATACCCAACATGTTATTATTACACACTAGTCTCATAACCGTAGTAGTTTATTTAGGATTTGTAGATCATAATATACTATTTTCGTGTTAATTATGTCCAGTTTGTGTTGTGAACACTTTGCTGGCGGGTTGGTTTCAGGCATAGAACTCTCTCTGGTTTCCTTTGGCGTATGAGGTGACTGTTGGTGATCTCTTCGGTTCGTCTAGTGCGTACGAGCCCTCATCTTTTTTACGCATGCGGTACACGATAAACATCACCACCAAAATTGCACACAGCAACCCCACTACTGCTCCACCAATGACGGCTACACAAACAGAAAACACATCCTCATCAGTTCTAAGAAAACTCAACAAGAGCAATCCAACACTTTCATTTAGCCCTGTTCACACAAGGATTCTCAAATAGGCTGATCTGCGAAGAAATGCACTAATAACCCGCTGATCTACATTTAACTAAACTAAATAAAGAAACCTAACACCCTTCTTGAGTCCCACATACTCGGTTTCGGTAAAAACTCTAATTGAACTGAACTAAATAAAGAAGCCTTATACCTTTCTTGAGTCTCACATACTAGGTTTGGATTGATTTTATTCTTTTTACGTGCATCTGATCCTGATCAGCGCGTTTCAACGGTCAGCGCTGATCAGCGTTTTATTCTTTCCCCTCAAATAGCGGTGCTAATAATTTATTTTTTTCCAGAATTCAGAAGCATGAAAGAATCCATGTGTGAACAAGGCTTTACTCAAATACTAGTTTAGTCTTTTTTAATTATTCACTATTGACTATTTTATATGGTTAGCAGCAACTAAATTTTAAAATTAAAGGTGGATTTATTTGTACAGCTTAGCACAAGAATTGAGCTTAAGAAATTAAACCAAGAAGTTGAACTATTGCCGATACTTTACTTTGTTAATTTAGTTGCATAAACGATTATACAGGAAATAATTATGTCTAGTTTCTTAATTTAATTTCATAAAATAATTTCTTAATTTAGTTGCCTGCATTGCATACATCTAGCAATAGTCTTATGAATTTAAATTATTTATTATTATCTTCTTATAAATTTGTTTGTTATGGATTGCTCTATTAATATCTACCTAAACATGTATAAGAATGAGTAAGGAATGTTAGTTTTGATTCGGTTTTTAGTTGGTTTGTTGGATTTAGGCTAGAAGATGATTATTTTGGATTTGGTTGTGAAATAATAAACCCACAGAAAACGAGGACAACAAATAAACATAACTACCATACTACTTATATAAACAATTAAATTTATGTTGATTAAAATGCAGTCACAATATTTATGGTTGCTTACAAAAACCAATGTTTCGGCACACATCTGTGCCTACATCAGGGTCCAAAATAAATAATACAGCACATATAACACTCACTTACAACGTTAACTTATGGGTGAAGAATGAGTATTGCTAGTGTTTGACATAAATACTAGCATGATTGTTATATTGTACTATTTGGCTATTTATTTATTTTAGATCCTGATGAAGGGTGCCGAAACGTTGATTTTGTAAGCAACAATAGATATTTTTACTGCATTTCGATTAACATCAAATTTATTCATCCTAAAACAGTAGATCACGAAGTATAATATATGACAGGAGTGGACACTAGGTCGGATGATTTATGTTTACCTTTCAGAGAGAGACAGAAAATACAGGCCAGCTCGGAGGGGCAGCCATTCACCACCAGAAAATAAAGTTCTAGAATATTCATAGACAGGAAAATGCATGCACAAGAAGATCTAGAAAATCTATACGTAAATTAATACATGCATTAAAAGATTCATTCACAGGAAAATACAAATCTAGAATTTTAAATTCAGCATAAATGCAAACAGGAAGATGCAAACATAGTAAGATGCAAATCTGTGTTTGTATTTATGCCAATCTAAAATTCTAGATTTGAATTTCCTTGTGAATGAATCATTCAATGCAGGTTTTTTATTACGTGTAAATTTCAGGGATTTGAACCGCACAAAATAACGGTAACAAAAAATAGATTAAAGTATCAAAATTTAACAGTTTTCATAAAAATATACGTAAACTTGGTTTACGTTCCTCTTTCGGTTCGCTTCGCGACCCTGGTAAATTTTGTAGATTTAAATTTTCTTGTGACTGCATTTTCCTGTGTATCAATATTTTATTTTCTGGTGTTGAACCCATTCTCGCTCGGAGCATGCATTCTATGTCGATAAACAACGGTAACGATGGTAACGCACGGGCTCAGTAGTGATCTTTCACTCTCGCAAAGGGAAACAGAAATGCCACGAAATGCTAAGGCCGCATCCCCATCACGGTCGACACTGTCGATCTACAATGTTGCTGTAGTGACATCTCTTTTAACAGTATCGAATGAGATGTACTCACAACAGCAACATTGTAGATCGACAATCGAGTGCCCACTCCTATTACCCTTCGTGCAGTCGATTGACTACTCCCTTTCATAATATAAAGACAAATATCTCACCCGCGAGTATGCCGGGCTGCGCGAAGAACGATGTCGCTCTGTCCTCTGGTTTGTGATTCATTATGAGCACGTCGTTATTGTGATTCTTTTGGTTGTTTTCGCTTGTTGTGTCGACACTTCCACCGTCGGTACTTGGAGGTGGTTCCACCGGGTTCGGTGGGTTGTAAATTCGAGGCACTACTTTGTCTGTTGTGGTCCCGGATGAAACATTAATAGATGTTCTTGCTGTTGAAATAAGATAATTATATTAAAATAGGAATCAAGATGTAGGTAATAATTGCTAGTGTTGCAATGTTGAGGGCGTATTGCAAACTATTATTACTCCTACTTATGTTTACGGCAAATTTAATGAATTTGATATTACACAATTGGAAGTTGTTACCTAACAACTGCTTCGGATAGGTAATAAACTCCCACAATCATTGGTACATCACAAAATTTTGTAGATTCAGTAACACAATCAATGAATTAGAAATTCTTCTTTTCCAAGACTCGTTGAAGATTCAATTTAGCGGCGCCGCAATTTGACAGGTAATTCTCACTAGAATTATTCTTCTCAAAATGCAGAAGCATTAAAGAATCTTCAAAGAATTCTGGTGTGAAGGATGTTCTAAATTTATGATTTGACAGGTGTAACTATATAAATTAATGAATATAATCAGAACTTCAATATGAAATTAAAATAATGCAGGAACTAAAGGGTGTTCTATATTTATTATTTGACAGGATAATAGTCAAGGGTGTAAACTTGGTAAATGGATTTTGAAGTAGTGCGAAAAAATATAACTAGAAGTTACAGACAATAATATTGTTCCTGCATAATTATCATGCTATATTATAGCATTGTAATAATGCATGAACTAAAGGATGTTTTATATTGTTGATTTGACAGGATAATAGCCAATAATGTAAACTAGGTAAAAGGATTTTGATGTAGTGCGACAAAAGATAAATAGAACTTACAGACAATATTGTTCCTGAATTAGAATAATGCAGTAACAATGGATTTAGTTGTAATGCGATATAAGTAATTGGAACTTACAGTCAATATATAATATTATAACAAGGCATGAACTGAAAGATGTTCTAGATTTATGATATGGCAGGATAGATGTCAAGGGTGTAACTAGGAATTTGTATGGATTTTGCTGTAATGCGAATAAAGGTAGTACTGAGTAAAGGTTGTCTTAGATGCATGATTTGACAGAATTGTGAAGTACTCTATGATTATTGCTGAACTTACAGATAATATAGCATATAAGAATGCAGGAACAAAAGAATGTTTTATAATTTATTATGTAAACTACGAGTTTTTGTATGAATTTTGTTGTAATACGAATAAAAGTAGCTCAGTTAATAATAATTGAGAGGTAAAAGTTGCCCTAGATGTATGATTTGACAGGATAAGTGTTAAGGGGTGAAATTGTATGATATATAATATTATAACAAGGCATAATCTACTGTTTTTTTTTATTCATTTACTTGTTTAGGGTGCAAACCTGCTAATTAATAAAGATTATTATTATTAAGTATTATGAACTGAAACATATTCTAGATTTATGATTTGACGTTTATTCAAAGGTGTAAACTAGAAATTTGTATGGATTTTGTTGTAATGCGAATAAAGGTAAAGGTTGTCCTAGATGTATGCTTTGACAGGATAAGTGTCAAGGGTTTGTAATGTGAATATAGGTAATTGGAACTTACAGTCTCCACCTGAACCGTCGCCATCCTCATCATCAGGTCCAAATCCTGACCCGCTAGACTCAAGATCGCTCTTTATTTCTCTATCGGATGTTCCTCCACTACCTTCAATACCCTCATCGTCGATGTATATGTCATCTTTGTGCCAGTACGCGTTCCCTGTCGTACTCTGCAACGAAAACAAAAACACTGTCAGTCACTAACACTCACAAAAATCACTAAATCCACCACAGCGCCCACACTGTTGATATTGTTTATTTATTTATGGATAAACTGCGAATATTTGCAAATATTTCCAGCAGCGGTGTTGCTCTGCAGAGATGTAACAAGATTCGGTTGGTGGGGCAAAATTAGGATCTTGGGTTGGATGCTGGTGGGGAAGTAATCAATACTGGTTTGAGTCATTGCTAAAGCTCTCGTGCAGCAGCACCTCTCGGACAACTAACAACCCATATCATAAAGAATTCTTACTTCCGCTTTCAGATATCTAACTTATCTTACTTACTAAAATAATTTAATAATAATCAGTAGTGATGCAACGGATTGTCTTTTGACCGGAACCGGAATTCTGACTTCTATTTAGACTGGTTCGCCGGAATTCCGGCCGCCGGATCGTTCTTAATATATACATATCTTTCACGCCTATTACCCTTATTGGGTATGGCAGACTCACTAGATATATATTTACCGTGAGTGCGGTTACCAGCCGTCAACTCACGGGTACTCTTGGTTATTAGTGGAGAGTACACCACAGGAGAAATTTTTATGCATTTAAACTAGAATGCGTACCTAGCTGGATTCGAACCTATCGTTCTTAATGGGCTACTTGCATGATGTATTTAGTTATATATTTTTAAAGAAGAGATAAAAACGTGAGACCCGTATTTTCTATTTTCACAAAATTTTTATCAACAAGCCCAAAAATAATTATATGATAATTGAATAATAAGTGATGGGACGTAGAATGCTGCCATATCTCATGTACAAAATAATTATGTCACAGCAAAATTTCTTTCTTAATTTACTAAGAAACATATATTTTTCTTACATAAAATTTGTATTTTTACAAATGTTTTAGACCTAACATTAGGTTGAAGTCATATAATTACATTAACTCTTCTTATTTTTACTAAAGTATGTATCGTGTAATACGTACTTCGGAGACTAGCTCCGTGCTGCCACCTATGCTAAGCTTTCCTTCCCGTTCCGGTTCGGTTCGAGTTCCTGATAATAATCCATGTTTTCAATGTTGCGTCATGTATTATTCTAGCGCTAGTGAAATGACTTTATTTATAATAGACAATAACAAATTAAATTTAGTAACTAATTGAACAAAGGGCAATTTAAGTTATAATTTATTTAAAATTGTAGTACATGAGTAGTGCGTTTCTTACGATACCGATGATGTAATGCTACGGAAAATTTATTTACAGCAATTTTTTTGTGCTAAAACTGCTATTTTATTGGCGCCATTAAACACTGTTTATTTTTCATACTTTTTATCTGTTTTATAAGGAATATAAAAACGTTTTAAGAGGCCCGTCTACCTCCTAAAATCCAGCATAAAATGTACTAACGTATAGGATGACATACTTAAAGGATAAATTAAGAGTTGTGCCTTCTTAAAAATTTTATAAAAACTATTTAAAAAATTCCGAAAAATTTCCAATTTATGCAAACTTTACACGGTTATATCCTTATATCTCATGATAAAAATTTATTTTTAAAATTTTAAAAAGGCACATCTGTAGATCTATTCTTTCTCTATTAAATTTTTAAAAAAGCATTATCTTGAAGTCAACAATAAACTGACAGTTTACTCGCAACAAAAACACTTTTACTGTATTTTTCAACTTCAAAATGACATTGCATAGACAGGATGCGGCAAAGTACGAGTTTCGGGCAACTGCAGTAGTGGGGAAGGGAGTGGAATAGAAGAAAAAGTAAAATCGAGAGTATTCTAGGAATTCGGAAAAAACGTAGACGGGCCACTTAAGCTAATACTTTAAAAAATGTAACTTTTTATTAGTAGTTACGTTGATTTTGTAATACTAAAATATTTTTAAAACAAAGTTTTATGTAGCTATATATCATGAAATATTCATAAACAAAAAATGTTAATAAACAATTCCGTTCTGCATAATAGGCAATAAAATTCTAAAGCATAATAAATTCTCGGTTGATATAGGCCACCAAATATACATTGATGTATAAAGGGGACCGATTAATGAGTTCCGTTGTAATTATTTCGAATTGTTCGAAAGCTCACAATTAGTTTCTTGTTTCATGTTCTATTTGTAGAAAAGAGTTTTAATTATTAATCTCTATCTAATTTGAAACTAGTTAAGTTAAATTTAAACGTCACAATTAAGAGTATTGTGCCACTTTACGTTAAAAGTAATTCATTTAATTTGTGGAATGTAGGTCTGTTTCAACTGTCAGCACAATTTGATTATTTGGAGTTTCCAAGTCTCGAAATCCATTCACAGATTTAATAAATCAAACTAATTGGTACCTCAATGCAATTTACTTTGCATATAACATTGCAACGATCTAAAGGACGCAATATTCGAATATTCTGTCATTCGGAAAACAGTTTATAGTTTTGCAATTCAATTTCAGTTTCTTTTCATAACTGTGTCAGAATGTGTTCAACGTACAACTACACACATGCAACGGAAAATGCATTCAAAATAAACCACTTAAAATGATTCTTTGTTGAGATCTGTACCCGTTTATATTGCTTTTTGTTGCCGTTTTATACCTTTGTCGGAAAGAAAAATACCGCGAAACAAGACACATACACATTATTTTTGTTTACAACTAAATTCACTTAATGTTTACTTGTATCTATAAATTTACTGATTGCGTCACATAAAAATACAAAGTGGTAAATTTGACATGTTGACCGTCAATATATTCCATTAATTATCAACATATAAAATACAATTTAAAAAAAGGTTTTATAAAGTGTCGCACCATAATTTAATTTATATATCGTACTGGTTCTATTTATTGATAAACATAACTCTATATTGGTGGCCTTTTAAAATTTGTAAAATAAATAATTGAACAGAGGAGTTGTATATAAAAAGAAATAAGTATGCTGGCGCATTTATTTTATAATAACTGATTATCATTCAAGTGGATATAGGTTATAATTAATAGACATCGCCGTCGGTTTTTCCAAGCACTAAGCGACTAAGCGTCGTTATCGTCATACATATTTCTTCTTGTAAGATTATTAGCGGCGTGTCGCGGTCTTATCATTGCCGTTGCAATCTCATTCTGTCCTTGAAGACAGTTTGATAGTGAAAACACCACCGCTATTGTAACATTAAGCTGTTATTATGATCCCAAGTTATGCGATCAAATGTTTAATGGTAATAGCCCAACATCTTTCATGTTCAAGAATACCTATTCATACGGCACGTTATCGTGAGACTTTATCTCACTCACATTCAAGACAGAATAAGCCCTTTTTGCATCAACACCTAGACTAGAACTTATTCACCAGTCGCTTTCGACACCAAATAATAAAATTTTAGAATATTCATTCAGAAAAATGCATTGCACAAAATTCAAAGAAAATTTATACGCAATAAAATACCTGCATGAAAAGATTCATTCACTAGAAAATTCATCTAGAATTTTAGATTTGGCATAATTGCAAACACAGCAAGATGCAAATCTAGATGTTATAGTCAAAACCGGGTATGTGGGACTCACGAATGGTATTGGGTTGTTCATTTAGTTCAGTCTTGTTCAGTTCAACCTAATTTATCCCCCTTGTGTTCAAGAGACAAATCAGTTTTCTATATTTGCATCTTCCTGTGTATGTCCTATGTTTGCATTTATGTCGAATCTAAAATTCTAGAATTACATTTTCCTGTGAATGAATCTTTTGTATGCAGGTATTCTATTACGTACAAATTTTCTAGATTTGAATCTACTTGTGCATGCATGAGGTTCCTATCACTAGATATGTATCTAATATTAAGTGGAAAACATATGTAAAAATATAAATTTTATTTAAAAAAAATGTTTTTAGTAAATAGAGAAATACATTTTTCTGTGGCGTCATTCAATAATTATAATTAATTTTTTTTAAATTTCAGCCCGAAATTCGTACTTTACCGCATCCTAGCAATGCAATGTCATTTTGAAGTTGTAAAATACTGTAAAAGTGTTTTCGTTGCGAGTAAACTGTCATTATTATTGACTTGAGGATAATGTTTATAAACATTTAATAGAGAAAGAATACTACAGATGTGCCTTTTTTAAATTTTAAAAATACATTTCTATCAGGAGATATAACCCAGTAAAGTTTGTATAAATTGGAAATTTTTATGAATTTTTATAATCATGTGTAATTTTCTGGCTACCTGTAACTAGCCCGAAACTCGTACTTTACCGCATCCTAGCAATGCAATGTCATTTTGAAGTTGTAAAATACTGTAAAAGTGTTTTCGTTGCGAGTAAACTGTCATTATTATTGACTTGAGGATAATGTTTATAAACATTTAATAGAGAAAGAATACTACAGATGTGCCTTTTTTAAATTTTAAAAATACATTTCTATCAGGACATATAACCCAGTAAAGTTTGTATAAATTGGAAATTTTTATGAATTTTTATAATCATGTGCAATTTTCTGGCTACCTGTAACTAGCCCGAAACTCGTACTTTACCGCATCCTAGCAATGCAATGTCATTTTGAAGTTCTAAAATACTGTAAAAGTGTTTCCGTTGCTAGTAAACTGTCAGATTATTATTTACTTCAGGATAATGTTTTTATAAACATTTAATAAAGAAAGAATGGATCTACAGATGTGTAAAAATAAATTATGAATTATTGTACAATTTTTTAATTAAAATTTTTAAAAGGCAGAACTGTTAATTGATCCTTTAAGTATATAATCCGTATTGAAATAAAATTTTACCATTCTTTTTCTGGCAACAAAACACTCGCTACGTTAGTAGTTATGCTGAACTTCAGGTGTTAAACGGGCCTCTTAAGTAGCCTATTTCAACGATTCGGATTCCGACTTACTCGTACTATTCTTGTATTTTGGGTTTAAAAGTTAATCAAAAATATGTTGAGAAATATCTATCACGCTTGGGTGCACTGTAAAAAATTGATGTAATTTTACTATGATTTTCATTGTAAGTATTACAATATTTTTTAGGAATTATACAAATTTATGTAATATTACTGAAAATTATATTAATTATGTGGTATTACTTAAAATGATGTAAAGTCACATTATTATAGTAAAAAATACAGAAAAAAAATAATTTTACGTAAATTTGCACTGTTTATATGGCAAATATACATAAAATGGAGTAAAAATTACACTTAAATGTTGATAATTATGTAATATTACATCACCTTTTGCTTTTTCATTTTTTACATCATTTAATATGAATTTCACATTACATTATGTAAATTTTCAATAATTATGTGATAAAATTACCTGCAGTTATGTAAAACTACAATAATTTATTAATTTATTATGTCATATTACAGAAAAATTTGTTTTTTGATTTTTTAATGTAAAATTGCAATAATCATTGGATAAAATTACTTTAAAAAAAAGTAAAATTACAATCAATTATTAATTTCCTGTAATTTTACATCACATTTCAATTTTTTTATTTTGTTACATTTGTTCAAAATTTTGTAAATGTAAATTTCACATTGTTTAATGTAAATTTGTAATAATTGTGTGATTTATTTACCAACAATAGTAAAATTGGATAAATTATGCAATATTACACTTTAATTTGTTTCATTTTCTCACATGTTAAGGTAAATTTTAAATTCCCTATGTAAATTTTTACAATTATTAGTATGTATTATTTAAGAGAACCTATACTTTTTGCCCAATCTTTATTCTTACGACCGCAAAAATTAAACTTACGGAAGCTATTGCCATTTTTACAATTAACCTGAATTTGCAAATAAATGAATTATTATTATATAATTCAAATGTATTGTAAATACATAAAAAAAATTCTCGTAATTTTCTTATTTTTAAAATTTATTTGTTTGTATCATTAGAGGATAAAGTTAATTTTGAATTTTAAAAAACTGTAATAATCACTGAGAGAAGTATTAATTAATTGTTGTATCAAATTTTATTTGTCATATTTAATCATTTTATTTAAAATATTTGTTAGTGTAATATAATAAAGTAATATGATAATTTGGTAAAAAGGTACTGACAAAAACCACAAAATAAAATTTTTAATAATATCTTTCAAACATACTAATTGGATTGATTGAATAAGAATCGAATATTCAATGGGTCAATCACTATACGCAGTTCGCCTTTCATATTGTTATGGGATTAAATTAAACATTATTCACAATGTACGCCTTTATTATTAAAATAACAAACACCAAGTCGCCTTGTTTTATAATACACCGATGAGAGTAGAATAATCGCCACTGTTATCAGATTACTTTCGTAACACTATTTTTCAATTTATTTTACAAACAATTTTCGTCTAACAAAAATATTTCTATTTGAAAAAGCGCGGGGTCACACCATCTCCATCTAGCGTGAACAGAGAAGAATAATCTTTATGTTGAAGGTTTGAGCAGTCGAAGTCAAATATAATCTGCTAAACTCAGCTGTCTTTTTTGTGTTTGTATAATTTTTGTACGAAGCATTATGTAGTGTGTTTCAGTTTATTTATTAGCATTTATTTTGTTAATTTGTTTTGAAAAGAAACTACTTGTTAAGGTAAGAACAATTATTCTAATTAATTCGTAATAATTGTACAGGTTTGTGAGGTTATGTATTTTCTTGTAAACAGCCAAGCTGATGTATTTAAGGTAAGTAATAGCGTAATAGTAACAATTCTTGAATAATGTTTAATTAATCAGTCTTGTACATGATTATGTATTATTAATAATGATTTTGTACGTTACATATTATCGTGTATAATTACATTCAATCAAGAACGACTGTAATTTTACATTACAACTAAGTAAAATAACATATTTAAATGTAATGTTGCGCAAGCGTTGCACTGAAAGATTAATAAATTTCTTTGCTATTTCGTAGCTTTAATCTATACAATGTCAACGTTTAAGTTCAACATGTGTTCCGAAAATTTTAAAAGTTTAAAACCATATAATTATCATTTGTATTTGCACAGAAATATCTCAAAAGGCCAATTTCTTTGTCTTTTCACTAACTGCCATCAAAAGTTTCGTAAATATGCGAATTTTAAAATGCATCTTTTTAGAAAACACAAGAAAGATCATAATACAACTCGTAAAACAGTGAATACAGTGAAGTGTAAACTACAAAATTATGCACAAAATATTTTCCCAAAAAATAATTATTATCCACCACATACTTAAACATTTCAAGACAACTAATCAAGAAAGTGTTATGCCCATTTGATAACTGCGCAAAAATAACATTTAGGTACTACTATTACACAGTTCCAAACACATTTTTATCGCAAACATCATTCTGGAGTTAAAATTAATTATCAAAATCAAAGCACACTTCAAAAAATTGAACTATATAAGATTTATATAAACACGATAAATTTGACTACATTTGTGCTAACATACATAAGTTAAACAATTATGAACTTGTGCTACATTATAAAACAAAATGTTCAAATTTATTTTCTTTCAAGCAGGCCCCTTTTGATTTTTTATAAATAATGCAGTATGTATTTCTTCAAGTGGTCTCCAATATTTATTTACTATTTTAAATGTTTCAGAAAATGGCTAAGTTATTGTTCAAAGTTTGGAATAATACATGAGTAAAAAAACATTTTTGGTTTTGGAAGAATCCGGTGATATTTACGAAAAATTAATTTTAGAAGGTTGGTATGAAATAAGTTATCTTAAACACAGAAAAAAAATTCAAATTTTTATATTCTAGCATCAATTAAACTCGAAATAAATGGAACATACTTAGTTCTTGAATCGGATGGCACACCGACGTCTACAAATGAAAATACCTGGTATCAAATGAATATTCCGTAGCAAAAATTTCCCGTAAGTACCTTAAAAGCGTGCGAAGAAGAAACTATAAGTAAAAAAACAATGGCAGAAATTGTTCACGTCGTAGTTCAAAAAAATGAGAGAAATTAACACATTTCTGACGACAAAATCTATTAAAATAGTACCTACTTAAAAGAATTTGCGACAAATATCCCGCCTTTAAAGATAAGGACGACGATGGCATTATTATTGGTGATGGAACTCACAGCCTATTTTCTAAAATTCAGGACCGTAATAATTACATGAATAGACCACACAAAACTAGATCGTTAGTAAGCAGTTTAAAAGTACCGTCGAAAAAACTAAAAGTAATTGTCTAATTCAAGAGCTGGTGGTTCAGATTGGCAACCAAATGATGAAATAACTCCTGAAGATCTTCAAGAAATGAAGAATAACCTAAAGAACAGGACATGGGAAACTGAAGATTCAGTGTATATATTGTTAAACAATACGTTTCCACAACAGAGATATTTTAATGAGGACGCAAATAATTTCATTAAAAAATTTGAGGTAAGTATTATAAGCGTTTAATCAGAATAACTTTGAATTTATATTTATAATTTTTTTAGCCTAGAACCCCGCTGACAAATATTAAGGCTGCCGTGATTGCCGTGATACAAGGTAATTTAATTTCATAAAAATAACGAAATATCTTCATACTATAGCTATTTTTTGTTAGAATATTAATCAGTTGTTAACGTATTTTTTTTTTGTAATTTAAAACCAATGTTACAAGTACATACATTTTGCATTAATTCTTTCCTTTGGATACTATTAAATTTGAGATGACTATATTAATGTTATAATATTATATCGTATACAAAAAAATATTTTTATTATCTTATTAATTTGTACTTGTATGTTACTTCAAAATATTGGTACATAGTCGTTCCGGCCACTACTGCATTTTTAAACGAATTAGAATATTATAATAATAGTTATATTTTTTGCAGATCCAAATTCCGACAAAAACATTTATTTTACCACAATAGAAAATAAAATAATAAATGATGGCACCAACAACTTTTTGAATGCCCTACAAATTACATTTGCACTCTATTTTAATTTAAATATGGAAACAGTTTTGCTGTGTTTTGGAAGTATTTACTGAAGATTCACCCAAAAACTGGAAGTCGATCCAAAAAAGTATACCTAAATAAGGTAGTAGCTTTTATGACTAAATTACAAAAATTCAGAGTGGCTGATGAATATAATCAGAATCGGCACCGCTATCACCACCTCCAGCTTCGGTGCCGCTACAAAGCAACCTAAGGCTTTGTCAACAAACACCATCCCCCAGCACTGCTACCAGTACTACCACAGTATGAAAATTAATTTTTGTTTTACTACTATTATTTAATGTGTGCCAGAATGATTATTTATTTTTTAGTATACAATATAATGAGACATTATATTTTGTTTTATTGAACATGCGGAAAATTGATTTAAAAAGTTGTAAATAAGTTACTTATAGCATTAATCCTTTGTAAACAAAATGCTTCTTATCCAGTGATCGATGAATACGTAATACATTGTTATAATTACGCAATTGTTTGACATTTTTAACACAATATATTTACAGTTTTTGTCTGTTTTGCCAAGTTAAAAAATAACATTTTATTCCGAATTCCGTACATTGCACATTTAAATTATATTCCACGTATATGTAATAATAATGTCAAGAATAATGTTTATTATAGGTAATACTTTTTATAAAAGTATAATTTGTTTTGACTTTTATAAATAAATATTTATAAAATATTTAAGCACAATTTTTTTATTAAAACCTACATGCATTTTACGTTTATATGTAAACGTGCAATATAGTATGTAAATTTATACAATTCAAAATGTACTTATTTACATTTCTAACTTTAAGTTTTACAGTTACAAATGTAAGGTTTTACATTTTCAAATGTATTATTACACTTATAACTAAATATTTTACAGTCGTAAATGTAAAATTTACATTTTGAAATTTGTACATTACATATTCAAATTTAATTTTACATATGAAATCGTAATTCTACATTTATGAAAAATAAAATCTACAATTTTTAAATGTAATTTTAATATAAAATGTAATTAGTTTACACATCAAAATGGAAATATAAATTTTGTTGTGTAACACTTTACAAATTAATATGTAAATATTTACACTTTTATTATCATAAAAAATTTGAAAATACACTTATATGGAAAATTTACAAACGATAAATTCAATATGTAATTTTACATTTGAATGTAAGTTTACAACGATTATTGTTGGTTACAAATTAGCCAACGATTTTTGTTGTAAATTTACACAAAATTTTTTTACAGTGTGTGGCAGCCTCACATAATAACATTACAATAGTTTGCTGGATGACAAATAGCTCCCGGAAAATTTCATTATCGCTTGATTTTCGTGTGCCAAATATTGCGGCCATATTTTTTAATATCGAAGTTTTTAACAAATGTCTGTCGTTGGACGTGCTACAAATTGATGTCTCAGGAGCCCCATTTTTTCTTATCACTCTTGATCCAAACTCAGAAACTAAAATAAATAAGGATATAGAGACGCAACCGTATCCTTGTTGTTTTCTTCCAAAACTTCCAACCTTTTCATTTATTATATTTCAAAAGTAATTTATTTCTAATGAACAGGAGAAAATAGAAAAATATCTATTTTGATGACCTCAATCGAAAACTTTAACAGATGAAAATATTGTTTGCGGCGTGGATGTAACCGATAACTCATTCTATATTCTGAAAAGTTGAACAATGATATTTCTATGGTACGAACATAGGCTGCTAAGGCTCCGTGTAACATAGAAAGGCCTAATATATAGTTCAACTTTATAGAATACTGAATAAGTTACCGATTACATCCATTATAAACCAGACTTAATTGACTTAGTCAAATTGAACAAAATTAGGATTATTTTTGTTAGTACCATACAATATTTTTTCTGACAAACAGCTTCGTTTTGGTCTATTATTTTAGATTATAGTCACGCATATATTGACATACTGTGAGTCGTCATCGTCAGTATAGATAAATATATTTTATGGCGTGTGCGATTACCAGCCGTCAACTCACGGGCACGGGTATTCATGGTTGTCAGTGAAAAATACACTTCAGATATTTGTTATGATACACCCAAGAAAATTTCATAAAAATGAATAATTTTTTGAATGAAAGCATAGGAGGAAAAAATAGTGTACCTATTCAACTCGTGTATAATGGCTATTAATACACTTGTATAAATTACGACACGCCATGGCTCGTCATTATAAAATCATTGCATAATATACTATTTTATCAGTATGTACCTTACCTAATGTTAGGTGGTAACCAGAAAAAAATATAAATTTCATTTTAAAAAATTATAGTTTTTTTTTAGTAAATTGAGAAAGAAATTTTGCTGTGACGTCAGTATTTTGTATAGGAGAGATAAAGCATTCTACCACATCACATATAAAAAATATTCAATTTTCATAAATTATTATTTTTGGGATTGTTAAAAAATTCATGCAACCTATTGGTCATTTTGTCCATAATAATGAAAGATAGACGTTCTCTCAAAATGTACGACAATACAGGGTGTTCCAAAACTTAGGACAAAAAATTAAAGGATATACTGTACCTAAGACGTGTTAATCATGAAACAAAAAGATTTTTTTAATTCGCAAAGTTAAGGGTTAGTTTACTTGACGTGTGTACATTTTAAGTCACTGTTTTGATGGTATAGTTGATACATAGTATTAGATATTATGTAAACAATTACTTTCATTGTAGAAGATTTGAAAAAATTATTAAATATAACTACCGACCAGTGGCAGTGGCAAAAAAACGTTTGCTTGAAATACGATGCAATTTTTGTGCGAATATAAAAAAAATTCTTTTTGTTTCATGATCAGCACGTCGGCCAGTGGTTAGCTCAGCGGTAAGGGGTCCGCCTAGCTAGCGGTCCCCAGTTCGATTCCCAGCAGAACCGACAATAATAACACTGGGTCCGAGAGGTTGGATTCCACTATAATAACATCTACCATCCTGTAATTGGGAGTTAAAATCCTGTAGGTTGGTTACCATCAAAACGCATCAAAAATAAAATAAGTTGTGGAATACCCTGTATTTTGAAGGAAAGTGTATTGAAAATCAAGAAAATATACAGGTTGTGTACTTCTGGGAAAAAATTTAAGGGTATATATTACATGACGTACTGGACATAAAATAGAAAAGAAATAATTTATTTAAAGTAAAGCCAATACTTTTAGTAGGTACCATTGGGTATACCCAGTTTTTGTACAATATTAAGTATAATGTCTATAAAAATGCTACTTTTAGTATCCTTTGCGAATTTTTCAAAAATGTTTTTGTCTCATGTTAAGCACGTCATGTAATAATGTTTTCCCGGAGTACAGAAACAGACACACCCTGTATAAGTGAACGTGGGAAAACTAAGTAATATTTATAGAATTTGAAGTGGAACTAATAAATCAATAGTATTTTCGTTGTTTTCGTGCATGGCTTGGCAAACAATCGGATAAATAATGGATCACGTTTGACTTTTTTAATTACATTTGAATATGACGTAAACAAAATATTCCCGGAATGAAATGTGAAATGTGCATATCTGTTGTTATTTCCGGTAAAAAAGTTTATTGTCAAACACACGCCGCAATAACGGCTTCTCTAATTTGCAGGCAAAATGCGATTATCAAAGCCAATCAGGCTTATTGTATTCCTCGGCCTGGCTGACGATAGACAAAGGTTTTGTCATGTTGTTGATGCACAAGACCTGCATTACAATTGATGAATTCTTCGCCTTATGAGTAGCGCTATTTCAGAATTAGTTACTGCGTTGCGGAAGTCCTATTCAATTATAATTATTATTTTGTACGTAGATGCACAACGGTTTGCGTTTGCACTTTGCAAGATTGAATACCAAGTTATTTCTGCAGGTGTCAAACCAAAACCAGAACCCAAGTTTCTGAAACTTATATTTTTAAAGACATGAACAAAATATCAATAGGATGGTATTGAAAATGAGCTTTATTATAATATATACTGTTAAGCGGCCCGTCTAGGTTTTTTCCAAATTTATGTAACTTTTTTCTATTCCACTCTTCCCCACTACTACGGCTGCCTGAAACTAGCCCGAAACTCGTACCTACTTTGCTGCATCCTAGCAATGCGATGTGATTTTGAAATTGAAAAATACTGTAAAAGTGTTTTCGTTGCGAGTTAACTGTCAGATTATTATTGACTTCAGGATAATGTTTTATAAACATTTAATAGATAAAGAATGTACCTACAGATGTGCCTTTTTAAATTTTATAAATTAATTTCTATCATGAGATATAACCGTGTAAAGTTTGCATAAATTGGATTTTTTTTTATTTTTTCGGAATTTTTATATTCATGTAAAATTTTAAAAAGGCACATCTGTAGATCCATTCTTTCTCTATTAAATTATTTTTGAAATAAAATTTTAACATTCTTGCACTGACCACAAAACACTCGTTACGTTAGTACATTTTATGCTGGATTTTAGGAGGTAGAGGGCCTCTTAAGCCTGGTTTATGATAAGTGTAACTGGTGACTTCTTCTGTGCTCTGTTAAGAGGCCCGTCTACCTCCTAAAATCCAGCATAAAATGTACTAACGTAGCGAGTGTTTTGTGGCAGCACAAGAGGTAAATTCCATTTCAACAAGGATTATATACTTAAAGGATCAATTAACAATTGTGCCTTTTTAATATTTTTATTAAAAAATTGTACGATTATAAAAATTCCGAAGAGGACCATCTACCTCCTAAAATCCAGCATAAAATGTACTAACAGCGAGTGTTTTGTGGCCAGCACAAAGAATGATAAAATCCCATTCCGACAATTCCGATTATATTTTAAGGATCAATTTAACAGTTGTGCCTTTTTAAAATTTTTATAAAAAAATTGTACATGATTATAAACATTCTGAAAACTCATAAAAATTGCCAATTTATGCAAAGTTTACACGGTTATATCTCATGATAGAAATTTATTTTTAAAATTTTAAAAAGGCACATCTGTACATCCATTCTTTCTCTATTAAATGTTTAAAAAGGCATTACCTACTTATCTTGAAGTCAATAATAAATTAATAGTTTACTCGCAACGAAAACACTTTTACAGTATTTATCATAATATTGATTGAATGGGTGCCAACCACTTGGTAATAAGTTTCACAGAAAACCTCGAAATAAAAAAAACAGTAAATACAAAGAAAGGCATAGTCAATGTACAAATAGTTGTGTCAAATGCTCCACTTGTAAACATTACATTTAAATAGAATAATAATTTGTACTTAGAACACAAGCAAAATTTTGTATATAAATAAGGACACAAATGTAGTAAGTATAGTTAGTCGCATTGAAGATGACGTAAAGGTCGGAACAAATTCTGTTAAACTTATTACTATAAGTGTTTCTTTTTCTTCAAAATGACATTTCATTGCATAGCTAGAAGGCGGCAAAGTACAAGTTTTGGTCTGAATACCGAATAGTTTGACATCACATGTAACATACTATACTTGAACTGCGATTGTCTTTAACGGTCTCCTGCAAGTGCTTTTCTTTACATATTTCATTGACAGACAAAAAATATATGTACCTACATATATTCATGAGTTTTTATTAATTATTATTACTAAAAAGAAAAATAATGTCAAAAACTTTATTTTGTAATTTTGTTAAAAAATAAAAATGATAAGCTGTTCGTTATTATAATTTAAAAGCGGCAAATTATGGAGCAAAAAATAAGTTTTCAGACGACCACTACGGAAACTTGCCATAACAATGTTATAAACTACAATGGAAACAAACAAATAACACAAACTAACATGTTAGTCTAACGCACACTTATAACGTAACGCTTCGAGTTACACTATATGACAACAGATGGCGTTACGAGTAAAAATCAATTCAAATAAATGGAAAAAAAGTATATTAATGCAATAAATTGACATTTTGACACAGTCTGTAATATTATATAGACACAAATTTTCATTTTTCAATTTAATAATAATTATTTATTGGCTAATTGTGTATTCTTTAGTATTTTTGACATTTCAGATTATAGTTGCACAGTTGGTATCGAGGCATAACCTAACTTTTAAACGTCAGTGCTTCAACTTCAACAGTTGTATATAATTTAGTTCATTGAACTTTTTTTTTAATATTTTGTGGTCGTCTGAAAAATAGTGTACATAACTCGCTCAAAAGTGAGATAACAGTGCTCGTGAAATTGAACCACTCGGCGCTATGCGCCTCATTCCTCAATTTCACTCGCTTGTTATCTTACACTTTCGATGCTCGTTATGTAATATACTATTCTCTGCATTCAAAACAGCCTCGTCAGTTCTTGTAAGTTTATCATTTGGCACCAAAAGGGTGCAGAATATTCGGTCATTCGGCAGAAAATTCTGCATAATATTTGTTATTCGGTATTCGGCACATTTACTATTCGTTGCATTTCTAATAATTTACGATTTAGTGCATATTTTGCGCATATCTTAGCAGTTATTATAATTAGTTTTTACCAAAACCTGTATGTGGGACCCGAGAAGGGTTATTAGGTTAGGTTTCTTTATTTAAAACTGATAATATGGGACTCAAGAAAGGTGTTAGGTTTAGTTTATAGATCAGCAGGTTTTTAAGTCCATCTGTGCATTTCTTCGGAGATCAGTGCTGATCAAAGTTTTATTCTTACCCGGTGGAAAACATAGGTAAAAATATAAATTTTATTTAAAAAAAATGTTTTTTAGTAAATCGAGAGACATTTTTTTGTCACTTCAATATTTTGTATAGGGGATATGGCAATTTTGTTCAATTTTCATTAATTATTTTTGGGTTTGTTCTTGTTAATAAAAATGTTGTGAAAATAAAAAATACGGGTATACTAAGTTTTTATCCGTTCTTCATAAATGTTAAATTTAAAAAGTCAGGCAAGTACAGCCTAGAATTCTCTCACTTGCATTTATTTAAAATAATTGTAAATGTTTTTTCCGTTTTGAAATTTCATTATTAAATGATATTCATTAGTATTATTAAATACTATTTTTATACTGCACTTAAAAGGCTATATACAGCTTTCGACGCAATTTATTAGATAAATTCAAATATCCGTTTGATTCTGTAAATTTATTAAAAAACGAATTTCCTGATGGATACATCCTTTGTTTTAATAAATAAATATTAGGTACCTAATTAAAAATTTAATTATATAATAAAAAGAAAACTGCAATTCGCGCAATAACATCGTAGTGGCAGTAATTAAAACTTAATAATAAGATTTCTAATAACAGTTTTTAAATTAAATTTTCCGCGAACGCAATATTTCTTTAATAAAAAGAAAATTTGTGTCGAGTCTGCAATTATGAAAAATAAAATGAAGCTGCCACTCTAATCTAATCAAATTACAAGAGAAGGAGCATTTTTATCAAGAAATACTTGTTTTTAATTTTTATTTAAGTTATAAATATCAAACATAATTATTTTTGTTTTATTAATGCTTAAATTTATGTACGTTTTATCAAAGTAATAAACTTTGTTTTAGGTAGAAGTTGAATGATTGACTTCAACCAATAAATAATGACTTAAATATACGGTGAGAACCATGGTTGCTGGCTAAACACATAAGATATTTGATCATATTAAAATTTGAAACTATTTCGAGCAAAACAAAATAAACATTAACGTACCAATGTTAAATCTTTATCAATACATTTTTCAGTATAAAATATTTCAAAAATATAAATGACAAGATAATTATAATTAAAAAAGTAATTAACTAACGATATGACAGAATTTAGCGGAAAATATTTTTATCTCTCGCAAAAAGGCGCGCATAAAATAAGAGGAAATGAAAAACTGTAATTCGAAATTATACGATTTAACGTTGTTACCGTCATTATTTTTCAATTTGACAAAATTACGTTTTAAATTTTACCTGGCGTAAATACAATTATTCGCACGGTTTTAATTTTGTCAGTTTTACCATTTTTGCGATAAATACATATGCAGGATAAAGATCATTTCACTAGGATCATTTTATTAAAATTTCATTATCAAGAATTATGAAACGAAAATGAGTATCTTTCATTTTCATGAGTAAGTGTACTTGTGTTTACACCACTGTTTGACGTTGTGATTGTGAACGCAAGTACACATTGCCATATATGGCAAAATGCACTAAATGCGGCTTTATACTCTTGGTGCATGATAATGTTCTTTAGTAAACATATTTTGTTTATAAATTACCAGCATTGAAAGTAAACTAGGATAATAAAACAAATATCTAAGGTTCAATTTCTGTTGTAAATATGATTATAGCAGAGTAAAATGTATGAAACGTATGTAACAGATAACCAATAAACATATTTGCAAATAAAAAAATGAATGGGAAACGGAGCACAATGTCAACAAAGTTATCGATGTTTGTTTTAAAGAGCTGAAGACAGCGGTTCGAAGAAATGAATGATTGTTTTATTTTGATGAATATGCTCTGAGATATGAATGAATTGCGTACTATTCAACGAAAATATTTATTTTTGCAGAGAGATTTGAGATAATTTGCGATGAATAATTAATAAAATATGCTGCAGCAAATGAGATATTATAATTAATATGATTTTAATGATGTAGTTAACATTAAATTCAATATGCGTTGTGATACATTATATAATATTATTTAATACTTAACAGATATAAGAGCGCATTATGGAATCTAAATATACTTTATAAATAACTTTACAAGTGCCTCAATTGGTTTACTATTATAAATCATATATTAACAACATATTAATAGAGCTATGCTAAAAATATAATATTAACATAATAACTATTATACCTATTCAATTATTTATGAAAATAAAAGACGAAATATAACTATTTATTCAATGGGGGTTTCCAAGCCTACGACTTTTAAAAGAAATACTTATTGGATATCAATTTTCAGGAAATATAAGTTATAGTAAAGTGATAATAAGTTAATTTTGATAGATTTATTACCTTTTTTATCGAAATGAAAAACGTGCATTAAAATGCGCCATGTGTGACGTAGACAACATGGAAACCAAACCGTGAGTAGATTTGTTCGTGTAAGATAGTTTTTTGTCGTATTGATTACGGAATGGACGACGGACCTGTGTCGAAATAAGGTAAGATCTACGTATCGTATCGTGTCAGTGCGGTGAACGTATGTTCTCAAGACCGGTGACGTCACACCGTCACGCAGTATCGTTTTTCGCGGCACCTATTTTTTTAAACTTTATGAATTCTTTCCAGGCTTATTAACAAGTAGCAACCTTTTGGCAAAAAGAAAAAATACGGGTCTAATATTTTAATGTATATATTAACATATAAAAAAATCAAAAAATCGTGGAAACCTCCATACCCTTTTTAACAAGTTCACTGCCGTGACCATATTTGAGGTTTTCGTTATTGGGCCAAATAATAAAATTTCTGCTGGACTAATAGACATAATATAATATCCTAGTAGTAAGAAATCAATATCTTATAATTATTTACGAGTTATTAACATTTTAGTGTGCTGGTTCCATGGCATAAAATTAAAGATCAAACCTAAGATTTAAAAAAAATGCTGGTCCCGGCCTATTGTGAAGGAAATCAATGCTGGTCTCATGGGACCAGCATGGCACCCAGTAAACACACTTACGTTTTTTAAACGTATTATAAACGTGTCATACGTTGATAATCCGTGTTACGTTAGAAAATCAACGGTTTATTTTTGGTGTTACGTAACAACGTTTAATCTTAACGAATTTATTAAATATGAGATAACTAAAAACGACCATATAATGTTCTTCTTATATCATGTTAAGATGTTCATATAGATTTAGTAATTAATAAACTGGTTTGAATCTCGAGAGTCTTACTTCTTACAAAATATTACCCTGCATTGATTATTCACAGCCGCAAGCTTTGCATAGAATCATTTTTTGAAAGCTGAAGAACATAATTTGATAGTTTTACACATTCTGACAGAGGGCTCTGTATTATTTCAAATAAATGTAGCGTTTTCTTTGAATTCGTTGAAATATAAAAGTAAATCAACGTTCTTTAAACATTGAAACAAACGTATAGCTAAACGTGTTTTAATGCACGGAACAATCTGACTCGTAGAGAAGATCAGGTGATGGCGATGGCGACTAGTTGTGGTGTTATGCTGGTCGTGCAGTTGCAGTTGTATATCAAACTGAAGCAAATAAGAAACTAGGTACATGTTCTTACATTGTGGTACATGTGCTTTTCTTTACTGTAAGTATAAACTTTATAATTCCATATTTAAAAAAGTAACATCTACATACATACATATATTTATCACGTCTTTTACTCAACTTGGGTGTGGCAGTTTTTTAACTGTGTCCCAGTTGTTTGGGACAATCTATATTTACCTATTATTTCGTTTTGTAGGGTAATAGAAAACTATACCATCCTTGAAAATTCTATGAAAACGTCAAATGCAAAGAAAAATTCAAAACAAGCTGATTTATTACGACAGAAAAATTCTTTATTAAGAAATAGTGAGAATGAATTGATCCAAATAATTCGTATTATCATCCACAAGGAGTATAACAAGTATTTTGTTAATACGAGAAGGTATTTTTGTTTTATAATAATAACATTTGTATTTAGTTGTACCTATTATGTATATTAAATTTTGTAATAAATATTTAGGTGCAAATAAAACTGGTTTATCTACATGTAATTATTGGTAGGTACTAATCATAAATTATATTATAAATAATATTTGAAAATATCAAAAATAATATAATTATAAGGGTAATCAATACGTTAAAGTAACGTTAATAAGCACGTTTATAGAACAATCATTTTTACACGTATAATGTTCGTGTTCTAGGAGTTAAAATTAAACGTTAATTTATTCGTACTTCGCGACGTTTAAAACTGCGACATTTAAAAGTTGATTCTACGTAATGGAGGCTCGTATTTTTCAAATGGTGTTTGTGATATTGTAAACGTTGAATACACGTATCTGTGTTTACTGGGCAGTGAACGTGTTAAGTCTTACATACTCGGTTTTGGTAGAAACTAGAATTGAACTTAACTAAATGAAGACATCTTATACCCTGCTTGAGTCCCGCATACTCGGTTTGGATCGACTTTATTCTTTTTACGTGCATTTTTCGCAGATCAGAGCGTTTCAGCGTTATAATAAAGCGGTAGGAAATAAAATTATGGCCAATGATCTTGTTGAATATTATCCACCTACTCGCAATATAGGTACGTCTAATTTTGATGAATGGATAAAATTGTAACTTATTGTGCATCCTTCTCGATGTAATTAGCAACCAATGAAGCATCAAATTAATCTAAATTTAGCTCTTGTTTATGAAGAAAACAAATCAATAAAATGTTTGATTCAACAATGTTGTTTATAATCAAATACTAAACTAATTAACTAATAGTGTACAAAACAGTTTCATAAAATAAAAAATCTGCAAAATGCCGTCATTATTATTATTATTACTGCACAAAAACATTTGACTTTTTGCAGAGGTTTATGATTACGCTATTACACTCGGTTCTAATTATATCTTAAAATACGTAATAAAATAAAATACACTGCACAAGAATTTAAAGAACGCTTACTCCCATTGGAGTATTTTATCAAACCAGTGAATATCAAAATATTTTACTAAGTTATCTAATCTTTAAAATTAATATTGATTAGGCGTCAGGTGAACTTGTGGGATATTCGTCAATATTGATTTGACTCTTCTTGATAAATATTATCAATTTGACGCAGTAAGGTGTACTAATAATTAATAATCACTCATATGATGAATTATTCCATGATCTTGATTATTTTAAATAGGTTCGCTTACCGCACAAACATTTTCATAACTCAATCATTGTAACACGATTTATAAAGCCAATTAATTATTTTAATTCAGTCAACAAGAGTAATTCTTTAATAAACATGTTTTGTGTTTCTCTTTGATGTTTGAAAACAGTTCATTAAAAAGTATAAACTATTTTTTCTTGCGATAAATTGACATCACATGTTTTCGTTTTAAATGAGTTTTCGTAAAACTAATTAATATCATTTAAAAAACAAATGACGCAGGTTTTGCACGTTAATTTTTTCTTTTCATTTTCTTTAATTTCAGAAATTATGGGAAGTAATTGACCAATAACGAGCTAGATTAGGGTTTTGGGTGATATATTGGGCTAATCAGATATTATTACATTGGGGGCGATACTTTTATTGCTATGCTCAGAAAAACGTAATTACTTAAAGCCCTGTTCACACAAGAATACTTTCATGCTGAATTTTGAAAAATATAATCCTGATGAGAATTGAATCTTCAATGAGTCTTGGAAAAAAGAAATTTCAAATTAATTAATCTTCGAAACAGTGAATTTCTTTTATCCAGGATTCAGGTGCATGAAAGAATCGCCAAAGAATCCATGTTTGAACGCTGAGAATTTATGGATCTAGTTATGGATTAATTACGAATAACTACATAATTATTATATAAAATAAATTAAGAGGGAACAGAATTAGAATTATTATTACTTATTATCAAAATTATTAGAGAATTACTGACGAAACTATCACGAAATTAAAAGAAATAATTGAAGAATTCCTGGATTTCCTGAGGTATTATTAAAAAATTCCTATGGATTCTTAAGGAATTATTAAAAATTCTTAGATATTCTCAGGAATACAGATCTATAGGAATTGCTCGGGAATCGTTAAAGCAGCAAGGGTGGGTCCGAGTGGCTCATGGCCCACCATGTAAAGTCTACTCTAGTTTACGGAACAGATAATATATTTAAAATATTTAATAATGCCTTACATAATATTAGGGTACAGATATAGATTTATACTTACTTCAGGCAAAATAAATGTTTATGAATACGAATAGCGGATAGGTATAGCAGGTTTATTGTTGGTAAATGTTGTATTTTTGAATAGATATAAATGTATTAGCTTGACAGTCTGAGTGCTCGTCCAATCTTTATCTATGCATACATTGATAGCAAATTCATAACTGGGTACTGTTTTTCTACGAAATTAATTTCAGGAGGAACTAAGTCAAATTCCTTGAGCAGTGATATTAATGATTTTATTGCATGGATAAAATATATGGGCCAATTTATGAGTATTGGAATACAAATTATTGAAAAAGCTTGCACTTAATTCATAATTTTATTCATAAAGTATCGCGGTCTATTGCTATGACGTATTTGATTCATAAGCACAACTGTAACATTTACATACACTCTGAAAGTTACCATTTTTAATTTATTTTTTTCTTGAAAGAATACGTCGAACTTGATAAGTAAATGTATAATTTAAACTCCATAAGTGATTAGTTCAAGAAGTATATTTTTCTAAAACGACTTCAAATTTCAAATTTTCTTTGAGTGACGTATCTGATACACCAGTCTTCGTATATTGGTTGTTTGTTTCGTATTTTACGAAGCATTCCGAATGAAAACCTAGCGGACAAACTTTGAACTATGTTTGTTTACGCTATTTCTTTGAAATATTGAATTATTATCACTATTTTATTTACTATTGGTATTTATATCAATAAGTTAAATATTCATTCATTTATTAGTGTCCATGCAACCTAAGTTTCTTGTTTTATTAGTTAAAAATTTGTAGCTTATATTCACAAATCTCGCGGTGTTTAACGTTTCACTTTTGATGTACCTATTTATTGTGGGTTGTCTATGCTTGAAATGGGTATGTAAATGTTATAGTTGTGAGTGGGCACAGCAATAGACTCGCGATACTGTATGAACAAAATTATGAATGGAAAGTGCAAACTTTTTAAATAATTTTCACTTCAATACTCATAAAAATATAAAACCCATATATTTTATCTATGCAATAAAATCATCAACATTTTTTTTTGAACAACCCCATAATCGGATACTAAAAACTTATTGGAATAACTAACACAGAAGACACACACATGCGACACACTGGCAACAAAAGCAAAATGAAGAACGTGTAACCTCAAAATTGATTTTTTCTTTATTTACATAGGAGCAACAAAATAGCGGCGCCTCTATTTCACAAGCAACACACACAGTATTTCGTACTGTTGCGTGTGTGTCTTTTATTTGTCCATGTGTGAACAGGACATAAAGAATGATCGGGGTGACTAAATAATGATTCTGTGTAGACGTGAACTGAAACTAAAGGTCCCATTCTTCGGTTTTTAGGCAGAGCGATGTAAAGGTGCAAAAGTTTTAGAAGCGCTGCCGCAGCATCAGTTCAACATGAGCCTCTCAAACAGAATATTGGTCGACCTACTTTTCCGAATCCTTAACTTTACCACTTTACAAAACACAAAGAGTATGGCTGCATGGCACATTGGCTTACGGGTAAGCCACCTGGTACGTTTACATTCCGGCATTCCGAAAATTCACACTACACAGCCCTGTTTACGCCAAAATGACACTCAGCGACAAAAAATTTCAAACAAATGTAACATTCATAACGACTTCTGCCTGCAACTGACACTTCGAGAACGACTTAAATAATTTATGTATATTTTTCCCTGTCGAGAGGGCTGTAAAAACAAATATTCACGAAAATAACGAAGAATGTTTTAGGAAGAAAGAAATGAACAAGATGGTAGACATCACTTGGATGGGTTAGCTCACAGATTACCGTGCAGACCAATTTACCGTTGTGTCAATTTAAGATCAATTACATTTTATTATTATCATTCATATCCATAACCTATCTATAACGTCTGTTACTTATAATTTGGATGTGTCAGTCTCACACACTGTGTCATCGATATAGATATATTTTACCGTATGTGCGGTTAACAACCGTTAACTCACTCATGGTTTTCATTTTTAGTACCGCACAGACTACATTTTTGTCCTATTATACTGAAATATGTAACCGGAATTGTCAAAATGTTTGAACCGAAACTACTTAGCTGCAAATAAAATTTTGCGCTCAAATTTGTTATCAAGATATAAGAATGTACTAACGTATAGCGAGTGTTTTGTGGCCAGTACAAGAATGATACAATTTTATTTCAACAAGGATTTAATAGAGAGAGAAAATTTTTGATCTACCTCCTAAAATCCAGCATAAAATACTAACTAACAGTGTTTTGTGGCCAGTATATAAGATGGTAAAATTTTATTTCAACAAGGATTATGTATATACTTAAAGGGTCAAATTAACAGATGTGCCTTTTTAAAATTTTTATAAAAAATTATAAAAATTCCGAAGATGCCCGTCTACCTCGTACCTCCTAAAATTTAATAAAGAAAGAATGGATTTACAGATATGCCTTTTTAAAAATTTTGATTAAAAAATTGTAGGTAGGTATACATGATTATAAAATTCCGAAAAATTTAAAAAAATAAATAAAAAGGCATATCTGTAATATTCTTTTTCTATTAAATGTTTACAAAAACATTATCCTGAATTCAATAATAATCTGACAGTATACTCGCAACGAAAACACTTTTACAACTTCAAATAAACATTACATAGCTAGGATGCGGCAAAGTACGAGTTTCGGGCTGGTGGAGAGTGGAATAAAAAAAATAAAATCGAGAGTATTCCAGGAATTGGCAAAATATGTAGACGGGCCGCTTAAGGTAGTAAATCCATGGGTAGTGACAACCCAAAATATGACTTAAATTAATATACAGCATTCATTACTAGTCGTAGAATTTGAATAAAAATTAAAATTTATAGGTAAACGTTGAAATAACGAAGATATATAATTGAATTTAAAGTTGACACAAAAACGCGCTAAAATACATTGCGTATATGGAGTTTACCAGTAGATTTACTAAACGATTAGAAAATTTTATATCATAACAACCCAACACATATTTGGAAAACGAATATGTTCTTCTTTGATATTTGAGGTATTTATTAGAAAAATAAAAAATATGAGTCACCGCAATAATGGTTGAGAAATCGCATGCAAAAGGTTCCAGTCTCAAGAAAAATTATGTTTTTGACGTACTACTACTGCATTTCAGTGTAAACTTAAATTTCAATTATATTTTTTATTTAATTGGATACCTATGATTTGTAATTTACATCCAAATCTACGATTTTTAATGATTTATTTCTGATTATTTGACTGCTTCGGCCTCACCTCACACCGAAATCACGCACGCTTAATATGACCGACGGATTTTCTACCTTAAGTCTCAATCACATAAGCATTTAGTTTTAAGGTTTATTTATGCTTATGTTTAAGATAGTTTAAATTCATATCACTAAATACGAGCATTAATACACTTCCCATTTTTAAACACTGTGAAAAATGCTCATGCTCATATTTAGTTGGATGTATTCAAAGGGAGCACACAATTTGGACAAATATAGTTTTGTCAAAGTGTAGTTTGACCAAAAATAATTAAGCCAAACTGTATTTTAATCAAACTGTAATTGGTTCAACTGGAATTTTGTCAAACCGTAAATATGTCAACCCGTAATTTAGCAAAACTGTATTCTAGACAAACTGTAATTTCACATTCCGTAATTTGACCAAACCGCAACTTCGACTAATATTATATTGTCAAATCGTTTTCAGGTAAACCCTAATTTAGTCAAAACGCAACTATACCTATCTGCCCAACTGTATTTAAAGAGATAGTTGCGTTTTGGCTAAATTACGGTTTACCTGAAAACGATTTGACAATATAATATTAGTCCAAGTTGCGGTTTGGTCAAATTACGGCATGTGAAATTACAGTTTGTCTAGAATACAGTTTGACTAAATTACGGGTAGGCATATTTACGGTTTGACAAAATTCCAGTTGAACAAATTACAGTTTGACTAAAATACAGTTTGGCTTCATTATTTTTGGTCAAACTACGCTTTGACAAAATTATATTTGACTAAATAAGCGGACGCCGTATTCAAAAAAATTTAAACGTAAACATAAATCTAATACATTTTAAAAATTAAATGCTTACGAATAAGGCTTTAGAGAGATAAATAATAATAATTATTAATAAAACAGTCATAAAACAGTGACTCGAATCCCCTAAAATAACGGTTCGGTTTTGTTCCGGTTTACATATTTTTTCTTGAAATGAACCGATTACCGGTTTTAAAAAAAAGCAGTTCAAGTTCCGGTTTCGGTTCAATTACACTGCTCAAAAAAAAAATCGAGCCACTTGGCCGAACCAAGAAAATGCCGGTTTTTAAAATGTGGGGCATTTCTTTCAGGGACGTGTTAACCAAAATCTGGAAATTCCCTCTGGAGATACATTCCTCCTCTACGTTCTCCAAAAATCCCGAAGAGATTCGCTCCCCCCGACGCCCTTAATAATCGCTTTATGTGATGTCATGTTTGAGCAATGAAAAATCTCAAAGTTTGAAGGCTTGTAGCTCCAAAAAATCCTATCTTAAGGGGGTTGTTCGACTCGATTGTCACAAAGCCCTATCAATATACTTTTCAGAGCTGAAAATTTCGTCCTTATTGGTGAATTTTTGGAGAACGTAGAGGAGGAATGTATCCCCAGAGGGAATTTCCAGATTTTGGTTAACACGTCCCTGAAAGAAATGCCCCACGTTTTAAAAACAGGCATTTTCTTGGTTCGGCCAAGTAGCTCGATTTTTTTTGAGCAGTGTATTTGTTAAATAACAAGCAATTTATCAAAATAATTCCTTTCAATTTTGGACTAAAATATTATATATTTCTACAAAAATTAAATACCAATTTCAATAAATGTTCCGTTCCGAACCGGTTGACAACCATTTGTTGTTTTTAACGGTTCGGTTCGAGCCCTGAAAGTAATAACCCCTAGTAAAATGTATGACCTGTCAAATTTGGATAACATTTTAGCTAAATTAATCCTAAACTATACACAAAGTCATCCTAAATGAGACTGCGGCACAGTGAGTGTTCTATGTAATGTATCATGTAATTCAGACTCAATGTAACGTAGGCGTGGCCAAAGTCATCACTGAATTACTTAGTAAACGCTCATCAATTAACCCGCATTAATATATTAGTGAAGCCTGAAAACTCATCTCAAGACAGCACAAAAGTTCTTGCATTACTCATGTTTTGTGTCTTCTATTCATCCCATTTAAGCGACCAGTCTAGGTTTTTTTCGAATTCCTAGAATACTCTCGATTTTACTTTTTCTATTCCACTCTTTTTCCCACTACTACGGCTGCCTGAAACCAGTCCGAAACTCTTACTTTGCCGCATCTTAGCATTGCAATGTCATTTTGAAGGTGAAAAATACCGTAGAAGTATTTTCGTTGCGAATAAACTGTCAGATTATTATTGACTTCATGATAATGTTTTTACAAACATTTAACAGAGAAAGAATGGATCTACAGATGTGCCTTTTCAAATTTTAATTTTTTTATTCTATCATGAGATATAACCGTGCAAAGTTTGCACAAATTGGAATTTTTTTGAATCTTTCGGAATTTTAACAATTATGTACAATTTTTTAATCAAAATTTTCAAATGACACATCTGTAGATCCATTCTTTCTCTATTAAATCCTTGTTGAAATACAATTTTACCATTCTTATTCGTTAGTTTTGTGTTGGATTTTAGGAGATAGACGGGCATCTTAACAGCGAGAGCTTTTATCATTCTGGGTACTAGGTTATGTGGTTATGTTTTATGATAATAATTATTAGATGAAGTTACTGATTTCTTTGTCAAGAAGATTTATTTTGAGATGGAGGAAAAGCCTACACCTTTTTGGGTCGAATTAATTGGTTGATATCCAAAGGAAAACAAATAATACACATTTTAGTTTGGGATCCACTTATTTGCCCAAACTGTTTTACAGTCAAATGGTCATTTGACCGAATATTTTATTCTTATAACCTGTCATTTCACCAAATGAAGATTACCTACCTTCCTACCTTACATGGGTATTTGGCCGAACTGTTATTTGACCAAACTGGGATTTTACCAATCTGTTAAACCAAAACGTTATTCAACCAAATCGTCATTTGACCAAATTGCCAAAGCGACAGACGCTAAATGACATCTTTATTTTCGTTTTGCCATTTCATTTTAATCCTTTCAATTTGAATAAAAGTTTTTTTATAAGTCTACGGCTGCACTCTGAAAATATAAAAATTAAAAGCCAACGCTACTTGAAACATGTACCGTTGGAAATAGTTAATACTTTCCTTCTATAAAGCAATTTGGTGAAAATAAAATAAAACAGTTTGGTCAAATGACGGATTGACTATACTACTATACAGCCACATCTAGTGTCCTAAAGATGTCACTAGCGTCTGTCGCTTTGGCAATTTGGTCAAATTACGATTTGGTCAAATAACGTTTTGGTATAACAGCGTTTCATTAAATAACAGATTGGTAAAATATCAGTTTGGTCAAATAACAGATCGGCCAAACCCGTCTAAGATAAACTTCGTTTGGTGAAATAACAGATTATAAGAATAAAAATTCGGTCAAATGACTGTTTGACTGTAAAAAAGTTTCGTCAAAAAAAGCGCTTCCTTTAGTTTAACCGCACACAAACGGTAAAATATGATTCTCTACCGATGACTCGTAATATATGAGGTTGACACACCAAAGTTAAATGAATGTGTGTTTTTGAATATTAATTCAATTATTTTAAAATAAATATACCTACCTACTAACATTTGACTGAGTAAATAAAATTCGCTTTGTTTTGATAAAATACGTCTAGAAGTAGGTACATGTATGTAAAACTAGATTATAATCTAGTGGATTTTATGTTTAGTTTCCTTATGCATCAATAATTTACTTCATGTATAATGAGGTCGCGACAAGTACCTACTAAGAAATGCATGAGTAAGTCCTATTTTCGTGGGATGAAGTATACTATAAAAGCATGTGACATTGAAATCTTCATATTTTGATTAGAATTGCATTACGAGACGACAATATCAAAGTTCGAATTTAGTATAATCTTTTTGTTCTTATTCCAAATACCAATACTAATATGCAGTAAAAAAATCCAGTTTCGTAAAAATAAATTAAATATATTCCTTTTGATACACGTTCTATATAAAATAATGTAGAAAATAGGTCATAACGTTGCTATAGAACTAATTAATTGGGGTATAGAATTACCGGTTCACTAAATACAAATTTCCAGATCAAATAAAAATATAATTATCTGTATTGGCATTAACCTATTAAATTTTATACATAGCTGATAGATATTTCATGCTAAATACTTCAATAACACCGGTATAATTTTGAAATTTGGATGATTCTAAATTGTAATGCATTTCATGGCAAATTAACCAAATTTAATTAAATAAATTACCTATATAATATTACAAAATTATTTTCCTGCTTTATGTTATTTCCCACGATCAATGAAACCAGTTTATCAATATTGCTAAATATCATCAAAAAATTGCAAATAAACAACTTTCGTATTTACCTTTGATATTTACACTTTTTTATCATATTTTGCAAATTTTTGTAGCGCAAATTAAATTTCGAATATTGAATTATGTACCTACATATTTGTTTGACCAAAATGGCGAAGCAATATATTCATTTTAAATCAAATAACAATATTGTCGCTTAGCATAAACTTGCAAATTAATATGTACATAAATTAATTTTGTGCAAATGTTGTTTTAAACAGTAATGCATTATTTTAATGCAATTAATAAAATAATTTTCAATACATTATTAAATAATTTGTACTTAAGTTATAAGTACTTCAAGTACACCCTTTTGAATATAATGTACAGTCGCTATCAAATAATAATTTCTAATTTCTTAAAAAGGTTTTGTAAGTAACGAGCCCTCAATAATTAATTTTTAAAGTTGGTATATACATTTTAAATTGCGTTTGGGAATACATCGCATCAAAAATCTAAAATATTTTCGAGGGGGCCATCCAATGACACCGAAGTCGATCCCCAACTCCACCCCCGGAGGTGGGGTGGGCGTAACTTTGAAATCTTAAATAGGAACCCCCATTTTTATTGCAGATTCGGATTGTGCGGCAAAAAATTGGGTAATTTTTTTTCGATTAGTGATAAATGTCGCTGTAATCGCAAAAATTCGATTTATCGTACTTTTCGAGAAATTACACTGAAAAGTGGAAATAAAAAGTACCTATTCATTAATATGACAAAGGGCACCCAATGGTGCCGTACAATCCGTGTTCCTATTTAAGATTTCAAAGTTACTCCCGGCCTACCCCACGGGGGTAGAGTAGGGGATCAAATTGGTGTCATTGGATGGCCCCACGAACATATTTGACACGTCTTTTTTATTTTTGATCCGATGCGTTTAGAGATATTCCCAAACGCAATTTAAAATATTTAAAAATATAAAATTCCGAGAATCAATATAAAATACTTGTTTTTTTAAATTTTTACCTACTACACTCGAGGAAAAAATTAGGGGAACACTTTTTTGTTGATGAAAAATGTCCAATTTTCAAACCATGATAACTCGGTTGCATTTGACCCAAAATCAATAATACTTTGAGTTTTAAAAAGATCAAAGTCTCCTCTTTCGAATGGTGTCCCTGAAAGCCACATTCGATACATCTCATGTCCCGTAAACTACCATAGAAAAAAAAAGTTTTGACTGAAAAAAATGTTCAACTTTAACAACTTGCACGGATTGCCAAAAAAATTGTAGACCATATTCAAGGCAAGGACATTAAAGTTCACACAATTTCCCTTAAAGTTCAAAAAAGAACAAATTTCTACGATGATTTGATCCAAAGTTATATGAGCATTTCAAATTTAAAGTGCTTTTTGAGTATTTTAGGTTATAACTCCGATGGGTATGAGCCAATATTGATGAAGAGCAGAGTTTTAAAAAGCTCAATATCTCTACTTTACAGCTGTGTGAGCCGATCTTCGGTCAAACTCATTTTACCTCCTCCCAACCATCATAGAAAAACACCTTTTTTTTGCTGTCAGTTTCTAACTTTGACAACTTGCGGATCACGCTAAAAAAATTGTTGACTCAATTTGAGTTATTGCCAATACAATTTTCTCATTTTCCTATGAAACCCTCATAAGTTCGAAAAATTGCGATGACATGGTGCAAAGTTATGAAATTTTCACATTAACCTGCTAACACCGAAGAAATATTCGCGAGGCTTCGCGAAATCTGGTGGAGCATTCCGCGGGCCAAAATTTGTCGGCTCATCAACATGCGAGAGCGTTTTGCAGAAGTGCGTAGGCAACGCGGAGGAAACACGCGATACTATGGCAAGCCGTTTTAGTATTTAATGTTACTCTGGCTTCATACTAATTTTAATAATATAGTTGGCGTAACAAAAAATAAATGTGTTAAAAATCTTAGCATCTTATAAAAATTGATGTATTTACAATTTGAATGAATTAAAATTTACACGTATAAAATTCTGAACAATTTAAAATTTAAATGAATTAAATTTTATACGTACAAAATTGTGTACGATTTAAAATTTGTAAGTATTTAAAATGTGAACGAATTAAAATTTACACGTATAAAATTATGTACGATTTAAAATTTGTAAGTATTTAAAATGTGAACGAATTAAAATTTACTCGTATAAAATTATGTACGATTTAAAATGTGAACGTATTTAAAATTAACATGTCCGCCCTGCTGCTCTGCGTATCTCATAGAAAATAGAAAGAGATGAAAACATATTGCCCTATACTGGCAGTGGAATAACACTATCTGTCTCTTTCTATTTTCTGTGAGATACGCAGAGCAGCAGGTCGGACATGTTAATTTTAAATACGTTCACATTTTAAATCGTACATAATTTTATACGTGTAAATTTTAATTCGTTCACATTTTAAATACTTACAAATTTTAAATCGTACAGAATTTTATACGTGTAAATTTTAATTCGTTCACATTTTAAATACTTACAAATTTTAAATCGTACAAATTTTATACGTATAAAATTTAATTCATTCAAATTTTAAATCGTTCAGAATTTTATCTTTTTAAATTTTAATTCATTCAAATTGTAAATACATCAATTTTTATAAGATACGAATATTTTTAACACATTTATTTTTTGTTATGCATGGTAGAGTATTAAATTTACGTCTTACTAATTTTTGTTACGAAACATTAATTTACAATGTATTTAATTTAAATTTTGTAACACCCGTAACAAAAAATAAATGTGTTAAAAATATTCGCATCTTATAAAAATTGATGTATTTACAATTTGAATGAATTAAAATTTACACTTATAAAATTCTGAACGATTTAAAATTTGAATGAATAAAATTTTATACGTACAAAATTGTGTACGATTTAAAATTTGTAAGTATTTAAAATGTGAACGAATTAAAATTTACACATATACAATTATGTACGATTTAAAATTTGTAAGTATTTAAAATGTGAACGAATTAAAATTTACACGTATACAATTATCTACGATTTAAAATGTGAACGTATTTAAAATTAACATGTCCGACCTGCTGCTCTGCGTATCTCACAGAAAATAGAAAGAGACAGATAGTGTTTTTCCACTGCCAGTATAGGGCAATATGTTTTCATCTCTTTCTATTTTCTATGAGATACGCAGAGCAGCAGGTCGGACATGTTAATTTTAAATACGTTCACATTTTAAATCGTACATAATTTTATACGAGTAAATTTTAATTCGTTCACATTTTAAATACTTACAAATTTTAAATCGTACATAATTTTATACGTGTAAATTTTAATTCGTTCACATTTTAAATACTTACAAATTTTAAATCGTACACAATTTTGTACGTATAAAATTTAATTCATTTAAATTTTAAATCGTTCAGAATTTTATACGTGTAAATTTTAATTCATTCAAATTGTAAATACATCAATTTTTATAAGATGCTAAGATTTTTAATACATTTATTTTTTGTTACGCCAAGTATATTATTAAAATTAGTATGAAGCCAGTGTAACATTAAATACTAAAACGGCTTGCCATACGATACTGAACATGACATTCTATGATACTTTAAATTTCAAATGCTCATAACTTTGGATCAAATCATCGTAGAAATTTGTTCTTTTTTGAACTTTAAGGGAAATTGTGTGAACTTGAATGTCCTTGCCTTGAATATGGTCTACAATTTTTTTGGCAATCCGTGCAAGTTGTTAAAGTTGAACATTTTTTCAGTCAAAAACTTTTTTTTTCTATGGTGGTTTACGGGACATGAGATGTATCGAATGTGGCTTTCAGGGACACCATTCGAAAGAGGAGACTTTGATCTTTTTAAAACTCAAAGTATTATTGATTTTGGGTCAAATGCAACCGAGTTACCATGGTTTGAAAATTGGACATTTTTCGTCAACAAAAAAATGTTCCCCTAATTTTTTCCTCGAGTGTATATAGATGTTTTTATAATTATGACGTGTTTCATTTTAATATTCGCTGTAATTTTCGACCACCCTGTGTTGCGAATTACGGTATACATATGGCTACCAGTCATTTATTAAGTTACAAAAAAATGTTGGAATTTTCTATGACACATATGATGACAAATTGTTATAAACACTTTTCAGATGTCGTGACAGCTTATTTCACGTTTTATCGACGATAATTTATACGGAATGTTACATTTTTTCTGGCATTAAGGGTATGATATAATTTTCGACGAAGTGCAAACATTATTTTAAATAAGACTATAGAGCATACGTGGCACAGGGATGTTAATGGTATTTTTAAATTAGTTTTTAACTTGGTTTCTAATTAGTTTTACACACTTAATTTCATTAAACTCGTATTCAAACTGTAATAAGGAATAATTTAATAACAAAACGCATTAAAAGAGCTGATTTCATAAAGGTTTTCTTACAGGAAATTCTTATAAAAATAAATACTCAGAGAGATGTAAGCCCATCCAAAATATGATTATGTACATTAAAAGAATTGTTATTCATTGTTCTTTTACTGCCGACTTGAAATTATTTAGTTCGAGATTAGTTATTAAAATATAACTCCAATACCCCATTAATTTTATCAACCTATAAATTAAAAAATTGCTGATAACAACAATAATAAAATACTTATTTACAATTATATCCAGTTAAAATAAATTACCTACACATGGTTTACATATTAGCATAGCATAATATAGTAACAAAAAATCGTTTATATAATAAAAACACGAAGTTTAAATATTCGCAAATACTGTACTCCGCAACAAGGACAATTATTATATACTAGGTTTATTTATACAAAATGTGCATAGACGCACTGACGGCATGACATGCTACCTGGCCAGTGATCTGGCAAATGGCAAGACAGATCGAATCAGAAGAAATTACCAAGCAAAAACGGAAGAATGAGTCGTGAGATATGTCACTCGTCGGGCTCCACTAAGTTGTTTGCGGTTGTTTGTTCATTTGCGCGTGTGTTGCATATCAGAGATCATAAGCTAGATCATTCGCCAATCGCCACAAAAAACAGTGTCAATACCCGTTATTGTTAACAGGGATTCGAACCGCATAAAATAATTTTTATAATCATGTACAATTTTTTTTATAAAAAATTTAAAAAGTCACAACCGTTAATAGATCCTTTAATATACTATAATCCTTGTTGGAATGGAATTTTACCTACGTTGGTACATTTTATGCTGGAATTTAGGAGGTAGACGGGCCTCTTCTTATATGGCCCTAAAATTTTACAGCATTACAGAGGTGTACGCCTTCTACGTTTACTTTAATTATAATTGAAATATATGAAGCTGTTACATAAATGAGTGTATTAACAAAGTCTTAATGCCTATATTTTTTTATTTTTTGTCTTTCGCCTAAGAACTTGAAGTAAAAAAAATTAAAATTACGTTTTTTGTCATTGTTATAAAAAGCAAGAAGACTGCAGCTCACCGTCCTTTTTCGAATAATTTTTGTTTTACTTAATTTCTAAAAAAATACAGAAGTTATGGAAATACTGGAGCCATGTTTACAGTATTTTTCAACTTCAAAATGACATTGCATAGCTAGGATGCGGCAAAGTACGAGTTTCGGATTGGTTTCGGGTAGCCGAATAGTTGGGAAGACAGTAAAATAGAAAAAAAATTAGTTGATTCTTTAGAGACCGCTCCAACCGGTTCACAACAATTCGACTCCGGTTCTGGGTTTATCAAAATATTTTAAACGGTTCAGGTTTGATTCCGGATTCGGTGTTTCGTTTCTGTTCCGGTTCGGTTCGAGTCCCTGATTGTAAATAAATAAATTATAAAAATTTCCATTAATAAGAAAAATAAGCTTTGCCGCATGTTCCTTTCTAAGAATATAAATTCATAAAATCCCAAAAAGGATAAAAATCACGTAATATATGAAATATCTCTCGCGGAATGTTTCATATTGCAATTCAAATTTCTGTAACCGTGTCCCGACAAAAAGGGGTACAAATATTTACTGCAAACCAAGAATTCGGGTCATTCGAAATTCTGCGAAATAGTTTGTGGAATTCGCGGTAAGTTGAGCTTGGTCGGAATCGGTCGTGCTGTCAAATTTGACCCCATTACTTAGAGCTTTCCGGTATCTAACCGGTTACGAGAATAGGGATACGGCAGCGGTCCCAAAACCTGAACATCATCAGCGCTTGAGTGTCGTTTACCTAAATGACCAAAACATGCTTCACACAAGTTTGTGACCAATGGTCATTCACTATACATAGTTTTCGATAAATCAGACATGAAAGAATGGAATGTACATCGCGAGTTTTTTATTATTACATTTGTTTGTTGTTAAATATATCACAAACTTGTGTGAAGCATGTTTTGGTCATTTAGGTAAACGACACTATTAATGTTATTACCGAGTTTCATTCAGAGCTCGTTATTTTTTCAATGAAGCACTGAATAACTTATTTATTATATAATTGAGCTTTCAGATTAAGAGACCAGTCTACAACCTAAAATACAGCATAAAATGTACTAACGTAGTTTTGTGGCCAGTACAAGAATTGTAAAATTTCATTCCAACAAGGATTTCATAGAGAAATAATGGATCTACATAGATGTACTTTTTTAAATTTTTATTAAAAATTTGTACATGACTATAAAAATTTAGAAGAATTCAAAAAACATCATATTTTATGCAAACTTTACTCGGTTATATCTCATGATAGAAATTAATTTTTAAAGCGCACATCTGTAGATCCAATCTTTCTCTATTAAATGTTTATAAAAGCATTTTCCTGAAGTCAATAATAACCTGACAGTTTACTCGCAACGAAAACACTTTTACTGTATTTTTTAAATTCAAAATGGCATTGGATATCTAGGATGCGGAAAAGTACGAGTTTGAGGCTGGTTTCAGGCAGCCGTAGTAGTGGGGAAAAGAAAAAAAGAAAAATCCGGGCCGCTTAATAGACAGAAAAGCTCGATTTGAGCCCAATTCGTTTATTAACATTATTTATAATAGAACATAAGTTAAAGAATCTATGAAATAAAAATAATTCAAATAGCTGCAAAAATATTGGACTCTGACATTTGAAGAACTGTTTCAAAGTAGTTTCAAGTTCATACAAAACATATCAAAACAAAATTGCAAAATACGCAAACATACATTTACATTTCATTTCTAAGAATCTGTTTGAACTTTTACAATACGAGTAGGTAGGTATATCAAAGACTGAACGATTCTGTTTCTCAGTTGAAAGTATGAATTTTTTGTTTTGATGCTCTTTTATAAAACATGCATTTGTGTATCTGTAATAGAGCATAGTTTGTTGCATGCGGCGAGAACGTTGTTCAGTCGAGGCGAAGCCGAGATCGACGATTCGCCAAATCAACAATCAAGCTCTAACCGACGAGGTGCACACAAAATTTTTTCTACGGTCGTATAACGTCAAAAATAACTAATTTAATAATAATTATTATTTGCTGTGCTTATAATAACTCAAAACGTACTAACGTAGCGAGTGTTTTGTGACACATGGATATACTTAAAGGATCAATTAATAGTTGTGACTTTTTAAAATTTTAATAAAACTTTGTTATATCTCTTGAAAGAAATATATTTTTAATATTCTAAACAGGCGCACATCATCTCTGTAGATCCATTCTTTCTCTATTAAATGTTTATAAAAACATTACCTTGAAGTCAATAATAAACTAACTGTTTACTCGCAACGAAAACAATTTTACAGTATTTATCAACTTCAAAATGACATTGCATTGCTAGGATGCAGTAAAGTACGTGTTTCGGGCTGGTTTTAGGCAGTCGTAGGTAGTAGTGGGGAAGAGTGGAATAGAAAAAAAGTAAAATCGAGATTATTCTAGAAACCATTTTTTTTAATCGGTGCAGGTTTTGTTCTGGTTCACTAAAATAGCTGCGGCTCGGTTCGAGTCCCTGGGCATTTTGAGAATCTCTGACGGTGTCCCGCACTCGAGACGGGAAAACCGCCATCCGTCGCTCCGACGTTTTACCGACGCTCAGGACGTCCAGGTACGTGGCGGATTCCTGCGGGAGCTCTTATATATGGGCGGTCTACAATATATTTTTCCGCGTCATGCACAAGAGCAGTGATCTACCATCCGATATCCGATGTTTTTATTTCATCCTTCGCAGGATATAGACGGGTTGACGGCTGACGGTTCAGCTAAAACGCATTTCGCGAATGTCGCCGTATTGTAAAATCATTTCGACAAGAAATCTGTCACGAGCAGGAACTGCCATTTTTCACTTTTCGCTACAACTCACAATTTATAGATTGCATTTTATTTTCTACGCTAATTCATATTCAAGTTGCAGAATGAGTTCCATCACTCTATTGAGGAGACGAAATTCCACCGGTTTCATTGACAATTTTACTTGTATTAATTGATCAACTTTTATCCTGCTGAAAACCAACATTTGAAGATAATTCGGAACCATTCAGTTTATTTACAACCATTGGATAACATTCATTATGTAGTAGTAAGATAAACAAAATCATAAGATATACTATTGTATTATTAATTCATTATTCAACACTATTGTATTATGAATTCATTATTTAACACTATTGTATTATGACCAATTAACATTAACATTATTAACATTACTGTCACTGTCATCACACAAAAATGTGAGGTTAAATTAATATTTTAAGGGGGTCGACACCTGGATTTCACTGTGCAGCATGTTACACATGAATAAACAATGGATAAAATAAATACGACTCTTTATGAACTATTTAATTCAGAAAATTAAAATGCAAATGGTTCAATACAAGCCGTCAAAATGACGAAAACGATATTCAGTTTTTCCATTAAAACTGGCTTCAATATTAAGATTTTTTAAACAAAGAAGATATTTTTAAATAGCTAGAGGTTGTCCTTAAGGGCGTCTAATGCCACTTTTTTAAATTTTTTGTTTTAAATATGTGAGAAAATACATATAAAAAACTCACAAAATAGTTAAAATTGGCCATCTTTATCTATTCGAAAATGTATGTTTCTATAATGTGAATCTTTACTTCAATTTTAAGTAAAAATCTAGACATACTTTTCATCATTTTTACGCGGGTAGTGACCCCCCTTAATGACTTAAAATTTGAGAAGAAATTTTTATTTAAAAAGTCGTATAGATACAATGTCACCTCATGCATAAACTTTTATCCTCTTGAATTAGCCTACGTTATGTAGTCGTTAAATTAAATAATATAAAATTAATTACAGAATAGACGATGTACTAACAACTAAAGAGTACCCGTAAGTTGACGGCTGATAACCGCACACCATAGTAAAATATACAAGGTGGCGTTTGGGAATATATTGAAAACTACGCATCGGATCAAAAATTTAAAAAAGATGTGTCAAATATTTTCGAGGGGGCCATACAATGACACCAAAGTTGATCCCCTAACCACACCCCCGAGGGATGGAGCGGGGGTAACTTTGAAATCTTAAATACGAACCCCCATTTTTATTGCAAATTCGGTTTGAACAGCTAAAATTAGGTAGGTCTTGTTTGAAACTTTTTTCGATTCGCGATAGATGGTGATGTAATCTCAAAAAATTTATTTATCGTACTTTTCGTCCAAAAATAACACTGAAAAGTGGAAAATAAAAATACGTATTCATTTTAATTTGCCAAAGGAAGTTTGGTAGTATCATTCGATAACTTTGTAAAAATTCAAAATCTTCTGGGTTTTAAAATTTAAAAAAAAATTCTTACTTGAAAGTTAAATTTACTTAAGTTTCAAACAACACGGTACTTAATTTTAGCCGTACAATCCGAATCTGCAATAAAAAGGGGGTTCCTCATTTAAGCACGCCGTCTACGTTTTTTTCGAATTCCTAGAATATTCTCGATTTTACTTTTTTCTATTCCACTCTTTTTTCCACTACTACGGCTACATGAAATCAACCCGAAACTCGTATTTTGAAGTTAAAAAATACTGTAAAAGCGTTTTGGTAGCGGGTAAACTTGTTAGTTTATTATTGACTTCAAGGATAATATTTTTATAAACATTTAATAGAGAAAGAATGGATCTACAGATGTGATTTTTAAAAATTTTAAAAATCAATTTCTATCATGAGATATAATAACCGTATTAAAGTTTACATAACCTGGCAATTTTTTTGAATTTTTCGGAATTTTTATAATCATGTAAAATTTTTAAATTAAAATTTTAAAAATGCACATTTAGATCCATTCTTTCTCTATTAAATACTTGTTGAAATAAAATTTTACCATTCTTGTACTGGCCACAAAACACTCGCTACGATAGTACATTTTATGCTGCATTTTAGGAGGTAGACGGGCCTCTTAAGTTAAAGTTATTCCTGCCCACCCTTGAGGGTGGGGTTAGGCGACCGACTTTGGTGTCATTGGATGCCTCCCTCGAAAATATTTGACATGTCGTTTTTAGATTTTTGATTCGATGCGCAGTTTTCGAGATATTCCCAAACGCAATTTAAAATGGACCGCACCCGGTATATACAAATACGATGTTATTATTTTAGTAGAATTTAAAATCTACTCATTCCGATACAGTGGTATTTTATCAATTTCTGCAATCGAACTAAATTTAGTAAATTTAGATTTAAGACCGGTAGTTTACCGGGTGTTTAAAAAATTATATTTAAAAAACATTACAATAAATACACTAGTGAACTGAAATGGGTTGGTTACAGCTATATTGTGCTCCAAAATATTTCATTCCAAAGACAGAATTTAGTTTGTACAGGTTTTAAAATTCGGTACCGTCCTTCACATTGTAAAGTAACTAAAAATGTCTCCACCAACTCGTGGTCGTGAGGTAGATATTTTAAGATATAGTCATTAAAATAGCGTCAATAAAATTTTACGATCTCTTATCGTATGTACACGGTATAAAAATATATTTATTGAACGATATATTTGTAAACTGGTTGTATAGAAATAGATTTCATAACTTTATGACTATAATAGTTTGAATACATTTCCGACTTTGAATTTTAAACTCTAACGGAGATCTATATCTAGAAACAGCATTGTATTTTCCATAACTGTCACACATTTTAGAACCAATTTCGAACTTTACTATCCGATAAATTTTAGAGATAATTCAATCTCAAAAATTAAAACTATACGTCAAATGTTCTATAGTTAATTTAGTTTTCTAACTTGTCGAAAATAATTTGCAGATACAGAATGTTTTATTTGCACTTTTTTATTAATAATATTGCTCAATATCAATACAAATTATCACACAAGGTGATATCATTATTATTACGAATACTTAGATAATATAGTTAATGTTAAAAAATATTTCTTCGAAATAGTTAATCAATGTTTGACATTATTATTTATGTAAAACGATAAATATTGTAATAAAATAAGCCAGAAATCCCACAAAAAAAGTGGCGAATGACAGATATATTGTCTAAAAAACCGCAGAGTTCAGAGTTCATTGGCGAATGCTTACGAGTGTAATGTAAAACTATAGACGTATATTTCCTTTGAAATTATATTTCTGCATTGGCCATTTTTTCTGCATTGTCTAACTTTTTAGATTTCCACAATTTCTTTTGTGATAAAAAACTGTGCTAGTTTTAATAAAACAGTTTTAATTTCTAAATTTCTACAAAAAGTGTGAAATATTTTAATTAAAAATGTAGCTCTTTTGATGAAAGTAGTAATTACATTTTTTCTGAGGTTAAATAATATTCTGCACACTGCACTGAATAAAGTTTGAAAATAGGTTTGCAGTTGACGGCACGTGGAAAACGTTTTCAAATATCGAAATCTTTCAAGTTCACAATACTACTGCTTGCAACACCTGTCATTTTATACGAGTTCAAGCCGTTTAGACCATTCTTTTCAGGTTGCCTGCACGTTTTCTTAACAATAACATACAAGGTATTACCTTTTCACAAAGCTCTACTTTTAAAGGAAGTATCATTTCCTAAGAAAAAAATGCTTCACTATATCTTTTTATTCAATTTTAACCGATAAGCTCCTTATCACTTACTGATAACGTTATAAACACACACAAAGTCTATACATTTTGAAAGGAATATAATCTTTTTACCAGATCTGTCACTTTTCATTTCATCATGCGCGACATTTTGTTACTATTATTGCCAACTCTAAAAACAAAAAAAATATCGCTTGATATTTAAATTTGAAAATAACTTTTTGTTTGAAATATCTAAGAATTATAAAAGCAGAAATTTGCAAAATAATTATATTTTGTAATATATAAATACAGGTGAAAAACTTTTCTTTGTTAAAAGTTTAAAATTATTTTCCATTAAAACAATAATTGGTACGAAGTACTTAAATGCGCTTTATCGAGTGCTTTATATTATACCTTTTTCTTCAATTTTTAACCGATAGACTTATTTAACTACATACCTACTTAATGTTATAAACACAAACACACAAAGTCTATACATTTTTAACAATTTAAAAGGAATATATTTTTTTTACCAGATCTGTCAACTGTCACTTTTTACTTGATCTTCTGCGCCATTTTGTTCTACTATTACCAACTCTAAAAACAAAAATAATACCGCTTGATATTTAAATTTGAAGATAACTTTTTGTTCGAAATTTGTAAGTAGGTAATATTATAAAGGGAGAAATTTGCAAAATATTTAAATTTTGTAATATGTAGCGCCTTGTAAAACATGGTCGACAGGTGTAAAACTTCTTTGTTTAAAATTATTTTCTGTTAAAACAATAATTGGAAAACGTCGAAAAGTTTGGAGAAATTTTTAAGTAAAACATAACATAAAATGAACAGAATTTATTTACATTATTCATGAAAAAAGTTTTAGAAGAGTCCAACGATTCAAAGAACATTTTCTAAGCTTTCTTAGAATTAACAGGCAAAATGGAACGTACCACCCCTAAAGTTGGGGTGAGTTCGCTAGACTTCCAAACAATACTACCTGGCAACTAGTATTCTGAAACCATAACTATTGATTTTTAAATTTATTTTTTATTTTGCTGGTGAGCAATTTTTAAATATTTTTCTAGGGTTCTATTGATTGTTGTTTTGCATAATATTGTTTTCAAATGAAACACAATCTGCAAGCAAACGCGAAATTAATAATTGTTCAACCAAACATAGTTTACAACTATAAATTAATACCTTTGAAATTCTAAATCATCTCGCTAGTTTTGCTAGGGATTCATTTCAAGTAAAATTATAATTAAACTATTTACATGGATTCATCATTGCTAATACTATTGTTTTACTTATTCCTGAATTTATGCACATAAATTGTTCTCAACTACGAAGTATTGAGTACTTGAAAAGCAATACATAATCTCTTATTTCCGTATATTTAATACTGCGTGCTGGTTTGGCAAAATTTGATTTTTCTCGTCGAGCTTAGCAAACATAAATTTAATATAGGTTCATGAAAAACCGCCGTTTTCAGTTGGAAATGAATATTCTGATTAAAATCAGAAACCACGTTCACCAAATAAAATATAATGAAACGAATTATTGTATTTAATTTATTTTGATAGCCGTGTTCATTAGATGACCGACTGGTGCTTCTGACATTTAGGTAGCCATGTACACATTATAGTGAACTGCATACAGGGCCGATTTACAACTTCGTGCATACAGAGTGTTCTACAACTTAGGACAAAAAATTAAAGGGTATATATACTGTACGACGTGCTGATCATGAAACAAAATGAATATTTTTTGAATTCGCAAAGTTAAGGGTAGTTTACTTGACGTGTGTACATTTTAAGTATCACTGTTTTGATGATCTATTTGATAAGTTGACATTATTTATTAGTATTAGATATTATGTAGGTAAACAATTACTTTAATTGTAGAAGATTTGAAAAAATTATTAAAAATAACTATCGACCAGTGGCAAAAAAATGTTTGCTTGAAATATAATATGATGCAATTTATATTTATATAGGTACCCTTTAATTTTTTGTCCTAAGTTGTGGAACAGCCTGTATTTTAGTGGCATAGTGTTCAACTTACTGATCATGGAACATAAATATTTTTTTTTTAAATTCTAAAAAAAAACTGATTTTGTAAATCAGAAGTAGCTACGAATTACCATTTTCCAAATATTCAAGAATCTCGCTAAATTAATTTTCGAAACATATTCCAGAAACTCGCATGAGATTATAAAAACGCAGTGGAAAATTTATGTAAAATTATTTTTGATAACAATTATTGTTTATTTAATTATTATTATAAAAGATTTTTCTAATTCGAAACCACCCACTTGATATGAATCGTCCATGGGATGATCAAAAATATCTAATTATACTCAATATAAACATCTCAGAGAATTACATGTGATGCATAATTTGGATATATTTATTATTACCAAATTACTGTAACATTGTGATGTTATATAGGATATTAATAGGTTGTTAATGGGCAAATATAGCAAGGAACAAGCTGAGGTTTACATTCTTGAAATGTTATGGGGATTTTGTTTTGTCAAGTGGACATCTATTTCAAAAGTAAAACTCTGTTTGCATAAAATACCAGCAATATGCCCTACGAAAAGGTACCTATGTATTGTAAAAGGAAATTTTTTGTATTACATGGGATGAATAATTGGGATATTATTACCAAATTACTAACATTGGGATGTTACATAGATAATGGTACTAAGGGCGGACATTAGCAATCGCTAGGATGTTAATGGGCAAATAAAGCAAGTAACAAGCCGGGATGTTGACATTCTTAAAAACGTTCTGGGGATTTTGTTTTGTCAAGTGGGCTCTTCTATTTCAAAAGTAAAACTCTGTTTGCATAATATACGAACAACCTATGCCCTACGAAAAGGTATACCTATGTATTGTAAAAGGAAAATTTTTGTATTTTCAGGCTCAAAAAATATGTTTCTGTGATGGTTTTGTTAATTTTGAATAGAGTTACAAATTTGCTTTCTTTGGAGCGACAAGATCTAAATTTAGAAGTGAAACAAAAAGAGCACAGTTTAAATACACATACTGTCATTTTAGTTATACATTCAGATAAGGAGTTCCATCTGCTAGTACTTCTAGCTAACATAAATTTTACATCATACCAAATTTCAGCAAAAAGCAACGCAAGAAATTTAAAAATTTATATTTCGATAGAGAAAATTTCCAGGGGTCAGAATTTTATTCGCAATCATAAAATTTGCGTTCACCTGTTTCATAATTTAACACACATAAAATATGTACGCATGAAGACGAAATTTAAAATTAGAGCAAAGCGAACCAAATCAAGAGATGTAAATATTTAATTCCCTTCGCTAAATCAACTCATTTATTTGCACAAGTGCAAAAGTTGGCGCAATGCAAACACACTAAATTAAGGGTTCCATAAACACAAATGTGCGGCCAAATATATAACGATCAATTTTTCATACGGATTTAATAGGTAGATACTAGAATTTAATAGATGACCACCGGTTATGAACATATTACACCTGTTGCACTACACTATCTCTAAATGACAAATTTACGCCCGTTACAACATCAAAAGCATTTTAATTCATACCGGCAAACAGTCTAAAAAGTTATTTTGGAATCGGAAGTTTGAAAATAGGACAGTATTTTTAAAATACCTGACAAAAAACTTCTAAAAATGACAGATTCAATCTAGCAAAGTTATAAGTTTTATCTCGCCAACCAAATATGTTTTTCTCAATTTTACCTGCAGAGTAATATACGAAAAACTTCGCAAGAAATGATAGATACTTTCTTAAATATTAACTTTATGATACAATACGTCAAAAATTATCATTATCGTGCTGCATAGCCGTCAAAAAGTAGGTCAAACTCAAGATGTCAGACTCCATTTGTTAGGTTGTCAGTGTCAACCGAACTAAAAGTGATTCTTTGGGGACCTTACTTTAATAATTATTAGCGTTTCGAAGGTTGCGCATGTAATTTGATATGACTGCTATTAATATGGAATCTAATCCCGGCTTAGACTCGCTAAATCTATAAAGAGATTATACAAGTGTAGGTTAATTAGTTAAGTAATATTATTCGCCATTTTGAAATTGTTTCTCAAAATTTTAGATATTGAACTTTTGTCTAATTAAGTCTTAATAATCTCGGTAATAATATATGTACATTTAATAAAATCTTCCAATTAATTATTAATTTCTCAATAAGTACCAAAGTAATTAGACCCACAATTCTCAAATTTAAAAATCGAAATAAATATCATTTGATTATTACTTTGATCTCTTTGCTATTTGATCTATAACATGATAAAACATAAACAGAGTTATCTATTATTAACCATCGGAAATGACAAAATCATAAAATATAATAGGTATATTTTAGATCACATAAAACGCATATTGCAAAATAATATTTCAAACTTTCACACGTGTGTGAAACTAAATTTTATGGATTTTTTTGGTGTAAAATATATTACCACCTTTTGCACATTCCAAAAAAACTTCGATTTATTGGGTACTTACTATCTGAAATCTGACATTTTTATTCCGTAATATTTTACATAACTACTATCTTGCAAATTACTTGCCGATATCGAGAATTTCAGAGCAGAACTTACTTTATAAGATGAACTTTGGGGCAAGAAAATCATTCTAATATCCGAATTTTGTGAAAGGCGCGTTTGGAATATTAAAACCTCTTTCCCATAAGCCAAGTTTTAAGGTCTACATATGGTTTATGTTTAAGAAAGTTTGAATACATCTAACTAAATACGAAAATACGAGTATTCACAGTACCTACTTGAAAATGGGACGTGTGAATGCTCGTATTTAGTTGAATTTAAACTTTTCTTCAACGTAAACATAAATGTTAACCCTAAAGCTAGATTCAGAGCTACCCACTTATAAGTATAAGTGGCTAATTTAACCAATCAGCGCTCAACGTTCTCACTTATAATTGAAATTGGAATTTTGTGGAAGCCCTGATTGGTTAATTTAGCACTTATACTTATAAGTGGGTCGGTCTGAATCTAGCTTTAAGGGCAAACTATTCAGTAAGGGATCTCTCGGTACACAATATAATTATATCATTTCCTAATGAAATATATATTTGTTTTTTATATTTTTACCTCTCGCTTTATATTCTATATTGGGATTTTCGAGTGTGATTTTTAGTGGATAAGCACGTTTTGGATCCTACGAATAAAATATTTGTAAGATGATGTCTGTGTGTATAACATTTTTTTCCGGGCTCTATAACTCAATAAGTTATTTAACAACCAAATTTTAAGATTTTAATACGAATCTTAAGAAACCAGTTATTTTTTTGAAGAAATCCCCAAACCGGAAGTAGTACTTTGCTTAGATATTTCGATAAATAATTAATTTATCACAATATTATCTATTCATTTACAATTAATATTTTAAAAGTTTTTCTGTACATGGTACTACTTACTACATATTTAAAAATTAATTTATTATTTATAATTTAGAGTATGGAACTTTACTATTCAGTATCTTGTAGTCCATGATTGTTAAACATTTGTTACTACTACGTAAAATTTAATTGACAGTGACACTAGTGACACATAGTTCATTTATCTTCTTCTGCAGTCTACATCAAATGACTAAATTATATTATGTGAGTACCTACCTATACTTATATTTTTACTGTAAAAAGAGTAGAGTTTGGCGGGAGGTCTTGTGCTGGCCACATCAGATTTTTTCAAATTAATATCAGATTCTTAAGGTAGGTATTTTGGTATCCGTAAAAAATATGAATCATCTCTACGACTTTTCAACTAAGGTGAAAAGATAAATTATTAATTTTAAAAATTTATTCCGTTACATTTATAAAATAAAATGCTTTGAAAGCGCAGACAAGATTGGAAGTATAAAATTACATGAATGAAAGAAGTAATGGATGAAACCGAAAACATACAAGAAATTTTCTACGTGTAAGGATCATTTTACGTTGAAGATGCAACAAATTATAGACAGAAAATGAACATGCAGTGACCAGTGAGAGGAGTTTGACATTTTGTACTGTTTCTTACAGATGTGGTACAAAAAGTATTGTGAATGTATATTTAATGAATGCCAACAAACTTGGGAATAATATGAATAATAATTTTACTAGAATTTAGTGGAATCATTTTAGTAGGATTGTGCGAATTGTAGATACATTTTATGTAAACAAACAGACGTTTTTAAAAGTGCTACAATTTATTCTGAATGGTACACTCTCAGAACAGAAGATTAAAAATTTCAATCTTTCACGGATTGAACAATATTTTAGTCTAGTCTTACTTCAAATTAATCGTTTTGATTATTTTTCTGTCAAAAATTTAAATCATTTCAATGATTAAAATTATTTAATCTTCATAGATTAAATAAAAGTAATCTTTAATGACTATAATTTGTTTTTAATACATATTATTAAATTTTGATCTTCATATATTTTTAAATAATCAATAAAAGATATATTTAATTCCTTTAAAATCATTATTATAAATATATCTTTTAAATATAAAAATCAATCTCAAAATTTATATTTTAAATCTAAAAAGATTAAAATTCGCTCCCTAACACATGCAAGTTCAAACACGCCGACTAGTCGTGTATATTCATGTGTTGGCTGTGATACTGCAAAGACGTAGCTTCAACTTGCTATTTAGTAAAGTAAGAGTTAGTTGTTCTGCTATGAATTTTTTCGATTGTTTCGTATACAACTCGACCAAACAAGTTATTCCATCAGTCGGAGAGCTGTTGATCGCGTTAGCACAAATGTAAAATGTAATACCTAGTACTTATATACGGTTTTCCATTAAGAAGTGTCATTTTAATTGTATAAAAAAACACATTTCTTACTAAAAACATAACTATATTTGTAGTTCAATTTCGAGTAGAAACTTAACTTGAATGGTTACAAATGCTGCATCACTCTGCCGCATCTATTTCGCGAATAACAGCCCGGGCGCGAACTTTAAAATGACACCTCCTAATGGAAAACCCTATACATTACTCAGTTCTATAAAAATTATTTATTTTTATTTATTAAGGAACCGTTCTACTGGAACAAAAAGTTCTTTAAAGAATATTTTTTCTTTAAATAATTATCTTGATTTTTTTACTTGTGCAATAAAAAATATGATTAATATTTAATCTTTTATTTATAAATTATAATCCCTGAAAGATTCCATTATAATCGCATCTTTGTTTAAATTTAATTTTATTAAATTAAAATAATGCAAAGTAAAAATTAAATTTCAGTGCTATCTGATTTTTAAATATTATTTATTAAGATCAAATTAAATCTTTCATTTGCAGTATTTAATTCTTTCAAGATTAAAATTTAGTATTTCAATATTAAATTATAATCTTCTTTATTGATTTAATTTTAATTTTATAGAATTACATTAGATATTTAATCTTATGAAGATTATAAATCAATCAATCTTTGAAATATTTAATTTAAATCAAAGAGTGCGATGCCAAATTGGTCTTTTACTAGATTGAAATATGAGTCAATTTGGCGCATTTTTCAATCTTCTCTTCTGAGAGTGTATATTACTTCAATTCAAACTGTTCAAGGAATCTAGCACTTGACAGAATATTTAAAACATTATTTAGGATTGCAGGTGACAATAATATTTACAAATATTTTAATGTAAGAATTTGTATGCAACTTATCGAATGAACTACTGTTTGTCCAGCAAATTTTTCTTTTCTATTCGAATACGTAGAGTTCTAAGAAAGTCCTTCTTTGTGAAGGACAACAATGGCAAGTATTAATCTAATCTTTGTGAAGTTAAAAAATGATTCAGGAAAATGTCCATCTGACTGCAGATGAAGAATTTGGTTTATATTGGAAAACTTTCAGGGAACAGAAGTGTGGCATATGGTCCATGAATGAGTTAAAAACAAAGTTTTAAAGCCGATGAATTAAATCAGCAGTACCTAGAAAAAAGTTAGATAATATATTTCATCATAGAGGATATTACTCATACGGAAAATTATGATTCTGCATAAGAAATAAATTGCCATACTTTTATTCTGCATGATTCTGTAATTTATTGAATAAATTACCAGTTCAATATATAGTTCAGTATATGCATACAAAGAGTGGATTGATAAAGGTGCTAGTTATTTGTGTTATATTCTAGTGTTTAGATTAAGACTTTTTAAGAGGAGTTTTACAGACATATCTAAAAACGTTAATGCGTAAACACTTGATGTGGTACCTAGTTCAAAAATAAATGGTTACTACACTTCTATAAACATTCAGCTAGGAAAAATATAACACAGTTGATCTGAACATCAGAAAACATGTGTGCATCATGCCATGTTTATCTCACTAATATTTGAAGAAGATAATTATTTATTAAATTCCTCATTTATCTTCTAAAGAAAAGCCTCAATTCTATATTCATTTTCTTTCATTATCTCATTGAAAACTTGTTTAAATTAATAATGAAATAAAGACAATTCTAAATTCCAAGATAGAAAGATATAATATGCATAGCTGTTTGATGTTTTCTTTAAGTGTACGTAATATTGCTTTTATAAGAACTTATACAGATAATTTAAATGCAAGAATATGACGTAAATTTGTAAATGTGTAAGGAGCAAATCGCATTCTTGCATAATTTACATTCTTATTCTGCACATCCTCAAAAATCATCTAATTCAACACACTTATAAACAATTTCTGTCTCAAGTGTAAGTTTGGCAAAGTAGCAAGAGAAACTAATGAATGGTTTAGCTAAATAGCGCATTTTGCCGAGCATTTGCCGCAGAAGTCGAATAAGTAATAAGCACGTCACTTGAAAATACCTTACCATAAAGGTTAAGCGCAACCTATCTGAACTACCTAACAAATAAACAGACTTGCTTACCTCTAGAGCTTTCGTGTATCCGACCAGGAATACACAGGATAGTAACAACGGTATCCTCAAATGCATTACACTGTGTGTTCACACAAGAATATCCCTAATAGCACTTTGTTTAAACACAATACTAAGACGAGTGATATTCACGCACAGACTTGCAGTGGTAGTACACCCAGCTAACGCAGTCGTTTCTAATCAATGAAGACATATGAAACTATACGACTACTGCGCTGACACTAACGCGCTTGCGTGTGCTGCACATCCGCTAATATACCGCGGACTTTGAAAATACAACTCAACAGAGACATCTACCTGCGGGCGTTACCAACACCCGAGATAAATGACTACTTGTTTTTACCGACAATGGGAGCTTACTGGCCAAACTATTCTAGATGGCAGGCAGCAGTGTTCAGCTGCATTCAGACCGACCCACTTATAAGTGAAATATTTACAATTATAAGTATAAATCAAATGGACCATACAGGGAACGTCATCAACACTGGAATATTATAAATTAGAAAATTCAAGAAGAGAATATTCTTGACAGGAATCATACAAATCACGAAATCCCAAGCTAAGGAAAATTCATTCACAAAAAAAACATTAATAGAAAAGACATATCTGGAATCAAGTAAACACGGAAACTTTACTTGGCGGTCAAACCTGAAGTTGGCTGCAAGCTGTCAGCTGAACAACGCGTTGTGGCCGTTTAAAAAACGAGTTCTGTTGGACTCAAGAAGGGTTTTGTTAGCATAGATTAGTTTATGTCAAAAAAACGGAGTTCTGTTGGACTCAAGAAGGGTTTTGTTAGCATAGATTAGTTTATATATTAGCCAGAATCCGATTTTTTCCGCAGCCATATTTTTTCCAGTTTTGAATATTCCTTTACATGCGTTTTCTGCATCAATCAGATTCCAAATTTGAATTTTCTATGAATGCATTTTTTATGTAAGCATTTTCTTGTCTCTGAATTTTCGTATGTTTTATGATTCCGGGCAAGAATTTTCTTGTACTTGAATTTTCTAGCTCTGAGTTTTTTAGATTTGAGTAGGCACCCCTTTTTTACACTGTAATATTGTTCTGGGATTATCCTGTTGTATTACAGTATAAATAAATAATTATTATTAATGTTAAAAGAAAATGGATTTCCGCATACATATGTAAATTAAAAAGTAGAATTTATATGCTTTTAAATATGTTTACATATTCAATAATAATATTTTATAATACAAGCATACGATATTTTCATTAATTACTATTTATAATAATTTAATTAAATTAATATCTATTTTGTATTTCATTAATAAAACACAGCTTGCAAGTGACAGCGATGATAAAGATGACATGATATACCTATCGCACTATTCACTTTAGTGGACTGATTGGAAAAGATAGAACTTTTGACGAAGCGAATGCTGAGCGCTGGTTGGTCAATTAGGCACTTATACTTATAAGTGGGTCGGTCTGAATGCAGTTTTCTAGTTCCAAAGTATTGTGTCATCACGAGTGTATATCAAACGCCAAATAATGTAAACATACATAGTAAATATGTTATTGAAATTTAAAATTTGTCTCAAGTAACTTATTTAAACAACAAATATATGGAAGGGGTAAAATTTTAGTTTTTGGGACAGGAACACTAGCGCCACTGTAAGCCCCCATTGAAAAAACAAACTAGCATTCATACTATTTAAGAAAATGACAAATTCTGTAATATGAATAAAATACAGTTCTGTAACATTTACTTTCAAATTTTTCTCTACTAAAAAGCCATATTTACAAACTAAAACATTACTTATATTTACATAGTGTGACGCGTACTTAAACAACTCGCTCGGTTGTGCCATCTACGTTTAGTTCTTAACTCGCAGAGACATCTAACTGCGGGCAAATCAAACACCCGAGATAAATGTCACTGACTCCTTGTTTTTACCGACAATTCAAAAACAAACAAGAATTCATACTATTTTTAGAATGACAGCCATAGAAAAAATTAGCGCCAGAAAATCAAAATTATGCGTATGTTTACTGACCTCCAAAAATTAATTTAACCTTATTTACACCTTCTTGTGCAATCTATTACTACATTAAAATATAAGGTTACTATATAAAGCTTTTATTTCTTTTAAGTACAACTAACTAAGATAAATCATAATATGCATGAAAATTGAAATGTCAATCGAGCACCTGACTACAAGGTGAAATACATTGTTACATAACAGCCTCACTCAATAAATACAGTAAATTTAGTTTCCCTTATCTAAGTCGGTAACACGTTGCTTATGGCGATTTACTGCGTCCTGGTGGCGTTTGATTTGTTCCTCATGGAAGCAGATTTCATTTGTTAAATCTTCCTTCAGTTTTTTCAACTGTTCTCTTTGCTACAAACAAATGAAGTAATGTAGCTAGTTTTTGTTTTTCTTTGTAGCTAGATTTACCTGTTTGTAGAAAAATTCCTCTTCTCTACCAGCTTCGATTTTGCCAAAAGAACCACCGGCTTCTCTGATGGAACCACCACCGCCGCCACCTTTGCCAGCACCACCTCCAAGGTCTCCCATTTGACTAGAATAGCTTACTTTAGCTATTTTGCTAAAAACACAAAAAATTTAACATACCTCATATTGACGCAGTAAAAGAATAAAAGTCAATGTCAACAAGAATGTTTTTTACTTTAAATCTAAAAATAAATGTGACTGAATAAAAAATACAAACCTGATCAAATTACTGCCGGTACGAGAATTAATCGAACGTAAAATATTCATTTTGTTGCTTACTAGCTTAAATAATTGTTAAAATAATTATGCCGACTGTCTGCAACGCAATGGAATACTCAATACTCTTGACAATTTTGATGTGGTTCTGGAACTATCTGAAACTATTTACACATATAAGAAAATACACTAGATTGTTTACCAACTGTCTGTAAATTGTAACCAAAACGCACCAATCAAAATTATTGTTCAAATTTGGTTTTTGAATTTTTGTCAAATCACATACTTAAAAACGGAAACTTAAACCGAACCGGAACATAAACGAAAACCGGAACGAACCGCAGTTATTTTTGTGAACCAAACCGTTAAAAATAATTTGGCAAACCTAGAACCGGAGCTGAACCGATGGTTGTGAATCGGTTCGGAACGGTTTAAAGCAATACATTTATAGTTTTTTCATCAAAATGCTGTTAAATTTTAATGAAAAGTGTTGTATTTTCTATAGTTTAGTCGTTTTTAATTTGTTTAGAAATGTATTCTATTTTAGTTCAAAACTGGAACGATTTTTTAAAATTACCGAACCGTTATATTGTGCGGTTCAAGTTTCTGTTAAAAAATAAAATAATCTTGTTCTGATGTACTGTAATGTTATAATTGATTTTAATTAACAAAACATAAAATATTTTTTTTGTGTTTTATGATAATGTTTCTGTATGATATAAAATTACTCTACATGAAATGAATGACATTTGTTTATCATTGATGTAATAATAAATGAAATAAAATAAATTTTCTATAAGGATGAAATCACTTGTTTATTTCAATCTTATCATTTTTTACAAAATTAAGTTACAAAAGATAAGATAAATAATACAATGGGTTAGTAATACATAGCCAAGATCAGGGAAAACAATAAGAAGGGATTAGTTGCACTATGTAGATATATACAAGGAGAGAAATGAATGATGCTGAGTAGTTTCATATCATATAATAAAAAACTTTGATAAATTTAACAGAACACAGTACATTCTTAGTTTACATTCATAAACCCATTCAAAAACAAGATTTGGATTAAATAATAATAAATTCTATTGAGGATTTTTACAAATTACAAATGCGTGTGCAAAACTGTGTTGTTATGTACCCACACGAAATTTCACGGTTTTTATTTCGTACAAGCCTCTATGTAATTAATCATAGCCACAATTAATAGAAAAGTTACATATTCTTAAAAGAGATACACCGGCAATGCAAACATCAAATTCTAGTTGTTTCAATAAATTAATATAATTAAAAAAGATCTACGATTATTACATCTATCACAAGCATAACGAAACAAAGGCACTTAATTTTTCAAAATGAACTACATTATTTTTAGTGTGGTTATGAATTGTTTTTTGCGATAGATATTAAATCAATGAACCAAAATGTACATATGGTATTTTATAGAATTGTCAAATTGTAAGCATGCCGGTGTATTGTAAAGAAATAATAAAGATTAAGCATTCTCAAAGATCCTTCAACTCTGCCGGCATCTCGTTTTTAGGATGTTTGTTCTCAAAATGCTGTTTGTAAGTCTTTGGGTCCGGCATCTGCGCCTACACAAACAAAATATTCATAGTAGAACTCATTTGAAATATTATCCACTTTTACGTAACTAAAACCTAAAACAACTAAAAATAAATTATAAATCACATTGTAGTGGTTTAAATAAAACGCTGATCGCTGAAACGCCGCTGATCTGCGAATAAGTACACAGATTGACGCAAAACCCGCTGATCTACGTCAACTCAACTAAATAAAGAAACATAAGACCTTTCTTGAGTCCCACATTATCAGTTCTGGTGGAAACTCTGATTATACTGAACTACTCTCCACATACTCGGTTTTGGTATAAAAACTAGAATTGAACTGAACTAAATAAAAAAATCTTATACCCTTATTGAGTCCCACATACTCGGTTTAGATTGATTTTATTCTTTTGAGCGGTCAGCGCTGATCAGCGTTTTATTCTTTTCCCATTGTAGTAATACTATATTACATATTTCAGCAATAATTTTGTTTTTAATTTTTGTTAGTAAATGTCAGCATATTTTTGACTACTTATCATTATCATAAACATATTTAATTGTGTTTTAAAACGAATGGACAAACAATTAAGAGTCATTTTAGATTACGAGATCTCAATTATGACACAGATGTTTAATCGAAACAAGTATCAATACAGTAAACATAACAATATGATATATACTCGAATTTTTATACAAAGAAGATTCCAATGTACATATATTCAAAGCATCAAGCCAGTGCAGTTGAAACCAGACACGAAACACATTTTTTTTAACGATATAGATAACAGATTTACGTTTAAGAAAGTTTAAATACATCTCACTTAATACGAGCATTCACAGTGCTTGTAAGTGGGACGTGTGAATGCTCGTATATAGTTATATTTAAACGTAAACATAAGTGTAAACCTTAAAACTAAATGCTTATGTGAATGATGCTTAAAACCAGACAGAATATAGACGTATGTGAATAATTTAAAATGAATGACAAATTATTTATAGCTTGGAATCCTCTTTGTGTAAAAATCGGCGTATACGTCTACGTACATACTGTATGAAATTTACAACAATTATTGCTTAAAATGAATAATACATAAATCTAGGCCAAGCTGGTAGGGCTTGTTTTGGTAAACAAAAAATGTCTAAAATCCTATCTTACCTTGCACACGCCACAAACGTGAACAAGGGCCTTTTGAGCTGCTTTCTTCTGATCATTGGCACTGTGACCCTGTTGCTTTTTGGATTTTGCAGCCCTCTCTGCGGCTTTAGCTTGAGATTGTAATTTTTGCTGTCCTCTTGCCATCTTCAAATAATATTTAAAAACTTGTACAGTGAGACTGATGTGCAATCACACTTAGAATTTTGCTGAAACAATAATAACAGTGAATTAATATCCCTAACATGTGAAATAAATGTGCTATAACCTACTGATATCTACGAAACTAGGGATTAGTAATGTTAATGAGTGATAAAAAATGTTATTTTATTTATCACTGATTATTTACTGTTAAATAAAATGTTTAAATAACAAAGATTTGAAGTTTTGTACCAGTTTTAAGCCTTCAATACACTTGCTGTTAATAGGACACTGGCGACTGACGTTTCACTGCGTTTCACGCTTAAAACCAAACCGGATATCTACTTTCAACCACTGTTGCCAACTGTATTGTATTAACCTAAAACGTGTTCTTGTATTATTATTGAATAATTTTGTATCTTTAAACTATACAATAATATTAATTTTGTATTCATTATGTATGCTTTAAATAAATAAATATATAATACACTCACTGTTTAAACTAATAAAGCACTGGAAATAATTTAAAATATAAAAATAATTTCGCTATTGACTTTTTATAAAAAACAAAAATAATTGACAGTTAAATAACATAGTCATGGCAACCCTGATTTCGTACCATGCGCTTCCACAATACTTTGACATGTGCGAGAATGAATCTGAAAAAACATTCATGTAATTAAAATTACAGTAAATAATAATGATCAGAAAAATATTTAGCAATTATGCGGTAATTCCGCTCAAGCAGCAAGTTCGATCTATAGGAAAACGGGAAGTAAACATTAAAAAACCGGAAAAAGAAGCGCAGTTACCAAGTCAGTTTGAAATTTAACTATAAATAATATAATAATCCATAAATATAGTTTTTCAGTATCCTGTCAGCAAGAATACTGACCGTAGAGTCTATGTATGGGGATTTTTAGACACAGGGGCCCTAGGTTTGGGTATAAAAGAAACTAGTAAAAGAAATGAAGTCGTCAAATCTCCCAACCGATTATCTTTCGCAGAAAAATATGACGTAGGTATTTTTTTATGCGATTACTGATTCATTATAATCATCTTAGCTTATTTGAGAAAAGTAGTACATATCCATCACTCAAATAATAACATTCTAAACGTGACATACATCTCAAGAGATAATTTTCTGCACTTTCTATTATTTTGCGTAGCGCACAACATTCACTTATTATTTGTCTCATGTTTAATATATCTGTCGCGGGCTAGTGTATAAAATCAGTCGTTTTATAAAATGCCTAGTCTTTTTCTAAATAACTCGGCATATGATGTCATATCATTTTATTACTACACATTATGCCGAGGCTTTTGCTAGAAACTCTGAACTGAATTAAATAAACAACCTAATACCCTACTTGAATCCCACAGAATCGGTTTTGGTGGACACTCTGATTGCACTGAATTAAATAAAAATACAATATCCTTCGTGAGTCCCATTTACTCAGTTTTGGTTGATTGAACTGAAAAAAACCTAATACCCTTCTTGAGTGAAATAAAATGAAGTGACATTGTTTTTATAAAAAAGCCTAATTTTACAATCTGCCTACGAAATATCTATTAATTACAGATAACGAATGCAGCTTGTGGTTTTGGATTTACTGTTTACTCAGTAAAATCTTCTGACCAAAATAAAATATTTGGAACTGGAATAAATACAGATTCCCAAATCGGGTGTCATAAACAAAAAAATAATAAACCAGAAAATGTTCTTCTATATCCATCTCCAATATCTTTGCCTCTTCAAAATGAACAAACGGAAGTTTTAAAATTGTCTGCCGGTCGAGCGCACCTTTTAGTTTTAACTTCAGAAGGTTTATTTACTCTTGGCAATAACTCATACGGACAATGTGGACGCTCCATAATAGAAAACGAAAAATATTCTGGTAGTTATTTGACTCACCACATTTCTGATATCAATGGTCAAAGAATAATTGATGTACAATGTGGACAGGATCAGAGGTAATTATTTTTATTATATCTCAGTTATTTCACTGTTTAATAGCTTATTACTTACTGCAGAAGGTGAAGTTTTCGGTTGTGGTTGGGGAGCTGACGGCCAAACAGGTCTGGGTCACTATAATATCGAATCCCAATTTACTGCGTTATCTGGTGATATCAAAGGAGAGAAAATTACAAAATTGGCTTGCACTGGCGACTGTGTTTTAGCATTAAACGGTAAATTGAACCATTAACATCTTTATTATATTTTTAATTTGTTTTTGTGTAGATAAAGGAGAAATTTTTGGCTGGGGCAACTCAGAGTACGGCCAGCTTTTAAACACCGGTGATCAGCAACAAATTAATGTACCAACCAGATTACTAAACTGTAAAAATATTGGAAAAGTTGTTGATGTTGCCTCGGGCGGCTCGTTTTGCATGGCACTAAATGGTAAATATAAGGTGGCGCAAAAGTTATAACCCGATTTCCTTTGAAAATTAAAAAGTTGGTTGACGAACATTCAAAGTCGCGATGACATGATACGCCAGCTGCAATAATGAAAGCATCATCCGATAGGGTGATTACTTTTGCGCCAGCTTGTATTAATTTTAGAACAATATAATGAAATTAATTATTTATCTTGTAGAAGAAGGATCTGTTTATGTTTGGGGCTACGGTTTATTAGGCAAAGGCCCAGAAGTTCATCTATCTCATACGCCGCTTCAAATTCCTTCGATACTTTTTGGTTGTAACGATTTTCAACCTGACTCAAAAGTAGTATCAGTTTCTTGCGGCATGGCTCACATGGGTGCTGTTACAAATTTTGGCGATTTGTACATGTGGGGCAAAAATAGAAGCGGTTGTTTGGGTTTGGGGCACAAGAATGATCAGTATTTTCCATTGAAGGTATGATTATTTTTTTGTTTATACTTATTATTAATTTTTTGCTTTTAGGTTGCAGTTGGAGCCACAGTTGAAAAAGTGTTTTGTGGGTTAGACCACACTGTTGCTATTTGTAAACCATTTATATAATAAATTATTTTAATTAATTGTTGTGTTTATTTCAATTAAATTATTAACTTAAAATATATTGTAAACATTAAATAAAATATAATTTAATACTATGGTAATAGATTTGGAACTTTAGATTAAGTCATTTGGGTTGCTCAGCTTTCCAGCAAATAAGATTGTACTCGTGTCCTTCTCAACTATAAAATATGCGAACGGTCGATTTGCGAAAAATTCTGTCGCGAAATTCTTATTCGCAATGTTACCAACAGTAGCTGCAGATGCTACGGTTCCTTCTTCATTCACTTCAATCTCTGCTTTGTGGATCACCCTCGATAGATATACATTTTGAGAAATTTTTCCTAAATCCGCGTAGTACGGATCGAAAACATCTACGATTCCCATCTGAAATTATACATAAGTTAGCACAAAGTACACTAGAAAAAAATCAGGGACTCGCACCGAATCGGAACAGGAACGAAAACCGAAACGGACCGCAGCTATTTTAGCAAACCAAACCGAACTGATAAAAAATAATTTGGCAAACCCATAACCGGAGCCGAAGTGGTAATTGTGAACCGGTTCGGAACGGTTTAAAGTATTAATTGAAATTTAATGTTTTTTCGTCAAAATACTATTAAATTTTAATGAGCATTGTTATATTTTTATAGTTCAGTCAAGTTTTTATTATTTTTAGAAATTAATTATATTTTAGTCCAAAACTGGAATGATTCAATCCAAGAAGAAATATGAAAACCGGAACAAAACCGATTCAACCGCGAACCGAACATGAACCGTTATTTGGTGCGGTTCGGATCCCAGATAAAAATATATACCTTTTCTAGAATAACGTTCAAGACGAAATCTGACGTCATTTTGAATTTAGGAACTTGTACTATAACATCATCCGCAAACTCCAAAGTATCGCTCTTGATTTTGTCGATGATATTCTTGAAAGGCACTCGAGTTAACTGATTCAATAAATCTGTCAAATAAGTGCCATCCCAAGGCTTCATAAGCACCATCCAGTATTTTTGACTTTCTCCGTACGGCAGTGCAACAGCATATGCTTGAAGATCGTCAAATCGGGCAAATGGAAATTCTCCAGATTGATACATCATTTCTACTTGGCCAACCTGTCTTTTATTTTCGTCGTAAAATGGCTGTGTTCTCGTCTGAGATTTGTTGAAAGGGATGCTCCATTCTCCTTTGAAGTAGATTGCTGTTGTCAGTAACAACTTAGCTTCGTTCAAATCCTCTGAAAAAAGATATATTTATAAATATTGATCATGCTCGGAAATAAATCTTGTTGAATTTTAATTATTCTCCAAGGTGAAAAAGGCAATTAAAACATGATAGAAAAACCATTAGAATGGCATTATTTTTTAATGTTAATTTATGGATTTACTAATAACTTACCAAAATTAATGAAGTGTTTCAGTCTATTCTTAGTTGCCTTTGCTAGGATGGAGTCAATATATTCAGCTGCTTGTTGTTTATTATTGAAGTCTACTGGTAGAAAATTTACATTGTATTGTTTCGAAGTTTGTAGTTCGAAATTTTTATTTACAAGATAGTCTTTATCTGTAAATATTGCATTTGCTATGTTGATTTCTATTCCACTTCTGTTAGTCTATATAAGTATATCATGTATAAGAAACAATACAACATGGGTAATGATTCATTTAACTTACATTAAGAATTCTGTTGATATTCTTATATCCAAATTTAAAACTATTCATGTCAGCAGGTATCCTTAAGGCTGCTCTAAGTTGATTTAGTGTGTTACCTGACGCACCTTCATTTAAAATTGCTAATAGATTCCATATACTATACGTTGACATAATAACATTTAATTGATCACCACCCTCTACTGCTGTTTTCTGAAAATAATATTCATTATTAGAATTTTGTAATTATAAATCCTGTACTAAGTTAATTTCATAGTAGTACTATCCGTGCAGTTAGAGTTGAGTCAAAGTTCGCCAACTTATTACTTGCCTGAAGGCAACTGAGTCAAGAGAAAAACCGAGCTGGACGATTTCTTTATGCACTATTTCAAGGTAGCGAAGTGGTTTCTGCCAAAAACTTTGCTGATAATCTATGTCCGCTCGATTAATATTGTTTACCAATTTAAAATTCCTAAGGCCGGCCATCTCTTATTTTGCGTACTGTAAAGTCTCATTCACCTAAGTATTTAGTGTGAAAGTTTATGAAATACAGCATTCACATAATGAACTTAAAATAGCTTTAGTAATTGGTAAACATAAGTTTGGAGGTTCTAACTTTAGTGCTAGAATTTATTTATTATATTTATTTATTCCTAAACGTACCTAAACATAAATGTAAACCTTCAAACTAAATGCTTATGTGACTGAGGGTTTTACTAAGTTAATTTAATAGTAGAAGAGTATTATTTATATCTTCAATTAAGGATGTTATTGTTTATCAAAAAATCTGTTTTGTTCTTAGTAAACAAATTACCATACTTGATTACTAAATAAATTAAAGCGGCGTCTTTGGGTCTGTGAGATTAAAACATTTAAGTAACAAAAAATCCACAAACCACAAACAATGTGCATCATACACCACGTCATTCAGAACAAAAAAATAAAACATTTGTAAATAAACCATAAACCACAAGTTACGATACTATAGTTTGTAAATGTAGACAGTTTGGGAACATAATTATTGTGGTTTCCAGATAGTGATCTTTAGATTGACGTAGATACCGCAAATTTTGATAAATTAAAGCGTAGATATTTTTTTTAAATGCTTGCAACTTGTTGCTACAAATAAATCTATAAGCTTACGGACTTACATGTTGTGAGTCATCGGTATAGATAAAAATTTTACTCACTCACATAAGGTTTAGATTTAGATTCGCAGTACCGTAGCGTGGGGGGTGCGGGCGGTGCCCCGGCACCAGGCGCCAACAATGAGGGGGCGCCGTTTTGGCTTTAAATTTATGTAAATTAATTTTTTTAAATTGTTAAATAGTGCATACTCATGTTATATTTTGCATTTTATTTGTATAACAATAACAATGAACTATTGCTCTGACAATGAAAATAATATAAAGTGTCACATTGTTGCTTTATTTCGAGGAATTTACCTTCAAATTAAATAGAAAATTCTTGGACCATATTCTCACACAGCACACACACATAAATCAGTAATTCTTGGTATGGTATACCTGCTTGCTTTTGTCAATATAAGTGTTTAGATTATTATATATATATATATATATATATATATATATATATATATATATATATATATATATATATATATATATATATAAAAAGTATATAATAATTAATTTTAATGTTATAATAATTATAATGTAAACATTGTAGCCAAAGAGTTACTCAATAAATAAATATTATATTTTTTACAACTCACAAGTACCAGTGAATTGTAAATAGTGAATTTAACTAATTTAAACGGAACCGGATACACATAATTATACAAATATAATAATTTTGTCTCAACTCTCAACCAAGTAAGTACCACAGTATCTACCTAAAATTCAATTAATTTTTTTATTTTTACTTTTTATGAAAAACACTACAATAACGTTTAGAAAAAGCAGAATTCAGTCTTTTAAAAATTTTATATGCTATTGTGCACATATTTTTTTGTAGTTTCCTTATATTTAAAATTAAAAACATTATTTAATATTAATATTACATCTTCAAATTTAAACATTATTTTACTGTCTTCTTTCTACTTGTTTTTGCTCCCAAAGAAAAAAAATCTTCAGGAAATTAGGGGGGGGAGCTAGTTTTTGTTTATGCACCAGGCGCCGTTTTATCACGCTACGGCTCTGTAGATTCGTATTACTGAAATTTGAAGAAATTAATTTGGCTGTTCACAGTTCTAATTTGTGTTTTGGCGGTTTCTCTTGTCAGTGTCAGCACAAAGTGTCAGTTTGTTTTTGTTGATGAAAACGTGATAAAAAAAAATGAAAACAAAAAAGATTTTATAGATATAATTGCCAAATTTCCATTTTTGAACGATAAAATAAATATATTTTTTCTCAATTAATAGAACAAACCCTAAATTTACTAGACAAATTTGGAATTTGGATACTTTTCTACGAATTGAAATTCGAGTGCACCGAATTTCAGTTTGATGAACGCAAGCTTCACAAATTTCACCGAATTTCACCGAATTACGAACTGTGAACGCAGCTTTAGAATGTTTAAATTCATGTAACTGAATACGAGCATCCGCACTTTTCACTTTCTAGTTCTAAAGTTTGAATCCTCCAAACTTTAGCCCTGTTCGCACGAGGATTTTTTGATCCTGCCAAGATAATGAATCCTGGAAACAGTACCGTAGCGTGGGGGGTGCGGGCGGTGCCCCGGCACCAGGCGCCAACAATGAGGGGGCGCCGTTTTGGCTTTAAATTTAAATTAATTTTTTAAAATTGTTAAATAGTGTATACTCATGTTATATTTTGCATTTTATTTGTATAACAATAACAATGAACTATTGCGCTGACAATGAAAATAATATAAAGTGTTACATTGTTGCTTTATTTCGAGGAATTTACCTTCAAATTAAATAGAAAATTCTTGGATCATATTCTCACACAGCACACACACATAAATCAGTAATTCTTGGTATGGTATACCTGCTTGCTTTTGTCAATATAAGTGTTTAGATTATTATATATCACAACTCACAAGTACCAGTGAATTGTAAATAGTGAATTTAACTAATTTAAACGGAAACGGATACACATAATTATACAAATATAATAATTTTGTCTCAACTCTCAACCAAGTAAGTACCACAGTATCTACCTAAAATTCAATTTATTTTTTTATTTTTACTTTTTATGAAAAACACTACAATAACGTTTAGAAAAAGCAGAATTCAAAGTTTTTTAAAAATTTTATATGCTATTGTGCACATATTTTTTTGTAGTTTCCTTATATTTAAAATTAAAAACATTATTTAATATTAATATTACATCTTCAAATTTAAACATTATTTTACTGTCTTCTTTCTACTTTTTTTTGCTCCCAAAGAAAAAAAATCTTCAGGAAATTAGGGGGGGGGGGGGGGCGATAGTTTTTGTTTATGCACCAGGCGCCGTTTTATCACGCTACGGCTCTGCCTGGAAAACAAGAAGTTTCAAGTTTGAAGCAATCAATAAATTATAAATTCTTCTTTTCCAAGACTCATTGAAGATTCAATTTAGCGGCACCGCAATTTAACAGCTAATTCTCACTAAAAATAAGAAAACTTCTTCTTTTCCAGGATTCAAAATCTTGGTAGAATCTTCAAAGAATCCTCGTGCGTACAGGGCTTAAAGCTATTTTAGGTTCATTATGTGAATGCTGTGTTTCACACTAAACGCTTATATGTAAATGAGGCTGTATAGTTGTAAGTGGAGAGTACACAACAGGGGAGATTTTTTGAATCGATTCAAACCAGAAATAAACATATAATGATCGACTTCTTGAAGGCATCTGTTTTTGGGTTGCAGTGATAAGATAATGGTAAAAGTCGTTCCAGTTTCTCATTTTAATACGTCTTTCAACAAATAACAATATATTTATAACCCGCATTTAAATGTCAACCCATTAAACTTTCGATAGTAAGTATAAGCTTTCACTTTGCAAATTACTAAAATAAATTTAGAAACCCAGGAAACAGCACTGCAAAAGTGATTTACATACATATTAATCGCGTCATTTTCATTTTATTAAAGTTTTTTGCAAAAAAAAAATCATCCAAACAGGATGTTCTCAACATGCAAAGCTCACCGCAAATCGTGACCATATTTAAGAGCTAAACTATTCAGCTATTGTCTTTTGTATCCGTTGACATAATTGATTACTGGTGGATGACTTCATAGTAAACATTATACCCTAAACCGCTCACTTTTCAGAACAAGTCATAAAATTCATCATTGCTTTATTGAGAAAAGCAAATAGTAATACGTTGGGTTTTCTGACAACTTAAAATAGTAATAATAATTACATTTTCCTCTTATTTTATCAGTAACGATAAATTAAATAATAATATTAACAACCATTATTGGCTATTAGTTTTATTTAGAGACATCTTTTTTTATTAATTACTTTAACTAATTAAAACAAAGCTTATTGTTTGTAATAATATTAGTTCATTCACAATATAACATTTTTTATTAGCTAGTTTTAGTACTACTTCTATTCAATTTTTATAAACAACTATTCTTTGTAAAGGAATTTATTGTTAATACTGCCAGTGAACTCATAAATAAAAATACATTGTGTGACAAATTGTACAGTTTTTTTTACCATTGTAATTAATTTATTGAAATTTGAAATTGGTTCTACAAATTGGTCAACAAACAATTTAGCAATTTATATTTCATTCTACATCATTTTATTAATATTTCAGCTACTCATGTAAATAAATTATATGACTTGTCATTTAATTCAGTAATAACAATGTATTGTCAAATGGGTAAATGTATAATTCATAGAAAATCAATTAACTAATAAAAAACATTATTTGTTTTAACAATCTACAATGAGTCATTCAAAATCCATATTGTTTCTTCTGAGAATTAAGATTAAAATTACAAGAATTTAAACGTAGGTAGTACGCATAATTTTAATCGCATTTTTTATTATCTCTTCGTCTGACACACCTAAATAATTGTTATTCATAATAATTTTCTCAGAATAAATTATATGACAGCTTGATTATAATTTGCATTGGTGATCTTAACATTTACTTTAAGATTTGGCGGACTTATCTAGCTTTTGAATATGAATTTTAATCCGTACATTAAATATTCATATTTTGAGTCATGTGATGCTTATTTAAAGAACGTAAACATGTATGGGTAATGACAATGAGTAATAAAGTATTACAAAGGTTTAACTGTTAATTTGTCTGGTCTGAGTGAGACTTTCCGTACGCAACGGTAAACAAAATAAAGGAAACTTTTTCTCTATAAGTAAATATTGAAAATGAAAATTGACAGCAAATATTTAATATTAAATATCGGAAAAGTGGAACAGGTTTACAATGCTCAAGGTTAACAGCTCTAGATTTGTATTGTTATTAAATAAATTTTCTAATTTTGAATGCGAATATAACCATGTATGGTATTTACGTTAATTAAAAACCGCAAATAACGTAAAAGGAAAACCAGACTTTATTGTATTTAATATAACATTTAAATTGGCAACGCACGATTCTTAAACAATAAATAAAAAATTTGAAGGTCCGAACATCTTTACCAGCAAGGACGTTCACATATTTAACTTGTCATTGGAAAACAGGAAAAATAACTGTTTGGAATTTAACTAGCCATGCAAATGGAACTTACTGCTAAAAGTTCCAGGGCAAATTCTCCTAAGCCTCTGCTCACAGCCGTAGTATCATCATCTAATACTGAAGTCCCTTGAGAGTGGGCCCTTTTCGCACTGAGACACCATATCGTCAGGCACACTGCACTTGCAACTGATACTGCAAAATACCAAATAAACAATAAACACACACGAATCAAAATCAAATGGTGTTGACTACTCACGCTTCATTACAACTGATCACAAAACAAATAACAAGAAACGTCACTTCATTGACAGGTCAACTACAACTAGGTACTAACGCGATGAGTTTCAGTTTGTTTGTAGATTGAACACAATTGTCAGATGGTTGAGCACCAATGTTAGTTGTTGTTCTCTTCAAGGTAAAAGTGAAACGACACGACAACGGACTATGCAGAAAACACGTTGATCGAGTCGGAGACTAACAGGCGGTACACGCGATTCAAGTCCGATTAATGACTGCCAAAATAATCACAGACGACGGGGTTATAAGTTATCTAGGTCTCGCAATTCAATATTATTCGTATTTATGTGGCAGGGGGACGGCGCGATAAAAAAAACTTAATAACGTGAACGACGCCACATCCTGCATAGCATGGGTTTCCCCAACATTAAAGTTCAAAAGTGTTACTTTTCGGATGTAATATAATTACCCACGAGTAAATATCAAAATTCATTTCCAATGTACGCCTAATTGTCTAAGCTCTTAGCTATATGATTACGCAATTACATGTTTTGTTTTGGGATAGTATAATAAACTGGTTTCCCATTACGATTTATTGAGTCTTATTGGATTCTATTTTTATCCGATTCAAAAGTCACGATTCTTCAAAAGAGTACCTTTTCAACAGATCCGTTTAAAGATGATTGCAAATATTACTAATCGGGGATATATTGATTCATCTCTTAGATTTACCTGTAGATAACACGCGGATACTTTTAATTACTGAGAATTTTAGGGATACATTTTAGGAATTCATATGGTACACATAATTGCCAAGCTCTTAAGATGATCCTCTATCCATGGCAGAAAACAGTCAAAAACATTGATTTCACACGCTATTCTATAGCGTTTATTGTTAAATAATTTATGTTTGAGAGGAGAAAATAATTTTGGCACCCATATTTGTAAAAAAAACCTGCAATATTTGTAAAAAAGAGGGTTTTCGCGCGCCCCTGTACAGCTTTTATTTATAAGTGAATTACATTCAAATTTTAATATGCTGTCAACAAAGCTTGGATCTGCGAAATAACCGATCGAATTTTTAAAATACGTTTTAAAATAGAAGATAATAACAAAAATTGTCAAAATTCAAATTAACATATTTTGATTTTAAAGCAAAATTTTAAAATTCTGCATCGACCATTTTGTAAATTGTACTTTTATCTTCAACAATATCTTCAGATTATTATATTAAACAAAACAATAAACGCTGTGGAGAGGCACGCGAAATCAATATTTTTGGCTGTTTTCTGGCGCGATAAAGGATCGTCTTAAGCCCAGAGTTCTTTGAAGGTTCTACCAAGATTCTGAAGAAGTTTTCTTCTTTCTAGTGAGAATTACCTGTTAAATTGCGGTGCCGCTAAATTGAAACTTCAATGAGTCTTGGAAAAGAAGAATTTATAATTTTGCTTTTGCTTTAAAACCATGATTTTTTTTCAAGATTCAGAATATTGAAACTTTTTCTTTTCCAGGTTTCAGAATCTTCAAATAATCCTTGTGCGAACAGGGCTTTTAGCTATATAATTTCGCAATTACATGATTTGTTTTGGGACTCACTATGCACAGTATAATAAACTGGTTTCCCATTACGATTTATTATTTATTTTTATCCGATTCAAAACTCACGATTCTTAGAAAGAGTACCTTTTCAACAGATCCGTGTAAGGATGATTGCAAATATTACTAATCGGAGATATATTGATTCATCTCTTAGATTTACTTGCAAATAACACGAGGTTACTTTTAATTAATGAGAATTTTAGGGATAAAATCTCTTGATTCCCTTGGTGCTTAGATCATACTTCCAATAAAAATTCCCATTCATCGTTTGTGAATTTAATAAACGAGCCCAAATTTGGCTATCGTGGGAAAATGACGATAACAATTCAACTTGGTATTCATTTAAAAACCACATCCAATATTAAAGATAATGCGTAGCTCAACAGGAAGATGATTCTGTAATGTAAACAATGAAATAATTACTTAAGCAAAATGCAGATAGTAATAGTATTTACAAAATGTAAGATGAACAAGTTGTTAAAATAAACAACAGTATCCTGTTTTAAAAACAGAATTATGGTTACGCTCAATTATTATAATTTTAAAATAGCACTAGAAAAGTTTCCTCCTCAAATTTTCTCATGACACAGACCAGTTTTTTGGATGCATAAAAAATAGCTTTGTACGATTCATCTAAACATAATTAGTTCCATTCAAATATTATTAAAGCTACATTTATTACTCATCAAACTTTAGTTCTTAATCAATTTTGAGGTATAAAAACATTATTAAAAATTGCTAATATTAGTCACTTTATAATAAAATTACTGAGTAAACAAATTTTTATAAATTTAACAGTTCATATTTAATCTTTTTTATTAATATTATTATATATTTCTTTTATGAATAGTTTGTATATTAGCATTAGTATCATTTGAATAACAATTTATTGAAATTAAAAAGTTAAATCTATATTGAATAAATATAACTGTTATTTATTTTTTTATTAAAATTTAATTGGTTTATTCTTGAATGGTCATTATTTATAAATAGATAAATTTTAATAATAGAATTCAATATTTTTTTATAATTAGGTCCATCAGTTCAATATCAAAAAATTTCCTCCATGACAAATTAGAGAACCCGTTTTTTGGATACAGAAAAAAACATTTTCTTGCGATTCATCTTTAAACATAACTTGTATATATTTTGCTAATTAATAGAAATACGGGATTTATGCAAATTTGATATGCATATAAAACAAAGTTTATTATGGCAAAAATTAGCATTTAGATTTAATTAAATGTTGCAAAATGAAAATATAACATCAATGAAGATTCATTCATATTTTATAAATGAATAAATGTAGTAATGGCCTTATGACGAAATTTAACCTGAATTTACTCATTTTTATTGCGGGAAAATTAGCCAGTTGTATAAATCGTATTACTAGTATGAAACATAGTAAATGATTTCGTAATAATCAGATTATAATACTTGGAAAATCATACAACACAAAAATATATTTCCTAATGTTTATATTTCTAAATATATAACAGCTAAAATTGCAGCACCGATTGGTGTATTCCCCACGACGAAAATTTTGATAAATTATAAAAAATACGTGCCATAGTTATTTAACAATATATAAATTTGCAATATGTGATGGTTATCAAACCACAATCAAAAACAGTGATGTCACTGCCCATGGCCCAAATGGTTCACCGCAAGGTTTTTTTGACCCTTTTATGCTTGCAACATCCATTATTTGCATACCCTAATTTAACTCAATTTTACTTGCAAATTCGATAATGATGTTCAGTTGTTAACGATTAGGCCCGCTTTTAAGTCAATTTAAATTTTAACATGCAAGGTGCCGCAGAATTCGTCATTCATGAAAAATGCATAAGGGAGTTTCCGAAATTTGACGTCAATGATTTCTTTATTTCTACCGATTATTTCCGTAGTGACTACTGTCACTGTCAAAATATTTCTTTGTCATTGACATTTTGATATATTATTCTACTTGTTGTCTGTAAGATTACAGGGCTGCTTAAAAGGTTTATTGTGTAGTTACTAATTTATCTTAATGGACTAATTTAAATTTTGGATAGCCACTTTTTTCGTTGCAACCGCAACATGGAAATTATTAATGCGCTTTGAGGTTTCACAAATTTTAGAAATAGATATTTCTAAAAAATTTATTTCAAATTTCTACATAAAATATGAGTTACTACAAAAAATACACAAAATATTTGCCATACAAATACATAAAAAATAACTAAATATATTTTATAACTTATTAAATATGATTAACTATAATAGCTACTCAGTTGATTTTTGTCAAAAGCATACAGTGTATTATTGAAAATATACATTTCTAATTTTGCTGATTGCATTCAGTTGTTTGGTCTCTAGCAATGATTATAAATATATTTTTTTTAATTTTCAGAGCTGCTATTATAGAAATAAAATTAAGAGTATACTTTAACAATAACCAGTCTGTATCATACTGTCAAACTTTATGCTAACTTATAATTGAGCAATACTTTAAATAAAATTAGTCGTACTAAATAACGCTACTACAAATATTAGTGTTGGATTTATGCAGACATTTAGTTATTTTTTATAACTTCCTCAGAATATAACCTATAACAAAATAAAAAGGTAAGTACCTTTTTGAGCATTAATTTGGAAATAAATAATTTGGTTCTAATATTTCTTTCTTTATAGCTTCTCAGAATTATTTCCGAATACCCATGTAATTTGTATGCAACAGAACCTACGCAAATGCTGTGAAATAATAAAAAGTAAACTAAAACGTGACATTGTACATGTATCTCTCAAGAGCGTGGCTGGGATTTTTTGGTAACACACATTTCAATTTCTTGGTCCACATAAATCCAGTTGAAAAATTATAATTAATATACTAAATTTTTGTCCACACAATTATGTTAGTAGTATAAATACGAATACATTTTCTTTGGTATTTTGTATTTGCGTAGTGTAACACAGACTTTAAATATACAAGCCCTAAATCACATGAGTTCGCCCGTTTGTAAAAAAATTGATTTTTTGTTGCACAAAAGTTTAAATTAATAGAATACATGTTTTATGTAATGTATTGAAAACTGCAATACATTTTATACGATCTCAAATAAAATCAGCAATAGAAACTGTATGGAATCGGATAAAAATTATTTTTTAATCATCCTGCAAAGACAATATTAAAAATTCTATTTTTATCACCATGATGAACCTAATGTTGTAATGTTACATCTAAAACATTGGTAAAAATACAAATTTTATTTTAAAAAATTATGTTTTTTATTAAATTGAGAAAGAATTTTTGTTGACATCATTATTTTATATAGAAGAGATGAAAGCGTCTTACGTCAGATTAAGTATTCAATTTTCATTAATTATTTCTGGGCTTGTTGATAAGACTTTTCTTCCGTCGATAAAATACAATTATATCGTCTTGTATACTATTTTTTCATCCTGTTCCATAAAGTTTAGATTGTTCATTTTATTTGAGATTAATACATATAAGAATTTTTTACGTTCGGGCAAACTCATGTGATTTGGGCTTGTAAATGAGTATTCCTTGCATATAAAAAGGTCTTTACTGTTAAAGAATGTATAATAAAAATAAAACATCTTAGAAATCCACTTATTTACCATATGCAACTTCACAGTGTCATTATACCCAGTACTGATTCTTACGGAGCATAAGATTAGTATTATGTGTGGAATAGGTTGGTTCCGAAGTATCGTAGCTGCTCCAGTCTTCAGTCTGGTCATCTGAAGTGCCGTAGGGGTAACGCGCGTGTACATCAAGTTCTGAGTTACCTAGAGAGTCCACCGGTCGCAGAAGAGTTACTTTACACTGGGGCACAGACATGGTGGCCGGCACCTGCGTAGTGAGAGCTGTAGGCATGGATATGTTTTCAGACATGTACCTCTTAGTGTACGGAGAAGACGACATCAACTGGTCGGGCGGTTTAGGTAGCTGTACGTTTTGCAACTGACCACTTTTGTTTTGGTTCTTGTCGACACAGTGAAAATGTCTACATTTAATTATCACTAATATCGTGATTCCGGTAATTATTATCCCCGTGATAACTGTCAGAACAAGAAAATAATCACTACTAATATTCCGGCTAGTCATATGCATTTCACCTTCGTGTCCGGCCGGGTCTTGGGGCTCAGGAAGATTTTTTGATTTATCTAGCGCGTTGCGCAAGATCTTGAATCGGATTTCACCGACAGCGGGTTGGAAAATACTTGTGGATAACATAAATACAAGCTTCTCTTCGTAGTCTTTTGAGTTTGCTTTGATATTCGGCGCGATGTAGTATATCAAACCGCTTTTTATTTCTTCGTGCGTAAATACTTTTATTGAATTGTCAACTACGTTTCGCTTTTCTCCGGAACTTCTTATAATTTTGCGGATTTGTCCATGTAGAGGTTTTTGAATCAATGTGTACTTTGGATTGCTGCTAGTTAATTTTGCTAAAGGTGTGGCGTCTAAAATACTTAAGGTGAATTTGATTTTGGATCCTGATATAACTGTTAAGTTGCCAATTTGCATCAACGGTTGTACTTTTACGACTACGTCTACTACTGAGCCAATATTTTTACCCTCGCTAGATATGCCGACGAATACTTTAAAGGAATCATTTGCACTAGACATGTCAGTTTGCATATACATAACACTTTTCTCATACAAATCAGTATAATTAAAATGGTTTGAAGCTACGTCTCTAACATATAAAACGCCGTAACTCGGCATTTGGGTTACTGTGAAACGTACGCGGTGGACGTCTGCATTTGTGTGGATATCAAACTGATTCACAGACAGAGAAGCTACGTTTGAGCCTTGTTGCAAGTAGATAGGTACTCCATTTGTTATATTAATAATAACCGGAATTACTTGTATATTAAATAGTGTATACTCAGGTTTAAATTTCTCATCCCAGACCCTAAAGTAAAAAGTGGTTTGTTGTGGACTCCCCGAATGAATATAAACTATTTTGTTAGCATCTATATCAGCTTGAGAAAATGTATTAACTATCGAATGATCTTGTAGTTCTCCATTATCGGTGACCATAACTAATTTTCCTTGCGTTGGGTTAGTAATGACAACATATTTCAAATCCACAGGTTCCGTATCATCATCTTCCGTTAGTAAATCATTTCTTGTAATGGTGTAATTTTCTCCTTCAACCACTGTTATTTTAGGTGCAATAGTAACAAGTTTAAAAGGTTGGTCATTAATAGGGATTATTTTAACAGGTACTGTGACATTACAAAGAGTAATATACCCCGGGATGAAGAACAAAGTAAAGGTTACCGAGTCGTTGTACGAGTCGGAATGATCATGCTGATATTTGATTTGGCCGGATTCGATTTGCGATTGGGTAAACACTGTAGTATTTGTGGTTTCAGATAAAGTAATGTATCCATGAGCAGGTTGCGAGGCAGATAAGTGTATTATAGGAGCATTTAGACCTGTATGACTTTCTAGAAAACTAACTACTTCTGAAAGATTTAGCTGAATACTGGTTAATCCACCTTCGATCACTTCGATTTTAGGAACGCTGATATAGGAATCTAGTCCGCCTGATGACACGGATATGTCTATCAACATTTTCTGAAAAACATCAAAATGATTTAATAACCAACACCAATTTAAAAACGATCCCCATTTTACCTATTTTCCTACTACATTAAAAAATCAGGGGCTCGAAACGAACCGCAACTATTTTAGCGAACCGCGAACCAAACCAAACTGTTAAAAAATAATTTGGCAAACCCATAACCAGAGTCGAACCGGTAATGTTTTTTCCTCAAAATGCTATTAAATTTTAATGTACTTTCTTTAGTTTAGTCAAGTTTTTTTTAGAAATTAATTATATTTTAGTCCAAAACTGGAACGATTTTTTAAAAATTATTTGCTTTTAAAAACCGGTTCAATCCAAGAAGAAATTTGAAATCCAGAACAAAACCGATTCATATAAAGCACAGTGAACCGCGAATCGACCCTGAACCATTCTTTGGTGCGGTTCAAGTCCCTGAAAAAATACTACTTACTTTGGAATGAATGGTGGACGAAATATGGGCATGAATGTTAAAAACAAAATGGTCATTGGCGTATAGTCCAGCAAAAGGATGTGTATGCTCGTAAAAAATTTTGCTGGAATTAATATGCTCTTGTGTAAAATGTTGTACTATTTTAAAATTGCCTGGAATTTCTGTCTCCATCATCAGACGACCTAGATTCGGAGATGTAGTCACTTCGTAAGCAATAATTCGGTTGGGATCACTTGCGGTTGACAGCAAATCATTCGCTGTTATAAAAGAACGGTGAAGAGGAAACACATGAAGATTTATCAGTTTTGTTAATGATAATTTAACAGGTTTTGTTGTGACAACAAAAGACCGTTCTTTCGTAACGTGCAAGCCATCGCTTACTGTGAATAAAAACTTGGCTTCAGACCCATCTAAAACCGAATTAAATGTATTCCATGATAACTTAACATAAAGCAGTCTTACTTGTATGTTTAAATATTACAAAACCAGAATCAATATCATCTTGAGTAAACGTTTGAACAGAATAATCAGGATTTTGTTTTAGAGTAACATTACCCCACCAACAACCAGTTATCGTATAAGTTAAAGTTTCTTTAGGTTTATCACTATCGGTAGCACCTAAATCAAAAAGAAATTAGCTAAATATTAAACAAAAAAAACAATTACGAACTTAGCATTTCTTTAGTAATAGTTGACAGTCCGCCTTCCCACATAGTAAGACCTGTATTGTTAATTACGGAAGGTACTTCATCATTTATTGGAGTGATTCTAAATATGACAGTAGCTGGAATGCTTCTTTTTTGTCCGGCTATACCAATGACAACTATTTCATCTTTGAAATTTTCACTGTTATTATGAGAATACTGAAATTAAATAATTTAATAAAAGCGCACTGCAAAATTTCGTTAATTTTACCTTTATAAAACCTTTCTCCAAATCCTTTTGTGAAAAATTACTGCAATTACACTGATTATTTTTCTTGATACAACCGAATTTAGGTGGCTGTATCACTAAAAAATCTGTTACTTTATTATTGTAATATTCCGTTAAGACAAACAAATTTGTAGGAAATATTGTTGCTTCTGCTCCTTCAAAAACATCAAGAACTACACTTCCCAAATATAAATGTTCAGGAACAACAATTATATTTAAAGCAACATGGTTTAACCACACGATTCCGTTAGAAACGTTGAAAATAATTCGATCTTGAGTTTCGTTTGCGCTAGACTGCACGTACCTCACCTTATTTGAGTTAATAGATTCTTGAGTAAATTGTTTACTGCTTTCAAATTGATCTTTTTTGTTTGACTCTGAATCTATGTCCAGGTAGCCAAATTGAGGCGGCTCAATCACAAAGTAGGTGATTACTTTTGCTGGCACTTGATTTTGAGCAATCTGCAATAATATCATAATAGAGGAAAAGGAAACGTCTTCAACACTAGAATATTATTTATAACTAGAAAATTCAGTGAAGAGGATATTCTTATCTAGAATCATAAAACGAGCGAAACTTCATTCGTCGTACACAAAAAAAACAGAAGAAAATTCATATCAAGAATCACTGGACACTAAAATTAATGTAAGGAATATTCAAATCTAGAAAAATCATGATCGCTTTTATTACGCATGTGCCAGATTCTCACGTGTTTTGCTCGAGTGTTCGCGGTATTGAAACAAAGTTGATTATCGGTCCAACATGAATCGCTGGAAAATTCCAACTCTTTTTTCCAGATTTGAATATTCCTTTAACATTTATTTCACTTTATTGTACCTTAGTGCGTTCTCACTTAGAATATGCTGCAGTGTGTTGGTCTCCCTACTATGATATTTACATTAATAGAATAGAAAGAATTCAACGTAAATTTATATATGTTATGAGTTGGAAATTTCCTAATTATATCCATACTCCGATGCCTCTATATAAGAGGAGAGTGTTTTTGGATAAGTCTTTTCTTTACAAAATTGTAAACAATCTTATTGACAGTCCTGATTTATTGAGTAAATTATCATATAGGGTGCCATCATATGAAACCAGAGCTACTTTACTATTTTCACTGACAACTTTTAAAACAAATGCTGCCATAAATTCTCCAATTCATCGTATACAATCTGCCTATAATAGGCTGCTAACTTTCTCTAATTGTCCTGACATTTTGTCTTGCAGTATTGTCATGTTTAAATCTTTTGTAAAAAAAACTATTACACGAAAACACCTACTGTTAACAACATTAATTTGATTTGTAGTTTAGTTAATTTTATCTTATGCTCTTTAGTATAATGTTAATTGATTTGTAGTTTAGCTTATTTATCTTATACTCTACAGAATAATTGAACTGATTTGTAGTTTAGTTGATTATTTGTCTTATGTACTTTTATTGTTATGTATATTTTTTTTTCTTATGTTCATTTTGATGTTTAACACTATTAATTGTTAATATCTTGTACAGTGCTGTACTATTATTGGGACTTGTCCTGTTGTACAGCCGCTCATGTAAAACAAATAAATAAGTAAATAAAGTCCTGTATTCATTTTTCTGTCCCTGAATTTTCGGGTGTTTGATGATTCCACGCAAAAATTTTCTTGAGCTTGAATTTTATAGCTCTTAGTTCTCAATAATTGGGTAGGCATCCGAGGAAAATAAAAATTAAGGGCAGGTTCTTACCTCTAGATTTTCTTTGATAACTGGTATACTGGTGGACTCTTCTACGTATAAAGTATGGTTCGCTACTAGCATTAAAGGTTTCCAATAGTTTGCAGGTAAAATTCTAAAAGTCAAAGTAACTACATTACTAGTTTCTTGGCAGTGAACTTTTAGTTTCATTTCATCAAAGGACATGGATCCTCCGTCGTGCGTATACATAACTTGTGCCAAATTTACATCACGTTGAGAAAATTGTTTCAATTCCTATAAAAAATTAATTATTATTCCGCAAAATTCGCAACTAATTTTATGTACCTGTTTATTACTGGAAAGAACAATTTTGCCGTTTTGTGGTTTATTTACAACTTCATAAATTATATTATTATCTTTAGTGTTTAAGTTTGTTACTACGTGTAATTCTTCTGAAGTAATGTAAATTGATTTTCCTTGCTCTAGAACATTCTTCTTCGGTTTGGCAACTTTTATAAACGGATTTGAAGCTTGTATTTCTAAGTGTCCGTTTACATTGTGCTGCCCATCTGACACCCAAAATTTCATTTTACCATAATTGTCGCCTTTGTGTTTGAAAATAATTGTTTCTTCATTTAAATCTTCTTGTGTGAATTCAAATATTTCTTCGTTTGATGCGTTGATTTTATATAGAGCTCCATTAGGTATTTCTCGACAAGAATAAACTATTTTTGAAGCTTTTGTATCCACATCAGCATCTGAGTATGATAGATCTCTACCAGTAAGCAATTTTTTTCCATTAATAATAACATGAAAGACTGCATCAACATTTCTTAAAGGAGTATTGTCATTTTTCAAAAATATATCTATACTAAGTTTCCCGGCATATTGTGCATTTTCTTCTTCATTTGATAAAGCCAAAAATGTGAAATAATCACTCTGGCTTTCCGAATCATCGTGAATGTATAAAACATATCCTTTTAAAAGCTCATTTAATGTGAAATAATCACTACTGTTAGAATATTTTGCTCTGTTAGTAACTTGTATCACACCATGTTTCGGTTTTTGTGTAACATTAAAAGTAAAATCTTTTACACCATCAATTGTAAGATTTAAATTCAATGCTGTTATGTTAACTTTTGATCCTTCTTCAACCTGAACTGGTTTTACTGAAGCTCGTATCTTAGAAAATAATTCAGAATTCGAATGATAGACTAAAGTAATATTTGCTGCCAAATATTCACATCCTAGAGCAGAAACTGTGAAACTTACGCTATCAGTTATATTTGAGTATGATCTTCGATATAACCTATATCGAATATCGGCAGAATTAATATCTTCTTGAGTAAAACTGTTTCCTATTTGCATTCTATATTTAGAATTAGAAGACAGGTAGCCATATAACGGCGGTTGAATAATTCGGTACATTATTAAAGCCGGATTAGTCCGTAATGGTTCTGTTTTATAAAGCAGTTCATTATCTGATAAGACTACATCAATTGTGGAGTTTAAATGAACATGCTTTTCATGTAGCTTGATTAAATTTAGTTTTGTAAAAGTCATTCGAAAACTATATGTCGTTGAATTAACGTTTCGTAACGATGCAGAGAACTAAAACATTTGTTGTTACTTATTTATTGAAATATTGTTAATAACAAATATACCTTAAATTCATCGTGACTGGGACTTCCAGTAGTATGTCTGTATCTTACGCGATATTGTTCCAGTTCATTACTAGAAAAAGATGTGACAGATTCCCACTTGTCATGTCTTTCCAACTCAATAACGCCGTGTTTCGGTGGTGTTAGAATAGTATATTTCAAATTACTAACACTCGTTCTGACATTAGACACTAATGACAAATTATACGGTGTGATCAAAACCGCAGATTCATGCACAAGAATAACGCCTGTATTATTCTGCAGGCGGAGATGTTGAGCATATGTTGATATTCTCAAGAAAGCAACTTTGCTTGTCTCGATTCCGTCAGAAATTTGCAAAGCTATGTTTGAGTTGGTGTCAGCGCCCCCATGATGCACGAATTTAATTTTGTTATTGTTGATGTCTTGCTGAGAAAATGAAGTTACGGGAATAGACGGCTGACCAACCCTTTCTAAATGCCCAACTAGTTTTATATCTTGCGGTAAGACCGTATAGATTAAATCTTTAGCTGGCGTGTCTGCATCTTTTGCTTGCAGAAGTTTATTTGTCAAGAATTCTTCCGAACCCTTAAAAAAATATTCGAATGGGTACTCGAAACTGGCATTACAGTCACTGTCCATGCTTTTGTTTATAAAGTGATTTTAAGCAATTTACATTTCATACATGTGTATATACACTTAAGTTTAAGTAATAATAAATAATGCATATTTAAATCTGGCCAATAAAATGGACAGTAAATGTGTTTGACATTGATACATGAATTCTAAAGATGGTTAAATTATAATAAAAGTAAATTACAAAGCACTTACCAGTTTTAGGTCATACCACAAAAGTCTGGGTTAGAGCTTGCACATTTATCTTAAATAAACAAAATAATACATTGTTAAGAAAACATTAATTAAATAAATGCAAAAAAATAAACAGACAATGTGTTACTTTGCGAAATCCAGAAGATAATTAGTTATTTCGCTAAGTAACCATTATTACATTAAATAATATGTTTCACATGCTTTCCTCTAAATTTACTGTTAACTATTGATGCATATGAGCTGCCAAAATCATCAAGCACGTTCATATCAAACTGTCTTTTTGTTTAATTTGTGTTTATTAAATTTGATGCTGAATATATTAAAGTATTTTGTTTTAAGGGGGTTTACACATCGCAATACTATCATAAGACTGTTCAAATAACCATTTTTACACAATCTTATAATAATATTACTTTGCCATGCACGCATACTAATTCCTCTAACTCTAAAACATTTTTCTAATCATGCAACAATGCATTTAATATTTAATGAAATGTATATTTTGAGTTTTAGATTTCAAAGATGTATTTACATATTTAAATTTTGATTTGTATTGAATTGGTGACTTCTGTTGAAAAGTTATTAGGTTTATAAATACCTGAGCAATGCGAAGAACATTTGAGGCTGGAATTTCAAAAACTGGTGGGTCATTTACCGGAGACACAAGAATCGGAAGAGTGAACCGATTCTTGCCTTGCAGATATGCAGGGAGAATAAAAGAGTCACCGACTGATAGTTCTAGATCCATTACTATCCGATCTTTTGTGTTTTCTGAACCGTCGTGTACATAGCGCACCTGAACAGTAAATAAAAACTATACTATCGAATAAAATTATGAGTTGTTTATTTACCTTATCCCTGGACAAATCTAACAAAGTAAATGAGTTATCTTTTCGCGGCCATATATCAACATACAAGCTTCCATGATTGGGTGGTTCTATAACTTGAAACATAATACCAGAATCTCGAATTCCATATTTATGATAATCAAGCACTAAATGCAAATTTCCTGTTGTTACTAATTCGTTTTCACCTTCCAGAACTTGAAGGGCTTTCACAGATAGCAATTCAAGATCTGTTGCTAAATTTGAGTTCGAAAATACCTGAATCAAATCATACATGTAGAAAATTATTATTTGGCGCAGTAACAAAAAAAACTACCTTGTATTCTTTGGTATAGTTGAGATTGACGCACATAAGTCCTTCGCATTTACACTGGAAAGAATCTAAACCTTTCTGGAGACATTTCGAGTGTTTTGCGCAAGGATTGCTCACGCAAGGATAATACCAAATGCAACCAGGACGAATCCCTTCTGTAGCTTTGACATTAGATAGGCCTACTTTAAAATCATCTATGACGATATTTTTCATGCAACCTTTATAAGTAACATCTGATGTTTTAAAGCTTTTAATAAGTGCTCTAGCTTTCTTTTCATTTTCTATACCGCCAATTGAAAACATATCGGGGTATTCTAAGTGTCGGTTTCGGCCCAATCGAGGCATATGAGTTGCACTAGTCACTGAGTCAACAGTTAATTCGGCTTTTGATCCAATATGTATTAACAGTTTATGCCACCTCCCATCTGATATAAATATATCGTTGGTGACATTCATTTGGATGTTATTATATTTCATTGTTAATTTCAAACGACCTTTCCATATTTCTAACGCTAACAATAATAAATCTGATTTTGTAGAAAATCCTGTACTGTATAAGAAAATACATTGTTCCATTATCGTTTTAAATTCCATCTGAAATCTGTAATAAAAACAACTGCTGACTGATGAAACGCGCTGATTTGAGAAGAAAAGCACAGATGGACATAAAAACCCGCTGATCTACATGTAACTAAACAAAGAAACCTAAACCCTTCTTGAATCCCACATTATCAGTTTTGGTAGAAACTCTGATTAAACTGAACTAAACAAAGAAACCTTAATACGGTTCTTGAGTTCCACATACTCGATTTTGGTAAAAGCTCTAACTAAATTGAATTACATTTAAAAAACCTTATACCCTTATTGAGTCCACATACCCGGTTTGGATTGATTACATGCATCTGTGCATTTATTCGCAGATCAGTGCGTTTCAGCGTCCAGCGTTTTATTTTTTCCCGATAAAAACCATTGGAGTGGAACATTTATTTCCAAATAATGAATTGTATAATTAAACAATAAATAGAAAGTAATTATTACGACACAGTTTATACTATTTGCGAACGAATTTCCGCGAAATACGCAATTTAATAAAAAATAAATAAAACGTCTAGGAGTAATAGGAAGAAACGCACATTACGCAGGTGACAAATATAAATGGCCATGTAAATAAAAATAACTAACCTCAAGCCAGTGCGTACTGGAACATGTGATACTGTTACGAAAGCTTCATCTGCTACAAAACTGATTTCCTTGCCAACATCCATCTCAAATTCTGCAGCACAGTTCCATGTAACGCTTTGAGCTTGTGCTTGACCCTGCCGTTTCCTAGCTTGCTCCAGAAGATATAATCCATTATAATGAAGCTACAAACATAACTGAATTAATATAGTAAGGTTAGAGACACACGAGTGTTGATTTTACGTGCGCATCAACGCACGTAAAATCCACGCTCGTGTGCCACGAGCCTAAAGAAACTATTTATTTATATAACTTAATTAGCAAACATAAATGAATAATGAGACTAATTTACCTCTGATATACACCCACGAAAGCTCTCTAAAAGACCTAAAAATAATTCACTAAATCCTCCTTTTCCACCAATAAAAACACCAAAGTGTATGTTCAGTTCAAAGAAATCTCCTGCCAGATGTTTCCTATAAAAAAAAAATTAACAAATAAAAATAACTGACCATTCGCAACTTACTTCACTGAATGAACACCATCTATAAGCATGGATATATTTGCATCTTTCCTTCTTATGATTACTTCATGCCATAATAAATCATTTAAAATAAGGCCGTGTGGTGAAGAAAGTTCAGATTCTCCTGCACCTAAATTAATTCTAACTTTAAGGCTTCCTGCTTGTAGTTTAACAATGCAATAGTCAGGTTCTCCTGCTGCTAACAAAAGCAAACCATTCTGCAGCTGAGTACGAAATTTTAAACGAATATCCGTTGTTGCTTTAGCTTCTTTTAGCGGCACATGTATGTAACTTCCACCGTAAAATGAAGCTACAAGAGAATTATCAGATTGCAGATGTATTTGCATGATAAACACAAACATACCTTGATCTATACTGTTACAAACAAACGGCAGTACACAAAACATAACACATAATATTAACAAACGCTCCATTGTCAGTTACAACGGAATATACTTGTACGTTATCTTTTAATCACCATGTTTTTTATTAAAATAAAGTAATTGGTACAGAATGAAGATGCCAATCACAAACAGAAATGTCAAAAGTAAAAGATTTGCAGGGGTAACTTGACTTCATTTTTGACATCAATTTTCAGGGGAGCCAACATATAAACAAGTCGAATTTTTTATTTGATTCCAGCGTTTTTAAAACACTTCGCACCCTTCACACAACATTATAATAAACTTTTATATTTATTACGATATTTTAGAATCACTTGAGTCCTTGATTCATGTTTAGCACTTAAAAAAGTTGGCATTGTCAATTTAAATGTAGTCCTGCCATCTGCCGTGAATCTTGTAAAGTAGTTACACCTGTCAGTTTGACAAGTATAAATATTTAGGTACAAAAATTATCTTTAATATATATTTTTTAAATTATAGCTTTCATTAGTCAAGATAAAACTAATTCATTTTTTACATTTTACCTACTGAGTTGCAGAATAATTAATTATAATTAATGGTATTAACAGTTCGTTTTTTTACAAGGTTACAAGAAACAAATTCTGATGCAGGTGTAAATCAGTGTTGTGTAAGTACACACGTACTTATAATAAAAATAATAACATGTGTCACAATGTTTATATGATGTAACTAAATAATAATCGTATCAGTAATGCGCGAGTAACATGTCGGGCACGGATTCAAATATTCCTGTTTTGTTAAACACATTTTTAATCGGAAAGAAAAGATGCAGAGTTTATTTCCATCATGGTACATTGATTTGGGATAATGAGAAATCTGCTCAATGTAAGTAAATTCAATATATTTTAACGTGTTTTAAAATATTTTATTGTTTGTAGCCCATCACAGTTTACCGATAGAAAACATCATAGCTGTTGAATACAAACATTCAAGGGACAACAATTACAATTCAGATACTAACATACAGTCTCGGTTATATTCCTTTACACTACATTATGCGAAAAGAGGACCCAAAAGTACGTGGAAATACCTAACATTAACACTAAAACACACAGATGCCATGCAAGTTGCTTCGTGGGTTAAAACACTACAAAATCATCTAAACAGTAAGTACAATTTTTAACAGGGGCTCGAACCGAACCGCAGCTATTTAAGCAAATCGAGAACCAAACCGAGCAGTTAAAAAATAATTTGGCAAACTTATAACCGGAACCAAACCGATGTTTGGGAATCGGTTCGGAACGGTTAGATTTTATGAAAATTGTTGAATTTTCTATAGTTTAATCAAATAGGCTCTTTCACTGTATTTTTTTACAAAACTACGTAAGAAACTATGACGATTAGTGAAAACTCGGATCGAAAATTCCACTTATTAAGCGAGATTTAAAGTCGATTATTTGCTGGTGACGTCGGTGGTATCTCCAGTGGCACTCAAACAGTTTGTTTCACTAACATTTTTCTTAAAACTAATTATTTATTTATTTTATATTAAAAAATAGTCTTACTATGCTACAAAACATATTTTGTAATTATGTTTTTATCATTAATATTCCTTATTTCGACTATGGCGGAGAAGCCTATTTTCATTTTTTTTTGTTCATTAATTGCTTTTTATTTAATAAATCATTGAACCGAAACCGGAACTTGAATCGGTTTTTTAAAACCGATAACCGGTTCATTTCAAGAAGAACCGAACCTGAACCGTTATTTTGTGCGGTTCGAGTCCCTGATTTGTAATCAAGCCCGCAAATTCTAAATTAAAATCTTGTAGGTTTAACCCAGAGACCTAAAAAGCTTCTCCTTTTCGTAAATCCATATGGGGGTAAAAAGAAAGCTTTAAAAATATTCGAAAAACACGGACAACGTTTATTCGAAATCGCGGGGATCGAAGTGAACTTAATAATCTCCCAGCGGGCAAATCAAATAAGAGATATTATTTTAACATTTGACTTGAAACTATATGACGGGATTGCCTGCGTGGGGGGCGACGGCACATTTTCCGAAGTATTTAACGGGTTAGTCCTTCGATCCTGTCGAGAAAATGGGATAAACGCGAACGACATTGACTCAGAGCTACCGGGCCCCAAAATCCCAGTCGGGGTCATCCCTGGTGGGAGCACCGATACTATCGCATACTGTTTGCACGGAACGACAGACGTAGAAACGGCCGTATTACAAATTATTTTTGGTGATTGTTCAGGGCTGGACTTAGTTTCAGTTTATAACGAAAACAGTTTGCTCAAATTATATGCTAGTGTGTTGAGTTATGGGTACTTGGGAGATGTTGCACTGGAAAGCGAAAAGTATCGGTGGATGGGACCAAAACGGTACGACTTTACGGGTGAGTGATATTTTTTAAAAATCCTTAAACCACACACGTATGCATGACATTCATTTACAATTGTTTTTATAATCAGTAAATCGTAATTAAAGGTTACAAGTTTCACGGACAACCGTGCATAGATTTAATTATGGTCATCCTCATATTCAAAATATTTATCATATACATAATCAGATAACAACTGCAAAAAATTTGTACATTACCGGAAAAATTACCGTAATTTTCAAATTTTTATTTTCGTAAATTACCAAAGAAACTACGGATAAATTACCAAAATTTAATAAATTAGGAGAAGATGCGGTAATAAGATACATACAAAATTAATACACATGATAGTATTGTACCTGTATCCTGTAACCCTGATATTTTTTTCTGATACACACTTCACCTGAGGGTCTTTATTTAAAAAAATCACCTTCCTCTTATCAACTGGTAATTATTGAGAAAAAAAATTGTATCTTATGCAAAAACTAGAAAATCAAGCGAAGTAATAAAATACATATAATTCATTATTGTGAATGTTTTTTCCCTTAAATTTTTCTGATTTTTTACAAGATTCAATTTTTTAAATTGGATGGTAAAAATGGTGCACACGAAAAGCATCTTTGAAAGTTATATTGCAAGTATATTTCACATAACATAAATATTTCTAATTGTTTATACATATTTTAGGAGCAATTACGATAAGAAAGAAACATAACTAACTTTAATGACATTTTCTACCCATATCTATGTATTTTATGTTCGTTTTTATTAGAATTATAATTATGCGTTCACATTAAAGCATAATTTATTACCTATTTATGTTCATGTAAATGTAACACGTATTGTTTGATGTTGCTATTTGAAATTTAGTACAATTAGTTCTTAAATATTTTCCATTGTTTGAAATTTTTCGGTATTATTTGGTAACAGACGGTAACTTAAAATATTTTTTCAGTAATTTATGTTTTTAATTATCCAGTAATGTATATGGTAATAAAAATCAGCGGTAAATTAATTACCAATTTTGCATCCCTGTTTACAATATAATTATAGGGTTCAAAAAATTCATGTCCAATATCGGATACGAAGGAGAAATCGCGATTTGTTCCGAAAATGACGAAAGTGAGGAAATAGCAAAATGTTTAGAAGGGTGTATACGATGTAAAAAAAAGGCTGACAAAAAACTGCGAGACGATAAAGACGACACTGTTTGGAAGACAGTAAAAGGAAAGTTTTTCATGCTAAGCGGTGCTAACATTTCTTGTGCCTGTGCCAGAAGCCCAAATGGCATCGCCCCATTAAGCCACATTGGCGACGGATACGTAAATTTGGTACTTGTTCGACATTCGTCCATGTTCAACAATTTGAGACTACTCATACGGCTGTCCAGTAAAAATAAAAATAAGACTGTGGTATGTTACACCTCAATTTTCAATCTTTAAGGTACTCAGTGATATTTGATTTTAGAGTGATTTGCCATTTGTTGAAAATTACCGAGCGAAGGAATTTTGCTTTCGCGCCTGTCCAAAAACGTCAATGAATAATGATCCACAAATTATTCCAGGTTTCAGTAAATGGAATTGCGATGGCGAAGTTATTTATGACACCGATTTGAGAGTCAAGTAAGTATGCATTTCTTTAACTAATTAATACTTGTTTACACCGTAACAGTAAAACGTAATTATTGTCTGACATATAATTACATTCGCAATTAGGTCGTCAACGTTTGAAACAAATTACAACGGTTCAATTTTATTTCCACTAAATATACCGGGCGATTCACAACTTCTTGCATATATTTCAATGAAAGAATTTTTTCAAAATTCGTAGTTTTAGTTTCCAGGTTTTTTAATCAAACAGTTTTGGGCTACTGTTTTCAAATGGAATTTCATAAGTTAACTATTCTTGCCATTGCACAGTTAATAAATTTTATTTTATTTCATTTATAGCAACAATCAACAATCCAGTGGTTTCAAAAATGTGCTTCTTTCGAAAACTGCCATTAAATTTACAAGTTTAAAAAAAATATTTTTGTTCCATGATCAGTAAGTTGAGCACTATGTGCCATTTAAATATATGCATGAAGTTGTGAATTACCCTGTATTTTAATGGCACATAGTGCTCAACTCACTTATCACGGAACTGAAAGAAACAGTTTTGGGTGACTTTTCAAATGGAATTTCATAAGTTAACTATTCTTACCATTGCACAGATAATTTTTATAATTAATCAGATAGCCATTATACAATCAACAGTCCAGTGGTTACAAAAATGTGCTTCTTTCGAAAATTGCTCTCAAATTATGCCATTAAAATATATGCACGAAGTTGTGAATCATCCTGTATAGTAATAGTATTCTATGCAATGAGTTTATAATGATAGCTATTAATACGCGAGTATATTTTTTTCTATTCCATGCTTTTATTTTTAAAAAAACTATTCGTTTCCACAAAATTTACTTGGGTTTTTCATAATGAAAATTTGGTGACCGGACAAAACAGAACAATGAAAAAACAGAACATGAAAAAACAGAACATGAAAAAAGAGAACATGAAAAAACAGAACAGTGAAAAAACAGATCAATGAAAAAAGAGAACAATGAAAAAACAGAACACTGAAGAAACAGAACAATGAAAAAAGAGAACAGTGAAAAAACAGAACACTGAAAAAACAGAACATTGATAAAACAGAACATGAAAAAACAGAATATGAAAAAACATAACAATGACAAAACAGAACTCAAGGAGGGTTTTGTTAGCATAGATTAGTTTATGTCAAAAAAACGGAGTTCTGTTGGACTCAAGGAGGGTTTTGTTAGTATTAATTAGTATATGTCAAAAAAACTGAGTTCTGTTGGACTCAATTAGGGTTTTGTTAGTTTTAATTAGTTTATGTCAAAAAAACGGAGTTCTGTGGGACTCAATTAGGGTTTTGTTAGTATTAATTAGTTTATGTCAAAAAAACGGAGTTCTATTGGACTCAATTAGGGTTTTGTTAGTATTAATTAGTTTGTCAAAAAACGGAGTTCTGTTGGACTCAAGAAGGGTTTTGTTAGCATCGATTAGTTTATGTAAAAAAAACGGAGTTCTGTTGGACTCAAGAAGAGTTCTGTTAGCATAGATTAGTTTATGTCAAAAAAACGGAGTTCTGTTAGACTCAAGAAGGGTTTTGTTAGCATCGATTAATTTATGTCAAAAAACGGAGTTCTGTTGGACTCAAGAAGGGTTTTGTTAGCATAGATTAGTTTATGTGTTCTGTTTTTTCATGTTCTGTTTTATCAATGTTCTGTTTTTTCAGTGTTCTGTTTTTTCACTGTTCTGTTTTTTCACTGTTCTGTTTTTTCATTGTTCTGTTTCTTCAGTGTTCTGTTTTTTCGTTGTTCTCTTTTGTCATTGTTCTGTTTTTTCGTGTTCTGTTTTTTCATGTTGTTTTTTCATGTTCTGTTTTTTTCGTGTTCTGTTTTTTCATTGTTCTGTTCTTTCATGGAATCGAAAATTTGTATCGAAATGAATGTCATTCAAGTATAGACAATGTATATTTAATAAGTAAATTAAAGCATGGGAGTAGAAAAACGATTTTATTTCTGAAATGTGCAGCTACAGTTCCGTCTTAACAAATATTTATTTTGTATGTTTAGAGTAAGATGTCAGCTGCTGTCCGTTTTTACTCGAGGAATGCAAGAACAAGCACAAAACCCGTCTTGCTGTGGTTTCAATTAAATGCTCCTACTTTGTAGTATTATAAATTAGTATTATTTGTGATGGTTGTAATATTTGCATCGTTTGATAAATTCTATAGTCATTCCAATTTGCACATTGCTTTTTTAAGAAAGTTTGACAATGATTCGTATTATACTCGCAACGTATTTTAATTTTAATTATTAACTTGTCATAAACGCCGATATCTATAACTGATTGATATTATTCTTGCCAAATCGTTTGTAGGAAAGTGTATTTGTAACGTGTGGTGTAAGAATCGGCTTTTATGATTGTGATATTTCGGGCTTCTATTTGGGTTTTCTCTCTATTTTATATTAAAATAGGTGTAGGTATGCACTGAACTTGCAATAATACTTGCCATAGATTTCTTTAAAATTTCAGGTGATAATTATGGTGTAAGTTGGGGGAAATTTTATTATTTTGTTGGGATCAAAACGCTATGAGCGTAAAACGGCTTAAACTTTGAAATTCTTTTTAGTTTAACTGGAAAGGTATTTTTTAAATAATGTTTTTTAGATAAATTTCTCGAATATTTATAATTTTAATGAATTTTATGTTGGGGCATTTTCGAGGAGTTAGTCAATATACAGAATAGCGTACAAGACTGTATGTACTGTTAGACTGACAGGTTTTCTATGGACTGACAGAACTGTTACTGACTGATCACCGTACTAACAAGTCTGATACGTACTGTCAACCAGACTGATACGGACTTTCTACCTATTACACTGGTAAAACTGTAATTACAATAATAACCGGATAATAACAAATCAATAAAATTACAACAAATAAGCTGCTTATAAAGATCAGTAGGTACTAACATGGAGCTCAAAAAAGAAAATAAAAATCTTTATAATTTATAACAATTTTTTGTTTCTATATAAGTAAAAGTTCTCCGATTCAGATAATTCTACAAGTCCGTGAAGAATAAAAATTCGAAACATCTTGAATATCACTAAATTAAGGCCAAACATAATAATCTAGTTCAGTTATTCCTAAACTGTTGTTTCCGAATTGTTTTAAAACACTTTTTTCCAGATTTGAATATTCCCTCACTTGCATTCTCTGCGTCCATCAGATTCTATATTTGAATTTTCTATTTATGCATTTTTTATAATGCATTTTCTTGTCTCTGAATTTTCGTTGTTATATTCTTGTACTTGAATGTTTCAAGAATTGGGTAGAAACTTACACGGGACTGAGTCGTACTAACAAGGGACTTTAACGTACTGATGTGGTACTGGATCGTACTGACACGGGACTGTGTGTACTGCCATAAGACTGAGTTGTACTGACAAGGACTGTGTTTTACTGGTTCTTGTACTGTGTCGCAAGTGTACACCGTACTGTCGTATTGACTGACGCCTCGAGCATTTTATATAGTTTATTTTATATGTTTGTTTGTTATTGTTTTAATTTCACAGCGCATTATTGACAAAAATACGAAATTGTACAGTACCTACGTAATAACTTTGATTTTATATTGTGATATTCTGTGACCTGTCATAGTGTGCGGCTATCAAATATGTGATTTTCAAACAAATCGCGCTTTCAGTCAATAATACACGTAGATAAATTTATTATTTTTATTCTTAGCAATAGAAGAAAACGTATTATTATGATTTAGAGATCTGGTTAACTACTTAAATATTTCAACACTGTGCAGCTTCAAAATTCACTACGGATTTGATAATAGAATAGAAAATAAAATGTGCAGAATTAGCATTTAAGCAATAGATACACTAGCCTTGAATCAGACAATTAAAACGCAGTACTTTAAAGTTGTCATTGAAGTTTCGGCAGCACATGCCAGCTAATTAGTGTAAAATTATATTTTAGATATTTTTTCTGTTGAAGTGTGTGAATATTAAATGAAATAACAGTATTTAGTAATGTATTATAACATTATGTATATTTGAAAATGTCCAATACAAGTTTCAAAATTCGTAGAATAATTTACACTGAGTAAAAATACAAGTTACATCAATATATTCTATGTATGATGCATATTGAGTTCAACAATAAAATTTATTGTTACTTACAAACTTGTTTCAATACTGATTTCAATACCTCGTTACCTAATTATTAACTGGTCATCCTAATCAACAGCCGACTTCAACTTTCATATTTTTAAATACATTATTATACTTCCTAAAATTGTATACACATAAGAAATGTAAGACCTCATTTCGTTATTTTGATGTTATGAACACATTGCATATAGCAGAGTATTTAACACTAATATTCAAAATTCACTCTCATAGGTAATATATTTATTATTTAACAAATGCAAAGAGCATGGCACAACAATCAATAACAAGGATTCAAAACTTCAAACGGTAAGTATAACCTGTAACTTGATGTATTTATATTGCTATTTTTAAATACTGTGAAAACTTAGTACATAAAAATATATTTTTTGTGTACAAGTAGTATTTTTTTCTATTGCACCGATTGAGTCGAGTTTGATCACAAAATGAGTAATATTTTCAAGTAAATATTTTGAGCATCTTTTGTGCAATAAAAAAATATACTACTCAATGACATGTACGGTATATCTTGGCCGATATGTCAAAAATGCACTGATTAAATCAACAAATGCAGTTTATATAAATTAAATATAATAACAATTATCTACAGTACGAAATTTCTATTTTATATCACTAAATAAAGGACTAGATCCAATATCATGTATCAAAAATCAAACTACAAAACTATACATGCACATAATATATTGTCATAAGTAGTAAATTGGTGTACTGAACTAATAGTGTGCATGTATACATATTAAATTGGAAATAAAACGCTACTGGTATGCAGTCAGATATTTATTTTTCTCTAAATAGACCGATTTTGACGCCTCATGCATCTTCTTCAGGATTGAGAAAGGGTGCAACGTTTTTTTTATAATTGTTTTAATTCCTCAAGCCTGAAGACGCACGAGGCGTCGAAACCGGTAGATTTAGAGAAAAATATTCCAGTAGCGTTTTATATCCAATTAATCCCATTTTATAAATATTAAAGTCTATTGTAAAATTTACTAAGAAAAAAATCTACTAAAGGCACCCAGAATAAATGTAAGTATGGTCCAATATAAAACTATTATCATGTATAAATAAATTAAAACATTATTAAATATCTGACATAATATTGTTGTAAATGAAAACATTGTTTTATTAATACTAAATAAAATTAGTAATACTAATACAGGCATATTTACGATGACTGAATTCAGTGCAAAACCGCAAAGTTGCGGTCTTAAACCTAATCCTATTAAAATTTTATCGTGGAAAAACCAACAGGCTAACAATTATCAGTTAAACTTTATGATATTCCCATAATTTAAATGCAATCATTCAATGATTATGACTAAATGGAATTTCTGGGGGAGGATGCAATTTTTTAACTTCATCCATTTGAAGGCGAGACAAATCTATCTCAGAAGCAGTTGGAAGATCGCAAGGAAGAGTTAAGATATCTTGCTCGAACTGCATTATGTGGTCAGCTTCCGCTGCAGTTAAAATTAAATGTAGAACTTATTCAAACGACTTAAATATTAATTTAAAATATACTCGCTCTCGGAGCAGGCCACGGCGTGTAATATCTATTCCCGACGCCGTGACCCTCACTGGGCGCTCTTACCTTTAATGCGGTACAATTTACTGCCATAAGCTAAATCTGTTTGATATGCCATAACAAACGACAAAGGTATTAAAGGAGCAAAAGTGGTTGCATTTTTTCTGTACCTATATCTAAATAATAAATATAGTTAGAATATAAATCCATAAAGCCCTGTTCACACAAGGTGTCTTTGAAGATTCTTTCATGCTTCTGAATTTTGAGGAAAATTATCCTGGTACGAATTGTCTGTCAAATAACGGCGCCGCTAAATTGAATCTTCAATGAGTCTTGGAAAAGAAGAATTTCTAATTCATTGATACCTTCAAAACAAAGAATTTAATTTTGCTATGATTCAGAAGCATGAAAGAAGGGCGTAAAGCGCATTTGTCAATATTTACCCGACTACCGATGCGGCAACACTCAATATATAAAATGCTCCGTACCAGTAAAATAATTCTCTTTCTTTCGCAATTTCCAACGCATAATATCTTTCTCGCATTTGATTTTGCATGTGAATTTGTCTCTCTATCTAAAATATGCAAATATCTTTGAAATAATGAATTTATATCGTGATAAACAAAAAATTCAAACCTTAATTTTATTCATCTCCGTTATAAAGTCTTGATTTTTCTTGAAGTTTTCCTCCATATTTATAGTAAAGTAATTACCCATTTTTATTAGTATAACACAATAATTTATTGCTTATTTAATTATTTATCGCCACAAATATTTCGATGACACTTGGTAGCCTGAGCTGTTAGTTTAGTTCATAAAATTTTCTATAGGGGGCGACTCATTACAACAGTAGAAAATAGCGCAAAATTTCAAATGCTATTATGGTAAGAAAATAATCATGAGTAAGCAATTTTATTTATTGGCATTATTTATTCTATTGAACCTGGATAAATATTAGTTATAAAAGATTGAAATTACAAATATAAAGTATACATACAATACTATTACATAAATGATTTCTAATATAATAATGTATTAAGTATAGTAAAAATGAGTTGCGCTGTTTATATAAAAATACAAGTACTGTACTTCAAGGATAAAATAGGTACATTACGTTAATTAAATTACCTATTATTGTAAACGGCTATAGAACTTAATTATGAGGTATTCATTCTAAGTACATAAATCTAAAATCGTTGCTATCCAGTAGATTTGTTAATCAAGATTCCATTAAATACACTTTATATACAATTTTCAAAATAGAGTAACCATTGAAGTATAGAATCAGTAAATAAGATAAAAATATTTGAAACGGACAGTATAACAAAATGCTTTTGTATTATTATCATCAGATATTAAAACAACTAAAAATGTGAACCTTGAACTAAAATAAAATAATGTATTTACTACCATTTGATTTGTTATCTATCTACATCCGCAATGACTGAATAGTGAAATTTCTAACTATGTACCTATGTGAGCTATAGTCATAATTGCTAGAATTTGTGCGCTAGTATATTCCTTTAAGTTTATAATTAACAAATAATTGCATCAAAGCCGAAGTCTTATTATTTCGAGTAGTGACTACGATTGATAAGTGCAGATATTTGTTACAATGAAATATTTGAACACGTGTAATTATTTGTCACGCTTTAAGCTACTTGAAAAATAGTATTGTGATTCAACGATGACGAAACAATAGTGATATACATAGTAATAAAGAGAAATTGTTTCCTTTTTCCTTTAATTTGATGAATAATTATTGTGAAATACACATTTATTTGCTATACATCGGTATTTGCTTGTCTACCATTTATATATTAAAAAATTTTAAATGACAAATTCCTAATATCGTTGTAAGAATGCATAGAATAGTCAACGAATTATATAAAAAATAAATGTTGCTCAATAGCAAATAGGTAACAAAATAAAAACATAAATACTTAACATATAAAACAATATCTAAATGTATACATATAGTAACATGTGGCAAAATTTTCTTTATTCAGCTAAGCATAATCAACTACGCATCACGTACATACCTAAAAACCACATCTATGAAATCCTGTCGTTTCACAATATAATAGTACCGAGACACTCCGTATAAGCAAAACTAGCAACTCATTAAAAAGCATTAATTCAATGATACATATATTTTAACAGTTAGTCATTGTAATTACATACCTTTATTTACCTTAAGTTATAATAAACAGTGAAAGTTATATCATGTAAATGAGCGTATACAGATATATGTAATTGGAGTAAAATTTGATGACTATCAATTAAAAAGGAATTAACAACATGATATTACAGTTATGATTTGTCAAATGAATAATAATAAATTTTGCCGCATGTTATGTACGCACATAACATATCGTGCCCCAAGTTTCCCTATTATTTATTATTAGATGACACCTACTGCGTTCAGTTACTTAAAGATTGCACATGGATAATTTTAATAAATATATCTACAATATATATTGAAGTTAAATAATTAACTTTAGCAAGTTATACTTATATCGCAGAGAACAAAGAACAATACTTAAACAAACAATAAACCAATTTATTTACAGTTCATGTTAAATAAAACAATTATCACTGCATCATCTCTGACAACCTATAAATTAATGAGTATTACACACTCAAAACCTTATTTTGTTTGTCAAAAATAATGACGGAAAAGTTATTCTATTTAACCTGAACCCAATTATATGTATAAAGTGCTTAATAGCAAAACTTAATATAATATTATCGACAAATAAGACATGCAGAACTCAACGGAGGTCTGGGTTGTCATTCAGTTGCTTTTTAATACGTAAAAGTATAGTTGTATACCATTGATCTAACCGTGATATGGAGTCGTAGTCCTTCACAGCGTCGGTGAAGCCATCCACGTTCTGCTCTTCAATGTGTTCGATCAAAACCTAAATCAAATCACACTTCATTAACTGTCAAACATACATGACAACTTCGAATTGAAATTAGTAGTATTCACCTTTCCACCCACTATAAATGTCAACCTGATCAAGCCGCATTCACAGCCCGAAATTTAGTGAAATTTGACGTAATTATTGAAGTTTATCAGTGATGTGAACGCAAGCACACATTGCCATATGACAGACTTGACTAATTTCGTCAAATTTCACCAAATTTTGGGCTGTGAACGCGGCTTTTATTACGTACCTTGATGAGTTTATACTCTCTGGAATCCTGGAAAGCAGGATACATTTCCTGGTAGCGTTCCAACGCGTGCTGGGCATTTAAAATGTCTATACACAGCTGACAAAGAGCGGCTCGGAAAAAATATTCTTTCGCACTGTACTTCAAAAGCGAGCTTTCCAACGAAGCTGAGGCTACCTGTAAACAATCAAACAATGACCAATGATTGTACATATTTATATTATACAGGGAAAGAATAAAACGCTGATTAGCGCTGATCTCCAAAAAATGCACAGATTCCCGTAAAGAAGAATAAAATTAATCCAAACTGAGTATATGGGACTCAAAAAGGGTACTTATAAGGTTTCTTTTTTTAGTTTAGTTCAATTAATTATAACCAAAATCGAGTATGTGGAACTCAAGAAGTTTTTTATTATTATTTAGTTTAGTTAAATGTAGATCAGCGGGTTTTACGTCCATCTGTGCATTTTTCGCAGATCAACGCGTTTCAGCGGTCAGCGTTTTATTCTTATATGGGACTCGAACGATACAACGATTCCGGTTCGGTTCACTGTGTTTTATAGAATTCGGTTTTGTTCCAGTTTTCATATTTCTACTTGGATTTAACTGGTTATCGGTTTTTAAAAAAGTTTTTCAATTTCCGATTTCGCTTCAATGACTTATTAAACATCAATTAATTCAAATATTCGTTCCAATTTAAAATTGGACTAAACTGAAGAGAACACTAAATTTTTCTTAAAATTTTCCTATCGTTTTAAAGAAAAAATGTTAAATTCTAGTTCTGAACCTGGTTCATAACCATTGCTTCGTCTCCGGTAATGGGTTCGTGGTTCACTAAAATAGCAGCGTTCGTTCCGGTTTTCGTTCCTGTTCTGGTTCGGTTCGAGTCCCTGTATTATACATTACCTGTTGATAAATTTGAATAGCCTTGTCGTAATTTTCGAGCTGGGCAGCGTATTGTGCCACTTTCAGCAGACACTTATTGGCGGAAGAATTACTCTCTTCTCCACGGAAATAATCAGCAGCTTGTTCATAATGTTGAACAGCTTTCTCCAAGTCCATGCCGTCGGTTTCATAGATTTCAGCGATGTTCTGGTGATACTTCGCTGCCATGGTAAACCGACCCATGTCAGTGTAAATTTCAATCGCCTTCATCATGCAACTGACAGCCTCTGAAGGTAACACAAAGATGTCACAAAGTGGTGAAATTAGCTGATAAGGACCACTTACCATTTGTGTCTGATTTCTTGTAGCAGTTAGCTGCGTCTACGAAGTTGGTGGCTGCATCATGACGAGATCCAGCTTTTGCGTGCAGGCTAGCAGCTTCGCAGAAGGCAGCGCCCGCTTTGTCCCACTTCTTGGCCATCTTAAGTAAATTAGCGGCTCTGTGATAACATTCCACGGCATCTTCTATCTTCGCTGAGCCGCTACTAATCAACGAAAAGCAACTTACAAGTCGTGCTCTGCCCCTTTTGGTGAAGTGTTGCGACTTACCCGAACAACGATGAAAAGAAACCTTTTGATGACAGCTTCTTCTCCGCTTCTGCAATTAATTGCATCGCTTTTTGTTCGTTATCTGCCATTATTACGGAATAATTATTTACATAAAATGACAGCTCCGACTCAACAGTATCTATTGACAAAATACATCGAAGTTAATCCGCTAGTTCACAGCACTGACGCATGACGGGTACGTTCAGTAATCTACTGGCAAGAGAAGCGGCAAAATTAAAATAATAATTAAATGATGCTTCATTTTCTCAGAGATTTCTTATAATAATAAAATTGTTATAATTGATAAAATACTGAAATTTCAATGAACAAGTAATTATTGGTAAAGTAATACATTAATCATATATCAACTATAAAACAATTGGTTTCCGTTAATTATTCAATTTGTATAATATAAAATAAATAAATTATATTATTAAGATTTTAATGGAATATAATATTTAATTTTTATTATAAATGTTTTGATGCAGATAGATACCAGCGCCTCTACTTTTAATTGTGGTAACTTTCAAAAAATGGGTTGTAACTTCATGACGTGATATCTCGTGTAAATCTGTAATTATTTAATGATACACACATAAAACAAACTTCAAATATATTTGTTTCATTTTTATTAAATAATGTATCTTTTACAAAACATAACAATGTATTCTACTATAGTAAAATCAGTTCTTTATGCCGGGGTAAGTAACCTACATTTATGAATCACTAATGTTAATGTCTACATATTTTATTATTTCAGTTAAGCCTTAATGTCATCTTATTTTCACTTGCTATTGGATTTGCAATTTTCTACATCTATTTTTATCGTATGCGCAAAAGCGATAATAGAGTAAATAATCAGGTTAGTGTTAAATTTATGTATTTTACTCAGTTAACATTTAATTCATTGCAGCTATTAAAAGAGTTATTAGAAAAATTCACTCCTGAGCCTTTAGTAGAAAATGACAATGTAAGTGAGAATGTTTTACATGTTCAGTCCACTGTTGTTACAAAGATAATCGGAACGAAAATTAACATCAACGTAAGTCTTGCTGATACTTAGGTGTAACGGGTAAGAATAAAACGCTGATCAAGACTGATCTGCGAAGAACTGCTCAATGTACGTAAAAACCCACTGATCTACATTTACCTAAATTAAATAAAAAGCCTAGCACCCTACTCGGTTTTAGCAAAAACTCTTAATTGTACTGAACAAAATAAAGAAACCTTATTCCCTTCTTGAGTTCCACATACTCGATTTGGATCGATTTTATTCTTTTTATGTGTATCTGTGCATTTCTTCACAGATCAGCGCGTTTCATCGGTCAGCGTTTTATTTTTTCCCAGGTGTAACACTATAATAATAGTAATATATTTTAGGACAAGGAATGTATCAACTTTGGATGTGACAATTTTTATAATCTTATTGAAAATAACCGAATCTCTGAGCAGGCAACTTCAACAATCCAAAAATATGGAGTGGGATCTTGCGGACCTCGTGGATTTTACGGAACTGTTGGTAAGTTCAATAATTAATACATTTTTTTTACTCCCATGCTTTTTATTTTCTTTTTAAATATGCATTGACTGTACTTAAATGACATTCATTACGAGACAGATTTTCATTATGAAACACCCAAGTAACTCTCATGCAAATGAATATTTTTTTAATGAAAGCTTGAGAGTAGAAAAAATAGTGTATGCAATTCGTGTATAATGGCTATTAATATACTCGCCATGGTTCGTACCGTAAATTTCATACTCGCGTATTACATAATATTCTATTACAACAAGCTTTTTATATTTTCTCATAGACGTGCATCTCGATTTGGAAGAACGTATTGCCAAGTTTATGAACATGGAAGAAGCTGTTGTATATTCTTATTGGTTCTCAACAATTTCTAGTGCTATTCCAGCGTATTGCAAACGCAATGATGTAATATTCTGGTGAGTTACATCACAATGTAATTAAAGGTTATACTAATTGATGTTGGAAGGTCGAAATAGTAGGTATACCAGTCACAAAAGTTGTAGATTTTGTTATTTATTCATAAAGTCTTGTTAAGTGGTCGTCATGAATTTGATTATGTTACGCCCTGAACCACTTTCTGACTCGATTTTGTAACTTTTCATTTGTCCTGAAGAAGACTAAAAACGTAGACTGGTGTACCCATTATTTCGACCTTCCAACATCAAAATTTCAACAATCAAGATTCAATTTATGTTATACTAATTGTTATATATTTATAGTGACGAAATGATTTCGTTTGCCGCTAGAAAAGGCATGGATGCAGCTAAATGTACTATTGTTTACTTCAAGCACAATGATGCTCAAGATCTAGAAAACAAAATACAAGCATTCAACAAGGAAACAGCTAGCAAGAGGTCCCAACCCAGAAAGTTTTTATTTCTCGAAGGAATTTACCATAACACTGGAAATATTTGCAATTTACCACCCATTGTTGAACTCCGTTCCAAGTACAAAATGAGATTGTTTTTGGATGAGTCTTTTTCCATTGGAATTCTTGGTAACACTGGTAGAGGATGCATCGAACATTTTAATATTGATGTAAGATTATTTTTATTATTTTATCTACGAACTTTGAATAATACATTCATTATGTAGGTAACTTTAGTCGAGGCAGTAGCTGCGCGTGTTTAGGCACAGCGCTCAGCTCTCTACATGTGATGACGTATGAACCCGGAGTTCCGTGGTTCAAGTCTCCCGGTCGGTAGTGTGTGATTGTAAAAACATTTTAAAAAATTAAATCGCACTCGGACAGTCAAGCTGGCCATTTGATCGTCTTAAATGTGGTTCTGGTTGTAAAAAGAATATCTCCGTTGCCGCTTTGAATTTAAAAGGTCGTCGCACGGATTGAAATTCTGACTGCACCAAGATGAATCGATCGAAGTGATTGGATTTCACTATAATAACATCTACCATTCTGTAATTAGAGAGTAAATCCTTTTGAATGGTTAATAGCAAAATTAAATTAAAATAAACTCCTCCATAAGACACACTATTGTATTATGACCCCATTATTCAACACAACTGTTATTTTTCATCACACCAAAAGAAATGTTTTATTTAAATAGTCGTAGATATAACATCGTATTTGACTCGCACATAATAGCTATAATTAACTCGGATGATTATACACTCGCCTTCAGCTCGTGCATAAACTTTCATCCTTTTGAATTGTGCTAGTTAAATAATATACTATAAATACAGTTAATTAAATTTATAAAAATTGTTTTAGCCCACTGAAATCGACATGGTCATTGGGTCCCTCGAAAATTGGGTGGGCTCGGTTGGAGGTTTCTGTGTAGGGACCCATTTTATAATCGAACATCAACGCTTGTCAGGTTTAGGTAAGAAACATATACAGTACGCGAAATAAGAGAAGACCGGGTTTAGAAATTTCAAATTGGTAAACAATATTAACCGAGCGGACATAGATTATCAGCAATTTTTTTGGCAGAAACCATAATTAGTTTGACTCAGCTCTGTGTAGAACATAGGAACATACTTTCTCTCCCTTACCGCACCGGTCAACTTTGACTGCATGAACAGTATATTTGTGAATATTTTTTTATTATCTTATCTTTTTTAGGATATTGTTTCTCCGCCTCACTGCCGCCTGTGCTGACCAGAGCTGCCAATTCTGCTTTTGATTATTTGGATGAAAAGGTTCCAGAACTTTGTTCAGATCTACGTGAAAAATGTGAGCAAATTCATGAAAAACTTAAGACTATGCCCAATATGCAACTTATTGGTCATGCCTGGTCTCCTATTAAATTTTTGCGCCTGGTTGACTATACTGGAGAACCTTGTAATGATTTCGAAGTATATGACAGATTTGCTCAAATTGTAAGTATAATAAATATACTCATAATTTTACAGTCTTTAAAGTTTGTTTACTGATGTATCTGATACAGTACGCGAAATAAGAGATAGCTGGTGGAATAAAGAATTTCAAATTGATATACAATATTAACCGAGCGAACAAAAATTATTGTAATTTTTTTGGCAGAAAGTGCTTCGCTACCTTGAAATAGTGTATATAGAAGCCGTCCAGCTCGTTTTTTCTCTTGACTCAGTTATGTTTTGGCAAGTTAGCGAATTGTGACTCAGCTCTGTATAGAACATAGGCACATTCTGGCTGCATGAAATGTACATGATACATCGGTTATATATTATGTTATATGACTAATATTTCAAGTGAATTAAACAGTTATTTGGTTACTAATAATTTTTTTACAGTGTCAACAAAATGGAGTGGCCGTTCGCCCGATAAAAAATAAAGCGAATGAACAATACCAAATTAAAGTCTGTGTGAATATCGATTTCACAGACGATGATATCAATAAAGGTATTGATATAATGAGGACCGCGGCGTCGGAGTGTATGTGTTAATCGAAATGCTTGTAAAATATTTATTTAGAGTTGGAGACAGCTATTGTTGATTACTACTCCAGTATTTTATCGAATGAAACTACTTTTTTAATTATCTACTGAAATAAATGTAGAGACCTATAGTTAATATGTTATTTAGTTTTTAAAACGTAATTTTTAGTTGCGCTACATATATTTCAACGCAATATAGAAATAAGTACACAATATTATTTAATTTATATGCGCGACTATAAGTTGCGTTTAAGTAGTGTCTCCATTTTTCATTTTTGTTACTATTTGTAACCAAAGAGTTGTTTTTGCAATGTTCGACAGTAACATATCATATTCCAATTAACAGCAGTGTTCATTTATGATAGATATATTTTAATGTTAAAAGTATAAAAAGTACTGTTTAACTGTAACTTTTGTTGGAATAAATATTTCCTTTTTTTCCAAAACAAATATATTCGTATTCAACACAATATTCAAAAAAATATTTTTTGTACAGCAATAATAAATAATAAAATGTATTTAAATTAGCTGCCATTAAATATAGAATAAAAGCATACATACATTATTTTAAATACTTAATATTTTACAAGTAAACAACTTTCATATTCAACATTTTTGAAAACAAATAATTCAAATAGTTTTATGTAAACAGCACACTTTTATTTTCAAAGTGTGATACAATAAATAAATTACATAACATAATAACCCAATAAAATATCAAATTTTTAGAGTAGTACAGTACGGTACAAAAATAAATTAATTACGAGAGATCCCTGAGATTAGACTGAAAATATTGCATATTTTCAATTATTTAATCAGTAGCCTTGCGTTTTCGCGTAGACGGCTTATATTGCATTGCTCTCTTTAGATCTTCTTTCGTGCCCCATTTTCTGACGTATTCAACGATATCAAATTTTCTACGGCATCCGTCGTAATTCATGAATCTTATTTTTCCAAAAACATTTCGTTCCGGCCAGCCGTGATCATGCACACCGCAAATACTCCACATGACTCCTACGTAGCCATTTGGGTCCCTTCCATCGAAACTGTACCGATCGTTGAGTAACAGTCCAATTTCAAGGGCTTCTTCTGGGGTTTTTGTCCACTCTAGGATTTTTTTAGCCCAGTACATCCGTAAAAATCCGTGCATTTTTCCATTTTGAACCAGCTCTAGCTGTGCAGCATTCCAAAGCGGATCGTGTGTTTGAGCTTTTTCGAATTGCTCAGCGGTGTATATGTGAGTGCGTTTATCTTTTCTAAAAAAAACAGTATTTCAGTGTGAATTATTTATTGTTAAAGAGTGTTCAGCGATTGGTAAATTTGAAAGTCTCTCTTTGCCATGTCTTTCCAGAAGCATTTGCCAATGATAAATACAAAACAATCATAATTTGACAATTAAGCTAGATTCAGACCTACCCAATTATAAGTGTAAGTGGCTAATTTAACCAACCAGCGCTCAACGTTCGCACTTATAATTGAAATTTTGTGGAAGTGCTGGTTGGTTAACTTAGCATTTATATTTATAATTGGGTAGGTCTGAATCTAGCTTTATACACGAATTTTTCCATAATCCTCGGACCACTTTATAGCGCAGTGCGTCATAATGAAACATCAAATAAATGCGAACAGTTTAGATTTCAAATTGTTTTCATATAAACTAATAATAATTCTATAAATATTCATTTTCTGTAATTAGTTGTGCAATATTTTGTTAAAATAACATCATTTTGACTTATATTTAACATAAATTATCGCAATAATTTCAATAATTATAATAAAAAAGAAGTACATTCCATTCAGAAACAGTATAAGAGTGAAATATAAATAATTTAGAACTTTTTCTTTTCACTTATTTTCAGTTTATATATTAAATTCACTGACAATTCCAGGTTTTCCAGGTCGCTAAGCACCCTAAAGCCGCATTCACAGCCCGAAATTTGTGAAGTCTGTCATATGACAATGTGTACGTGCGTTCATAACACCAATTTTCAGTGATGTGAACGCAAGTACACATTGCCGTATGACAGACTTCATAAGTTTCGGACTGTGAATGCGGCTTAACTCTTACCTATGCTCGTCCAATGTGATTTGCGCCCAATTGGCGCATCCAGCAACTTCATCATACTTATCGTTGTAATAACAAAAATTGTCGGACAATTCACGACGTATGATTAATTCTTCAGAAAAAGAATTGAAGCTTTCACGGTGCTGTTCTTTATAATTAGTAGTTTCGAGAGCACATCTTTGCGCTGAAATTTGTCCAAAGTGCAACCAAGGAGATAAGTTTGAAACAACTTGTTCATTGGGATTGTTTCTTAAAGATGCAAAACCTTTTAACCGATCTCTGCAAAACGATTCTAACATTTCTATTCCGCTTTTGTAGCCAGGGCTAATCCAATCAGGTAGCTCAGCATAATCGAATTTGGTCCACAGTTTTTTATCAGTCTATAATAGTTCTTTATGTTATAAGAATCGTAACGTCAATCATTATGTACTAGTCGTGAAGATTATCAGACGAATCAATGCCGAGATTGATAACACGACGTGAACCATAATGATTGATTACGATCCGTTTGCATACAAAATTTTATCTGCTAGAATAAATTAGTCAAAAATAAAATAAATTATTTGGTATTAAACAAGAAAATTTTTACTTTTAGATATGCTATTTGAGTAATGAGTTGTTTGTTATTCCATTATGCCTGTGGCACACCGGTCGAGGAGCATCGAGGACCATCGAGTAACTCCTCGATGAAACGAAAGAACGCACCCGTCCGCGATGGATTTCTATTTAATCGGTGACAAATACATCAAAGTTTTGCGCGAAATCAAATCCAAAGATACGTCTGAAATGAGATACATTCGTTTCATCGAGGAACAACTCGATGAAAATAGCGGCGCCCCTATTTTTCGTCGAGGACGGGGTGCGTTCTATCGTTTCATCGAGGAGTTACTCGATGGTCCTCGATGCTCCTCGGCCGGTGTGCCACAGGCATTATGGTTCTTGGTTTATAATAAACGCTATTATGGGCCTCAAATTTAAGCTTATAATGTTATTATTATAACATGTCATCAGATAAATTATTTTTGTTATATTGAAAATTTGAATAACTAATTTTGTCTTACTTGTATATCTAATTTAGATTTTCCAGCAAATTGGTGTTCAATTATAGGTGGAAACGGAGTTAAATATTCCGTTAATTTTGATGTAATTTTAGGTCTTATTGTTCTAGCAGCAGTTTCCATTTTATCTGACGCTTCCCAGCAAGGAACAATATTATGACCATCGATCTACAAAATGTAATGAGATAAGAATATATCACTGATCAGCGGTGACCGCTTTAACGAGCTGATCTGCGAAAAAATGCACACGTGGACGTAAAAACTCGCTGATCTACATTTGACCAAACTAAATAAAGAAACCTTCTGCAGTCCCTATCAGTTTTTATAGAAACTCTGATTGAACTGAACTAAATAAAGAATCCTTGTACCGTTCTTGAGTCCCACACACTCGATTTGGATTGATTTTATTCTTTTTGCACGTAGCATCTGCATTATTTTGCAGACCAGCGCGTTTCAGCGTTTTATTCATTCCCAATGTAACGTTTATAATATTTAAAAAATTACTTGACAAAATACTACATCTTCTGGTAATTTATCTGTAAGCTCTGAAATCCAATTCTTGAAATTGCGCAGTGGTGAAAAGTCACAAATTACACCACCAATCTCATATTTCTCTACAATTTTTGGTAATTCTTCTTCTACTTTGCCCGGATACAAGTAGAATGGAATATTAAGTTCTTCACATTCTTTGGCTACTTCAGCTAGTCCTATTATATTAAATTACATGAGATCAAAATTGTATACATAAGGGGCACATCAGTCTGTCTGTACAGCAAAGGACATCGTTTGATCAATCAAAGCAGTAAACTAACTTCTCGCAGTTTGATATTTTGTAGTTGTTTATAGCTGATTACTTGATTTGATTGGTTGAACGAAGACTTTGGCTGTAGAGTCATAATGACATTCCCGGGATTTATTTTCATAATTGTATGTTTACCTTTGAGTAGAAATTTAAAATGTCTGGGTGTAGCGTTTAAGAAGTTGGGCAACAAAAAAAAGATTACATACAATGGAATTTCATTTTTTTGTGCAAGTTTTTGTGCGAATAAAAAGGTCCAATTGTCCTGCACTCGCATTTCTCGTGACATCCAATAAATAATGCCCTTGCTACTGTCTTTGACATTTTTAGCTGATGAGAGAACTTTGACTCTTTTCTTATTAAAATTAAATTCTAATACGGATTCTGCAACTTTCGCTCTTGAACGCGCTAATATTTGGAATAAAGACTCTTTACTAGCCATATTATTAAAGCTGCAATTGTAAACAAACCACCAAAATATACTATTTTAAATGCACTTGCACAAATGTATTTTTATAGGGTACGAGTACAGTAGCTTTAAATAAAATAAAAATTATGTGACATTCAGTGTTACCACTATTATTTTACAAAAATCTGTTCCTTTATCAGAAAAATCTGCAGAAATATAATGAAAAAGAATAAATTATATATTTTTTTAAAGTAAAGATGTGAAAAATAATACAATTAAGGTTTTTCATTTATCTGTAAACTGTAGAAATAAATTTATATCTAAAGACAATTTTGTAGTATTGGCAACACTGTCAAGCAAATGTCACTGACATTCCTGACATTTGTTACACTTATTACCAACTTTTCAAATATTTATATAATTTTAAATATAATTATATATTTCTGTTCAAGAAGAAATATATATTGTTTCAATAAAAATAGACATGAGTATAATTTTTTAATTCGTTTTCTTTATATATTTTTCATATACGTGTGGATTTCATTCGTTCAAATTTTTTGTTGGCATTCAGTACTGAATGTATAACAAACTTCATACTGTAGTTAAGTTTGATGTGTTGTTTTGTCATTGATTTGTCAAAATTGATAAATGATTTTATTCCTTAAAAATACTTATTATTATTTATATAAATGATTTGTTGGTTGAAGTTTTCTTTGCGTTTCTAATGTTACTATAAGTTTTCATGAAAGTTTTCTTTGAACATTACAAAATCTATGTTTATGGTGTATGTATGACAGAAAAAATGTCAAGTGTAATATTATCATACACTTGTTTTTAGATAAATTTATTTATCAAGGGATCGGCTACAAAAAAGAATGACGAAACTGCAAATAAACTATGATGTTTAACAATATCAACATAAAATATGGGTCAGTGTTAATTTATAATGCTAACTTTGAAATGTTTATTGTTTCTTGCTTTATAAAGGAGATGAGTCTGATGTTGCCACATATAAAGTAGTACAAATGGGAGCTGACAATAATCCTACTGCTGCTAGTAGATTAATTACTTTGCAATCAAGAAAACAGCAGTTAGAAGAACGTATCTCAGCCAAAAATAAAGAACTTCGACGATTATGTATTCAGGTACTTATTATCATACTAACCAATTAAGGACAACAATAACCGTTATTTAACATGACAGGAGGCAGAATTGACTGGCGTTATGCCACCAGAGATTCCATTAGAACCAGGAGAAACATTACCTACCTTTAGAAAACGTATTGGCACAGCATTTGAGTATCCTCAGAACATTGTAAACTCTATTTCAAATGAGGTAAATTTGTTTGTTTTCTTTGTATTCAGCGCATAAAATGTTGAATAATTTCCAGGATGAAACAGTACCTGCTCTTGAAACAAAAATCGAAGTACAGAAAAAAATTGCTGAAGCTGCATTACAACTTGCTCACAATGCTACAATTAGCAAGGTATTTCCTGGGGAAAGAATAAAACGCTGATATGCGAAAAAATGCACAGATGCACGTAAAAAAGAATTAACATCATTTCAAACCAAGTATGTGGGACTCAAGAAGGGATAAGATTTTTTTTATTTAGTTTAGTTCAATTAGAGTTTTACCAAAACCAAGTAAGTGGGACTCAGAAGGGTATAAGGTTTCTTTATTTTGTTCAGTACAATTACGTGTTTTTGCTAAAACCGAGTAGGGTGTTAGGATTCTTTATTTAGTTTAATTAAATGTAGGTCAGCAAGTTGTTACTTCCATCTGTGCATTTCTTCGCAGATCAGCGCGTTTCAACGGTCAGCGTTTTATTCTTACCGTATTTCCTGTAACAAAATAAACTAATTAGTGTTTTTATATGGTTTTATTTTAGTCTATTCGGCGTAAAAATATGTCGTTGTATCGACAAACAAAGCAGCAGTTGGATTTTATGGAAGAAAGACTGAAAAATGTAAAAACACAGGGTATACCGTTAGGTGCTTCATCGATCTCTCAAAACCAACAACTTAAACAAAAAAAGAAACCACGGCCTCTTATAGAAGCAGACACAATTTCAACTAAAAGTAGCAACCCTTCACAAAGTGAAGAAACTAGTATTAACCGTAATATTCAACCAGTGCATCAAAGAGAACAAAATCGTACAGCAGAACGTTTTATATTATCTAATAAGTATAATACATATAGTAACACAAATTCTTATTTGTCGGAAAGTGATATACATAACCCTGAGGTTCAGAGTTACCACGGTCCTGATGATAATTTGATCCCACCGATTAACAAATTGTCTTTAAACAACTACGACAGGTAAATAAGCCCAATTTTAAACAATAGTTATTTGTATACCTAGGCTGCGAAATGCATAATATACTATTATGCAATGTATAATAATTAAAAACAACAACAACTGTCAAAAATATCTGATATTGACATGCACAACTAAATAAATTTACTTCGCAGCAGTTACTAATAGGAACGCAGCCGCGAAATGTATCGCACATAATATCAACTTTTTTTTGGCAATTGCACAAAAAACAGGATTATTGATAATTATTGGTGATGAAAAACAGCCGGAATTCAGTCAGTTTTAATTTATTTATTACTCAAATGCCAACGTTTCGACTATACTATAGTCTTCATCAGAGCTTGGAGACTGGCACATACAAATAAATACAAATACTAATAAGTATATTATTTATTTGTATGGACCGTCTCATGCTCTCATGTCTCATAGCCCTTATGAAGACTATAGTATAGTCGAAACGTTGGTATTTGAATAATAAATAAATTAATATTGACTGAATCCCGACTATTCTTTATCACCAATTTCCATACATCAGGCGAGCATCGTTTTATCATTGATAATTATGTTTTTAGAAATAGCAATGATGATAGCAGTCCACACATGCAAGCATCTTATTCGCATTCAAGTCCAAATATCTATCACCAACAACATCAACAACCATATTTATCAAACTCACAAACACTCCCTCATATGTCGCCCCAGTATCAAAGAGCCTCGGCCCACGCTAGTATGAACTATCCTTCGCATTCTCATACTCTCCTATACCCCAATTCCCGATTACGTTGCCATCCAGAGGAAAGAAAATATGGAAATGACGTATATCGGGTTAGCTACAAACAAGATACATATCCGTACTATAATACTTCAAACTCCCATCCCATCTTGATGCATTTATCCCCACAGAACTACAAACAGTTGGGCTACATGGAACCCAATCATCACATACTATCCCATCAGCAGTACGAGCCCGAAGTTGTATCCTCAGCTGGACTTGGGGGGCACTGGGTTAAGACTGAGAATGGGGAGATGATTTGGTGCCCCACGTTACACGATGATGTGGCCAATGCTTGGCACACGGATAAACGGTGAGGATGTTTTTAAGTTGCTGTATAAGTTGAAGAGAAAATTCTTACATAGAATCATAAGGGAACGTCTTCAACACTGGAATATTATAAACTAGAAAATTCAAGAAGATAATATTCTTGACAGGAATCATAAAATTCACGAAATCCCAAGCTATGGAAATTTCATTCACAAAAAAAACATTAATAGAAAAGACATCTGGAATCAAGTGAACACAGAAAATTCATGTATAGAAAAATTCAAATCTGGAAAAAATATGGCCACTTGAAAAATACGTATTTAAACTACAAGCCACTAGATGGCGATACGTCATATAAATATCAGTGCGTGCATTATCGATACGTATGTGCGTGATTATAGATCAATAAATTTTGCTAAAGAATTAAAAGTACACTACTTTATCGATTATGCATATAAATTTATATTTGGTGGTACGAAAAGAAACTAACATAAGTCAATGACATCTAGTGGCACGTAGTTAAAACAATTTCTTCAGCAGCCATATTTTTTCAAGTTTTGAATATTCCTATTATATTACATGCATTTTCTGCATTCATAGGATTATATATTTGAATTTTTTATTTGTGTATTTTTATTGTATGCATTTTCTTGTCTCTGAATTTTCGGATGTTTTATGATTCTATGCAAGAATTTTCTTGTAGTTGATTTTTCTAGTTCTGAGTTTTCAAGAATTATTGGGTAGGCACGCACTAACTCGAAAAAGAAAAATAATATGAAGGGTGATTTACAAATTCGTAATATAACAGTACAAATAATTATTGCCATTGAAAGATTGCTTAAAATTTTATTTTATGCTTTTCATAGTAAGTCTATCATTAAACAATCTTCGATCTAGTGATTCAAAACATTGGGTTTATTACGAAAACTGCCCTAAAATTTATGAATTAAAAACAATCTGTTCGATGATCAATAAGTTGAGTATAAATGCCATTAAAATATATGCATAAAGTTATGTATATGTCTGATATGTGTCCACTTAATAAAAAAAACCCATTTATTATTTATTAATTATATTAATCTTGGTATGTGTAGATTTGGAAGTTTAGATCGAAGAAAAGCTAAACAAATTAGAAGTAAACGTACATCACCAAATCTTGATATTGTAAACAAGCAACCAGTACCTGTTAGACCTGTACTCAATTCTCAAGAGATTCCTCGACCAATGACTTTGCAGCCAATACCGGTAAGAAACATTTTCTAATAAATGTAAAAAATTAGAAAGTAGATCTATTACTTTCTAATAGAATGTTGGTTAAAGAAAGTGATAAAACTTGCAGAGTACAACGCGCGCAGAAAGGCTCGACAATCGTCAATTAGTTCGCACCCAATCTTTAGGTAGCGTAGGGGCCCAAACCGTAGACAGCGTTTGGCCCAGCGATGATAACTCATCTTACGATAGCGATGGTCATAGCATAAACGAACTAAACATAGCATCTCGAAAATTAAAACAAAAAGGTTGGTGTGAGACGTCATTAGATGCTCCAGCACTAGCTGTCCCTAACACAGTACAAGAAGAAGTCTGTAGCCCTCCTCCACAGCCAATGGCATCTCCTGTTATGTCATCTCCTTCGGTTATGTTAGTCCGCACGCCGAGGCCAATACTTGAAATCCCTGCCGAGTCAAATCCGTCGCCAATTCACGTAGAACCCAATATGGACATGTTCAACAATGCTGTATTGGGCGATCTGCCGAAAAATTGTACCGTGGTCCATGCTGGACAAGTTATACCATACCGCGAGGAAACTAAACCATTTGAAATGTCAGATTTCTATAAATATTCTACGAAATTCCGAGAAAGGAACCATGAGAAACCCAATAAAAACGAAAATGGCAATGTGAGTCAAGAAAGTTTTGGTGCTTCGCCCAGAACCCCAAATGATAATGGTCCGCAGGAGGACATTTATCAAAAAGGGGTTTATCAGCCTCTGCAGCCTATGAAATGCCAGCCTTTGAACGCTTCAAAGTAAGGTTTTAATATAAATATACAGGGTTGATTCACAACTTACTAAAGAATTTTTTTTAACTCATAAAAATAAGGGCAGTTTTCGCAAGTAGTACATTTTTTAAGCCATTGGATTGTTGAGATTGTCGAAAAAATTCTAAATTCTCATGTGGCAAAACCAGATAAGGCAATGACGACAAATTCTGGATATGCCAAATTATTCTATAAGCCAGTAACTTTTTTTTGGATCTCTCGAAATTTTGAAAAAAGCGCCGAAGATCCACAGAAAGGTTAACTATGTATGGGATAAAATGTGCAATGATAAGAATAGTAAAAAACAGTGCCCCAAAACTGTTTGTTTAAAAACCTGAAAACTAAAAAAGCGAATCTGGAAATAACTTTTCAGTTCCGTGATAAGTTGTGTACCACCCTGTATTGGGGGCAAATATTTATAAATGTTTTATTTCAGCAGCAGTTTTAATCGGTATTTGGGTAGCCCGTGCGCTGAAAACATCAACAGCAGTGTAGACAGCAACTTGGGGTTGAATTCATCAAATGTAGCCGTAGCTGAACATTTTTCCGCCGAAATGAACGCGTGGTACCAAACTCACAGCCATAGAGAGCCCCGAATTGATAACAATTCAAATACGAGCCCAGTGCCTTTAGGTCGATCCACCGCTACCCTTGTGTGATTTGTCATTGTCGACTTTTATAATCTCAGTTTGGTTGTTCTCAAATTAATGTTTTCATTTTACATTGCTGAATGGTTGGTGATTTAATTAGTTTTGACTTTACTGGTTGTTTACATCCTTACTCTGTTAACGACTTTTCAATGTCATTAAAACGCGGTTTATTGTTACTGTTTCGTCGTGCATTTAACGGTGATAAACAAATGTTTATTGTTTTTTTCTTTTATCAATTTTTCAATATGATAACGATATGAGAAACAATGTTAAAGAATATTGATTGTATACTTCATTTACCATAATATATTTAAATTAATGGTTGATAACTATATTAGAATTGTTGAGAATTTACGAGAAAAAGTTATTTTGATAATAAGTAAAATGAGAAATCCGTGTGTCGACTTGTTGACTGAATTGTTCATTAAATATATACAAATTTTATGAAACAATGTATATAAATTTCAACAAATATTTATATTTATAAAAAGATTTACTATAATTATGTACCAACAAAAAATTAATATGCTCAGTATACGGTGCTCATTAGTATATTATATATATATTTTTCTGACTGTTTTATAATAAGCTTAAATGCATATTATTTGGACATTTGTATGACAATTATTTTGAAAACAATTTTAATATTAAAATATATCACATTATGTGTTATGAATTTGTCTTTACTACGTAGAAGTACAAGTTTAGTGATTAGTGAGATATGTACATAGGCTCAAGTTTTGTTATGTCTCTTGAATCACAAGTATTCATGATGTATAACAACTAAAGAATGCTGTTTGTTCTATAGTATTTATAAAAGCAATATTATATAACACGTATGTATAAAACAAGTGACCTTATAAAATGATGTTTCTTTTTGTTCCAATATTTGCTGGGAGTGGCATTTTGTATGGATTTAATAAAAAAATATAAAATACATCTTACTGTTATTGCAGTATCCTTTCATATCACAGTAGAAATAATAAAATAGTTATTTACGTATCAAAGGAATCATTATGATGTTTATGCTCATCCGAGGGTGACATATTTACAAGAGCCAGGTCTGTAAATCGCTCAAGGGCTATAAACATCGATGATGCCAGTGGTAGATACAATTTTGTCTTTCTATTTTATTTAAAATATTCCGCGCGTGATTTTTCGCTTTGCCGTTTCAAATTTTGTTAATATTTTGGGTGTTCTAGCAACGGACAGGAATATTTGAATATCAGAAGAAAAACATTTGTGATGTGTCAATTTCTTAATGTCCTAGGACATAATATAGTATATAACATATCTTGTATCCATGACATAAATAAACAATTATTACATACTAGAAACATAAATATAAGTTATGTTATATACCTATTATAATCAGAATAATATTATGAAACATTTATTATTTGTTTTTATATTAAATTATTGTGTTTATTTTTTAATGAACGCAATAATTTATAGCAATACTAATTAGATTACTCAATTATTTTTTCGATAATTAAAAATAAATTATGGACATTTATTATATCATTGCAATAAACACATTATAAATTTTAATGACTTTATAATTTATAGTAGAGTAGGATTGAAGTATTTGTAATTATTGTATGCTCTATTTATTGCATTTGTAAATACCGCTTGTTGATTGTGTTTACGTGTCGGCGCAGTAGAGTTTGCGCATCTATTGCGCATGTGCAGTGCGGCACATGCCGTGTCATCATCCGTATCCTGATCACTCTTCTCCCACAATTCTTTCTTTTCAGCGAGTACCTTCGTTCAGTGCGGGTGCTACGAGTTGTGCTCTTGGTGAATACTAAGAAAAGTTTTAACTTTGCACGTTTGCATTTAGATTTTTACATTCCTTTTAAAAATCAGGTACTATAACTTTTATTTAACTACTAATATTAGTATAGTTTTGTGATTTAGCTTGAAAATCTAAATTTTAAGTGTGTTGTCACCACGTGTACACTTCAATAGTGAACGTTTGCCATATGCTCATTGTTGTGTTTTTCGATATTTGAGAGTGTGGTTTGCTATTAAATAAGACTAGTGATTTAAAATCTAACCAGTTGTGAATAGTTTTAAAGAATAAATAATCTAATTATTTATTTTTTTGTGCAGGTAACATGGGTAAGGAAAAGATTCATATCAACATTGTCGTCATCGGTCACGTAGATTCTGGTAAATCTACAACTACTGGCCATTTGATCTACAAATGCGGTGGTATCGACAAACGTACCATCGAAAAATTCGAGAAGGAAGCCCAAGAAATGGGCAAAGGCTCCTTCAAATATGCCTGGGTATTGGACAAACTGAAGGCTGAACGTGAACGTGGTATCACCATCGACATTGCCCTGTGGAAATTCGAAACTGCCAAGTACTACGTTACCATCATCGATGCCCCTGGACACAGAGATTTCATCAAGAACATGATCACCGGAACATCCCAGGCCGATTGCGCCGTACTCATCGTCGCCGCCGGTACTGGTGAATTCGAAGCCGGTATCTCCAAGAACGGCCAGACCCGTGAACACGCTCTGCTTGCTTTCACCCTCGGTGTCAAACAGCTCATCGTCGGTGTCAACAAGATGGACTCTACCGAGCCAGCCTACAGCGAACCCCGTTTCGAGGAAATCAAGAAGGAAGTATCATCTTACATCAAGAAGATCGGTTACAACCCCGCTGCTGTTGCTTTCGTGCCCATCTCCGGCTGGCACGGAGACAACATGTTGGAGCCATCCACCAAGATGCCCTGGTTCAAGGGATGGGCCGTCGAACGTAAAGAAGGCAAAGCTGACGGTAAGTGCCTTATCGAAGCTCTGGATGCCATCTTGCCCCCAAGCAGACCTACCGAGAAGCCCCTTCGTCTTCCACTCCAGGACGTGTACAAGATTGGCGGTATCGGAACAGTACCCGTGGGCCGTGTTGAAACCGGTGTGTTGAAGCCCGGCATGGTCGTCGTCTTCGCCCCCGCCAACTTGACCACTGAAGTCAAATCCGTTGAAATGCACCACGAAGCCTTGCAAGAGGCCGTCCCCGGAGACAACGTGGGTTTCAACGTCAAGAACGTATCCGTGAAGGAATTGCGTCGTGGTTACGTCGCTGGAGACTCCAAGGCCAGCCCGCCCAGAGGTGCCGCTGACTTCACAGCTCAGGTCATTGTTCTAAATCACCCCGGCCAGATCAGCAACGGTTACACGCCCGTGCTCGATTGCCACACCGCTCACATCGCCTGCAAGTTCGCTGAAATCAAAGAGAAGGTTGACAGACGTACCGGCAAGACCACCGAGGAGAACCCCAAGGCCATCAAGTCTGGTGATGCTGCCATCGTCAACCTGGTGCCCAGCAAGCCCATGTGCGTCGAGTCTTTCCAGGAATTCCCGCCCCTTGGACGTTTCGCTGTCCGTGACATGAGACAGACCGTAGCTGTCGGTGTCATCAAGAGCGTCAACTTCAAGGATGCTAGTGCCGGCAAAGTAACAAAGGCTGCTGAAAAGGCCTCCAAGAAGAAGTAGTTATCGAATGTTTATTCGAGATATACTTGTTTTGTTTCACACTTTTCCTTTTGTAAGATCATTACAATTTGCATAAGATTACAGAGAAGAACTGAGTTAATTTTATTTTGTATGAATCTTTGTGATTAAAATGATTGCTTAAATAGGATGTTTGATTTTTGCTACCTTTCTATCCCTATAATTGAATTTTTAAATAAAGTATAAAAACTTACACATGCTTGGTTATCTAAATAAAGTAATTTTTAAATAAGATCAGTATTGAACAATAATTACAGGTAATTTTATAATAATACTAAGCTGGCATCGTGTATTTTGTTTTATTTACAATAAGGAATACAAGTAACGTTTGAATTTCCCGCTGGAAATGTAGGATATGAAATGGTACCATCCTGTATAAAATGGAGTCGCATTGACTAGACAAGTGCGCCCTCTACTTTAGTAAGTAAATAATGTAATCTGTGCCCTCTACACGATTGTGATGTGACAAAGTTGTCGTCCAATTGCGCAACTAAATGGATGTTGTTTTTAATTCTGTAACAAATAACTCACAGTAATCAGTGGAAAATTAATATATTAATATGTCTGTAAAAATATGCGTGCAATAATATGAGTGTGGTGCGTTTAATATAATGTGGGTGATGTGGAAAAGTTCATTCAGTGTGTTTTAAAAGAACAAGGACTCCAGCTACGTATGTAAAATTCTAGGTATTCTATGTTCCTAAGAATAAGTGTTATCATGCTTTAATAGTACTAGTAGCCAGAATTTACCAACATTGTGTTTTCGGAAATGCTAAATAAGTACAGTGAGTTTAAACTAGTAATAAGTTCTGTGTCGTATTTAGTTTGTGTCCACTTGTCATATAGGTTAACATGATTTATTTACATTAGAATTGCTTTTTCTTTAACCTTTTAAGGTGAGCTATATTTAGCAACAATTGTTTCTGATTATCTAGTAGTGCAAGCATAGTAACGTGTTTATATTATAGTAATCGCTAGAGTTGTTTTTAATTCAGTTATTATTTCCAGGCAGCAATGAATATATCTTCGGAGACATGGTTATATGTCTTTGTCAGAGACAGCTTGATCCTGTCAGTTTTGCATCAGCCTTTGAGAGATGTGAGTCTTCCTCTAAAACATTTACATGGGAAAGATGTTATTAGTGCTCAGTGTTAAGTGTCGTGTATATGTGTAATTTTACAAACATTACCAATATGGCATGGACTCTGCACAACCATACGGCTGGGATCAAAATATTTGTATTTTTACTTGTGTTTCTCGCGTTAATGCAATCTTCTATATGTCAAACAGGTGATACATGTCATCTCTTAAACACCCCGGGAAGTGAGTAAAATATATATTTTTATTATGCTTTTTATCCCATCCCATTGATTTAGATCCAACCTGAAGCCTCATTCACACAAGCATTTAGTTTTAGGGTTTACATTTATGTTTAGTGTTTAAGAAAGTTTAAATTCTTATAATTAAATACGAACATTCACAGTGCCCATTTTCATGCACTGTGAATGCTCATATTTACTTAGATGTATTCACGAAAACATAAATGTGAACCAAATGCTTATGTGAATGCAACTTGACATGACAAACAATTATTACTGTTCACTGCATGATTAAAAAGTGCACTCACTGTTTTACTGTTTAGTAAGTAATATAAGAAATACTTCATCTACTACAATGTTTTATCAAAATAGTGCTCTGATAATGTAAAAGAGAAATGGGCTTAAAAATCAAACATCTACTGTTTTAAATATGCATTTTATAAACGTGAGATGCATTCAATATTGATTGTCATGTTAAAAAAAAGAGCTAACCTGGGACTCGAACCGAATAAAATTGGGGCGGTTACGGTTATTTAATGGTTTCGGTTCTAAATTCGCTTTATTTTTATTTCAACATAAATAAAAAATAAATTTATTAATCATATAATATTCATCAGGTAACATGTTATAAGTCAAAAAAGTAGGTATTAATTATTATAGTGTTTTTAAGTTGAGCTTCATTTCATACCGGATTAAATTATGGATTTAGAACCGAAATAATATTGGTTCCGTTACGTTTTCGGTTTACAAATGAACTAATTTTTAGGTTCAGATTTCGGTTTCTATAATTTAAAAAATTAAATATTTGTTACGGTTTCATGAAATGAATGATCGGTGCGGTTTTCGGTTACGATTTTGTTACGGTTCGGGTCCTTGCATCTAACAATGTAAAACTTGAATATATTCGCAACATTCTTGCAAATAAATTGTGTTTATACTATACGTTGCAAGGGTAAAGAATAAAACGCTGATCAGCGCTGGCCGCTGAAATGCGCTGATCTGCGAAGAAATGCACAGATGGACGTAAAAACCCGCTGATCTACATTTATTTAAACTAAATAAAGACACGTAACACCTTTCTTGAGTCCCACATTATCAGTTTTGGTAGAAACTGTGATTGAAGTGAACTAAATAAGAAAACCTTATAACCTTTTTAAATTCTACATACTTGGTTTTGCTATAAAAACTCTAATTGAACTAAACTAAATAAAGAAACCGTATACCCTTTTTGAGTCCCATATACTCGGTTTGAATTGGTTTTATTCTTTTTTACGTGCACTTGTGCATTTCTTTGCAGCTCAGCGGGGTTTCAGTGTTCAGCGCTGATCAGCGTTTATTTTTTCCTCTCTTACAATGTAAAAGACAAATGGACAAAACAGCTTCACTTTTAAATATGCATTTTATAATCTTAGGATGCATTCAATATTGATTGTCGTGTTAGAAAATAAACAGCTAACAATGTAAAATTTGAATATATTTGCAACATTGCTGCGAGTAAATTGAGTTTATATTAGAGATGCAACGAATAGTAAATATGGCGAATACCGATTAACGAATATTATGCAGAACTGTCTGCCGAATAACCGAATATTCGGCGAATATTCTGCAGTCTTTTGGCGCCAAATGATAAACTATAAAAAAGTGACTGAGGAAGCTGCTTTGGATGCAGAGAAACTTATTTTTTGCTCCATAATTTGTCGATTTTAAATTTTAATAAAGTATTGTATGTTACATGTGACGGCAAACTATTTGGTATTCGGCCGAATAGTAAATATAATATTCGGTGTTCGGACGAATAATGAAAAACATGCCGAATAGACAGAATATCGAATAGTTGCCTAATATTCGTTGCAACTCTAGTTTATACGATTCAAGTAGTGTGTATTTGTTGTCTGGATGAGTACGGGCCACGGCGTATAAAATCACGACGTCGACACATGGGGCGTATAATAACATGTTCATCATCTTGTTACTCGATTTTGGTAGAAAGTGAATGAACTGAATTAAATAAAGAACCTCATACCTCGCTCATACCCTTCTTGAGGCCCACATACCTACTCTGTTTTGGTAAAACTCTGATTGACGTGAACTAAATAATACCATCTTGAATCCCACATATTGGTTTTGGTGGGAACTCTAGAACCACAAAAACATGTTATTATTCGTCGTGTCGACGGCGTGGCATCATGTGTATACGCCGTGATTTTAAACTCTGTTTGCACGAGGATTATTTGAAGATTCTACCAAGATTCTGAATCCTGAAAAATAAGTTTTCTTCTATCTATTGAGAATTACCTGTTAAATTGCGGTGCCGCTAAATTGAATCTTCAATGAAGAAAAATTTATTGGTTGCTTCAAAACCATGAATTTAATTTTTTTTTTCAAGATTCAGAATCTTGAAACTTCTTCTTTTCCAGGATTCAGAATCTTGGTAGAATTTTCAAAGAATAAATTATACACCGTGATTTTGTACGCGGTGGCCTGCTCTTGTCTTGGTTCCTATGACAATGTGCGAATTGATGTCTGCAAATACAATATAAACTGTAATTAAGTAATTGCACTGGTAAACTACGTATGAAAACGTTGCATATTAGCATATAAGTATCTCAGTCATAATTCATAAGTGTGAGATGAATAAATCTGATCAATTTAAATCAACTACTTTATTGCTTAAGGAGAAATCTTATGAAGTTAGCACAACCTTATTATTCAGAACTGCATAATTTGTTTTCATTTCAGTAACCTTACCAGAGGGGGACATTATTATTGAATCTGGGCATTCATTAGAAATATATTGCAAATTGCACGATGAGTATATAAAAAATCATGCAAATATAACAAGCGCTGATATTGAATTTAATAAAAATACAGACACGTTACCATCAGAATGGGTAAGTTTATCTTCTCAGTATACGACATTTATAATGATTTTATTTATCTCTTTTTCAAAACTTAAAGTGTTTATGAAGCTTTATTTATTTCAAATCATATGATAACCTTTCGTATGGTAAAGTTCATGATGTAACTATATTTTGTATTGTTTAAAACATTGAGTTATCGTAAATTAGGAGATAGGGTGCATGGGAATTTCCTGCAAAATTGAACGACTTACAAAAATCAATTTTCCGGGAATAAGAGCCAAATATTTGTGTACGGTATTAAGAAAATTGTTTTTATTTTGATATCATTACGTATGCAAACTGTCCACCTTCTAAGAACAGACATATCTTAATTTGTGAACCAGTAGATTTTTTTGCAGAAATAGAATGATAAGAATTGAAACAATAATCATTATTTATTATTTCCTGGTCGGTAAGCATTTTATAGTATATAAATAAATTGTTTTGTACTAAATACGTAATAAAAAAATATACCGGCTTCGCAGAAAGCATTTTAAAATTGTAAACATGTTAAGATATTTTTTGTAAAAATAGTCACATTAGAATTTAGCCAATAATAATTTATCATGTCCCCAACTTATTATTATCCAGAACCCATTTGATGCTTTTAAATTTAACAATAGTAATAAATAATTACATTGCACAACAAATATTTATAAGTACTAATTACTTAATATGTTAGCTTTTATCAGAAAAATAGTTCTTGAAAATATTTTCGTATGAATTAGGAAAATGCACTCAATTTTCAATTATAATCTGAGTCATTTAGGAAGCGATCATTTATTTAATAGTTGTTACATGGAACGAGATTATAGCCTAATCAAGTTGAAAGTTTCTATGTGTGTTATCATAATAGTGTAATATCCTTTATTTTTGATCTATTTATTATTTAAATTTAAATACCAGTTAATTGATATTAAAACTTAACTTGCTAAAGTATGATTGTTTGGGTAGGTAACTCAAGTGAACAGAACTACAGCCAAATTATACGTAGAAAACCCACCCCCGTCACAATCTATGTATACTTGTAAATTTAAAGGGAATACAGTTGGAATATGCATGAATACAGTGATTGTAGGGAGTAAGTATCAGCATACCCTGATCTCATGTATGTATCTTATGTGAATGATCTTCTTGCAGCAAAGCCGACAGGGGTGCAGAATTTTACGTGCATTGGATACAACTACGATAATTTGACCTGCACGTGGATTGAACCCGAACATTACGTCAAAACGAAGTACAACTTGACTTATTATTTTCAGGGTCGAAGCAGCAGGTCAGAATAATATGTTTATTATAATTTTCCACATAAATATGGGTATAGATTAATTGTAAAACGGTGTTGGTTGTGCGTCAAGCGAAAGAATTAGGAAGTTGTATTTATTAGTAATGGTTTTTATTTAACGGCTTTTTTATTGAAATAATTCTTTGATTGCATACATTCCTTCGCGATTTATTGCTTTATATTATCGGGTGTTAATAACTATAACGCAGTTAGTTTTTATGCGAATAATATCAAATGAAACGTGTTGTTTTGTAAAAATATTAACCATTTTACTGCCGTTATATATTTCACATAAAGATAATGATTTAATTTATTTATTTTTTATTCCTAATAGTTATTTATATAAATCGATTAGCTGTTAATGTTTCGGTATCGTAGATAAGAAATTTTAATGAATATAACTGTTAATTTTATTAATATCTAAATAAGGATTTTGTTTTAAGAATCCTATTCACGTGTCCGAATATAACGAGAGTTCGAAATAAAGCGTCATGCTTCTGGGATATAACAACTAAACCACAATACAGGCATACGCAACAGATTTATAATTTTCAATTTGATATGTCGAATAAGTTTGGAAATTATACACAAAAAATCATCTTCTCTCATTTTTCTAACGGTAAAAAAAATATCATAAAACACAAAGGGCCTTTTTTAAAGTTAAATAATTTTAGTAATCCCTGCCCCACCGGAAAATCTAACTGTTGTAAATAAGACAACAGATTCAGTAACTTTAAGTTGGAGAGTACGACATCCCATGAAACTTTTCCCTCCTTCTGTTATACATAGAGTGGTATATCAGTCTGAGTTTGATAAAGAAGATGAATGGCATGTAAGTAAAATAATAGTCATTGATAGTAAAAGGCATTACATTTGTTATGTTTCATAGGTTGCAAACACAGCTAGTATAAATAAAAATACCACTCCTATATTTCAATTGACTGGTCTCAAATACGCTCATGTTCTCTATGACATACGAGTATCGATGATTTCCAGTAAAGCCCGATTTACTGACGAAAAAATGTGGTCCAAAAATGTTTCGATCACAGTCAGAACTCAGAGCTCATGTACGTCAAATTATATTAATCAAAAGAAAACATCTAAATATTATCATTTTAGTACCCGGTGCTCCTCCAAAAACTAATATCGGCAGTTTTGAGATAGTAAATAATAAATCTGGTCGAGATGTGTATTTATATTGGCAGTCTATTCCGATACAAATCCAAAACGGCGAGAATTTCTCATATAAAGTCATTCCAATCAAAGATGACTTTTCTGGAAAGTATGTGTTCATTAATATCCCGCTTAAATATGTGCTAAACCATTTATTATTTGACAGAATATATGAACCAGTTGAAATAACGAATTCCTATGCAAGGATTATGAGCATACATTACAACAAGCGGTACAGATTTAAAATCGTTTCTGTGAACGAAATGGGCCAGTCTGTAAATAGCTCAGAAATAGTTATCCCCGCTTTAAATGAACGTAAGGGTAACTTCATATGCATTGAGGAATATTTAATTATTATTTCGTGTTACAGAGATCAAAGAACCTTCCTCTTTCACAAAAATCTCATTTGGTAAACAAATTTATGAACTTTCTTGGATTGCACCGCCTCATAGTAGCACAATTAAAAACTACACTATATTTTATTGCCGTAATGATTACGACCGACCATACCAGTGCAAGGTAATTAATTATTTAACAAACATTAAACAAATATTTAACAATACTTTTTAGGGATATCTTGATTGGATTGTTGTGCCCAGCAATCTTACTGTCAAAAACGTCACAGTTCCAGAAGATAAAATGTATCAGTTCGCTATTTCAGCTAACTCAGAAAATAGTAGCAGCGGTATGGTTTGGGCTTCTTGTACTGTCATTCACGATAAAGGTAATCATTATTTTAGGGTGACTATAAAATACTATGCAAATACAAATACATACAAATCTCTAAAATTCAATAGCAGAACTACAGAAATTCTCTTTGAGTTACTTCTGATAGATGGTTTAAAATTTTCCGAGCGGTACTGTAACAATGGCGAATGAAAACTCGCTGTAGGATTGTGTAACTGCCACGAGGGGGGCGACTGAAAGGGGTGCACTGAACAAGGGGGTGACAACTGATAATTAAACAAGTAGCATTGTTTTAGTACCGCTGACAGTCAAACAGATCAAGTGAGTCTGCAGTTTTGATTTCCGTCTCTGCTGTTTAGGCTTTTGGATTTTAGACATTTGTATAAAGTTTTGTTTGTACAAAATATCGTTTGCATAGAGTAGTGTTTCTTGAGTTTTCATTATTTATATCAGAATTTGTATTTATTAACAATTATTGGTAATAGGTTTCACAAAAATGAAGAACTTATGGATCAATAGTATTGGTTCAGATTATATAGAAGTCGGTTGGAAACTAGAGTGTTCAGATCGAATAGGAAACATTGAAGGCTTCACAATATATTACTGCCCGATCGTATCCCCAGTAAACTATGTATGTGACGGCAGTGGAAATAATATAACAATAACTGGAGACCCAATAGCAAGTCGTGGTAAAATAACAAACCTCCGTCCATACACCACGTACATGTTGACAGTTTCTGTCAAATCTAAACACAACAACGGGCTAGAAAGCGATCCATTGTACAACACAACTATGGAAGGAGCCCCAGATCCACCCGAAAACGTCAGAATAAAAAATATAACCAGCACTTCAATGGTTGTAGAATGGTCTCCGCCGAAAAACATGAACGGTGTCTTACGCTATTACGAAGTAATGTACTCTCACAATGGCAGAGAGTTTAGGAAGAGACCTGATGATGAAAAATCTCCTATTGTGACTTTGACAAATCTGCAAACGTACACCGTGTACAATATATCAGTGTTTGCTGTTACTGTCAAAGAATCACGTCCTTCGGGAATTAAAACGGTTCATACCGCGATTTCTGTCCCTGCGAAAATGGAAAGCCCGACAAGTAAATTCCAAAATGATACCCTGATTGTGGTGGGCTGGATTCCGCCAAATCCCGCAGGCGGAAACTTAGATATCTACGAGTTAAGAGTCAAAGAAAAAATCAGTTCTAAGAACCACACTAAATATTTCAATACTACAGGTAAATTTTGATTTTGATATTATTTTATGCTCATGTTTAGGCAGTAGCTGCGCGGCTTTAAGCACAGAATTCTGCATGTGATGACGTACGAACTCGGAGTACCGTGGTTCAAGTCTCTCGGCCGGCAGTGTGTGATTATAAAACATTTTACAATTAAATCGCACTCGGATGCTTCAAGCTGACCACTTGTTCGTTTAAATGTAGCCCTGGTTGCAAAAGAATCTCTCCGATGCCGCTTTGAATTTCAAAGGTCGTCGCACGGATTGAGATTCTGACTGTACCAGGACGAATCTGTCGAAGTGGTTGGATCTACCAGCAAAATAAAATAATTAAATTTATTCTAGATACGCAATGGGAAGTAACAAATTGTGGTACTGACAGAACATACAAAGTGTTGTATTTTTCTATTCGAGCTATTAATTATGACGAAACATTGAACAAGAAATACGAAGGCGAATGGAGTGACGAAAGGGAATATTACTGTAGAGAATCAACAGGATTTCTTTATTGGTTTTTCATTGTTTTTGGTGTCTGTGCCATCATAATGTTGGCGTTCTTCTTAAAGAAGTAAGTTTTATTTAATTACTATTACTAAAAATATTAGTCATATAACCTAGCCGCCGTGTGGGTGTTAGCAAATTTTTATAACACCGCCCCATTTTTTCACTTTTGAGGGTTCCGTCTCAGATTTACAAAATCAGGAACCCTTATGGTGAGACTCCGTTGTCCGTCCGTCCGTCCCGTCTGTCACAGGCAGAAATTTGGCACGCAGATAACTCGAATATCAAAATTTTTTATTTCTACTATGTACCTAAAATTGGAGTCGTTACTATAGCTTTACCGCCATTCTACGTCACATTAATTTTTTTTGGGCTTTTTAATAACAAAATTTTTAAATAAAAAACACGTGTCGCAAGTTTCTTATTCTTCAAATATATAAAAATCTGATGTGGCCAACACACAACGTCCCGCCGTATCTACAAAACTCAAAAATAAATGTATACGTAAAATCCGGTGCTTATTAAACACATAAAAATAAAAATCTAAAATATTCAAACACAAAAATCTGCATCACCTGAATCAAAAGATTCATTCACAGATAAATTCAAATCCAGAATTTTAAATTCGGTATAAAGCTAGGAAATAGCAAACGCAAGAAGAATTAAATATATGAGAAGGTGCAAAATAAGGTCGAATGAACTAAATGAACAACCCAGAACCATTCTTGACTCCCACATACTCGGTGAATGAATCTTATGATATGCTTTTGATGCAGGTTTTTTTCATTACTTATTAATTATCTAAATTTGCATCTCCTAGTGTTTTATTTTCTTGTTCGAATAATCTTCTGTGTTGAAACCAACCTCCGTTCAATTACTACAACATTTAATATCTTACTTATGACTTAAATATCAAAATTTTTGGGTAATTCGTATATGAGTTATCCGACAGACAGAAATCCGGCCTTAACCACAACCATACACACATACATACAGATATCATCATGAAACTATAAAAAATGAGTTATAAGGACCCTAATTCGTGATCATCCACTTAAAACACACATCCCGATTTTTAGCATGAATCCAATACCTCCCTAACAGGTAAGCGGGAGGTAACAATCATGCAAGTAGCCCATTATAAGAATATTTTTACCCTTTACTGATAACTGAATCTAATTTAATTTTCTATTTAGATTATGGCACCATTGCAAACTGATGCGGGACGTGGAGGTAAAACTGCCTCCAGGACTAACACCAGCAATAACGAACGAGTTGACCTTGGCCCATTGGCCAGTAACAACTATGCAGAAGTCTTCTACAGATGACCCAATGATGCACATCCGGACAAACTCTGCTGATGAAGAGGTAAGCATATAAAGTAACTTTGCAGCAGTATAGTTGGTAATAATATTAGATTTTCCAGCTTTTGTTGGCAAAGAAGGCCGAATGCGGCGAGAGACACGAACGCATTCCCAGCGGCGACTCCAGTGGCTGTAGCTCGGGACATGAATCTGTTACTTCTTCTCTGGCTTCTGGCACGAATCTTTCCAGCACTTCTGACTCTGGCACGGAGGTGAGTCACAAATACGTGTGTGCGGTTATCAGCGGTGATTGCGAGACATCGATATAGATAGATAAAGTAATCTTTTTGACTAAAATCGGACAACGATATAATAATTATGTACTTCATCCTAGGATAATGAACGGTCGTTCACAAGATCCGGATCTATGGATCTCGTCCGCAAATGAGATGTTTAGGCACATCGTTCATTCGCGAGTGAGATTTAGAGATCCGGATCTTAGAATAGACCCGTATTTAAAACTATTCTTTCTTTTTAACTATAATATTCATTGTATTAAACACGTGCACGTGTACGACGTTCTACTACTAAATTGTAGCTGGTACCTACGCCGCAGTACATGTTATAACACATAATACTTTTAAAAAAAATCATTTAATTAACGATAAATTGGTAACCAAGTTGTGTTACTTGTTGGCTAACACTATACTAGGGTACTTGCATGATTTTCTTATATTTAATACTTGTAAAGAAGCCCCCAAAAATTAATGAAAACTGAATATTTAATATGACAAAATAATCATTTTCAGTACGGAATTGAGTCGGTTTTATTGACAATTATACAGTACGCGACATAAGAGATGGCCGGTCTTAGGAATTTTAAATTATTATTATTATCAGCAAATTTTTAGGAAGAAACCGCTTCGCTACCTTGAAATAATGTATAAAGAAGTCGTCCAGCTCGGTTTTTCTCTTGACTCAGTTGAGTTTAGGCGAGTAATAAGTTGGCGAATTGTGACTCAGCTCTGTGTAGAACATAGACACATTCTTTCTCTCCATTACCGCACCAGCTAATTCTGGCTGCACAAACTTGTGTGTAAACTAAAATCTTACAACCGCACTCAGCATAGTTGTATATATTTTCAAATTCACACTGTGCTACTAATCATTTGTTATTGTCTTCTCAGCAACCGCGAACACCAAGTAGCGAAAGCGCAAGCCGAGAAAACTCGCTTCGCCAAAGGCGTACGGGCTCAGAAACATTAGGCTGGGACTCAGAAATCGCTTGGCCGAACACAAAGGGCTACGTGTTAACAATGCCACTCAGCGACAAGTCAGCTCTTTCTTCTCCAAGTTGGAACACAAACAAGAACCCAACGAATTACTGCGTCCTGGGAGTAGATACAGTAACCACACCTACGGACGCTGGCATCCACGGAGGATACGTTCCTGTGCCTATCAGCATCCCGCACAGCGAACCACAGCTGAAGAACACGCCGTATATAACATGTGATACCATCTTCAACAAACCACCAGATGGATCGCCGACCAAACAGCCTGCGTATGTGAAGAATAGCGACGTGATTGCAAGACCGATCTCTTCGACGCAGCCGGGCGGGAAAAGTGTGGCGTCCCCCACTTATGTCATGGCCGGGAGCCAAAACCGCCCGTTTGTCAAACCCACGGGACCTGACATTCTACCCACCGGAAAACTAATCAATATTGAGCCTCTGCATGACGTTGTGCTTGATACCTACTTACAGCATACGACTGAATTGGACAAAACTGCTGGTGTACTCACTAAGTAAGTAGATTTTTTTTTTTTTATTTAAGTAGCAAGTCGTATGCGGATATATGATTCACAGTCTATGATTGACAGATACATCAACTGTTCGCTATTTAAACGAGACGGCAAATGGTTAATAATTTTGCCTTACAAATACATGAGGGTTACACGTGGAAATTAGTTTTGAACATAACATTTAATTTTATGGGGTCACTAAGCAATGATTTAACTTTATTCACGTTTAATAATATATAGTATTTTTGATAAATTTTCATTAATCTTGTTCTTGTGAAAAACATACTTTCATGTTTCAATTCTTATCACAATTTGACTGGAAATAGAAATAAATCCGTGTTTTTAGTGCTATTTACATTTATTGTATGTATAAAATTCATACAATAACGAGTTAAATTGCAATATGGTGTACGAAAAGATTCGAAAACTATTTGCTGAAATTTGTACACGTTTACGTTAAATAATATAAAAGATCAGTCGTTGTGTTTCCGTATGACGAAAATGTAGTGTTTTGCAACTTTAAGCAGTAGTTTTTCTTGATTCACTACATATTAATTTTAGGTCTACATCTAAGTTTACGCCTAGTTAAAATTTTGAGTTATTTAATAACTTCCGCATGGTTGTTAGTGGACAGTACACCATAGAGAAGATGTTTGTGCTGTTAAACTTTGCGCTAATAGGGGCGGAAATGTGTTAAATGACAAAATGTAGTTAAATTATTTATTAAATGTGAAAAAAAAATTGTGTGCGACGGTCTTAGGATTTTAACTTATTACGGAATGTCCAGGAAACCAAAGAAAATTGGCGAGGGACGTTATCCAAAACCCGATAGCAAAATGAAGTGAAATGTGAAAAAAATTGCGTGAGACGGTTTTAGAATATCAACTTATTTCGACTTTTTCCGAAAATTTTTAAAATCCCGATAGCTAAATGAAGTTATTAGCTTGTATATAATTTTGAATGCGAAAACTGATTTATTTTATGAATAATGAAATATTCTCCTACTTTTTGAAGGGAAGTTCCGTGTAGACCATATTTTATTTCTTACCATATCTTACCTTCAAATTTTTTTCTAATTATTTCACTACACTCGGTCACTTTTCCACAAAAATTTTATTTACCCCAAAATAAATATTACCAAACCCCAATTCCCCCAAGTAGTATTTTTTTAATTCAATATGAGAAGTATAATATACAAATAAATACATATTAATAAATACAAAAATGAATCTTTCTTCAACTTTCCCAAATTCTTTCTCGTGCACGAAGATATCTGGGCGATAAAGTACAGGACCTAAAACATACTCAACTAAATATTAATTTAATATCGAAAATTATGAATTACAAAATATAATCTTCTAATTCTGGAAACGTACATTACATTATAATTATCTAGATGTGTGCTAATATTTTTATACATAGAATTATAGACCATTTTTATTTCAAAAGAACATAATTCCAATATAATGTATTATTAAATCGACATTAATAGTTCACCTGACTGGGATTCATAAAACTACCAATGTCGATAATACTATTGCATTTAATTTATATTTAAGATGGGGCCCAATCCATCCTTTCAATAAAATAAATACCATAGTTTATAATTTTTCAATTTAAAGGCGAATTTAAAATTTGTATCACATTACAATAAAAATTGTTTGTACTCTTTCCTACGTTATTTTTAAACATTTCTTGTCATTTATAATTATTCCAAAATAAATGAATTGTTACCTTCGTTTAAATACCAAGTTTAAATATATTTTTAATATAAAAAAACCTTTTAAAATGTTTTCTGGAAATTCTTGCATATATAAATACAAATCGCGAAACAACCGAAAATATTTAACATAAACATGAGTAGTTCGCTTGGTTGGGGTTAATTTAAATAACTACCAATGGTTAAATTGTTAATTGTTAATTGTAAGATGTGTCCTACCATCTTATCAACAAATAATTATCCATATTTTATTATTTTTATTAGTTTTAAACGCGAATTTGTATTTAAATATAATGTTTTATTATATTTTATATGAAATATGAACCTTTATGAAGATCTCTGCTACGGAAACTCAGCAAATTCGACCATTCACGTTTATACACTTTTCGGTAAATATTTTATTAATTATATAAAAATTATTATTAAAATCGTTAGAATAATGTTTAAATTACTGTTTTATAACATATTTGAGTAATATTTTATAGTTTTTAAGTAATTTTTGATAATAATTAGATGCTACAATACGATCAATCAAAAACAAATGCATTACGACAAACACTGTGTGCGGCCAGCCGCTGTAACTGGCCGTGTTTGTTGTAATTCATTTGTTTTTGAATGTCAAAGTGCGTCGCTCGTATTTTTGTATCTAATTATTATCAAAAATTACTTAAATACTATAAAATATTTCTCAAGTATGTTAGAAAACATTAATTTAATCATTATTCTATCATTTTTGATAATAATTTTGAGGAAAAGTAGAGATCTTCATAAAGGTTCTAATAATAAATATATTTAAATACAAATTCGCATTTAAAATTTAATCAAGTATTGAAATATGGATAATAATTTGTTGATAAGATGGTGGGCAAATCTTATCAACAAATTAATAATTTAACCATTGGTAGTTATATTTAAATTAACCCCAGCCAGGCGAACAACTAATGTTTATGTTAAATTATATTTTTGGTTGTTTTGCGATTTGTATTTATATATGCATGAATTTCCAGAAAACATTTTAAAAGGTTTTTTTTATATTAAAATATATATTTCAACTTTGTATTCAAACGAAGGTAACAATTCATTTATTTTGGAATAATTATGACAAGAAATGTTTAAATATAACGTAGGAAAGAATACAGACAATTTTTATTGTAATGTGATACAAATTTTAAATTCGCCTTTAAATTGAAAAATTATAAACTATGGTATTTATTTTATTGAAAGGATGGATTGGGCCCCATCTTAAATATAAATGTAATGTGATACAAATTTTAAATTCGCGTTTAAATTGTATAATTATAAATTATGGTTGAAATAAAAATTACTCAAAATGCAGTCAATTATATACTTTATTCACGAATCCGACGTTTTGGCACACACTTATGCCTTCATCAAGGGCTGCAACAACATAATACACTCCGCGTCAAAAAAAGGGCCCACCTGAAATTGTGAAAAAATCGACAAATTTCAAACCGCTATAACTCAGCGAGTTTTCGATGGATTTCGATGAACTTTCGATTCCAAGAAAGTTCAAAGTATCTACTTTAAGGACATCCATTCATTTTTTGTTATAACCCCCTCTGCACCCCTGCAACCCCCCTATGAAAAAAAGTGTTTTCAGGGGAAATTTTTTTAAACTTTGATGATGTGCACGGACTAGAAAATTTTTTTTTGACCCGATCTACCTACATGACAATAAAATTCAATCAATTCTCTATCAATTTTTCCAAAAACGAAGTTCCTACGATGATTGGATAAAAAGTTATGCGAGTTTGAAAATTAAGTTACGTCTGAATTGATCAACAAATGCCGAGTAATGACTCAAAAACCTCAAAATTCAACTTAATTTTTAAACTCGCATAACTTTTTATCCAATCATCGTAGGAACTTCGTTTTTCGAAAAATTTACAGAGAATTGAATAATCTTTATTGTCATCTAGGCAGATCGGATCAAACATTTTTTTTTCTAGTCCGTGTACATCGTCAAAATTGAATTTTTTTCCCCTGAAAACACTTTTTTTCATAGGGGAGCAAAGGGGGTATGTCAAAAATTGCATGCATCGTCTTGAACTAGACACTTAGATCTTTCTTTTTCTCAAGAGTACATCTGAATTGATCAACAAATGCCGAGTAATGACTAAAAAACCTGAAAATGCAACTTAATTTTCAAACTCGCATAACTTTTTATCCAATCATCGTAGGAACTTCGTTTTTTGAAAAATTTACAGAGAATTGATTGAATTTTTTTGTTATGTAGGCAGATCGGGTAAAAAAAAATTTCTAGTTCGTGCACATCATCAAAGTTGAAAATTTTTCCCCCTGAAAACACTTTTTTTCATAGGGGGGTTGCAGGGGTGCAAAGGGGGTTATAACAAAAATTGAATGGATGCTCTTAAAGTAGACACTTTGAACTTCCTTGGAGTTAAAAGTTCATTGAAATCCATCGAAAACTCGCTGAGTTATAGCGGTTTGAAATTTGTCGATTTTTTCTCAATTTCAGGTGGGCCCTTTTTTTGACGCGGAGTGTATTACAATATTGTAACCATAATATAAAATTCTAACTCTAAGAAAAATTGTTTTGTTACTTACATGGTGAAAATTTTTAAGCAATATTAATGTACATGGTAAAATCAGTTTCAATGTAATGTGAAACTTCGTTACAATTTTTCTTATAAAAAGTTTTATAAATTGCAGCTAACATGCACCGCATCACAAAGATCAATGGCGAACGTTTTAATGAATTAACAAACATGGGGAAACTCGTACAATTTGAAAAGGAAAAATTAGCGGTAAAAACTACCCAAAAGAAGCGCGAAAAAACTTTTTGAAAATTGTGTCAAGTTCCCTTTTTGAACAAATCTAAAACTCTATGATAAACATTACTAAGCCCTTGAACATCATTTCTTGAGTTCACATTGTTGGTGTCATCTCTGACCAGTCGAGTAATTATCCTAATTCATAAATTATGGTATTTATTTTATTGAACGGATGAATTGCGATATAAATTAAATGTTATAGTATTATCGACACTGGTAGTTTTATGAATCCCAGCCAGGTGAACTAGTAATGTCGATTTAATAATTATTATATTGGAATGGAATTACGATATTTTGAAATAAAAACTGTCTTTAATTCTTTATGTAAAAATATTGGCACACACATCCAAATAATTATACGTTTCCAGCTTTAGAAAATTATTTGTATTCCAAAATTTTCGATATTAAATTAATATTTACTTGAGTATGTTTTTGGTCAAACATTTTATCTCTCAGATATCGTCGTGCACTAGAAAGAATGTGGGAAATTTGAAGAACAGGTATATTTGTACTTATAATCTACACATATTTGTTAATATTTCTTTGTATCTGTTATATTTCTTATATTGAACAAAAAACATCTACTTGTGGGAAGGGGGGATAGTTAATAATTATTTTGAGGTAAGTAAAAAATTTGTAGAAAAGTGAGTGAGTGAAATCAGAAGAGAATTTGAAGGTAAGATATGGAAAGAAAGAAATAAAATATGGTCTGCGGAGAACTTCCTTCAAAAGGTAGGAGAATATTTCATTATTCATAAAATAAATCAGTTTTCGCATTCAAAATTATATACAATATCATAACTTCATTTGGCTATCGGGTTTTCGGAAAAAGTCGAAATCCTAACACCGTCCCGCGCCAATTTTTTTTTTTTTTTTTTTGGGGTTTTGGACTTGTAGTTTTTTCGGCAATAAATTGAAATCCTAACACCGTCCTACGCAAAAAAAATTGAATGGTTCTTTGTTTACACTTGAACATTCTATCAGCCTTAAGCGTATTCTTATTACACTAAACTTGTAGATCTTGAATTGGTTCATGTATTTATCTAATTCTAATCAATCGAAAACCGACGTAAACATCTTGATAATCTAACTACTTTTGTCATTTAACACATTTCCACCTCTACTAGCAAATTTAAAGTTAAACAACACAAACATCTTCAGTTTGTAAATGATCATTTTGTCCATGAATATGGAAGGTAAAAGAACTCGGAGCAAGCAACTGCGTCTAAAAGCACGACGTATATGGGGCCACGGCGTGTACACACGGAGACATGGCGTTAATAGCATGATTTAAATAAACTGTGTGGCTGAATTCCAGTAGTTTCATTTCCATTATATATTTCAGCCAAGAAAATCATATATCAGTTTATAACATGTTCATCAGTCTTGTCACTTTTGCTGTGATTCTAGATATCCTACCAAAACAGAATAATGTGGGATTCAAGAAGGGTATTGAGTTGTCCATACATAGTTTCTACCAAAACCGAGTGACAAGACTGATGAATATGTTATTATACGCCGTGGCCCTATATGTGATTTAAGACGCCGTGGCCCTCAGTGCTTTTAGATACTGAAATTATACGCCGTGGACCCTGTGGTGGGAATTATACGCTATGATTATCAAGAACTCCTCTGAATCTTGTGAAAGTTACTAATGTAAATTGTTATTTTTGAAGTGTGCTAGACGGTTTGGGAGTCGATCCAGTGAGTGCAGCCTCTGCGTATGTGAAAGCCGATGACATATTAAGTCTGAAGGATCGAGCAACCACCGTTCCCGCGAAACTGGCCGAAGAGCGAGCACTGGCACTCAGTTCGGAGGGCGCTGAAGACCAACAGCCCCCACTGAACTCTTACTGTCGTCTCGGCTGGGATAAGAACGTCGCAGCCCCCACTGTGACGGCACCGTGCGCGGTCATGGAGCCCAACAAGGGCTACGTACCGCACAGGCAGTTTGATAGCAAGTCACTAAAAGAAGACTAAAGACTTTATGATTGGACTCTGTGTGTACGGGATGTGTGTACGTGTACAGTTCGATGTATATTTCGACAGTCTACTTTTATCCTTTGATATTTACCTCTTTTAGAAATAATGAGTGCTTTCAGCGTTGTTTTGATAAATGTTTTACCCTGTTTTATCTACTTAAAATGTTATGCAACCTATTTATTGTTAACTGACGAGGAATTTGAAACCAGTTTGAATTTCTTCAAGAAAAAATTGAAAATGTGTGAGTGTGTGTGTAGATGTTTTAAGTAATTTGAGAAACGAATTTTTATTTGAATTTGTAAATTTCGATTTTATATGATTATTTTACGGACAAGATTTTATTGATCATTTAGAAATTATAATAAAACATAACGTATATTATGAAATTATAAATAAACTTAGATCAAACTATACGGCAAATATCCTACTCTATTTAATGAAGCTGAAAATATTTTTTTATTATTAAAGATTGTTGGGATATTTGTCATGTAGTTTGAATTAGAGTTTTTCTAGTTTTTATGAAAATATAACGAATAATTTTGAGAGTATGTAATACTTACATATGATCTCCGACATTTACGTACATTGTATGCAGGTCAAAGGCAATTGGTACAAGTAATTAACAATAAACGAAATCGTAAAAATAATTCAAATTACACGTGTGGTGCGTACTAGGGCTGCACGATATTCAAATTTTAATATCGATATTCGATATTGAAGTAATATCGACAATTTTTGGTATATCGAAAAATCGATTTATATCGATATTTTTACTAATTTATGTCGATAAATATGGATATAATATCGATAACTATCGATATTTGTACCTATTTATGTCGATATATATATATATATATATATATATATATATATATATATATATATATATATATATATATCGATTATTATCGATAAATATCAATTAATATCGATAAGTCGATATATCGATACAAATTATTCTCAATATCGATATTTATCGACATATCGATATTTTTCCCAGTCCTAGTGCGTACGCAAAAATGGATGGTTCTTTTTTTACACTTGAACATTCTATCAGCCTTAAGCGTATTCTCATTACACTACACTTGTAGATCTTGTATTGGTTCATGTATTTATCTAATTCTAATCAATCGAAAGCCGACGTAAATATCTTAGTTAGTGTATGAATGTTCCCGTGCCTTAACAATTTAGCATTAAACTCATGTTCAGTTTGTGATATATGATCTTAAATAGATGCAGCCTTTTGTAAAACAATCCAGAAAACTTGCCACAAGTAAATATAATATTTAAGTTGCTTTAATTATGTTGACATTATAGTTAACGTTGCGATTGTTGATTTATATTATTTTTCATTCATATGTATGTATGTGAACAGTTTAAAATTGTTATGCAGACTGGTAATTCATACTTAATTATATCCAGCTTCAATCATATACTTATGTAGCATATACATAAACTATTTCATTAAAAATCTGTATCTATTCTCAGTAATCGTAAAATTATTTTATCCGAATTCACAGTTGATTAGTCTAACGTATAATTAATTAAGTCTATTACTTTATTTTTGCCACCGGTTCTTTTTGGTAGTGAATCACAATAGTATAATACGTACATGTAATTTTAAAATATTACAAGTCACAATCAGTTATTCGCGGTATACAAATCAGTATCATGCTTGTCAACCAATTTATATACATTTGTCATTACATTACTAATAATTTTTTATGACGTGAATAAAAATGTACTTATTTAATGGATTCTTATTATGCACCGCATAGTAGCACATCATCATATTTTCTATTCCCATGCTTGAATTTACTTATTCATTTCGATACAGATTTTCATTATGAAACACTCAAGTGAATTTCATTATTGCTTATAAACTCTTTCATAATATACTATTTTCTACTGCCATGCTTTAATTTACTTATTAAATATGCATTGTCTGTACATATGAATGACATTCATTTCGGTACAGATTTTCATTATGAAACACCCAACGAAATTTTATGGGAATGTATAGTGTTTTTAATGAAAGCATAAGAGTAGAAAAATAGTGTATGCAACTCGTGTATAATGGCTGTTAATACACTCGTATGAATTACGACACGCCATGGCTCGTATCGTAAATTTATACTACAATAGCTGTCATTATAAACTCATTGCATAACTATTATTATTTTATCATCATTTTAGAAATCAATGTTCCAAAAGAAATAGTTCAGTTATGTTTTCAATCTATTAAGTGAATATTTTCCTGTAATGTAAGTAAGTATAATAATTTAGCTAAGAAAAAAATTTATGTTTATATATTAGTACCTATTTTAAAATTTAAATAATTCCTAATAACAACGAAATTTTTAAAGAAATCATAGATGGAGCCTGCTGTATTAAAATGAGTCTCTGGTTCAGTGTTGCCAAATATTCATTTTAATATTTAAAGTTTACACATTGAAAGGCTTTTAAAAAACTTATTTATAAAAATTGTATATTAATTTTTTTATAGTAACATAGGAAAAAATTATTATTTTATAATAAATGAAAGATGAGTGAATCATTAATAGAAAATTTAGTTATCATCTGCACCATCTTCATTTGAGCTGCAAGTCTATTCTAATTCATAGCGACAGTCGCTAGCGAAGTTCAGTTGATAACTTCGTGACGTCATTCCGTTTGTAACTATATCAAGGGTTAGGGATATTTGGCCTCTAGTTGATAACGACTGATAGAGATTTTACATTTACTGTGAAATTTGTCAAGAAAAACTGCTAAACCACCATTTTACCTATCACTTATCATAAACGTATTATTTGTTTTAAAATAAGCCATTTTTTTGAATTTCAAAGTAAATTATTTTTTCAAGAAAAATGTCAATTTCTTATTTCTAAAATTTATAAGTTGAATTATTTAATAAACTAATCAAAAATATTAAATACATATAATGAACCCATAATTTATTGGTATTTTATATTTATAAAATAAATATTTTAACCTCCTAACGAACAAAAATCAACGCAACGCGCAAGTCTACCGTAGCGAGGGTTGATAAGTCGTAGCGACAGTCGCTTCGCTACTACGTCACACATAGTGGGGGGTTATCAAGACAACCCAACTTATCAACGTTGATAAGTGAAATAGAATAGGACCCCTGTTCTATGTAAAAACTTTCTATAAATCAATAATTATTAAATAATAAATTACGAAAAAAATTTATTAACTTGTTTGAAGTCTTTTAAGTAAAATTAAATTAAGTATTTAACCTGTTTTGCATTTTTAATTTTATAAGGTAAATTTATTTTTCTAACAAAATTTGTTACCTAATACTAACAGAAATACATGATTATTTAGATTGCATAATTTTATTTATTTATAAAATGTTGTATTTAATTGTATTTTAATTATCTGGTGAAAGTCAGATATGCAGTCAAAAAGTAATTTAAAAATCCGCTAAGTTGGTAACACTGCTCTGATTTGAAACGTGTACATTAATTTGCACACAACGCACTAGAGGGAAAGTAATTTAATTATAAAATAATAAGTGTTGTCACCTAGTAAAATTATAAGTTTTATAAGGAATTGTTTAGTATTTTAAGTTTTTAAAATGGTTCTTGCAGATCTAGGTCGAAAAATCACAAGTGCTTTACAATCTTTGAGCAAAGCTACAGTAATAAACGAAGAGGTAAAGAAGTTTAATTTAATATTGTATAAACTTAACCTAATTGTTTACAATGTGAGATCAACAATATGTATTAATTATATTTAAATAACTTAGTGTGGTATTGTAGAGCATAAATCAAGTAGAATTAATTTCATTTTAAGGTTTTAAATGGAATGCTCAAAGAAATTTGTGCTGCCTTATTGGAAGCGGACGTCAATATTGTACTGGTCAAGAAGTTACGAGAAAATGTACGTGCTGTCATTGATTTCGAGGAAATGGCAGGAGGTCTTAATAAAAGGAGGATGATACAAAGTGCCGTTTATAAAGAACTAATCAAGGTTAAATAAACCGCAAGATATTCATTGCCACATATTTTACAACTCTTTTTACAGCTTGTCGATCCAGGTGTCAAACCCTTCCAGCCTGTAAAGGGCAAACCAAATATTATTATGTTCGTTGGTCTTCAAGGTTCTGGTAAAACAACCACATGTACAAAGTTAGCGTATCATTATCAGAAAAAGAACTGGAAATCTTGTATTGTTTGCGCTGACACATTTCGTGCCGGTGCTTATGATCAAGTCAAACAAAACTGTACAAAAGCTAGAATTCCTTTTTATGGTAGCTACACAGAAGTAGATCCTGTAGTTATTGCTCAGGATGGTGTAGAAATGTTCACAAAAGAAGGTTTCGAATTTATTATTGTCGATACTAGTGGTAGGCATAAGCAAGAAGAATCACTTTTTGAGGAGATGTTAGCAGTCTCCAACGCAATTGTAAGTTGGGGTAAGAATAAAACGCTGATCCGTGAAGAAATGCGCAGATGGACGTAAAAACCCGCTGATCTACATTTAACTAAACTAAATAAAGAAACTGAACACCCTTCTCGAGTCCTACGTTATTAGTTTTGGTAGAAACCGAGGTAAAAAATAGAAACATACCCTTCTTCCCGTATAGTCGGTTTGGATTGATTTTATTATTTTTTACGTGCATCTGTACATTTCTTCGCAGATCAGCGCGTTCCATCAGTCAGCGCTGATCTGCGTTTTATTCTTTCCCTGTGAGTAATTGCTTAAATGATTTGGATAGTTGTTGTATATGTGCATTGTAGAAACCAGACAATATTATATTCGTCATGGACGCTACGATAGGTCAGGCTTGCGAAGCGCAGGCTAAAGCGTTCAAAGAAAAAGTAGATGTAGGATCTGTAATTATTACAAAATTAGATGGCCACGCGAAGGGAGGCGGTGCTCTCAGTGCGTGAGTAAAATCTTCAAAACACCAAGAATAGTTCTGTTCAATCATATTTTACAGAGTGGCGGCAACAAAGTCTCCCATTATCTTTATTGGTACCGGTGAACATATAGACGATTTAGAGCCTTTTAAAACAAAGCCTTTTATTAGTAAATTATTAGGTATGGGTGACATAGAGGGCCTTATCGATCGTGTAAATGAACTAAAACTAGAAGACAACGAAGGACTCCTAGAAAAAATAAAACATGGTCAATTTACTTTGCGTGATATGTACGAGCAATTTCAAAACATTATGAAAATGGGCCCGTTCTCACAAATTTTGGTAAGATGATTTTGAGGAGCTGATCTGCAACCGCTGTCTTGGCTATAAATTTAAAAAAGTTTGAGATGACGTTCGCGTCGTAAACTTGTGCAATAGCAAAATAAAATTTTAATTAATTGCGCACTAGCAAGAATAACAAATTTATAAAATTCCATTTGAAAACAGTGTTCCCTTACTGTTTGAATAAGAAACCTGGAAACTACAACTGCAAATTTTGAAAAAAATATTTCAGTTTCGTGATACGAGATTTACTATACTTCATTTCAGCTAAGAAAAAAGCATTGGATAAGATAGGGTGATGATATTCTTGAATCTGATTGGTCGAGATAAGAGATGGATTTACACTTTTCATCCGTTAACATTACTTATACCTTCTTATTTTCATAGTTACATCGAAGTACTACATTATTTAATAGATGCCAGCCTTTATTCACAAAACATACCTTATTTAAGTTCGCGCCAAATTTTGACCTAATAAAATGTGTGAGTGTAAAACGGGACTGCATTCACAGTGTTAGCTGAAATAAAAATATATGCACGAAGTTGTGAATTACCCGTATAAAATGAAGTTTTGTTGTGAGTGAATTGCGCGAGGCAGTTTTCGCATTTTATATTTCCCATTCTTCTTAAAGTACAAGAATATTTCATATATTTTGATTAAATTTTAGATTTTACTAAATGTATGTGTCATGAATGTAGCTGGATGCTGGAAATAGTTTTTCCTAATTATCTCATATCTTATTTTGCAAAAACTGCAGTTTGCAGATCAGCTCGTTTATTAGAGATGAAGAAAACTAATAAATTTATTAGGGAATGATTCCGGGCTTCAGCCAAGACTTCATGGGCAAAGGCAGCGAACAAGAATCCATGGCGCGCTTGAAACGCCTTATGACAATAATGGACAGTATGAACGACGGTGAATTAGATAACAGAGACGGTGCAAAGTTGTTTAGCAAACAGACAGCTCGAGTGATTCGCGTGGCCCAGGGTTCCGGTGTGACTGAGCGCGAAGTGAAAGACCTTATTTCCCAGTACACGAAGTTCGCCGCCGTCGTCAAGAAGATGGGTGGCATCAAAGGTCTCTTCAAAGGCGGAGACATGGCCAAGAACGTCAATCAAATGCAGATGCAGAAACTCAATCAGCAGATGGCCAAGATGATCGATCCTAGGGTCTTACATCAAATGGGGGGCATGTCTGGACTACAAAACATGATGCGTCAATTACAAACAGGTGCTGCTCACGGTATGGGGGGATTAGGTAACCTTATGGGGGGACTAGGAAAGCAATAATTATATATCACTACTAGAAAACTTTATCAGGAATCCGTGTATCTTAGGTAAATTACTGGAAAAGTTAAATTAATCGCTTTTATACTGCCAATGTATAGTTATAAATCTAACTTCCAAGCAAAACAAAGTGTGATTGATCTTATTTACCTTGTATGTCACAGCAACTAACTACTATTAAGAAGTATACTTTGTTGTTATTTTTCTGGTAATTTACCGGCATTGCCTCATTATTATTTCGAAGCTCGTGTTTGAATTCGTAAGGAATTCTAAATTCGGTTATAAAATACGGGTTATATATAATACGTGATTTTACAAAATATTTATCAATTTATTTGACTGTGTAACTCATGTTGTGACATCGTGACCACGTACCTTATACCGTGTTCACACAAGGATTTTTTGAATATTCTTTCATGCTTCTGAATCTTGGAAAAAATAAATTTTCTGTTTATTTCTCTCTTCTTTTCAAAGAATCACACGCCGTTATTTGACAGGCAATTTTCACTAGGATTTTTTTTTCTTAGAATTCAGAAGCATGAAAGAATCTTCAAAGAATCCTTGTGTGAACAAAGGCGTTAAATAAATGAATTCAATAACTAACTTTAAATGATTTGAACGTTGTGATGGTAACTTTTTTACATAGTAAATAATACTGTTATTTGGTAAGTTTGAATGAAGAATTTCATTTAAGTATTGCTGCAGTAATTTCATATTTTACTGGAGTGGTTTTTGTGTATTAAGATATATTTTAATAACAATTAATTGTGAATAAGTATGTTAAAGGTAACTTTGTATATTAAGTGAGAAAAGAAATGATTTGATACGGTTGCTGGTATTTATTTTTTTAAGTTATATTTTGTTTTATCCTACCCTGCAGTTCTTCATTCTTACAGCTTTTATTTTATTCGTTAAAAAATTACATAAATATATGCTTCATATAACACGATTTGTTTTAAATTGCAACTTCAAAATTTCACGGTTGTTAGTTTCGCTTTTAATTATTACCTTTTATGTTTTGTAATTATATAGAGAACCAACAAAATATTTCAGCCTCATTCATATAAGTATTAAAGTCTCATTCACATAAGCATTTAGTTTTAAGGTTTACATTTATGTTTACGTTTAAGAAAGTTTAAATTCATATAACTTTCAAGCATTGTGAATGCTCATATTTAGGTACATGTATTCAAACTTTTTTAAACGTAAACATAAAACTAAAGCTTAAAACTAAATGCTTATGTGAATGAGGCTTTAGTTCAAAAGGTTACATTTATATTTAAGACTGCGTTCAAAGTGTCTGAAATAAATCTTGTAATCTTGAAAAACTATTGAACTTTAGAGAGATACGGTTTTCAAATTTGTGTTAAGTCTGTATTAACATATTTATGTCACTATGTAACATTTAACATTTTTGTTGAACACAGCATTCACATAATGAACGTAGCTTTAGCAAGTTGTAAACCTAAACTTAAAGTTGGACTTCAGTGCAAGAAAGTGAAAAGTGCATGAATTTAAACATTTCTAAACATAAATGTAAACCTTAAAACTAAATGCTTATGTGAATGACGCTTCAAGCCCTGTTTACACATGGACACTTAGAACACACACACGCAACAGTAAGAAATGCTGTGTGTTGCTTGTGAATTAGAGGCGCCGCTATTTTGTAGCTTCTATGTAAGCAAAGAAAAAATCAATTTTGAGGCCACAAACGTTCCACATGTACTTCATTTTGCTTTTGTTCCCTGTGTATCGCATGTGTGTGTGTGTCTTCCATGTATCCAAGTGTGAACAGGGCTTTAGTAACACGTCAGATAATATTATACTTTCTATTTATGTTACATGCTGTTTAACTAGTACTGGCATCTATCAACAGCTAGCAATACTATATTGGTTACAGTATTCTATATTTCAGAAAAAGTTAATATTTTCAAGAAAGTAATTTATTATAATATTATTATTTCTTTGTTACAGAAGGGGAAGATTATATTGAAAGGAAAAGAAGACCCAAAGATAAGTCCTCAGACAAATCTTCAGGAGATGGTTCAATTGGTTAACTTATCTGGTTTATTTGATTAATTTAGGTCAACATATTATAGTTAATATCTCCCTGATATCATTTAATGTTTTAACACTATTGTTGATTGTTAAAAATACCACATTTGCACAAAATTATAGCGATGCATTCCTCGATCTGGTGGATCTGGTATCACTGGACCGTTTTGCCGCTTGAGAGCGCTGTAGTCAAAGTACGGTTTTGTAATCGGCTCGTCGATACAGATACAACACATGAGACAAGTGAAGTCGCTGACGAATTGTGTCCTGTCTGGTTCAACGCTGTGTGTGTTTTGTGTTGTGTAGTTTTTTAAATAAATGTCCAGAATCTTGGAATTATAATCCACGACGTATACATGTAAGCAATCTTTATAGTATTACGTATGAGCTACTAACATTGAAATTGACAATACCTGCACACAATTCATGTTTCATCAAAAAACAAACCTTGGATTGTCTATAACAGCCGGTGATTACTCTCATTAATTGACATTTTTACAGTTGCAGTCTGTGATATTAGAATATTAGAACAATTCACACCAAATTCCTTGTTTTAGCGAACGACCTTTGAAATTTGTTGTAAACCTGTTGTAAAATACTTTTTCCTTTTCATTTCTCAGAATGCATTCATGTAATAATTGTACAAGAAGGTGTAACTAGCATTTTAGTCATTGTAAAGTACGTTTGCATAAAAATAACAGTTATGTATCTCTTTAAATAATTGCAATGTCATTAATAATTTGCATATTAAGCCCTGAGTGCCAAATGGTGTACGCGTATTATTCTATATAATTAAAAATTAATTTAATAGCAATACAATTGCGTTAAACAATATTACGAGGCTGTTTTATAGACAAACCAATAAGTGTCACTTAACACTAGTCTATAAGTTGTATAATTTTGTTTCAAATGTTTAGGGAGACCTCTAGACAAAACTGTAAACACAAAGTTTTATATTACCTATTTATTTGTTTAAGTGTCTAAATTAAATAGGTACAAATTAATGTAGGTATTGAATTATGGAATGAATGATGTTATTCAGTATCCTAGTTGCAGTACAGCTTCATTTATTTGTATATTGATCTATGTATGTTATGTTCCGTGTTTATTTGATTTCTAACTTAACAGTTCATTGTTTTTAAGTATTAGCTGCACCTGTAGTTAATATATGTTATAGCATATATTTTATTATTTCTTGGTCACGTTTCTAAGTGAAAATACCAAATCAATTTTTGCTTGACAAAAAATGTTAAAAGCATTTTAGTGTATTATAGTTTAGTTGCATAATTTGTTCATCTCCACGTTATGCATACATTTGAAAAGCGAAAGTTGAAGTTCATTCATATGACTTGATTATGACCCTGTGTCTATTATAGTACTCGATTATTGTGTTGTATTTCATTGATCATAAGATCATATTCTCAGCTTTCTGACTGGATTGTCTATAATTACAGTCTACTAGACTTGAATTGTAATTATAGAAATTTGCGCGGGAAATTATTTTGCAGACGTTTCCGAATATAAACCTTGAAGAATATTTAACTACCTGACTTGATGCACCTGTGTAACAAAAAATATTCTGGCTGCCCTAATCGCTTTTGGTATGACTTTGTAAGTACCGAGTAGGCAGAACTTCTTTGTTGGTGACCTATCTGTTTTTTGAGTTATAAATTTTGAATAATTTATTATATTAGTGCCATTTATTAAAGCTACATTCGCATAAGCATTTAGTTTTAAGATTTACATTTATGTTTACGTTTAAGTAAGTTTGAATACATTTAACTAACTAAATACGAGCATTCACAGTGCATGAAAATGGGAAGTGTGAATGCTTCAAACTAAATGCTTATTTGTAAATGAGGCTTTAGAGATCTATGTTTAAAAATTTAATTAAGTTAAACATAATTTTTTTTTTGATCGTAAGTTAAAATGACAATGTTCAGTATCATTTTGCAGCTTTATTAAAAATTATTTAAAATTTTGTGGAAGTGTGGAATGAGTTATTTTAATTTTCTTATCTAATGACATTCTCGTTATCGCTACTTTGCTAGTCAGAAGGTCAGAATATGATCTTTTTCTAATCTATTTCTGTTTCGTATAAGTCATAAACTATACTTCGCTAATTGAATGTAACTTTTTGACGGAAATGGTCGGTTTTATGATGATTTAATTGTAGCAAAAGTATTTAGATGAAACTAAATTCGGCATATTCCTACAAAAGGATGAGAGAGCAAAAAGAGATTGTTCCTTTCACAGATCAACTTGTTCTCAATACGCACAACTCTGAATATTTAGAAAGAAATGTAACAATTATATCCTACAGTATCGTGAATACGTAATTGGTGATACATTTGCTCTAGTTAAATTAACTTAAATGTTTGCTCTAATGCACCCAATAAGCAAGAGTACTTTGTTTCAGTACAAGCAGAATTTATTCTCAAAAAATTATATTAATTAATTCTAAACCTTATTGAGGGACTTGTTTACTTTCTGTCGAACTAAAACTATATTTTTTACATAGAAAAAATACCTTTCAATTAAGATAAAATCTGGATTATTTTTATTCTGTTCATTCTGTAAGTACTTCCATTGGAGAAAAAAAACAAAAACACTTGAAATTCGTGGAATTTTGCGAATTTTCAAACCGTCTACCTCGGCGTATTTTTCACTAATTTGGACGAATCTTCGAGAGCAAGAAAGTTACAAGTTTCTTCTTTAAGGACATCCATGCGATCTTAGTCCTAACCCCTTCCGCCCCTATGGAAAAAAATGTTTTTAGTGGAAAAAAATTCCAACTTGACGATCTGTACAGTGCTGGAAAAAAATTGTCGACTCGATTACCATCAAAACAATAAAGTTCAATCAATTTCCTGTCAAGGACGCAAAGAACGATGTCTTGACTCAAAATTATGGGTGTTTGCATTTTGGGGATTTTGACTCATAATTCGGTAACTTTTTGTCGGAATTAGACAATTTTGAAAAAAACCTCCTTTGAGGGGATGTACGCGAAATTAGGAATATCCCATTTTGCACCCTTCAACTCCCCCAACAAAAAAAAAATTTTGTGGGCCAAAAACATCCAACTTTGACGATCTCTACAAGGTTGGAACAAAATCGTGGGCCACCACCATTACAGTAAAGTTCATCTAACTTTCTGCTATTATTTGGCGCAAAGGTTTAAGGTTTTCACCACTGACATTAGCGTTACCCAATTATGCACTTCAACTTCAAACACCCATAACTTTGAGTCAAGACATCGTAGGCATTTAATTCTTTACCTACGTCCTTGACAGGAATATAGTATAATTATAGTATAGTATATTGTATATTTAATTATTAACTATTTTAAAACATCACTTTGAATGGCTATGCTCAATAATTTTTTCTGGGTGTATTTAAACTATTTTCAGTTTCATTATAAATTATGATAATGAAACGATTGTAATTGGGGATATCAATGGAAATAAATATTTGACAAAAATATTATGTTTTATAATTATGTTTATGTCAAACAAAGTGTTATTGAAATTTATGACTGAAGTAAAATAATGTGAATGTAAATAAATTTGGTCGTAAACAATTTAGAAATTTGTTTGAAGTTAATTGAAAAGTTAGGTGTCAGTTGAATTTCATTGTTAAGTCTTGATTTTTGCGCTTCGGGATAAAAGTATTAAATTAATGATGGGATATTAAATTGTCTGGCATTTAGACATTTTGTTTGAGTGAACGTTCTTAATGCCTAAAGCACGTTTCGGTTTCTTTTGCTTATTGGGCGTATTCGGAGTTTGAGTGGCATGTGGCGTGATGATTCAGAAACATATAAACAGAAATCAATTACTAGAATCATAATTGTTAAAGGAAACTGAGGAATTCTCACTGAATTAGATGTCTCTACAGTATGAGTCAGAATCAGAATCATCGATGTGTGGTGTTCATTCGCCTTATAAAGTCTAAAATCGCGTGAACGCGGTCTGTGGTAGGAACACGCAACTTTTAAGCATCAAGCACTTTTGATATGATCTGGCAGGGAGAAGTGACGTGACATATGGGGATAACTGAACCGCACACGGCACGTGTCTACGAATTTAACAAATTTTCTTTAACGGGATTCTTTTGTTTGATCATAAACCACAAAATAGGCTCAACAACCATAATCAAATTATGGCAATTTTGTATTAAAAATTATGATTAGTAAATGAAAAATTGTTAAAAATGTATTTAGCTCAGAGATATAAGGTTTATAAATTTTAAAAAATGTTCTAATGCAACCAAACTTTGAATTTATGTTGTCTGTGTCATAAAAATGATACCTGAATTTTTTGGAAATTTTTGACCACGTAGTTTGAACGAAATTAATTGTTAAATTTTAATATTTTACATGGGCTCTTATGGCTTTCCATTAATTGATTAAATAAAAAATGTTAGAAATGTTCTATTTACTTAATTTTTGGTATATAAACGTATGCAAGCACGGACATCAATTTCCCAAAATTTGAAGAAGGTTGACCACATAGTTGTAACAATATTGTTGTTCTTCAAGCATTTTTTGATTAGTGAATTAGAAATTATTGTAAAAATATATCACCGCAACTGAACGAATTGCAATATCAACTAACACCCGTTGACCGAATTTTGTTTTACATTAATAAAAATATTTTTATTAATTAAAGGCTGATATCTGAGTACGCCACTGCATGTGTAGGGAACCTCCTTAATGGATACAAATTTATTTAAAACTGTCAGTTTTGTAGGTTGGAGTTATGTTTTCGTATGTAAATAATATAGTACAATATAGGTATACTTACAAATTGTCATTTTATGAAAATTTATTAAAAACTTCCTAATCATGCAGAACAAAGTTTCAAACTGATGATATTAATACAAAAACACAAGCTCAGCAGCGCCATTGAAACGTCAAAATCAGAGATGTCAAAATGTTTGACTATGTAGGATTTAAAATTAATTTGTATTTTCGTATTGAAGATAATTATTGAATAACTGTAAGATTTAATATTGCTATATTTACACTTTAACAAATATAAAATGGAGTAAATACAATACGCGTTAAAATAAACTGGTTGAGTGCCACTACTTAATATAGATGACGTCACAAATTAATTTTAAACTTTTAAATTTAAAAATCATATCTGCCTTAATAATGACAATTTTCAAAGTGGATTTTCACTGATCGATATATATATATATATATATATATATATACATATATATATATATATATATATATATATATATATATATATATATATATATATATATATATATATATATATATTGTTATGCAGTTTCATAAAAAAAATTAAAAAAGAATTGGTTGATGAGCCCATTGCTTCATTCACACAAAACAAATCATTCAAGCAGGAGCTTTAATGGCCGCTGATCAGATCTGCCTGATGTGATCAGCGGGAATTTTAATTCGTTCAGAGGCCTTTAAATTTATTTACTTATAGTCTAGGCAATAGAACTGGCGTTACCTGGAGTTTTCATTTTCTGTATTTTTATGTTTTCCACCTCAAACTTTTGCTTGAAATACCCTTTTTTCGCAAAAAAATTATATATTTCCTTTTCTTTAAACTAGGGCCTCCAAATGTTTACAAATTGTATTGTAGATAGAGAAAAGTCGGTGGAATCGAATGCTTGAAACCGGAAGTCGAGATATTTATCTGTTATTTTTGGATATTATGAAACAAAGTTATGTCATAATTTAATTATTAAAAAGCGCTACACTTTTCTTTGGCCGTAACTTTTAATAATTTGAATCTATATTATAGGGATTTTCTATAGTTTTCAAATCATAATTTTCCTGTCAAGCCAAAAATAGTTATATAAAAAATAGGATTTTCAACTTTTTTAGTGAAGAATAGGTATTTCCGGCAAATTTTTTTGATTGATTCGTGTTCAGCACCCCAAAAAACATAGAAATACAGATAATCAAAACTTCCTTAAAACGGCTAGCAATGTGCCGTTGCAAGTAATTTAATAGTAATCAAGGCAACGTTGCTAACAACATTGATGACAATATTGCCAAAAATGGAAGTATAGAGCAATAATTTATGTTTATAATTAAATAACATTAGTTTCTTTGATTCTTAAGTTCATATCTCACCGATTAGTTATTACAAAGGTTAGAAAAAACGTAGCATTTTAGACGGCCTAAAACCACGCCGCATAAAACCCACGCGGCCTAATTCCACGCCACCTAAAATCCATAACGTCTAATTTTACTCCCACCACAATTGAAGTTGACTACAATAAACCACGCCGGCTAATACCACAACGTCTAATACCACAACGTCTAATTACACAACGCCTAATGTCCATTCCGCCTAATACCACGCCGCCTAATTCCACGCCACCTAAAAGCCACAACGTCTAATTTTACCCCCACCACTATGTCCACATCGTATAAACTCGTTCTGTGTTGTATTTCTCACGAGTTTATACTGCGTGGACATAGTGGTGGGGGTACAATTAGACGTTGTGGATTTTAGGTGGAGTGGAATTAGGCGTTATGGTATTAAGCGTTGTGGTATTGGCGGAATGGACATTAGGCGTTGTGGAATTAGACGTTGTGGTATTAGGCGTTATGGTATTAGGCCTCGTAGTTTGTCGTAGTCAACTTCTATTGTGGTATGGGGATAAAATTAGACGTTATGGATTTTCGGTGGAGTGGAATTAGGTCACGTGGTTTTTAGGCGGCCTGGTTTTAGGCCGCCCGGCATGCACTCAGAAAACCCCAGTGGAAAACTCAAAATGCCATAATATTTTAACTTTTGCAACATTGCTGGGAATATTGCCGGCAATATTTCTAAATTTCGGACAATAATAATTTTAAGGCTCTAAGCAACTTTCTGGGTACCTATATTCCCAATGTAGCAATATTGCCAATTGGAAATATTGCCGTTGGCACATTGCTAGGCACGGCACAGCTCTCTGCATGTGACGATGTGATGGCGTATGAACCTGGAGTTCCGTAGTTCAAATCTCACGGCAGGCAGTGGGTGATTGTAAAAAACATCAATTAAATCTCACTCGGGCGTTTCAAGCTGACCACTCGAGTGTCTTAAATGTAGTCCTGGTTGCATTAAGTAGCTCTCCGTTGCCGCTTTCAAAGGCCGTCGCACGGATTGAGATTCTGACTGCATCAAAAAGTGGTTGGATTCCACTATAATAAAAATCTTCCATTCTGTAATAATTGGCAGCTGATCATATTGGATGGTTACCATCAAAATAAAAATAAAATTCAGATTTCATTTGATTTCTGATTACTTGTGTCTAATGCATCTATTAAGCAATGGGGGTTTCCAAGCCTACGGCTTTTAAAGAAATACTTATTGAATATCAATTTTCAGCAGGAAAGTAATAATAATTGTTAATTTTGATAGATTTATGACCTTTTTATTGAAATGAAAATGTAACTCTTTTCAAACGTGCATTAAAATGCGCCATGAGTGACGTAGACAACATTCTAACCAAACCGTGAGTAGATTTGTTCGTGTAAGATCGTTTTTTGTCGTTTTGACTACGGAGTGGACGGCGGACCTGTGTTGAAATATGGTAAGATCTACGTATCGTATTCGGTCCTTGTCAGCGCGGTGACGTCACAGCATCGTTTTTCGTGACACCTATTGTTTTAAATGTTATGAATTTTTTTCTGGCTTATTCGCAACTTTTTGGCAAAAAGAAAAAATACGGGTCTAATATTTTAGTGAATAGATTTACAAATAAAAAAACAAAATCGTGGAAACCCCCATTAGCGTATAGTGTGTTTAATTGGTTGCTGTTTATTTGGTGTAAGTATGAGTGTCCTAGTTGTAAAGAATGTGCATGAAATGTATTATCTTGACTATCTTCTAGTAATAATGCTTGAAATGAATAGCACTTGTCTTGTGTGAAAACTTTAAATAGTATGAGATACAGTAATGGAGTTATAGACATTCACTATTCTCTTTTTATGTATGTACCACTTCTGTTAAGGTATATTCCGCTGTAAATAAATTGAATATTAACTGCTGCTTGTCTTCAGCAACTATGAACGTTTCATGTGATCATGTGCGTATGTTTAACTATTTCATCTCACTTAACATATATTTTATCCGCCTCTCACAGACTTTCAAATATTAAATAAACAGTTTATTTCTCTGGCCTGTGGGTTTGATAGAATAAAACTATTTTATGAAACAGGTAGTGACGTCCCGTTTTCCACCTACTCGAAATTGTGCCATTTCGCCTTCTTCCGTTTTGCCACCTACCTTGCAGTTCGTGTTTCACTCATTTGTCATTCGCTCATTCGCCTACTAACCTTTCTATTCCCTTGCACAAAAATCACTTATTAACACCTTAAGAACAACAAAAGTAAAAGTTCGATGTGTAGATTTCAGCTAGGTACTCTAGATTTTTCTCCAACATTTCACCCGAAAGGTCATTGCAAAAAATTAAACAATGAGTTAATAGTTACTGTTAACTTATATCCGATACCTTGCTTTCTCAGATTTCATTATTGATACTTTAAAACCTCTAAGTTTCATTCCCATAAGCATTTAGTTTTAAGGTTTACATTTATGTTTAAGAATTCCATATACGTAAAGTATCCTTGAATCCTCCAAACTTTAAGTTTATGTCTACCACTTACTAAAGCTATTTTAAATACATTATGTCAATGCTCTTTGATTCTTAAATATATCAATGGAAACCTACAAAATGCTAATATGAATGAGACTTGAAAATTTATATTAAACTAAAATTTAGGCAATTAAGTTTTCTTATGTGACATTGGTTGCTGTCTTGAATTTCACAGAGGGTAGTATTCTAGAAAATATTTTAAATTATTCAACTGAAAATTGTGTGCGCTGTGCGGTTACCAGCCCACGACACACAGGTACTTATGGTTGTTGCGCATAGTTTACCACATCACATATAAAACAGAAAATGTAGTAATCAGCCAGCTACTACTTAAATTTACTTTAATTTAAAATGAATAAATACCTAACCTAGTCAATTTAGTCGTATACAGGTGATTTACAATTTGTGCATATATTTTAATGGCATATAGTGCTCGTCTTACTTATCACGGAACTAAAAGAATTTTTTCAAAATTCGAAATTTTAGTTTCCAGGTTTTTTTAACCAAACAGTTATGACATGAAGCACGGTATACTCGATGAAAATCTGTCAAAAGGGTGTCACACCTATAGTAAAGAGCCATACGAAATTTTGTATATTTACTATGTTCACTTCGTATTTTGAAGGTTTCTGAAAATTATTATTCACAGCTGAGAAATGAAATTCATCCATTTTTTGTGTTAAAGAAATCTATAATTAATTTACATATGTGCATTGTTTAGGGCAGATTTTCCGCCAAAATGGTAGCAATTTTTCCTGCTAACCAAAAGTGGTTTGCGATTTTTAGGTCGTGTTTTAAGTTCGTAAATAATAATAAACTATTATTAATGTTTCATGGAAATTGCATTTACGCGCAAATTACAGTATTAAACTTGAAGGTAGTGATTATCAATTTAAAACTCAAAATTATATAACTTGCTATTGGTAAATAAGAAATACTGCATGCATGCTGTCCCCGTCTCTTTTTCGGTTGTTGCTCCTGCTAGTGAAATAGCAGGTGTAGTGTAAAGTAAAAGTTGGTAGGATTTGTATTGAGTATTGTGTTTTTGCTCGCGATGTATGTTAGTGCGGTGATGTTCAAGTGATGCGATGTTTAGTGCCGAAAACGGAAATATGTTGTCCACTGCTGTGGATAAATTTATTCATCTTAACTGCTGGAAATGCTTAAATGTCTGGATGGGGGTTGATCATAACAAGGTACAGATATGTTTAACAAATTATGAATAATGTATCATAACTTAAATTAGATTCAGTGCTAAATTAAATTAACCCTACCACAAAATTTCGTATTTTATATGACATGGTATGTTATTTGTACATTCTTAGACCGAAATAGATATTATTATTATTATAATTATAAGTGCGAACGTTGAACGCTATTGGTTAAATTAGCTACTTATTTATAATTAGATCTGACACTTTTATGCAGAAAATTTAGGTAAACAAAAAACGAATTATTTACTATAGTAAAGAAACTGGCAGAACTCATATTTAATATAAATAAATAGTTTACTGGCTTTATGCTCCTTTATTATTATACTACCTACATAAAAAAATGTAGAAGTGTATAATATGTTTATTGCGACGGCGTAAAAGGGTCAGAGTAAATATTTTTTATATTGAATTCCCGACTTTTAAAACTCGGGATCCCGACTTTTAAACTCGGGATCCCGACTTTTAAACTCGGGATCCCGACTTTTAAACTCGGGATCTCGACTTTTAAACTCGGGATCTCGACTTTTAAACTCAGGATCCCGACTTTTAAAACCGGGATCCCGACTTTTAATCTCGGGATCCCGACTTTTAATTTCGGTTTCCCGAATTTTAAACTCGAGATTAAAAAGCCGCGATCCCGAGTTTAAAAGTCGGGATCCTGGGATTAAAAGTTGGGATCCTGAGTTTAAAAGTCGGAATCCCGAGTTTTAAAAGTCAATATAAAAAATATTTACTCTGACCCTTCTACGCCGTCGCAATAAACATATTATATAGTTCTACATTTTTTTATATAGTATAATAATAAAGGAGCATAAAGCTAAGAACATAAATAATTTTATGTAAAAAATATAGCAAAGAAAAGAAATTATATTACCAAAACTGAATAAAATATCTTTTAAAAACAATCATCTTTACGAGTAGTATAAATAATTCGGAATGCAAGAGAACAATGTAGAAGAAATACTGCACAGAAACAACATAAAGAACATAAAGAAGTGATAGTTAATTTAAAGTAAAATAATCTTAATCTCGACACCCGAAAGGGGAAGAAAGAAAGAGGAAGACCAGTGAAGACGTGGGAGAACAATATAGAAGAAATACTGCACAGTAACAACATCAGCTGTCAAGCAACAAACAGAAAAGCACAGAACAGAAAGAAGTGATACTTAGTTAATTTAAAGTAAAATAATCTTGATCTCGACACCCGAAAGGGTAAACAGATTTAAAATGATTAATAATAATAAAAATAATAAATAATTTGGAACTTGTGAAGACATTTTTACATACCTAGGTAATACTATTTACTTTACAGTTACAAAATTAATATTTCTCTAAATTAATATAATAATAATAATAATAAAATATGTATTTATTTTTCATGCGGTAGAATATCCAGACTTATTTGCTAATATAGCAAATTTACGTTAATTTTACGTAAAATTTTAAAAATATTTTAAAAAAATCTAAAATATGCACAGAAAAGAATGCATGCATAAAAGTAGAATATGCATGAAATTGTAAATTATGCATTTTTATGCACTGTCAAATTAATAATTCGGGCTATATTATGCATGATTCGCCCAGATATCAAACTATTATTGTCGTACAAGCAAACAAAATATGCATTTGCATAAAAGTGTCATAGCTTTACTTATAATTGGGTAGTCTGGATCTAGCTTTAGGGTACATAAGTTAAGTTGATAGGGCATACAGTTTGTGTGCTGGTTACGTTAAAAATAATTTTTCTTAAATTCCAATTTTTGAAACATTATTTCTAGTTTGTAATCAGCATAATCTTAACGTTATCTACTTATAGTTATAAATGATACACCTTGTATATGCAGCTTTTAAAGGGTCGGACTGGCATTATTTGACCCCAAACTCCCTTCCCAAAATATCAATAATTTTCAGGGTGTTACTTATGTAAAATAAAAGCGTATTTCGGCGAATTTTTTTTCTGATTGAGTCAAATGCCTTATTATTGAAAATTACTCCCTATTGTGTACTCATAGTCTATTATATACGTGCCTGTCTTAAAATATAGAAACTTATTTTTTAAATAATTTCCCGACCTGGCCAGTCCGATACTGTAAATTACCGGGTACTGTGATTCTGCCAAGTTCGAATTCAGTTAGTAGGTATAAACTTTCAGTTTAACTACACAAAAATGGTACTCTCCAGCAACTGCGCAGTTTTCTTTATAAAATTATAATTCCTAAAATCTGGTTTGAATACGTAATCAGCTCACTGGTAAAGATAAAGACACAATATTCATAAAATATTTTAATAACAGCATAAATTTATTTGCATTCTTGTTTCATTTAGCATTTAACATGTCTTAAACTTTAACAGCAGGTGTGCTAAATTACTCATTTAATAACACAGTCTTTTAATCTTATCTTAGGTATTTGATATAAAAATTTATGCGGAAAATACTTATGCAATGATAATCAAATAATGAAGTTATTTTTATCGCAATAAAGTTTGGATTTGTATGATAATTCGTGTGAAAATGATAAATTTACAAATGCATTTAATATTTTTAGAAGGGAATGTTTTGCATTGATAGTATTGTTGATATTTTAATTCAATGATAAAATCAATTCAAAATTGTTTAAAGTCAATATACCGTTTTTCAATATTTGTTTTACGATTTCTATATTAAGTTTACAGAACACTTCTAAAAGTTAAAAATAAATTGCAAACTCAAAACTGTGTATAGTAAATATTATTATAAGCCGAACATGCTATTACTATTTACAAATACTAGGAAGACAAACTATATTTCTCAATGACAAATATTCAGATATTCATTAATTAATAAACAAATTTTATTTCACAAGTACAAATTAAATAATGTTACTTTCTAAAATGTACAATCACAATTAATAATAAATTCAATTACTGATACCATTTTTGGGATAGTATCTAATTAATTAATTGAAGTCTTAATCTAGTTTGGACGTTCAAATAATTAATATCTATTGTTTACAGACGTATAAGTCATTAAATCAAAATAAATTGTTAATTTCAAAATAATTCTTGTATGTCGTATAGTGCTCATTGCATGTTACTTTTTACATGTTTTAAATAAGTGATAGTTAACATTTATATAAGTTAGTAATTAATATGTTTTCACAAATAGTGCAATATTTCATTAAAATTCACCAAATAAAGTTACATACATTTTTATTACGTGAAAATTTATCACCTGCGAAATTTTATATTATGAGAATTCTTTCGCACCCTAAACTTGCATAAAAAGTAAAATCTACTAAGCTTTAAGCCCTGTTCGCACGAGGATTCTTTGAAGATTCTACCAAGATTCTGAATCCTGCAAAAGAAGAAGTTTTCTTCTTTCTAGTGAGTGATGTCGCTAAATTAAATCTTCAATGAGTCTTGGAGAAGAATAATTTATAATTTATTGATTGCTTCAAAATGATTATTTTTTCAAGATTCAGAATCTTGAAACTTTTTTTTTACCAGGATTCAGAATCTTCAAAGAATCCTCAGGGCTTAAGGTGGCGCAGAGGTGGCAGAAAAACATTGATTCTGCACGCTATTCTATAACGTTTATTGTTTTGTTAAACATAATAACAAATAATTTATGTTTGAAGGAAAAAATTATTATGGCATCCATATTTGTAAAAAAAACTGCAATATTTGTAAAAAAGAGGGGTTTCGCGCGCCACTGTACAGCTAGTCCGGCGGCTTAGAGTTAATGCCAAATAGAAATGGGAATAAGATCTGATGCGCAGAAGACGCATTTGCGTTTGCTCCACCCTCTTTACTTGAACGGGCCAATGCTATTTCTTTGTACGCTGCTGGTGTGAGACAGAATTCCCATTTCTATTTGGCATGAACTCTAGTGAAATTATTGTGCACTTCGAGCCAAAAGCAATTTTTTTCTTATTTAACACACATTATTGAGTATTTTAAAGGGTGGAGGAATCACCGGAAGTGTCCGTGTCAGCCGCCATTTTGAAAAAATTGTCCCCGTTTTTAGTTTTACGAAGATAACTGTTAAACGGAATTGTAGAGCACAAAATTCTCTACAAGATAGATTTGTATAGATTTTTTTGTAAATTGCACTGTTTACTAAAAAATCAAGAAAATGAATTTTGCATATTTTCAAATTATTTATAAAGTCGTTTTTTTGTCATAACACAGTATAATGGCTGTAATATTTTATCGGATAAATTTATCGACTTCCGGTTTTAAGCATTCGATTTCTGAAACATTTTTCTACAAAAAACATAATTTTCAAAATTTTGGAGACTCTGGTGTAGCCGTAGGTAATTTAATTATATTCTACGAGAAAACAATAAATATTAGTCAATTTTGTGTTTATTCATCTGTCATTTCTAAACGGATAATAATACCGACTTCCGGGTTTCAGCATTCGATTTGTCGAACTTTCTTCTTTTAGATGCATTATTTCAAAAATTTAAGAGGGCCTATGTTGAGCCGAAATTTAAACAATTTAGATATATTTATTCATATTTTGAGTTTAATTAGCCGTAGATTTCGAATGGATTAAAATATTGACTTATGGCTTTCAGTTCTGAATAGAAACATGTTTGTGAAAACTTATACTGGAAACCGGAAGTGATATTTTAGTATGCTCTGAAATTATAGTTAATTATATAAAATAAATAAGAAACACAAAAATTATCTTGGAGTAAATCTGTGAAATATCACTTCCGGTTTTCGGTATTAGTGTTCACATACATGTTTCTATTCAGAACTGAAAGCCAGAAGTCAATTTTTTAATCCATTCGAAGTCTACGGGTAATTAAACTCAAAATATGAATAATTATATATCTATGAATTGTTTAAATTTCGGCTCAACAAGGCCCTCTTAAATTTTTAAAATAATGCATCTAAAAGAAAAAAGTTCGACAAATCGAATGCTGAAAACCGGAAGTTGATATAATTATCCGTTTAGAAATGACAGATGAATAAACACAAAAATGACTAATATTTATTTTGTTTTCTCGTAGAATATAATTAAATTGTGGCTACACCAGAGTCTCCAAAATTTTGAAAATTATGTTTTTTATAGAAAAATGTTTCAGAAATCGAATGCTTAAAACCGGCAGTCGATATCTTTATCTGATAAAATATTACAGTCATTATACTGTGTTATGACAAAAAATTCATTTTCTTGATTTTTTAGCAAACAGTGCAACAGAATTTTGTGCTCTACAATTCCGTTTAACAGTTTTCTTCGTAATATAAACCATTTGCAAGATAAACGCGAAAAACTAAAGACGGGGAAAATTTTTTTTAAAATGGCGGCTGACACTTCCTGTGATGCCTCTACCCCTTAAAATACTCAATAAGGTGTGTTAAATAAGAAAAAAAAATTAAAATTGCTTTTGGCTCGAAGTGCACAATTCATCTTATATTACTGTAAGCCGCTGGACTAAGCTTTTATTTATAAGTGAATTAACTTCAAATTTTAATGTTTTGTCAACAAAACCGATCGATTTTTTAAAATTTGTGTTCAAAAAATTACAAAAATTCTCAAATTAGCATATTACGATTTTAAAGCAAAATTTTAAAATTATGCATCGGCCATTTTGTAGATTGCACTTTTACCTTCAACATGTTCGTTAGATTATCATATTTAACAAAACAATGAACGCTGTGGAGTGGCGTGCGAAATCCATGTTTTGGCTGTTTTCTGGCACGGTAGAGGATCGTCTTAAAAGGCGATGTGATTTACTCTCCACTAACAGGCACGCGTGTGTGTTATTTGGTGGCTGGTAATCGCACAAACTGCATAATGTATATCTTTATTTATATCTTTAATTTATCTTTAATTTATAATTTGTTGCATACGGCACTGGTTTGCAAATTCCTGAAACTGAAAAAAGCAAGTTATGTTTTAGAATCTTAGAATTAGTTACAGGTGTGAATTAGACATTTTTGAAAGTTCGTGGACCTTTCGGAATCTAATATGCGACACTTGAAATATTCTGTGATATTTATAATACGTTGGTGTTAGTGTGAATATAGAAGCGGGTGGTATTTGTCTTCGGATGAAGAGGAATTCTTAAGAATATTAAAGATATTCAAATTGTTGAGCATTGGGTCACTGTTTTTAAAAAGAATTTATTAATTTACTTTTCTCGCCATTGCACAATTAATTAAAATTTTATTCTATTAAGTTAATCAACTATCCATTATGCAATCAACAATCCAGTGGTTTCAAAAATATGCTTCTTACGAAAACTTTTTGTTCCATGATCAGTAAGTTGAGTATTATGCCATTACAATATAGTGTTCAACTTACTAATCACGGAACTGAAAGAATTTTTTTTTAAATTCGTTAATTTAAGGGCAGTTTTCGTAAGAAGCATGTTTTTGAAACCACTGGATTGTTGATTGTATAATGGATATTTGATTAACAAAATAGAATTGATTTTTTTAAATCAAACAGCATTGGGTCACTGTTTTCATACGGAAATTTATTTGTATACTTTTCTCAAATCAATGAGTTTAAAAAGAATTCTAATTCTTCCATAGTCAGTAAATTGAGTACTGTATGTCAGTAAAATATATGTACGAAGTTGTGAATCATCCTGTATATGTGAGGCTTCCACATTAAAGTTGGTTCTTAAACCACAGCCACAGTGCGCTGATTATTCTGTAATAATATGTCGTGGACATCTTTATGCTAATGATTTAACCTGAATGTCTAACAAATGTCGAGAACACTTAAGTTTTAGGCCTCAAGGGAGGAAATCTAATTAGTCTGAGGCCAATAAAATTTAATGAAAGCAAAATGCAGCAGCAGTAAACCTATTCAGGTTTCCGAAGTATAAAAATACACATCACACAGAGAGAAATTTATTTTGGCATTTAGTAAATTAAACTAATTAGTCTAAGGCCAATAATTAAATTAATAATTGTGTTGAGCACAATAAAAGTGATTTATAACCCTAGATTTGATCGTAGAATTGGCAGATCAAATTGGGCTATTTTAATAAATGTATGTGCCAATATGTTGCACAGATGAATACAAAAACCTGTAATTGTTATAATTTACATTGAGTGAGTGTACAGATCACAGAAATCTGTTGAACTTTCTTACACTTTCTTCGTAAAGTTTTAAGTTTATTGAATTGCACAGATTGACGCAGAGACCAGTAATATGTTACATTTAATCTGGCATTAGTAAAACTTATAATTAGTCTAAGCCATAACGTTTAAAGTTGCACAGGTTAATGCAGATATCTGTAGATAGATCTTAAACTTCCTTCTTCAACTGGCATTTAGTTAATCTTTGAATAGTCTAAAGCCAAAGGTTTGCGTTTGCGCGGGTTTTTGTGAAATAGAACAATCTTCGGGGCACATAAAGTATAAAAATGATTTTGTTGCACAGGTTAATGCAAAAATCTGTAATATTTTTGTGTTTTTATTATTTTAATGACTATTGCACAGGTTATGCATAAAACCTGTAAAATATTTTTACTTCTTCATTTTATATACTTTTCTGTTAAGTATGAGTTTAAGTTCTGACTGACGATTAATAAACAGTAAGGAACTCGAAAAATGGTTACAAAAATCTGTCGTTATAAAAATACAGACAGTGCTTCATAATGGTTGAGTATCCACTGGTTATTTTAATAATCTGTAATAATATTACAGCCAGTGATAGACAATGGTTGATTGTCTCGCCTATATTGAGTTCGATTCCAGCAACAGACAATAATATTGTGGGTCTGATGGTTGATCGAGTATTCGGTAATTGGAATTTTATTCCTGTTATATAGTACAGGTTCATAAGACCTGTATTTTTGAGTATATTTAGACTAATATTTTAATAGTCTAAAACCAAAGATTTGTACGGGTTTTTGTAAAAATCTGTAAAATAGAACAATCTTTGAACGCACATAAAGTATAGGTATAAAATGATTTAGTTGCACAGGTTGATGCAGAAATCTGTAATATTTTTGTTTGTCTTTTATTATTTTAATGACTATTGCACAGGTTATGCATATAACCTGTAAAATATTTTTACTTCTTCATTTTATATACTTTTCTGTTAAGTTAAGTAAGTTTAAGTTTTGACGATTAATAATCAGTAAGGAACTCGAAAAATGATTAAAAAAATATGTCGTTATAAAAATACAGACAGTGTTACATAATGGTTGAGTATCCACTGGTTATTTTAATAATCTGTAATAATATTGCAGCCACTGATAGACAATGGTTGATTGTCTCGCCTATATTGAGTTCGATCCCAGCAACAGACAAAAATATTGTGGGTCTGATGGGATTGATCGATGATTCTGTAATTGTATTTTATTCCTGATACATTTAGGCTAATATTTAATAGCCTAAAGCCAAAGATTTGCACGGGTTTTTGTAAAAAGAACAATCTTTGGGTGCATATAGAGTATAAAATGATTTAGTTGCACAGGTTAATGCAGAAATCTGTAATATTTTTGTTTGTCTTTTATTATTTTAATGACTATTGCACAGGTTATGCACATAACCTGTAAAATATTTTTACTTCTTCATTTTATATACTTTTCTGATAAGTATAAGTTTATGTTCTGAAGATTAATAATCAGTAAGGAACTCGAAAAATGATTAAAAAATCTGTCGTTATAAAAATACAGACAGTGCTACATAATGGTTGAGTATACACTAATTATTTTAATAATCTGTAATAATATTACAGATAGTGATAGACAATGGTATATTGTCTCGCCTATATTGAGTTCGATCCCAGCAACAGACAAAAATATTGTGGGTCTGATGGTTGGTCGAATATTCTGTAATTGGAATTTTATTCCTGTTATATAGCACAGGTTTACAAGACCTGTATTTTTAAGTATATTTAGACTAATATTTTAATAGTCTAAAGCCAAAGATTTGCACGGGTTTTTGTAAAAATCTGTAAAATAGAACAACTTTGGGCGCACATAAAGTATAAAAATGATGTAGTTGCACAGGTTGATGCAGAAATCTGTAATATTTTTGTATAATGTCTTTTATTATTTTAATGACTATTGCACAGGTTATGCATAAAACCTGTAAAATATTTTTACTTCTTCATTTTATATACTTTTCTGTTAAGTTAAGTATAAGTTTAAGTTCTGACGATTAATAATCAGTAAGGAACTCGAAAAATGATTTAAAAAATCTCTCGTTCTAAAAATACAGACAGTGTTACATAATGGTTGAGTATCCACTGGTTATTTTAATAATCTGTAATAATATTGCAGCCACTGATAGACAATGGTTGATTGTCTCGCCTATATTGAGTTCGATCCCAGCAACAGACAAAAATATTGTGGGTCTGATGGGATTGATCGATGATTCTGTAATTGGAATTTTATTCCTGATATATAGCACAGGTTCATAAGACCTGTATTTTTAAGCACATTTAGGCTAATATTTAATAGCCTAAAGCCAAAGGTTTGCACGGGTTTTTGTAAAAATCTGTATAATAGAACAATCTTTGAGTGCGCATAAAGTATAAAATGATTTAGTTGCACAGGTTAATGCAGAAATCTGTAATATTTTTGTTTGTCTTCTATTATTTTAATAACTATTGCACAGGTTATGCATATAACCTGTAAAATATTTTTACTTCTTCATTTTATATACTTTTCTTGTCTGTTAAGTTATGTATGAGTTGAAGTTCTGACGATTACCTAATAATCATAATCAGTAAGAAACTCGAAAAATGGTTACAAAAATATGTCGTTATAAAAATACAGACAGTGCTACATAATGGTTGAGTGTCCACTGGTTATTTTAATAATCTGTAATAATATTACAGCCAGTGATAGACAATGGTTAATTGTCTCGCCTATATTGCGTTCGATCCCAGCAACAGACAATAATATTGTGGGTCTGATGGGTGATCGAGTATTCTGTAATTGGAATTTTATTCCTGTTATATAGCACAGGTTCATAAGACCTGTATTTTTGAGTATATTTAGACTAATATTTTAATAGTCTAAAGCCAAAGATTTGCACGGGTTTTTGTAAAAATCTGTAAAATAGAACAATCTTTGGACGCACATAAAGTATAAAATGATTTAGTTGCACAGGTTAATGCAGAAATCTGTAATATTTTTGCTTGTCTTTTATTATTTTAATGACTATTGCACAGGTTATGCATAAAATCTGTAAAATATTTTTACTTCTTCATTTTATATACTTTTTTTTTGTTAAGTTCTGTATGAGTTTAAGTTCTGACTGACGATTAATAAACAGTAAGGAACTCGAAAAATGATTACAAAAATATGTCGTTATAAAAATACAGACAGTGCTGCATAATGGTTGCGATATTAATAATCTGTAATAATATTTGCAGCCAGTGATAGACAATGGTTGATTGTCTCGCCTATATTGAGTTCGATCCCAGCAACAGACAAAAATATTGTGGGTCTGATGGTTGATTGGAATTTAATTCCTCTTATATTGCACAGGTTCATAAGACCTGTATTTTTAAGCACATTTTGGCTTTTAGGTAATCTTAATTCTAGTCTAAAGCCATTAAATGTATAATATAATAATATAATATATTATAGATAAGTACCTATACAAGTTTCTTCCTTATTAAATCTTCTTTCAAAAAATGAAAACACATTTAGGCTTTTAGGTATTTATATTTGTAGTCTAAAGCCTGAATGTATTTTTAACATACAAGTTCATTCTTATTTAAATCTTATTATATACCAATTGGAATGAATTGGCAAATTATCTAAAGCCGATAATTGATTATTTGACAGGTATCTGAATCTATTTAAGGGTGCATTGTAGCAAATAAATAATATTATTTGCAATATTTCCCAATATTCTATAAACTGAATATTCATTGTATATTATACTAGTATTATAAAAAAACTCTCCTGTGGTGTACTCTCTTTCTTACTGACAAAGAGTACCTACCCGTGAATTGACGGCTGGTAACTGCACACACGCTCAAATATATAATAATAATAAATAAGAAAATAAGGAATAATAATAAAATGCAAAAGGCGTAATAGATATAATAAATATCTATAAATACGTGTTGTCTCGGCTATTTCTATCTCTATTTTGTTCACAATTATTCATCGAAAATTGAAATTGAAATCAACAGTTACAGTCGGGGGCGGATCTAGGATTTTTTGACGGGAGGGGCCCAAATATTTAAAAAATTCAAATTGTGCTGATGATGGTAATAAAATGAGCCGCAGGCGAATATTTTTTTCATCAAAGATCAAATGTCCTGTAATTAAAGGTTCCTCTGCTCGCCCTTTCACATGCGTACCTGAGTTATTCACTTTAGTAGGTACCTATACAGAATAATAAAAAATTATTTTTGTTTTACTTGTTCATGATTTTTGAGCTTCAATTTAGAGCATTACTCTAAAATTGAAAAATACAATCATTGAAATTTATTTCGGGAGCTGTAAACGTCAAATCCAGTGTCATTATGAATCGTAACATAGAAATACCTATAGCTCATGTTAACAAAACCCAGAAGAAGTCACCAGTTACATCCATTATAAACCAGCCTCAGTGACATCTGTAGGAATTCTGGTAAATTGTCCATCAGGTGAAATATTCTGAGTCTGTTTCTGTTTCGATCTGGGGGTCATCCGGCCGAAGGATGAGGAGAACGCCAGAGGTAGTTTAAAATACTCTCGAACTCGCTGGAGTTCTGAGTTCCAGAGCTGAGGTATGTCACTTATTGCTGTGACTAAGACGTGGTATAGTTATTTTCTTGCCTGTTTGCCCACTTGGACGTGTACACAATTCGACCATTGCCCGATACACCATTTAGAAACAATTAATAGGTTATTTGCATCATTTTTTTATTAAATATTTTTGAAGAACACCATTTAGAAATTGTCCAAGAACAATAGACTGCATAATTTTTTTATTACATTTTTTTGAAAAAAGATACAAACTTGTAACACGTATTTTTTATTTTGAGGAAAATTTTATCAACAAGCCCACGAAAAAATTAATGAGTGTTGAATATTTAATATGTGGCGTAGAATCACAACCGAACCAACTGAATTATTAAATGCTCCAACAACGCCTTGTGCGAGAATCTAAAGCCCTGTTCACACATGGATTCTTTGAGGATTCTTTCATGCTTCGGAATCCTGAGAAAAAGAATTCTGGTAAAATGTTCAAAATAACGAATTTCTTTTTTAAATGATTTTTTTCATACAGCATGCCGATGAAAAGAATTAATATTTGTGTCATAAAACACCTATAACCAAATTGGCATGCAGTCCTCGTTGATCCAAGGGTGGAAAATTTCGGAAAAGTTTTGTATAAGTGAAAATGCAATTTTCCATATGACCGGAAGAGTGCAAGTGTTTAATACCCGATTTTCTATGTTGTCATACGGTCAATATGCTATCCTCCAAAAGGCATGCTGTATGACATCGGAGACCATCACCTGTCATGGGCTCCCGGTCTATGACTTGAGAAATATTTCCACACAAAACTTATACATTATTTTCATATTGCACGTGAACGAGCTGACCTATGTCCTATGCGTTTCAGTTGATAGTCAATGCCTACATTTCCTTCAGATGGCCGATCTCGTACATTGAGATTCAAAATTCGAGAAATGGCTAGTATGTCCTTTTACCTTTAGTACTCGTATGTCATTTTAGGCACATCTCCCCTATAGGTTGCAATCTTAATATGCTTCCCTTTCTCCTGTTCAAAGTAATGACGTCACATAATTTTTTTCCTCAAGTTAGGTAGTAAGGAAGTAAATAAATCGCAAACTGAGGTTAAAAAATATACAAAAAAAAATATACAATTATTTTTTAAGCTCAGTTTGCGATTTATTTACTTCCTTACTACCTAACTTGAAACATGCAAACTGCTCTAGAGAAATTTATATTCAATATTTTTTCCTCAACTTACTAAAATTATCAGCTTCACAAACATCTCTCCTGTGTGGTATACTGTCCATTAACAACCATGAATTGGTTGACGGCTGGTAATTTTACACACGGTAAAACAGGGACTCGAACCGAACAAAATAACGGTTCAGGTTCGGTTCGTGGTTCGCTGTTTATATAAAGGGTTCGGTTTTGTTCCAGTTTTCAAAAAAGTGGTTCAAGTTCTGGTTTCGGTTCAATGATTTATTAAAAACAAGCAATGGGGTACTTGCATGGTACCGAAAATTAGATTTTTAACACTATGAACATAATGTTAGGTCTAAAACATTGGCAAAAATACAAATTTTATTTTAAAAAAAATATATATTTTTTAGTAAATTGAGAAATAAATTTTACTGTGACGTCACTATTTTGCATTGAACATAAATGGCAACTTTCTACGTCACACCACATTTTCATTAATTATTTTTGGGCTTGTTAGTAAAATTTTTGCAAAAATAAAAAATACGGATCCCAAGGTTTTATCTCTTCTTCACAAATATTCAATAAAAAAAATCATGCAAGTAGTCATTAAAATAATTTTGGACTGAAATATAATACATTTCTAAAACTTAAGGCTCGGGTATAGCTACTATAAAAGTGTCGTTCGTACTTTACTAATAACTTAATTCAGGTGCACTTTAGAGAAAAAATTTATTTACAAAAAATGTCTATAATTTTATGCTTAACATCGGATTGATTCAAAAATTTCAAAATTCTCAAAAAAACAAATTTCAAAATTTGATATTTTTTTTTAATTAGACATTGGGAATAGTTTTTGAAAAAAATATTGACAATCCGATGTTAAGATACTAATGTAGATTATGTGTAATTTTTTTGAGAAAGATATTTCAATCGTAGCATGAGTTATTAGTAAAGTACGATTTTTGATGTTTTTCTAGACTTTCCATTATTCAAAACAAGTGCGAAAAGTCAGAAAAGACAATACATATATTTAGTATACTGTAACCAAAATTTGGTTCATAAAGCACTCGAAATGCACGAGTAATTAATTTAATAAGGAACTACTACACGCAACTATACTAGCACCTTAACCAGAAAATACAACAATTTTCCAAAAAAATTAATAGTATTTCGATGAAACCGTTCCGATCCGGTTCACAACCACCAGTTCAGCTTTGAGTTTACAAAATTTTTTACGTGTTTTAGTAACATAGCTGCGGTTCGTTCCGGTTCGATTCGAGTCCCTGGTATAAAATGACTCACCTGAAATGGGTAACGGGCGTTTATAATTTCTGGTGGTGAGTTGGCAGTGGTTGAATTGAGCCTGGTCATACCTACATTCCAAATTGATTCAGTGGATAAGTGTGTTCCCGCCTTTACGGCGCGTACGTTTTTGCTTGGCGTTCTTGTTTTGAGTTGAAGTTGTCGTTTTTCTGTAGCTATTAATAAATGCATCAGTCTCGTGTTGTTTCAATGTTGAGATGTACTCATTCAATGAAAATGCAAGTCGTTTTTCGTTAGTTCTCACTGGGAAATAAACTATAAACTCTCACCTTGAACAGATATGCAAATTAGTTTTATGATTTTTATATGCAAAATGGGTAACTCTATTTTTAGACATTTTGACGTCACCTGTAAAAACATTTGTTGTATTTAAAATATTGAAATAATTGTGTTATTGTTATAAAATCAACGATCTATGTTGCACAAAGCATGTAGGTATCACTATACATGTAGCGTGTTGCTATGGGCGTGTTTATTCCGGTTTTTAAGTAATACTAATTTTATAAATCATTTAAATATTAAACACATTCCATTAGAATACCTTCAGAGTCGATTTACTATGTAAAAATCTTAGAGTTTTCCAACATTATGCATAGTAATTTAATTAAAATAATATTTTAGGAGTGGCTCGATTTAAATAAAATTTTTAAAGTTAATTATGCAACATTTCTCAACAATACTATAATGGTAACGTATTATTAAATGGTGAATGCATAATCGAGTACTTTAACTCCTTAATCATTAGCTTAAATGGCAAAGCTCGATGATCAATATTCAAAGTTTTTATAAGAAAAAAAAAAATTATTTCAGGGCCAATTACTTAAAAACTGGAGTAGATATAAATTTATAGAAATTAATATTTTACTATTTGCTGTAATAATTTCTTTTCAAAAATCAAAAATTTGTTGTCATTGTGATGTGTAGATTCCACATTTTATAAGTTCAAGTCGATTAAATCTTTCGTTTTCGAGATTTTTTCTTTTCTTCTTGTATTTTCCTAATAACTCGAAAAATATAAAAGAAACGAACCTGGTGATTTCACCATTCGATTCTACGAAAAAAGTTGCATAACGGGAAAAACTTTTATAGCAAAATGTCTGAAAATGGACAAAAATAAAAAATTTAAACTATAATATTTTTGAGCTAGATACGGTATTTCCCTATTTTCAGGTCGCTGGTTACAAAAAATTGGTTTCAGTAGCGTGCAAAACTTATTTGTTGAGGTATACACGATTGAAATTGGATAAAACATTATCAAAATTTAGGTTTACTTAAAAAATACAGAATTTTTATATTAAAGCCATGCTTAGAATCATATCGTATTATCTTAGTTTTAAATTCAATTTACATTGCTATCTGATATAAATTAAGGTATCAACTCCATGGGTAGTGACAACCCAAAATATGACTCAAATTAATATACAGCATGCATTACAAGTCGTAGAATTTGGATTAAAGTTTATAGGTACCCGTTGAAATAACGAAGATAATTGAATTTAAAGTTGACACTAAAACGCGCTAAAATGCATTGTGTATATGGAGGTTAGCAGTAGATTTACTAAACGATTAGAAAATATTATGTCATAACAACCTAACACATGTTTGGAAAACGAATATGTTATTCTTTAATATTTGCGATATTTATTAAAAAAATAAAAATTATGAGTCACCACAAGAATTGTTGAGAAAACGCACGTAAAAGGTTCCAGTCTCAAGAAAAATTGTATTTTTTACATCATACTACTGCATTTCAGTGTAAACTTTAATTTCAATTATCTTTTTATTTCAATGGATACCTATGATTTGTAATTTACATCCAAATCTACAATTTTTAATTATTTATTTCTCATTATTTAACTGGTTTGGCCTCACCTCACACCAAAATCACGCACGCCTATGACCGACGGATTTTCTACCTTAAGAGGCCCGTCTACCTCCTAAACTCCAGCATAAAATGTACTAATTTAGCGAGTGTTTTGTGACCAGTACAAGAATGGTAAAATCCCATTCCAACAAGGGTTATACACTTAAGACGATCCTCTACCGCACCAGAAAACAGCCAAAAATATGGATTTCGCGCGCCACTCCACAGCGTTTATTGTTTTATTAAATATAATAATCTAAACATATTGTTGAAGATTTTAAAAACGAAATATGTTCATTTGAATTTTGCCAATTTTTGTTATTTTTTGAACACAAATATCTTCTATTTTATAACGAATTTAAAAAATTCGATCGGTTATTTCGCAGATCCAAACTTTGTTGACAACATATTAAAATTTTAAGTTAATTCACTTATAAATAAAAGCTGTACAGTGGCGCGCGAAAACCCTCTTTTTTACAAATACCTATTGCGTTTTTTTCTACAAATATGGATGCCAAAATATTTTTTCAACTCAAACATAAATTATTTGTTATTTTTATGTTTAACAAAACAATAAACGCTATAAAATAGCGTGCGAAATCAATGTTTTTGACTGTTTTCTGCCATGGGTAGAGGATCACCTTAAAAAATCAATTAACAGTTGTGCCGTTTTAAAATTTTAATAAAAAAATTGTACATGATTATAGAAATTCTGAAAAATTCATATTATACAAACTTTACACGGTTATATCTCCTGATAGAAATTAATTTTTAAAATTTTAAAAAGGCACATCTAAAGATTCATTCTTTCTCTATTAAATGTTTATAAAAACATTACATTACATTAAGTCAATAATAAATTAACAGTTTACTCGCAACGAAAACACTTTTACAATATTTGTTAACTTTAAAATGTCATTGCATTGCTAGAATGCGGTAAAGTACGAGTTTCGGGCTGGTTTCGGTCAGCTGCAGTAGTGGGGAAGGGAGAGGAATAGGAGAAAAAATAAAATCGAGAATAAAAACGTAGACAGGCCACTTAAGATAGTAGGTATTTTTAGGTACACCTTTGAAAATCAAGGGCACAATATTAAATATTGTAACACCCCATTTTTCACAACAAGTGTAGAGTTTAAAAATTTGTATATGTACCATCTTATAGTCTGCTGAAGCTGAATTGTCACTGAAACAATATACCGACAACTCAGATTTAAAATGATATTATTCAGATTCAGGGTATTATGTTACTAAATGGATACGGGACAATGTGAGCTCTATAAATTGTGTTTAAACCGTTTGAATGTACTGTTATTTGCCTTTCCTCGTCTTGACAGAACCTATACATGAGCATATGTGTGACTATTGTTACTTACAGATATTTTCTATTTGTGAATTCCTGCATCTGTTGTTTGTTGTTATTGTTATGTATTGCGGATATATCTGCGGTATTAACTTTATCTATGTATGTTACTGTTAGATTATTAATCAGGATGAGCTATAAATCCTGCCATTACGTACAATTTCATAAAACAACAAATTACTTCGCAAATAAGGAAAATACTACGTTTTACGATTCATAAATTATTACTGGTTATATTCATTAGATAATTGCAAAGTCTGTGACAGACAGAATTCAACCAGTGGCCCGAAACTGCTTCCTTAACAAACCTCAGAAATTAATTTTCGAATTTTGAAAATATTATTTTTGTTCCGTCATGCTCTGTTCACACAGAAGACACACACGCAACAGTAAAAATACAGTGTGTTGCTTGTGAAATAGAGGCGCCGCTATTTCATAATTTCTATGTAAGTAAATAAAAAATCAATTTTGAGGCCACAAACGTTCCACACGTTCTTCATTTTGCTTTTGTTGCCTGTGTGTCGCTTGTGTGTGTCTTCTGTGTGTCCATGTATGAGCAGGGCTTGATACGTCAAGTTTTATATGCCATTCCAATATGTACCCCAAGTTTATGTATAAATTTAATTAAAACAAATCAGATGTGGCCAGCACACAACCTCCCGCCATATCTAGACTTATAAACATAAATGTATACGTACCTACAATCCGGTGCCTATTTAAAATATAAAAATAAAAATCTAACATATTCAAACACAGAAACTTGCATCACCTGAATCAAAAGATTCATTCACAGGAAAACTCTTCTGCATGTGTTGAAGCCATCCTCCGTTCAATTACTACATTTAATATCTTACTTATGACTTATATGGCGTTAGTGCCAACGTGTCACCCGTCTCACCTGTCAATGTTTTTTACGCAGAAACAAAAATCAACCGATCGTGGATTACAAGATTTCATCGCTTGATTTGATAAATTTATTTTTTAAATTTCACTACAGTTTTTTAATGCTACCAGATAAAGACAATTTTTTATAACGTAAGTTGCAAATAACTTTTCCTCTTATTCTTATTACAAATAAATACCTACTATATTCATCCAACTTTACAGAAATTTTTGACAATAAATCTTTTCAATCTTAAAAAAATATCACTTCCGGTAAAGATATTTGTACCAAAATCTAATGAGCTCTTCCCATTTATACAAATGTTAAATACCAAATATCAAATTTTTTGGGTAATTCGTATTTGAGTTATACGACTTACACCCCGGCTTTGACCACATACATACACACACATACACACACACATACATACAGAGATCATCGTGAAACTATCAAAAATGAGTTGTAAGGACCCTAATTCGTGCTCATCCACTAAAAACTCACTATAGTACTATAGGTACCCGATTTTTTGCATGATTCCAATATACCTTCCTTTACAGGTAATTTTACAAAGTAATTTTGCTGTGATGTCGATATTTTGTAGAAGAGAAATGGAAGCATTCTACGTCACATTATAAAATATTCAATTTTCATTAATTATTTTTGGGTTTGATAATAAAAATTTGGTCAAAATAAAAAATACGTGTCACAAGTTTTTATCCCTTGTTCACAAATATTTAATAAAAAAAATTCATACAATTTTTCATACACCGGAAAATTCAAGCACAAGAAGATTCAAATCTAGAAAATCAAAATATTCATTTACAGAAAAATTTAAAAAATCTGGAATTTTAGATTCGGTATAAATACAAACATAGGAAGATGCAAATTTAGAAAACTAGTTTGCGGATAGCCATTCAACACCAGAAAATAAAATTCTAGAATTTTCATACACAGGAATATGCATGCACATGAATCTAGAAAATAAATTGTTACCTACGTAATAAAATACCTGCATCAAAAGATTCTTCACAGGGAAATTATAATCTAGAATTTTAGATTCTGCATAAATGCAAACACAGGAAGATGCAAATCAAGACAAGTTATAATCAACTTGTTTTCTGGATTTGCATCTGCCGGTGTTTGCATCTTCCTATGTTTGCATTTAGGGAGTGTCTATTCGTACGCTACCGGTCCACCGGTGAGTCGGGTAACATAGACTACCGATGCGCACTGGTGGCACCGATCGTCGGCACCGGCGCACCGGTAGCACCGGTGGTACCGGTAGCATCGGTGGCACCGGCGCACCGGTGGTACCGGTAGCATCGGTGGCACCTGCGCACCGGTCATCAGCATTTGCGCACCGGTGGTACCGGTAGCATCGGTGGCACCGGCGCACCGGTAGTACCGATGGCACCGGAGCACAGGTAGCACCGGGGCACCGGTCATAGGCACCGGTGCATCGGTGGCACCGACGCACCGGTAGCACCGACGTACCAGTGGCACCGGTACGCCGGTGTTACCATTTTTCAGCATCTAACAAATTGCAAAAATTATAAACAAATGAAGATGAAGAAAATAAGGTATTTAGTTTTTCGCTAATATTTCAAAAACTATTAATAATTAAGAAATTAAAAAAAAAACAGATTCTTAAAGAGGAGGAAATTTCCAATAAGAATAGTATTGAAACCTTAAGACGATTCTCTACCGCGCCAGGAAACAGCCTAAAACATGGATTTCGCGCGCCAGTCCACAGCGTTTATTGTTTTGTTAAATATAATAATCTAAAGATATTGTTGAAGATAAAAGTACAATCTACAAAATGGCGATGCAAAATTTGAAAGTTTTGCTTTAAAAGCGAAATATGCTAATTTGAATTTAGACAATTTTTGTTATTTTTTGAACACAAATATCTTCTGTTTTAAAACGAATTAAAAAAATTCGATCGGTTATTTCGTAGATCCAAATTTTGTTGACAACATATTAAAATTTATTGTTTACAAATATTGCAGTTTTTTTTACCATTATGGATACCAAAATTATTTTTCCCCTCAAACATAAATTATTTTTTATTTTTATGTTTAACAAAACAATAAACGCTATAGAACAGCGTGCGGAATCAATGTTTTTGACAGTAAGTATAAACTATTAATCTATAAAAATTTTAAAGAAACAGCGGAGAAAATTTGAAAAAAGTCGAGTAAAATTTAAAAATTTGATCGGAAAATCTATTTACTTTTAAACAATATCATCAAAAACTTTTTTTGAATATATTTTATCACTGAACAAAATAACACAGTTTTGCATTATTTTTTAACTAATTAAGCCATAAGAAGATTTGAAAATGTCAAAAAAATCTAAAATCAAAATTTTATAAAAAAATGCATATAATAGCTGATCAACAATAGTTACAAATTTGGTTAATAACTCATTTAAAAGTCCAATCAATCCTATATAAAAACGACTTAAATGTTCATTTTCGTATCTCGAATAGTTTAAAAGTTATAGCAGTTTTCTTGAAAAATCAAGTGCTTCTTTTATAGCACGTAATTTTTTAAAGTACAATATAAAATTAAAATAAACTTTTTTCGATACTTTGCAATAGATGGTTGTTTTTGTAATGTTTATTAGTTTCAGGAAAAAAATATAATGAGATTTGAAATTTGTTTATAACAAATTGTTAACTTATAAACAATGAAATTATCAACAAAAATAAATTTTTTGGTTGTTCTATTGAAAAGTGAAAATTATGATTATTAAAGATAAAGTAAGTAATTTCTTAACTTATTATTTAAACAATGGAAATATGGAAAAAACGATTTTAAACAATAAAAACATTTTTTTAAAGAAAACTTATTTTTCTTAAAAATCATTATTTTATCAAGACAACAAAATGGTAAAAAAATTTCATTAGTATGAAATTAGTCCATTTGTTTATAAACAATTTGTAAACAAATGAGATTAAAAAATCCTTATAGGTACGTTATTTAACGTCATTGTTAGTTGCGAAAACAGTAATAATCTAACGTTAGTTTAAGAAAAAAATTTTGATAAGATTTTTTCAATATTTAATTTTTTGTTTCATGACGTGATATTGTTAAGTATTATATAAAAGAAGGGCTCCATGAAGCGAAAAATTTTAATCCGAATATTTAAACATTTTTTGTTGTCTTCAATGACAACGAAAGTCCGACAAAATATTGTTAATTAACAATTGTATAACTTTTCGAAAAATTAACTAAATAACTTTTTTCCAACGGGACTAAATTCTTTGAAGTGTTGACAATACACCATAATTTTTTCAAATTTTTAAATTGGTATTTGATACTGTACGTCGGTGCTACCGGTGCCACCAGTACTACCGGTGCGCCGGTGCTGATGACCGGTGCTGCCCGTGCGACGGTGCCACCGGTGCGCCGGTGCCGATGACCGGTGCCCCGGTGCTACCGGTACGCCGGTGCTGATGACCGGTGCTGCCCGTGCGACGGTGCCCCGGTGCTACCGGTACGCCGGTGCTGATGATCGGTGCTCCGGTGCTGCCCGTGCGCCGGTGCCGATGACCAGTGCCCCGGTGCTACCGGTGTGCCAGTGCCACTGGTGAGCACCGGTAGCCGATGTTACCCGGGTCACCAGTGCACCGGTGGACCGGTAGCGTACGAATAGACACTCCCTTGCATTTATGCCGAATCTAAAATTCTAGATTTGAATTTTCCTGTAAATTAATCATTTAATGCGTAGATATTTTATTACGCATATATTTTTTAAATTTGAATATTCTTGTGTACGCATTTTCCTGTGTATGAAAATTCTAGAATTATATTTTCTGATGTTGAATGGCTACTCGCAAATTAATTTTCTTGATTTGCATCTTCCTGTGTTTGTATCTTGCTCTGTTTACATTTATCAAATATAAAATTCTAGAATTGAATGAACCTTTTTATGTAGATATTTTATTACGCATATATTTTTTAGATTTGAATCTTTTTGTGCTTGCATTTTCCTTTGTATGAAAATTCTAGAATTTTATTCTTTTGTGATTTGTATATTTATAACTATATACCACGTGAGTTTGTCGTTCCAGTATACTCAATTTGATGTAAACTGTCTTTCACAGGATTTGATTTTATAGCTCCCAAAAATAAATCACAATTGCGCCTACAGTTAAGATGAAGTTATAAGAAAATTTCTGGATTCCGCCCCTGTTTCCTGGAAACCGGAAAATCATATTTAGTCCGGTAGGAAGAAAGAGTCTTGTGTATACAGTATGAATTACAATTGTTACTGTATTCAAGACTATCCACTTGCACTGAGAAACCTTGTTCTAGTTCAGTGAAGTGAAAAACGTCGTACTGGATCATCTGTATATAGAATTGTTAGCATATATGCGTATTTATTATGTAGGTTGATATCTAATGCGGGAAGATAATCATAAAATGATTTAAATAAGGATGCACGAAAGTTGTAAACTTTATGTATACTGGCACAACTAATTTCAGTCATATTTTATGCTTTATTTACTTAAGAGATAGACTCTAAGGGCAGTGAACTTACCCAAGCGCTCAAAATACGTATTAAATTAACATTGTAGTACGTATTAATTAAAAATTAGCAAAATATGTGGAAATAAATATTAACAATTCCATCCAATTATACTGCAGAAAACCAAGGTTAACAATGTTATAAGTATTTAAGCTACTATATTCACATTGTTCACAAGAATCTGCTTAAAACTTAGTCACATAATATGATATATTATGACAGCTAACCTGTATATTAAAATGGAATACAGAAAATATACTTGAGAAACTTTTTCATTAAGAAATATTAGCATTTTTATGGAAATACGTTTTAAATTAGACATTATGGTACATTAATTAAACAAACTTTTGTGCGTTTACAAAAGTTTCGTTTGGTTAATTTATTTAATCTTGAAAAGTTGCTGAACTGGACGGACTTTTCCTGAGAAAGTTAAGTTTGACATGTCGGGTGTTAGAAAGAACAATGCTATATTTTAAATTTTGCTGTATTCGTTTTAGACGAAAGTTCTAATACCTACAACAGTGAAAATCAAAAATTACACAATAAGACTAACGCTCGATTATATTGCTTTGTTAGATCTCGAGAACGCAAAAGAAAATAGCCATATTTTACATTATTTCAGTTCAGAATACCATGAAACAAGTGATGTTTTTTTCATTCTGTATTTAGTTACTCTTTTAATAATTATGCAAAATTATTAACTTATTATTATAAAAAAAATATTTCACTTGCTCCATGGCATTCTAAAATAATGCTAAAGGCGTATTTTCTTTGCGTTTTTCTCGAGAACTAACAAAACAATATGATCAAATGAGGTCTCATATTGTGTATATAGTTTTTGAATCTGAACAACTTTTGTACTTACAATTTTCGTTCAAAACGAATGGGTCATTAACTACAGTATATTACTAATGCAGAAAATTGCTAAAATATATACGAGCACCGCGTCTCATTGAAGTTTGCCCAGACGTAGAAAAATGTCATTTTTTTGTACAAAAGTTTAGAAAAAAATCAAAATTCAAGTATAAAATGTACTGTATCTTATATTTATTGAAAACTGCAATATATTTTACACAATTTCAAATAAAATCAACAGTCGAAACTTTATGAAACCGAATAATTTTTTTTTTGTAAAATCGTCCTATGCAAGGACAATCAAAGAATTATGACACAGTCTGTAGAATATTTGGTATTTTTGTCTCCAGAAAAGTATGTTTAGGACTTGTAGATACTATGCCACAATGAATTGAAACAGTTATAAAAATAAAGGTGGAGTTACACAGGGTTTTATAGTAATTAGAGCAAACAATAAAATTAATTATATACTTTATTCTTTAAGTTATATTTAAAGTTACATGAACTTAAATTTTATCTTTAATATATTTTAAGTAAATTAAACATTTTAAATATAGGTAACTTAGATAATAAAGTATACAGCTGGTACTTAAATATTTTTGTTGTTAGCTCTAATTACTATATACGACTTAACCCCTGTGTAACTCCACCTTAATTTTTAAAACTGTTTCAATTTGTTGTGACATAGTATCTACAAGTCCTAAACATACTTTTCTGGAGAAAAAATCCCAAATATTCTACATTCTGTGTCCTTGCATGGGTCGATTTTTCAAATTATTTTTCTTTATTCGGTTCCATCAAGTTTCGACTGTTGATTTTATTTGAGATTGTGTAAAATGTATTGCAGTTTTCAATAAATATACAGTACATTATACTTGTATTTAGATTTTTATTTAAATTTTTGTATTTTTCTGGACCAACTTCAATGAGACGGGGCTCGTAGCATAACATAATACCTCACACTCATACTAGATGTTTTTTATTGTCAGCAGTTTGTGTTTTTTGAATTGCAATCTTAATAGTATACAGATTTATATAACGTTCGACTATATACAAATGAGACATCCGCTGGCATCTACTGAATCTATTTCAATAAACCGGTATTCGATCTTCCAAAATATGCTAATGTCGTACAATAAAAAACCAAGTGCGTGATCAAGATCCTAATGCGTTCGCCAATGTATTTTCATTCATGTTTCATAGCATGCAAATGATTCATGGGTTAACAGTTATCGGCGGTTAAAGATGAAATTCAAAGTAATGCTGACGCTTATAAAATAAGATTCATCTAATATACATCAAGGTGCTTTTTTTCCGTTTCATCATTCATCAAATCACTTTTTAATTAGATTCCGTAGTCAATTTGTGGAACAAAAGTTTTTGTTGATCGACTTGAATGAAAGGTTTATGAATGTGCAGTAAAAGTGCGAAGTAGGAGTGTTTCTATGAATAGATTTGTAAATATTTATTGTTTATTTATTTTTCTTTTCTCTTTGAATACAATGAAGTGTTAAAATTTATTTCTTTGAAAGCTGTAAGGAAGTGGTATTGATTTTCTGTCATTTCTAGCTTATTTTGACGCCTTGCCTAAAGGGCAAACAAATTAGGGCGGCTCCGCCCTGACTCATTATAGGCGAGCGGCGCACCCCCGAAAACGTGCCTAGAAAAACAACTTAACCTCTCATGGAAAAACTAATGGTTGCAACTAGGTGGAATCGATCCGTTATTTTATTGCAAACAAAAAACCTAAATAAAAATTTTTGATCCGAGTGGCAGGAAATTTGTTATTAACAAAAAAATTGTAACATTAAAACAAGATAAAAAATGGCCCCGCAAGTAGTTTTATTAGGTTAATTGGCTCAAAATAATCACTTTTTGTCTCTTGGCATTTTTTCGAAAAACTCACCCTTTTCGAGATATAGGCGATTTTAAGTCGAAAAACGGCCAATATTGCCCAACTTCAAAAAATCATATCTCAACTTCTAATGCACCTTTTTTAATTTAGAAAATTGCAAAATGATCGTCAAGACTTGTACTTTAACCCTATATTTTTTCCATATGGCCATCTTTTTGTTTTACTCCCCAAATTTACAGCTAAATTTTGATAAAATTCTTAGGTTTCGTTAAAGGGGTGGAAACGCTCAAATATTGAACAATCAGTCTGAAAACGATTTTTTTTCCATTAAATTGGTTACATATAATATTTTCTGAAACTTTTTATCAAAATGAGTGAGTATTTAGTTAGTTTTAGGCCTTTTTTCGTTGAAAATGTAAAAAAATCAGTTATCAAATTTTTTCTTTTATTTCCACGTTGCTATACGTTATATATAGTAATATTTAATTTTTTAAATTATTAACTAATTAATACATATTTATATGTGTCAAATATTTTTTAAATACCTATTTACAGAAACACACTAATTGAATTTTTAAGGAATAATGCTCATTAATGGAGTCTAATTTCATCATTCTAATTCAGTCTCACTATCTTCTGACAAAATTTCTGTATGGTCATGGTCAGGTACAATTTCAGCATTTTTACATTGAGATGAACAATTACAGATGTCACAACATTTAAATCCTTCCGAAGAGCAAGAACAAATTTCTTCTTCTACACAAGGTGTTTTACCACTGCAAGAACAAATAAATTTTTGCATGAACTCTATCCCTGTATCTCCTTCAAAATAATTTAGGCCTAATAAATTGTTATACAATTTCCACCCGTATAAATTTGGTTCAAAAGACATTATTTTCTCTGATCTTGCTTGCGACAATTCATTAGCTTGCCATTTTACTCTTAAAACGTATTGTAATAATGTAGGCTCTGATGGAGGTAATTTATCAACTGTTACATTTTTAACACCTGCTATTATAGTATATCTTAGATCATTAATAGATTTCACTAAAGTTTTCTGTTTAATAGCTTTACCAGCATTATAAATAACACACAAAAGTTTCGTGACTGCATTTAAAGCTTCTGCATTTGATAAATTAGTGTCAACAATGCAGCGTATGCTTTTTTCCAATAAAGTAAAACGAACTTGTGGTATCGCAACCACTTAAAGCATTTTTGAACCAAATTTATACGGCTGAAAATTTTATAAATTTTTATATAAGAAGATACAGCGATGGAGATCATGCAAAAATTTATTTGTTCTTGCAGTGGAAAAACACTTTATGTAGAAGCAGAAATTTGTTCTTGCTGTTCGCAAGGATTTAAATGTTGTGACATCTGTAATTGTTCATTCCAATGTAAAAATGCTGAAATTGTACCTGACCATACAGAAATTTTGTGAGAAGATAGTGAGACTGAATTAGAATGATGAAATTAGACTCCATTAATGACCATTATTCCATTAGTATGGTTTTGTAGATATTTTAAAAAATTTGACACGTATAAATATGTATTAATTAGTTAATAATGTTTTTAAAATTTAAATATCATAACAATGTAACGTAAAGCAACATGGAAATAAATGGGGAAAAATTTTGATAATTGATTTTTTTTCATTTACAACGAAAAAATGCCTAAAACTAACTAAATACTCATTCATTTTGATAAATAGTTTCAGAAAATATAATATGTAACCAATTTAATGGAAAAAAATCGTTTTCAGACTGATTGTTCAATATTTGAGCGTTTCCACCCCTTTAACGAAACCTAAGAATTTTATCAAAATTTAGCTGTAAATTTGGGGAGTAAAACAAAAAGATGGCCATATGGAAAAAATATAGGGTTAAAGTACAAGTCTTGACGATCATTTTGCAATTTTCTAAATTAAAAAAGGTGCATTAGAAGTTGAGATATGATTTTTTGAAGTTGGGAAATATTGGCCGTTTTTCGACTTAAAATCGCCTATATCTCGAAAAGGGTGAGTTTTTCGAAAAAATGCCAAGAGACAAAAAGTGATTATTTTGAGCCAATTAACCTAATAAAACTACTTGCGGGGCTATTTTTTATCTTGTTTTAATGTTACAACTTTATTGTTAATAACAAATTTCCTGCCACTCGGATCAAAAAATTTTATTTAGGTTTTTTGTTTGCAATAAAATAACGGATCGATTCCACCTAGTTGCAACCATTAGTTTTTCCATGAGAGGTTAAGTTGTTTTTCTAGGCACGTTTTCGGGGGTGCGCCGCTCGCCTATTAAACGTAAATTAATGGAAGACGTTTATAAAGTGGAGCAAAAAGCAATCGAAATTTTTTCAGATTTTAATGCATTTTTAGTGTAATGGCTTGCTCAAATTTCATGCGATGTAATTATTGATTTCACTTGATTTTAATTAATTTTAAATGTTGATGACTATCCACTTCGAAATCAATGCTCGGAAAATATTTTGAAGATTACTTTATCGTCTTTATAGGTTGCGTGGCTCAAAATTTTGAAACAATAAAAATAATGCCACGCATATTTATAATTTGAAACTACTATCCAAAAATAATTGCCTACCTGTTTTAAAATTATTTCAAATAAATTTGTAGTTCATGTGTTGAAAAAATAATGTACTGTACAGGTACACCCAAGTGTGATAGTATTAATTTAGGAGTAAAGGAAATGGAAAAAATAAGCTTATGTCATGATCATAATAAAAAATGTATAAAAAAATAATGAGCGAAACCGGTCGGTAAATTTATTAGTATGAAAGAATACTGTGATCAAGACACAAGTATATTTTTTATTTATCCATTCCCTTTAATCATAAATGTAATATGGTTTTCTTATTTTTTTTTCAATTTTTAAACAAAACAAAAAATGGTTGTTTCCAAATATTGTCATTTTTATCATGCTAAATTTCTATTTGACTTCAATCTGTAACTTTCAAGAAAAATAAATTCGTATGGAAAACAGGGTAAGAATATAACGCTGATCAGCGCTGACCGATGAAATGCTGATCTGCGAAGAAATGCACAGATAAAATTCCGCTGATCTATATTTATCTAACAAAACTAATTAAAAAAACCTAACACCTTTCTTGAGTCCCACGTTATCAGTTTTGGTAGAAACTCTGATTTAATTGAACTAAATAAAGAAACCTTACCCTTCTTGAGTCCCACATACTTGGTTTTGGTAAAAACTCTAATTTCTAGTTTACTGAACTAAATAAAGAAATCTTATACCCTTCTTGAGCCCCACATTACCAGTTTTGGTAGAAACTCTGATTGAACTGAACGAAGTAAATAAACCTTACTCTTCTTGAGTCCCATATACTCGGATTTGGTAAAAACTCTAATTGAACTGTACTAAATAAAGAAATCTTATACCCTTTTTGGGTATTACTCGGTTTGGATTGATTTTATTCTTTTCACGTGCATCTGTGCATTTCTTCGCGTGTTGTAGCGGTCAGCGCTGATTAGAAAAATATTTTATATAAATATGTACCTATACTATTTTTTTATCATAAGTTTAAGATTTATTAAGATGTTTACATTTAAAAATATAATTATTGTAATCTCCAATTTTGAGAAATTTGTTTACGTCGATAAAAAAATATTTCTTCTATAAATCCAAACAAATTTATTTGTACATCTAAAAATCTTGTATAATCGGCAAAACAAAGAGGAATGGGTTCAATACCAGAAAATAAAATTCTAGAATTTTCATACACAGGAAAATGCAAGAACAAGAAGATTCAAAAAATATATGCGTAATAAAATATCTACATCAAAAGATTCATTTATACACGAAAAATCAAATATAGTATTTTAGATTCGGCATAAATGAAAACACAGGAAAATGCACGCACATGAAGATTCAAATCTAGAAAATTTATATTTAATAAAGTACCTGTATCAAAAGATTCATTCACAGAATAATTCAAATCTAGAATTTTAGATTCGGCATAAATGAAACCCAGGAAGATGCAAATCTAGACAAATTATAATCAAAACCGAGTATATGGACAAACTAGTTTTCAGTGTTTGCATCTTCCTATGTTTTCATTTATGCCGAATCAATAATTCTAAATTTGAATTATCCTATAAATGAATCTTTTAATGTAGGTAGATATTTTACTAATTACGCATACCTATATTTTCTAGATTTGAATTTTTGAGCATGCATTTTCCGGTGTATGAAAACTGCGTTGAATGGCTACCCGCAAACTAGTTTTCTAAATTTGCATCTGCCTATCTTCCGGTGTTTGCATCTTTCTATGTTTTCATTTATGCCGAATCTAAAATTCTAAGTTTGTATTTTCCTGTAAATGAATCTATTGATGTAGACATTTTATTACGCATATATGAATCTTCTTGTCCTTGCATATTCCTGTGTATGAAAATTCTAGAATTTAATTTTCTGGTGTTGAATGTCTACCGCTCGAAGTACGTTGCAATCTGCATAGAGGCGCTGGCGTCTTCCCGAATAAACCGATGCCTTGAGCGTCAAGGTCAGTTGGAGCAGTGTAAGTGTGGCTGTTCATCGACTATGACTACTCCAGCACGGAATTCCTAGTTTGAAGCAGAAGCAGACACCGTTGTAGCCCGACGCTGTTCAGTCTTTAGTCTATTGTTGATACTTTGCTGTGATGTGAACTGTTTAAGTGCGGTGGTTAGTAATTGTGTGTGGGTTGAATTTTGATGGATTATGACACGCACACTGAGGGATATTGAGGTAATAATCGTTATTTATGCACGTTTTTATTGCTTCCGACTTGGAGACATGTGACAGTAACCATGTCCTGTCCAGGTTATGATGAACAATAATTTGTTGCATTCTGCCCGCAGTGTCAGACACCCACACCCAAATAAATATATCAATCTTTAACCCAATTCTCTATAATCAAAACAATAAATATATTGTTTATACTAATGCAATACATACATAAGAAACTAACCCCAAAATTTATGATTAGCAAACCGTATACACCGAAGTATACACTTAATAAATAAATATAATAGGCGCTTGTATATTTCCTGGTAGCTCATTCTCAAAACCTTCATTTTAAAATTTATTAAAAATTTAATGCAAAAGTCTGTGGACAAAAAGTTTATTTATTTTTGTATGTTACGAGCATAAACAAATAATTCACAATGAGAAACATTGTTTTTGGTCTTCTAATATTTGCATTAATTATTTTTATTTTTTTACAGATGAATAATATTGTTTGTCTTTTTTATAATATTTTTACGGGCGTAGTACTATTTTAGAACTATACTGTAAATAGCTGTGTACAATATTGTTTGCAGCTTTGAATTTAACAGGGCCGTAGTCAGGTTATGTTTCTAGAAAGGGCCAAATATTTTGTAGAAACGGAAATTTTGTTGTATTCGAGGAAATAAATGCACCGAAGGAATGTGAAGCTGCATGTTTTTCTCTTTTATGCAAAAATAAATAATTGTGGGATAACAGAAGCTCAGAAACTTAGAAAACAAATTTAATTTTTCAAATTTTGGCTCCTAGAATTTAAGAAACTTATTTGGATTTTGAAAATGATAATGGATGGTAGATGATTGCTTTAAAATTTTATCGTTTATTTACCAAATACCCCAATTATAATATGACAATATTAATTATTGAAATAATATTTTACGTTGCGACTAAAATGTCTCAATAGTATTTGAGGTCTTGCTATAATTAGTTTTGGTAATTAAATCAATACAGATAAAAGTTTTGCAGGATTGGCATTAGAAAATATCTGTGCAATTATTTCTTTATCTTGTTTGGCAAATTAAAAGTTACGTTATAAAATGAGATTTTTGGAATTGTTATAGTGGTAAAGTTGGTAATATATAAATGGTAAACAATTCAAGTGAACTTTCAAGTCTACTTTCGCCATTTTTCCTTACTTTAGTAATTAAACTAATCAATTGGATTGTAGAATTTTTGTAGATTAATATTGATTAAAATACCGGCGTATAAGGAAGAAAAGTAATCTATTAAAGTAGCGTAATAAATGATCTAATTCCTATAATGCACCCGATTTGATGTAATCTTCAAATTGATTTTATCTTAAACACAAAAGTTATGAAAGCAAAAGTCGTGGTAGGAAAGTCGAGTAGTCCACTTCAGATTTTTTAAATCGCTCTCATATTTTGTAATACGATGGTTTTGTATGCATTGCTTGCTATTTAGTTCGCTTTCTTTTTTACTTACATTCTTTTCATTAAATTTAATAATGCACCTACTATCAATGCATTATCTGTTTTATAATCCTTTCGGCTGTATTCAGGAAATACACACTTATACTGAGAATTGTAGATCAACATGCTGCTGCACTTATGAACGTTAAAAATAATATAAACTGACAAGAATCTTAAAAAAACCACACCGTTTTGCTTCAAATTGAAGCCTTTGTAACCGAGTGTGGTTCTGACACCTTAGGTTCAAATCCAGCCAGGTACACACAGAGCCATAACTAGGGTATGACTGGCCCCGGCCATAGGCGCCACTTTTCAAAAGGCGCCAAAAGCATGATCAATTATAATAATTTAACCGCAAAAATAATGTTTAAAAAAATCTGATGTGGCCAACACACGACCTCTCGTCTAATTCCTCTCATTCTACTAATCTAATAAATTTTAATTGTATTGTTAAATACTACCAGACTCAGTAATTGTACCCATAGATAATTATATTTTCTTTAATCTTTAATTGCAAAAATTGTAATAAAAAAATTATGTACCAAGTTATTCAAGAAACCTATACCAAGCTTCAAAAGTACTACTTCCTGTTTGCGAATTTATACCAAAATCTTATCTGATGTTAAGATACTTTTTTTTCAATACCTGCCTCGAAAACGCCACCTTTCGTCCCTATTATTATGGAGTATTTCTGACCGGTCAGTATTTTTCCTCCATAGGTAAGAAAATTACTTTTCCAAAATTGATTATTTAGATTATGGAATTATTACACATTTTTCCAATGTTAATATCATCCGGTTCATCCTTTTCTTCAACTTTTAATTGCTTTTCGGTGCAGGTATTGAAAAAAATATCATGTGCATCGCGGGACAAAAGTGTTCTCCCGACTCGTGCCGTGGCAGCCTTCGCTTCGATCGTCGGAAAAACGCCACTTTCGTACCTAGTTGCACAACGTACTTATTATTATTGTTTTCCAGACTTTCCTTGTTATAAAACAAGTGCAGAATGTTATTATTATATTCTTTAAACAGGATAAGGTCCGATTTTGAAAAATTTATTTGTTTGGTTGATCGGTAATCCACTTTTCTATTGCAAAACTGGCGCGCCTAGTAAAAATCTTCTCAGTGAGGCGAGATGATATATTTGTTTATATATTTTTAGGTTAACCGGCTAACTTTGGCATTTAGTTGAACGTTTTCATGTTTGTAAGATGTTGGTAATTTATCATGAACATAGTCTGTAATTTTTAACGTAATAGCCCTATGGTTAGCGTAAAAATACCGGAAATTATTCCTTTTTTGTTCTTCGGTTTTTATTTAAGTGCGTCATGCAAACATTTAGGTTTAGTACGGATCTAAAACATATGGTTACAAATAAAAAATAACAAGTTGCTGTTTCAATGCGAATGAAAATTACAGAGGTAGAAATTAATTAAGATGTTTAATAAGATAAACGCACAGTTTATTAATTCTTATGTTATCATTTCGTGTCAAACTGATCAAGTTTCGGAATTAATAAGAAATCACTAGATCGAAATAACAACTTTCATTTAAAGTAATTTTTCAAATTAGATCTGGCGAACATGCTCTGCAAAAGTTATTTACCCGAATAATTTAATAACTGAATAGTAATGAACGTTAAATGAAGCTACTATTTCTTGTGAAAGTGAGTAAAAATGGCATCATTAGTGAATCTTTGAATTTTTGTCCAAATTCGTGGGAACCAATAGAGAATAGACAGATTCTCGAAATAGGTAAACATGTCAGATTTGCCTTAAGGCAAATTTATCCATACGTTAATTTCTCAATATAAGTAATTTTCTTTTCACAAAATTTCGAAAGTATGGTTTATTAATTAAAATTGTTTTGGAAATGAGTGTATTCCGACAAATTACATTTTAACAGTTTATAATTACGCTATAAAATTTTCTTTCTACTGCAGTTAAATAAGTGTGTTTATGTTTATTATCGCACATATCAGCGATATATTTTGTATGTTATTACTTTGTTCCATAATTTAATATTGATTATATTGGCTACATTAATTTATTAGTAGAACTCTAAAATTATAGCTGCTTATAAAATTATTAGATTCAGGTCTGTACTTATTGATAAGCTCTTTATTTACATTACCTGCATTATTTATTTATTTTTTAAGGTAAATAAGAAAAGGCAGCTGTGAAATTTCAATTTTATTTTTGAGATTAAATACAGTTATTAAATGTATTATTAAAATGTGAACATTTCCCTTAGTGCTGACCTGTGATAAACTATTAAACAGACGTTATATGATGGAAAACAAATAAGAAAATGTTAAACAAATAATAAAATGCATCATTAATATTACTAATCAAATACACTTTTTATGTTTACAACATCTCTAATGCACTAATGCACATTATGAAATGTTTTAAAAACGTATATAATATATTCGAGAATAAGTAAAGAAGTAATAATGTTGTTTGTTTATCTATTTGATGTCGAACATAACGTATTGAAGGATTTTATGTTTTATGAATGTCCGTTTAATGACAAACACAGCAAAGAATTTTACGTGGGCAGCGGTATAAATATGTGAAATACATAAAATGTTTACTGCTATATTAATTCTCATACGTTCCAATTGAAATGGACGCAACACGAGAAGTTTATATCAAAAAAGAAATCCTGCGTAATAAGTTAGAGTTAGAAGCTGCAACTATGTTAAGTTGCTACAATTTATACAATTTACAAAATACATTTTTATAGAATACTATATTCAATAATTAATAATTATTTTCTTTTTGTCTTATTTTGTTCGAATTTCCAGTAATCATATTACATAATATCCCATGGGAAATTTTAAATTTCACTTTAAATGCAGTATGAAAATTTTTTTTTCTGGGGTATAAAGTAGTTGTCTATTGAGTAACTCATCAAAAATATTAGTAAACTACCCCATAGAACAACTCCAATATGATGCCTCTGTACCAGATATTACTTGGAAAATTTTTAATTTCACTTTAAATGCTATACGAAAAATTAGTTTTTTTTCTGGTGATGATTTATACGTAGTGATAATCCTTAAGGAAATCCGGGACTGCTTTAATAACTACTCTCGATATTATAGAAGTTCAGGAATTATACAGGCTGTTCCACAACTTAAGACAACAAGGGTATATACTGTAGGACGTGCTGATCATGAAACAAAAAGAATTTTTTGAAAATTCGCAAAGGTAAGGGTAGTTTACTTGACGTGTGTACATTTTATGTATTACTGTTTTGATATGGTATATTTGATAATTTGACATTTATTAGTAGGTATTATGTAGATATTATGTATACAATTACTTTTATTGTAGAAGATTTGAAAGGAATTATTGAAAATAACTACCGACTAGTGGTAAAATAATGTTTGCTTGAAATACGATGCAATTTTTTTGCGAATTTTAAAAAAATTATTTTTGTTTTCTGATCAGCACGTTGTACAGTATATACTCTTTACTTTTTTGTCCTAAGTTGTGGAATTATACAGGATAATTCCTGGACTTCTATAATATCGAGAGTAATTATTAAAGTAGTCCCGGATTTTCTTAAGGATTATCAGGATTATAAAAGAAATAATTTCTGAACTTCTAATATCGAGATTACTATAGAATTATTATTAAAGAAGTCCTGCATTTCCTTAAGGATTATCAGGATTCCTAGACTTCTATAATTCCTAGACTTCTATAATATCGAGAGTAATTAAAGCAGTCCCGGATTTCCTTAAGGATTATCAGGATTATAAAATAAATAATTTCTGAACTTCTAATATCGAGATTACTAGAATTATTATTAAAGAAGTTCTGTATTTCCTTAAGGATTATCAGGATTCCTAGACTTCTATAATTCCTAGACTTCTATAATATCGAGAGTAGGTAGTTATTTAAGAAGTGCTGGATTTCCTTAAGGATTATTAGGATTCTAAAGAAAATAATTTCTGGACTTTCCATATAAGATATAATTATTGGGATTACTTTAGAATTACTACAGAAATCCTGGATTTTTTAATCAATTATCGGTATTCCCAAAAAATTCCTGTATTCTCTTATCAAGAGGGATGACTATAGTATTATTAAAGAAATAGCCTGTCTACCTCCTAAAATCCAGCACAAAACGTACTTACTAACGTAGCGAGTGTTTTGTGGCCAGTACCTATACAAGAATGGTAAAACTGTATTTCAACAAGGATTACATATATATATATATATATATATATATATATATATATATATATATATATATATATATATATATATATATATATATATATATATATATATACTTAAAGGACCAAATAACTGCAGTGCCTTTTTAAAATTTTAATAAAAAAATTGTAACAAAATTTCCAATTTATGCAAACTTTAAACGGTTATATCTCCACATAGAAATTTATTTTTAAAATTTAAAAAATGCACATGCATCTGTATAGATCCATTCCTTCTTTATTAAATGTTTATAAAAACATTACCTTGAAGTCAATAATAAATTAATAGTTTACTCGCAACGAAAACACTTTTACAGTAGGGGAGACTGGGGGCTATTTGGACAATTTTTGGTTTTTCGTCAATTTATGAAATAATATAATAAAATTTAACTGTTTTTTAATTTCATGTCATATTTACAATATTTTAGAATTATGATATAGTGGTTGGACGGTTGTAACAACATTGTACACATTTTATTTTATTTATTTTAAAAAACGTGTCAAGTGTCCCAATAGTTCCATTCGTTGGGTCTAATGGGACTAGGTTTGGGGTTAAATTAATTTGTATTTATTTTGAATTTATTTGGTCCGGCATAAAAAAACTATTTTTTTCTCTCCCTAAATTCAACAAAGACATAATAATTTTCGTTTTTGGCATAATATTATCTCATTGTCAGTAAAATCATTTCATATTGTGCAATTCAGCAACAATTATGATGATTTTGTGTTGTATTTTTAAAAACCTTTACTTTTATTCGTAGCTATCGTTTTTTATTACGAGGTACATAGTAAGGAAATTTTCCAGCCAAAATTCATTAATTAATTATATGGACGCCAAATGAAACATGTCCCAATAGTACCCTTTTTGTTAGTCCCATTAGTCCTCATGTTACATAGCAAACATTTTTTTTAAATAACAACAAAACTACTTTAAAATAAATTAAAATACAAATTGAACATTGGCTACTATTAATATATGGTTCAAATAAAATAATAAAACATGCATATATACTGCACCAACAAATGATGTTATGCGATAAGTTATTTAAAAATATTTACTTTCGACAACTCAAAAACACATTCGTATTATGACTGCCTATGAAAATTAACTACAAGTCCAATACTTTTTGAAATACTAAAGAACACTAATAGGCATCTTTTGAAACTAATATGAGCTACTATCTTCAAGCAAGAAAATTAAAAACTGTGTTGTCCACTTAGCCCCAAGTCCATTTAGCCCCCAGTCTCCCCTATTTGTTAACTTTAAAATGTCATTGCATTGCTAGGATGTGGTAAAGTACGAGTTTAGGGCTGGTTTTAGGCAGTCGTAGTAGTGAGGGAAAGAGTGGAATAGAAAAAAAGTAAAATAGATAATTTTCTAGGAATTCGGAAAAAAACGTATACGGGTCGCTTAATAAATTCTTGGGCATCAAATTATTTGGATTAGTAAATAATTCGTGATAGAGCAACTAACTATGAATTCAAAATATAGATTTTGTTACAAAAGCAAGGATAAAGTCTCAAGGAAATCCATGGGAAATATGAAATAATTTTGATTGTGAAAATTCCTGGATACGTCACTGTGAATGGCGTTATTCTTGTTATGGCGCTTAAGGCTGGGTTCCGAACACATAACATTATGTGCAGCTCACTAATAAGAATAAGAATCGATGAAGTGACCTTATTGCTGCTTCGATCAGCGATCGAGAATCGACCATCGAGTATGAGAAATGTAAATGCAGAGATCGTACTACAAATGGCGCATTTTCACATGGATAAGATCTTGATAGGGAATTGATATTTATCGATGTAATAAAAATTTATGTAGAAAAATTGAGAAAGTGTAAATTATAATAGGAGATTATATTCACAAGCTGCCGACAGAAATCAATTCATTTTTAAATAGATAAGTGCTGGTGCATTCTTATACGTATCTCAATTCATTTTCCTACAATTAATTAAGTATATGTTAAGAAAAATATTCTTCGCATAAATTCATCAATACTAGAAAATCTGAATATCGAAAATATTAAAAGTACTTTCATTGTTCGAATTGTGTATTGTGTGCTTAAGTTCAATTTTCATTTTTTGATACTGATTGGCTATATTAGACAACTAGATACTTTATACACAAGGAAAAAAAAATTTCATACTACATTTAAAGTGATTTTACAAATTTATCTAGCAACGGCATAATACTGGAGTTGTTCTTTGGGGTGTTTTACTAATATTTTTGATGAGTTACCTACTCATTAGATAACTATTTTATTGGTACGCCATAATTGTATACGCCGTAGCCCCATGTGTCGACACCGTGATTTTATTCGCCGTGACCTAACTCCATCAAGGTAGCAAAACTATGATAGCAAAAAAAAAAAATTAGGCCTATATTTTATTACTATTTTATTGCTATTTAATTACCACATTTAAAAATTTATTACCACAGTAGTTATAAGCATATAAGGGTTTTGCCAGCTTGATATCAAGCTGACAAAACCATAACGTAAAAATACATAAATAATATTGAAAATTACTTTAATATTACAGAAAAATTAATTACTAATTAATTACCACAATAAAAAAATTATTAACAATATAAAATGGATTTATATTAAAAAAACCAAAAGGACTAAATATCCGAGTTTTGGCCAGCTTAAAATCTGCTTTGCTGGAGTTGCATAAAAGTAGTTGAATGTTAAGCAAATCTAAATTATTTTTCTTCCTTTAAAATATTGATAATCCTTAAGGAAATCCAGGACTTCTGTAATAATAATACTAATTGTATAGTAATCTCGATATTAGAAGTCCACGAATTATTTTCTTTAGAATCCGGAAATCCGGGACTGATTTAATTACTCTCGATATTATAGGAGTCCTGGAACTTTTTACTTCAGAATCCTGATAATCTTTAAGGAAATACAAGAATTCTTTAATATTTCTATAATCTCGATAATTATATTAAGAAGTCCAGGAATTATTTCCTTCAGAATCCTGATAATCCTTAATGAAGTCCTGGTCTTTAGTAATTCTAAAGTAGGCAATCCAACATTATATAAGAAGTCCAGGAATGCTTTCCTTTTAAATCCTGATCCTTTTAGGAAGTACAGGACTTCTTTATTAATTCTATACCAATCTCGACAATAATAATCCAGAAATTTTTGTCTTTAAGAATACTGATGATTCTTTAATAATTCCGGTAAATTTTTAGGAGCAGGAATTGTTGTTTCCTGATTATTATGTAAGAAATACAGAGATTGTTTATTAATACTGATAATTCTTTATGAAATGCAGAAATTCATTAGGTTCAAGAACAATTTAAAATTTCAATAATTCTTAGGAAATCCAGAATTATTCTTTAGTAACTAAATTCGATTATGTGTTAATAATTCTGGTATTTTTTAGAATGGACATGAATTATCTGTGGTAATCCCTATATACTTTTTTTTGGCGTGTAAACGTATAGAAATTTTCAACCCTCCCCTGGATACGCCTCTGTCTGGCTATAACCTAACCGTTATCACCCGTAATGCCAAAGTGTAAAGATAAATAAAATGTGTACACGAACAGCAAGAAAAGGAAAAGTAACGGCAATTTTAGTTACTAACTTACTATCGCTTATCTTTACATTATTGTCAACCTGTTCTATGCACTTGTCACATCAGAATTGGTTTATTTTTTATGTTAGTATCACAGATCTGTTGTAGCAGTTAGAAAACTGTCACATTTTTATTCAGTGCGATAAGCACATTTATTATTCAATCATTTTTTATATTAACAGTAATTTGTAATTCTATCAGAAACAAAACTTGATAAAAGACATACAAAGTTTCATTAACAGTTTTTGTAGTAAAATTTCGTTGCTCATACTACTATGTTATCAATATCAGTTTGGTTTTAAAAGCACGCACATGTCCAACGATTTTTTGATCGTTTTACAAAGGGTAAATAATAAAGTAGCAAAATTGGTACGTAAATTTAATAACAGCATTCTTGCATGAGTGATATATGAAACTAAATTCATCAATAGTTCTTGTGCAATGTGTGTTACTCATGCCAATAAATTATCAGTGTAAGTTTCTATTTAGTTATTTACTGCATGCCTTTATTGTTACTAAAACTTCGAGGTTTTAATGTGAAATATACGGGCTCAAGTTGCATAAGATTGACGGAAGAAACTTATTTGAATTGTGCGTAATTTTATAAAAAAACATTTTAGTCAAACACAAGATTTCTTTCATGATTCTAAATCTTGAAAAAAATAATTCGGGTAAGAATAAAATATTGATCAGCGCTGACCGCTGAAACACCCTGATCTGCGAAGAAATGCACAGATGGACGTAAAAATCTACGTTTAAGGCCCATCTCTTGCTGTCAAATGCAAAGCAAAAAACATGTTTCATTAAATAATTTCTAAAATTGCGAGTTTTACATAAATTATTACAGTCAATGGGTTAATCTGTCTATACCCGTTTCTGCCTAATGTATATTATCGATTTCAAAAGAAAATTTCTATTTTTTGCATCAATGAACGTATAATATGGATTATTAAATGATAAAAATAGCTCCAAATTTTGCTAATTGATGTCACAGAAATTAATAATTTGCATTTATTTATTTGCAATGAGTCATGATTCTTCATGTTAAATTTCAATTTTTTTATAATACAGCCAGAATCATTCAAATTGTTAATCTTCTGGATTTACAAGTGTAGCGGCTTAAGGGAGTCGATACGTAAATGCTGGATTTCACTGTGCGGCATGTTACACATGAATAAACAAAAGATAAAATTATTCATTAAAAAAAATAAATACAACTCTTTATGAACTATTTAATTCAGAAAATTAAATTACAAGTGGTTCAATACCAAACCGTCAAAATGGCGAAAAATGATATTCAGTTTTTCCATTAAAACTGCTTTCAATATTGAGATTTTTTAAACATATAAGATATTTTTAAATAGCTAAAGGTTGTCCTCAAATGCGACTAATGCCACTTTTTTAAATTTTTTGTTTTAAATACGTGATAAAATACGTATAAAAAACTCACAAAATAGCTAAAATTGACCATGTTTAGCCATGAATATAAAAAAATAGAGTACAAAAATGAAAAATGTGGCATTAGACGGATTTGGAGACAAACTTTATCTATTCAAAAATGTATTTGTTTTTCTAAAAATGTGAATTTTTACTTAAATTTTAAGGAAAAAAACACAATTTTACGCCGGTAGTGATCCCCCTTAACTAACTAAATAATGAAACCTAAAACCCTTCTGAATCTCAAATTAGCAGTTTTGGAGAAACTCTGATTGAACTAAATAAAATAACCTGAATCCCACATACTCGATTTGGATTAATTTTATTCTTTTTTTTATCTGTGCATTTCTTCGCAGATCAACGGCGTTTCAGCGGTCAGTGCTGATCAGCGTTTTATTCTTTCCCAAATAGAGGTGCCGCTAAATTGAATGTCTTGGAAAATAAGAATTTTTAATTCGTTGATAGCTTCAAAACAGTGAATTCCTTTTACTTCCCCGATCTATGTAATAGAGGGAAGTATTGTAATCGTGATTTTTTGACAGTTCGAGATTTTGGTGAATCTTCACGTTTTAGACCCTACTGAACCCAAAAAACATAATTTAAAAAAAAGTCGGTCTGTAGGTCTGTCGGTCTGTAGGTCTGTAGGTCTGTAGGTCTGTCTGGATGTTGCATAACTTTAAAACGCGTTGGAATTTTGGACTGAAATTTTATATTTAAGATCTTGAGCCAAAATATGACTTCAAGTTCGTTAATGAGCTTTATTCAACCAGTGGTACCAACTTTATAAACATAATTTTTTTTATTTTTATCAAAATACTATCGTGTGTGGTATCAAATTAAAGCCCTCGGGAAAAGAATTCTAGTAGAAAAACAAAAATTACATATAAACGATCGGCAATTGTACCGGACGTAGTACCTACTTTGCAAAAAATTTCGATAAATAATTAATTTATCACAAAATTTTCTATTTCAAATGATGGATTATATTTTTGTCATCTACAAATCGTACCTATTTAAAATTTTTATCTGTACATGATACTATTTACAAAATAAATTATTGTTAATAATTCAGAATATGAAACATAAAATTAAAGGCGTTACGAAAGAAAGTTATTAAAACTTATAGTCGGGGAAGTACTGTGCTGGCCACAGCAGATTTTTTTTCAGGATGTAGAAGCATGAATGAATCGTTGTGTCAGAGCATTAGGCATAACCATTTTAATTAATAAATAGTGTATTTAAAAATAGTGTGTAGTCGAGTACGTTATGTGGCCGACTGGTCCTGAAAATTAAGGATCGATTTCAGTCTGGTACGCATTCAACAAAAATCTCTCCTATACACGGTAAATATTTATGGCTCGCAGTATGTGAGGCTGCTACACCCAATGGGGTATTCCACGATTTTTTTAAATGTTGTGTTCGCCGCGCTGACAAGGACCGAATACGATATTTCAACACAGGTTCGTCGTCCATTCCGTAGTCAAAACGACAAAAAACGATCTTAAACGAACAAATCTACTCACGGTTTGGTTTCAACGTTGTCTACGTCATACATGGCGCATTTTAATGCACGTTTCAAAAGAGTTACCTACATATTTATTTCGATCAAAAGGTTATAAATCTATCAAAATTAACAATTATTATCACTTTCGTATAACTTATGTATATGCTGAAAATTGATATCCAATAAGTATTTCTTTAAATCCCGTAGGCTTGGAAACCCCCATTTGGGTTTAAAAGATTTTTCAAAAGTTCAGCCCGTATATTTTATAGAAACCTGTCAAGAATGCTTCTTTGGATATTACTACAATTTAACAGCATTATTAGGTCATGCTTTATCGGCAAAGTTTGTAAACATCCAGTACAATTTGAGGTTAAAAAACGTGCAAGTTCGCGCATGCTAACAGTTTATCAATAACATAAAGTAAAGTTTAGTACACAACACATTATTAACAGCGATATCACTGCAAATGTTACGGCAAGTGCATTTAATGCTTATGCGGTTATAACAAGCAAGTAATGAGTTATCGCGAAGCCAAACAACACCCGCTAAGGCAGGAGTACACGAGAACACTTTGTAGTGTAGCGTGCATTCCGATAGTTTGCCTGCAACCGTTGCTTGACACTCTGCAACTTCATTCTTCTATGTTGTGGTTGTTTGGTTGTTATGTTGTTTGTTGTTGTTGCACATGATGCCACTGCGGTCCACAGGGGAAACATTGATTTTCGGTAAGGTTGTTTTACTGCAGGGAAGTAGTTATTAAGGGGTCTAACTCACTCTCAAAATCTTAACTCCAAATTCAATTCGTACAAATTGAGTACATAATCTACGCTATAATTCAAAAGGATAAAAGTTTATAATCGTCCGAAAAATGTGATTTTTACCACTATGAACCTAATGTTAGATCTAAAACATTGGGGAAAATACAAATTTTATTTTATAAAAATATAATGTTTTTTTTGTAAATTCAGAAAGAAATTTAGCTGTGGCGTCATTATATTGTATAGGAGATGGCAGCATTCTACGTCACATTACATATTATTCAATTTTCATTATTATTTTTCGGCTTGCAAATATTTTGTGAAAATAAAAAATACTGGTCAAAAAACTAAACCCAAGTTTTTATCTCTTCTTTAAAAATATTTAATAAAAAATATAATAATAATATAATAATTATGTGAGAGTCAAACATTATTTACAAATTTGTATTCATTGAAATATTAAGCTAACCACATATTTTTGGTGTGAATGACAGTTTTATTGAATAATGGACTTATAATAGAATAGTGTTGAATTATTAATTCATAATACAATATAGTGTGTCCATGGAGGGGTTTATCTTACTAGTGTTTGTATTGTTCAATAGTCGAAGATAAAATTAATTATACTCGCACACGGGCACACGATACCGATTACTCACAGTATGTGAGGCTACCACAGTCAAGTTGGGAAAAGGCGTGATTGATAGCTTTAACTGTTATCCATAACATTGTTCTGTGAATCTACTATTTGCTGAAATATTGCAAAATTTAGAAATATTCTTAGAGATGAAGCTTATTTGTGATTTGTCAATATAAACCTGAAGAAAATTACTACTCCTAGAATTTTTTTGTTAATATGCTTTCTGAAACTTTATTTATTGTTTTCAATATAAGTATTTCACTATTTCAGTAATTTTTGTAGCGTTGTTTACAAAATTTGAAAATGAAATATTTTAATTTATGTTCCATTAATTATATTAATTATATTATTAAAACAATTGCAGTTGGACTTAAATCTACTATAAATAATTTTTCTCAAGAAGGTAGACGACTCCTTAAATTTTTGGTTGCGTATCTAATTTTTAATTTATGAACGCAGAATAATAAGCTTTAAATTGAAATACCTAGCTTTAAATTCGGCGCTACTTCATTCAGCGAATTATAAGGGTTCGTTTTACTGCGCTTGCGTATAAGCTGTCAAAAAATAAGGCTCGGATTAAGGTCATTTTGTTGACAAGGGCACTTTTTTATTAGTGAAAATTGTGGTATTATAAAATTGATGGCGTGTTTAGAACTACAAGATATTGTATTGGTAACTGATTTTTATTATTTTTGTTTGATATCTGCAACAAAAACATTATTTATCTTGGTAAGAATTGTATTGGCCGGTTTTGCTTGATGATTATTCGTTGACATTGAAACAAAACAGTATATAGACCATTGATGTACGATAATTCAGGAATATAACTTTTGTTATTTTTGGTTGTTATGAAATGTCATGAAAAAGCTTCCTATTTATGTAATATTAGGTTACGGAAGAATTAATATTTGTAAACATTCCAAATAAAGAATCAATAAAGCGATGTGTAATTGGAATAAAAAACACTAGACAAAAAACGATCAATAATAATGAATAATGAAACACTAGTCTAGTTGAGTAAATTAAAAATAATATATGTTAGCTGTCAAATGTTATCTGAACAGTTAAATTGCGTTTATTTTTAATCGTTACTTAAGTGAATGTAAAACTTTTAAAAATAGATATATTATCACCGTTGAAAGTTCGTTTTATTAGGTTTCGTAAACAAATACATAAAATTGCAAATCGTAACCTATTTTTGTTGTATAGAAAACGTGCATTCTGTTGAGTATGATAGTATTGTTTTATTTGAACATATCGTGCAAGCAATTATATTTATTATGAATGAATTGATTTTTTGTTATCATGTCGAAATTAGTCTTATTTTTCCTAAACCGTTGTCGCAATTACATATTTATGAATGAATGAATCACAAAGAACAACTATGCGATGCATCATTGCTTTTCCGGTTTCTGTGGAAGGGAACTAAAAACTCCTGCTCCACAGACATAAAGCGATCGATGTGTTTTATATTATGTTTGTGTGCTAACAACACACATGTCACTGTATAAATTCTCTTTACTAGTTAGAGATTTTTATCAAAAGTGCTTGATTTGATAAATTGTTTCCTCCGGTAGATTGTCTTATTGTTAGCGCAATTTCAGACTTTATTATGACGCTTGCTTTACAGTTATGAATAAATAGAAACGCATTCGTTTAAACACTGAGGAAAAATATAAAATAGGATAGATTTATTTACTTGTTAACTGTGCTTAATAATTAATGCAAACAATTATAATACTATAAAGGGGACTATCTACTCTCTGATGTCCAATTTAATCTTAAAACCTGTATTTTATTTTCAAATATTTAAGCCTCATTCACATAAGCATTTAGTTTGAAGCAGAGATTCGAACCGCACAAAATAACGGTTCAGGTTCGGTTTTTAAAGGGTTCGGTTTTCAAGAGAGCGGTTCAAGTTCTGGTTCCGGTTCAATGATTTGATAAATAAAATATCAAGCAATTAATTTAAAAAATCGTTCCAGTTTTGTACTACAATAATTTTCTAAAAAAAATTAAAACTTGATTAAACCATAGAAAATTTAACAGTTTTAATAAAAATCTAATAAAATCTTGACGAAGAAACGTTAAATTTCAATTAATGCTTTAAACCGTTCCAAACGGGGTCACAACCATCGGTTTGGTTTAGTTCGCAGTTTGCTAAAATAGCTGCGGTTCGTTCCGGTTTTTGTTCCGGTTCGGTTCGAGTCCCTGATTTGAAGGTTTACATTTATGTTTACGTTTAAGAATGTTTAAATTCATATAACTATACAAGCATCCGCACTTTTCACTTTCTAGCACTAAAGTTTGAATTTTCCAAACTATATGTTTATGTTTACCACGTACTAACTGTTTTCAGGTGTACGTCTGCCCTAAAATTTTACAGCGTTAGAGAGGTGTACGCCTTCCACGTTTACTTTAATTATAATTGAAATATATAATGCTTTTACATATAAGTGTATTTTAACAAATGATGTCTTAAAGATTCTATAAGTATTTCTATTTTTTTGCCAGATTTTTTGTCTATGGCATATGAATTTGAAGTAAAAATTTTTTTGGGTTTTTTGTTATTATTTGATGCATGCAGCTAAGCTTCCTTTTTCGAATAAATTTTGTTTTACTTGATTCTTAAAAAAATACAGAAGTTATTATGGAAACACTGGAGCCATGTTTACAATGTTTTTCAACTTCAAAATGACATTGCATAGCTAGGATGCGGGAAAATACGAGTTTCGGGCTGGTTTCGGGCAGTTGAGAGTGAAATAGAAAAAAAGGGGAGCATACAATTTGGACAAATATAGTTTTGTCAAAGTGTAGTTTGACCAAAAATAATTAAGCCAAACTGTATTTTAGTCAAACTGTAATTTGTTCAACTGGAATTTTGTCAAACCATAAATATGCCAACCCGTAATTTGGCCAAACTGTATTCTAGACAAACTGTAATTTCACATTCCGTAATTTGACCAAACCGCAACTTCGACTAATATTATTTTGTCAAATCGTTTTCAGGTAAACCGTAATTTAGCCAAAACGCAACTATACCTAACTGGAATAATTCAACACGGAATTTATCCAACACGTATTTTTGTCAAATCGCAGATATGCATAACCGTAATCTTGCCGACCGTATTTTACTCAAATCTCAAATCGTAATCTTCCCAACTCTACAGGGTGTTCATTTTAAGTGGCGCACCATTGCTATCTCGAGAAGTATAAGAGCTACGAAGTTGGTTAAATTAGCAAACAATTTAATTATCCTTAATTATCAGGCTCGTCCAAGAAGTCCTAAATTATGCACTTGTCACATAAATAGCTATTGCAATAATACAGAATGATTATTGTTTTTGAAACAAAGTTTGAAATAGGCCAATTGTTGATTTATGAGTGGGTTGGAATATGTAGTAAATTATTTTTTCAATTTATTTAATGGATGCATGGTTTCAGTTATGGTAATACATTGTTGTTACATACGACGTTTCCAAGTTACTTTCAAGCAGTAAATGTTACTTAAGATAAGTTATTACATTTTTGATAATAATAAGAAGAAAAGATGTTTTTACCACGGCACTGTAAACGCTCATGTGAATGAGGCTTTAAGCCTCATTTACATTAAGCATTTAGTTTTGAATGCTTGTATTTAGTTTGAATTTAAATTTTCTTAAACACAAACATAAATGTAAATCTTAAAACCAAATGCTTATTTGAATGAGACTTTAGATTTATACATTTATTTATTTATTTGGGAAATAGTTCTCTTTATAATATTTTTACCTGATTATGGAAATACGAAACGTCGTAATATAACTATTTCCTAAATAAATAAATCATTTATTACTATGTTCGGAAAATTTATTTCTATCTATTTAATAATATTATGTTTCATTATAAATTATATTAATTAATGGGTCAGTAAGTCAGTTTGGCTATAAAAATGGAAGGTAAACGGTGTCCTTAATGCTCTGTTCACACAAGGATTCTTTGAAGATTCTTTCATATTTCAGAATTTTGAGTAAAATAATTCAGTTGAGAATTGCCTGTCAAATAGCGGAACCGCTAAATTTTTTCAATTAGTCTTGAAAAAAAAAATTACCAAGTAATTAATTGATAGCTTCGGAACATTTTTTTCTAGGATTCAGTAGCATGAAAAAACCCTCAAAGAATCAACATTGTTGTATATATATATTATATTTCTGTAAAACGTATCTTATTTGATCTTTTTGTCATGTATTGCTCTAGATCTTTACATTATTTAGTAGTATTAGTATGTAGTTTACTTTAAATACAGTTGGTCTAAAATTACAGTCATCGTTCGTAGTTAAATATAATTTGTTCCTAGAATGGTAGCTACAATTTTTCGTGCAACTAGAAGCACTTGTTTTATTTTGATAATATAATAGATTAACGAATAATGACTGTTGTTTTAAACATAAAAACTAGCCAGTTTTATGTGTCGTAGTCTAGGGCTACACTACTTAAAAATCAATGCAAAATTTCATGTAAGTCTGAAATGTTTGACTTGATTCTTTAGCTGTAGCTGCTATAAAATGTCCAAAGTGGTTACTGCATGGGTCGTAGTTTTATTTCTGTTGGTTGTACTGCAGTGTTTTTATCTACTAAGTAGAAGACGTCTCTTCGATTTGATTGTTAATAAAAACTAGACGTTTTATATTTATAACGTATAAGGTGTTACGCAGGAATTCTCCATCTTTTGAACGGTTAGGCTCCAAGTCTGTTCGTAAACTGGTTTCTTCGTAAGTCTTAAAGATACTAACATGTTGTTTAGCATGTATGTAGATGTAGATACCATTGGTTCTTGTGTTTTGCATGTACTTACGCTAATTTCTGCTGTTCTGGTTATCAGAACGAGGTAAAAATAACCAACCTTATTGCAGATTCGCCTAATTTAATTATTCGAATACATAGCCTAGTTTGTTAAGGCTTCTGTTCGAAGGAGAACTACAAATAAGGCAAACATGTCATGGGATGCATTTGATTTAACTCATTGCTTCTTATTAACAGTAGAACTCTATTATATTATAACGGGCCCAGTTAAATCTGCAATGTGCCTTCTTGAAATTTTAGCCCTGTTCACATAAGGATTCTTTTACGCTTCTGAATTTTGAAAAAATAATCCTGGTAAGAATAATTGCTTGCCAAATAAAATAACGCCGCCATTATTTGACTCTTCAACGAATCTTGGAAAAGAAGAATTTAAAGTTCATTATTAGCATCAAAACAGTGAATTTCTTGAATGAAAAAATACTCAAAGAATCCATGGAACAAGCAAGGTCGCCCGCAGAGGGGTCGAATGGGTCGACGAACCTCGTTTAATTTATGGATTGATTTTTTGTATTTATTCTAAAAAATAAAATATAATTTATTTTTTTCTGTTGTTGTTTATTATTATCATAAAATTATTGACTATGAACACTCAAATCGCGGTCCAAAATACACCACTGTCGTAAAAATATACCCTTTTTGAGGGTGTACAGGAGGTCACAAAATTAAGCAAGCCTGGATACGTAACATTCGGCTTTACAATCAGCTAGTACCTATACTTATCTTAATCCTAGACGTGAATTGCTTCTAAAAAAATTCCTAACTGACTTAAAGTATTACTATGCCCAATACTGCTACGAGTAGGGGAGGGTGTTGTACCTTGGGACGCATGTACCTTTGGACAACGTCAATTGCAGCCACATCTAGCGTTAAATATTCTAATTTCAAGTAGAATTTTGCAACACTGTTGAAGTTATTGTTCAGTTACTGACGGTGTATGTTTTTTTTAGAGGGAAATGTATTTGATCGTATGTTGCATCTTGTATTACTAAGTACTTATTTGGTACCTTTCATTGTCTCATAGTTCAGTTAGTATATACATTGTTACTTCTTCGAAAACTTCTTGCATTGAAAATTAAAAGTTAATTAAACAAATACTATGTTATATTTAATAAAAATATTTGCTTTATTGTACCTTTGGACAATAATTTGCTTGTACCTTGGGACATGTTCCAAGGCACAGGTAGATGTCTTCGAGGACACATAAATTTCAAATTTAATTTTCAAGGATAATGGAAATTATAATTGCATATATTTAACGCTAAACTAAAATTTTAAGTAACGCAGTACGGTTTTTTTGATTGTTTATTTTGCAAAGTGAAAATAAAATATATGACATGTCGATATAGTATGTATAGTGACAGTGAGCGTCAAAAGCAACAAATAAAATTCGATATAGATTTTAATTCGTATAAAATGGGAACATTTTATTAGTTTTCCCAAATTCAATTATATTTCTCTGAATAAATATGCGTAACATAAAATTTTATAAATATATTCGTTTAAAAATTACTTCATACACTGGCGGAAAAAAAGTGAAACACTTGAAATTCGTAAAAATTTCGACCATTTTCAAACCGCCATAACTCGACGTATTTTCAATCGATTTCGATGAATCTTCGAGGGCGAAGAACTTTGAAATGTCTACTTTAAAGTCATGCATGCAAACTTAAGCGCAACCCCTTCCGCTCCCTCTAGCACCCATGTAAAAAAAATTAAAAATGTCCAACTTTGACGATGTGTACGGAGTTGAAATTTTTTTTCACTTGATTCACCAAAAGGGCACCAAAATTTGTTCAATTCCCTGTGCAGGACTAAAAGAACGAAGTTCCTACGATGATTTGGCACAAAGTTATGGGTGTTTTAAAAAAGTGCATTTTTAGGATTTTCGCACATAACTCAGCGACTTTTCAACCAAATTAAACGAACTTATAACTTTGTGCCAAATCATCGTAGGAACTTCGTTCTTTAAGTTCTGTACAGGAAATTGAACAAATTTTAGTGCCCTTTTGGTGGATCAATTTTTTTTTACATGGGTGCTAGAGGGGGCGGAAGGGGTTACGCTTAAGTTTGCATGCATGACTTTAAAGTAGACACTTCAAAGTTTTTCGCCCTCGAAGATTCATCGAAATCGATTGATAATACGCCGAGTTATGGCGGTTTGAAAATGGTTGAAATTTTTAAGAATTTCAAGTGTTTCATTTTTTTTTCGCCAGTATAGTTAATTTTTTTTGTTTTTGTTCATTAAATTCTTTCTATTTCCTTATATTTTTTTGTCCCGAAGTACAATCAGCACTGTTCCACCGCCTTGTACCTCGCGACAGTTTGCTATTTTTATTTCTTGTATAAGATTTTACTATTATACATTCAAAACTCATCACAAATAAATTATAGAACAAAAAATGTAATTTTTGTCCCAAGGTAGAACACCTTCCCCTACATTACATTTCAATCGGCACAAATCCAAGAGGAGTAATGGGGAGTGAAACGTGCAGTTTGCCATATCTGAAAAATGTAATTTTGACCTTGAAAAAAATTATAACCTTCTAGAAATTTCTGCGGACGTCCATGTGAACAGGGTTTAATAAAAAAAATAATTTTGCAGCTTATTAAAAAATTGTTTTCAAAATTAAAAACAGCACATTTTATTATTATTTATTTTATGTTGCATTATGAAATTTTGCCCATGAAAATGAAATGAAATTAAAATAGAATTAACTAATCCAATCTAAAATTGTGAATAACTTCCTTTTTTAATATCAGTTAATAAATGGAACATAAAACAAATTTATTAATAACTAGCTCTTGTTATAAGAGTTCTACTATTTGCTCTTTTAGCTTCCTGGTGTTATTAATAGTTTTATTATAACGATTAACATTACATTCAATTATCCTTATAGTTTTCTTATTCTAATTATATATGAATGTTCTGAAAATAGATTAATTTGTAGCCATTCATACGATCATAAAATTTCTAGTTTGCATGTAAACGTTTCATTCATCTTTCATCTTAGTCTTGAATTGATTTCCTCTTATTCCATGTTCAAATCGTTATAATAAACTTAAGGTCAATTCGAATTTATGGCGTAATATAGAAATTGTACTTCCGCGTCATTTTTCGTTTTGCTTGGGTGTAGGACAGTTAAAATATGTATGAAAATGTTGCTTAAGGTCGTTAGTTTTGAATTCAGGTTGAAACAGAGGCGGACTAATGTCAAATTTATTCGGTCATTCATTCATTTCAAGCAAAACTCTATAAAAAAATCACACAAAAAATTGCGTATCTATACATGCTAATGCCTGGTCGTAATTTGTCACATGGTTTGAAATTCTTTCGAAGTTTTTTGTTTGGATAACGATGTTTTAAAAAGTTACATCATTATTTATTTTAATTATTAACAAACATTTTCGCACTTTTGAAATTACTATTTTTTTCTGGATAAGAAAGTTGTTGTATAACTTTGATTTAAATTCGCGATGAGTTTCTTAACATAAATTTTCCCGTGGAAATTTATTCGCATTCCTGAATCCTGATTGAGCTGATTCATCAGAATCCAGTATAAGCAATTTTTATGAATGAGTAGGATCTAGGATGCAAAATTTGTGGATGTCTTGAAATCCTAATTGAATAAATTAAAATCCAGACATGACATTAATTTTGTTATCAAATTATTAATTTCTAAGCCCTCAAAACACTAGTTCTTTCACGTTTTTCTAAATACTTCGATCCGGAAACTTGAAATTTCTATTTAAAATGCCGCATTCACAGATCGAAATTTGGTGAAATTTGTTAAGTTTGTTGTATGGCAATGTGTACTTGCGTTCATAATACTGTTTGGCACTCTCGAATTTCAATTAGTAAAAAAGTATACAAACCGTAACAAATTTGCGTTCTATTAACGAAAAAATATATTTTTGACCTCCTGAACTATAAACATAAACAATCACACATCGTTGACGTCTATGGTAGTTACGATTTTACACATGTCATAACAACTGTTTCCGCATATGGTTCGTTAATACGCCCCGAAATTTATTTCTTTAATATGCCATTAAATAAAAAGGTAACTTTAAAATAAAAAGAGAGCCTACATAAACGCACTTTACACAATTTATTCTTCAATAGAGTCTGAAATAAATAAAACAGATTAATTTTAAATGTGACATTTACTGGCGACATCTCAGAGCAGTTGTTTCAAGGCTACTTGACAAAAGGAAATTTTAGTGCAACTCAAATGCATCTCACTTAAGGGGCTCGTCTGGTAGTCAAATTTGTAGCAAAACAGAGGTGTGCGCGTCCCATATGATCATTAATTTGATATTTAGACGTTTTTTCTTTATTTACAACATATGGACATGTTACCAAAGAATGTTAGAAGGTCTCTCTGTTTTTCTTTTTCTGATTTAACCTATGATTTTGGAAAAAAATTACTTTGAAATCAGCCATTTTTCTCTTTTTTATGATTTTTTTTCTGGTGAACAAAAAGCAATTTTTAAATTCTGAAAAAAGAGGGACTTAAATTGAAGCTTTTCTTCTTTTTTCATTCGTCTGTATTATAAAGTAGGTGAGATATGATGGGACAACGGTGCTATATTTTCGCTATTGAAATCGTAGATTCTCTATTTAGCCAGCACATTCAAGCTCAGTTTTCTTTACCTACATTTTTTGTTCGATTGACTGCAAACAGAAGGCCTTAACATCTCCTGAACCCGCCACACTTTGAAAATGACAACATACGTAGAAGAGTTCTGTATTTTCCGAACGCGCTTTTAAGAGGCCCGTCTACTATACCTAAAATCTATCATAAAATGTACTAACGTAGCGAGTATTTTGTGGCCAGTACAAGAATGGTAAAATTTAATTTCAATAAGGATTTAATAGAGAAAGAATGAATCTACAGATGTGCCTTTTTAAAATTTTTATTAAAAAATTGTACATAAATATAAAAATTCCGAAAAATTCCTATTTTATGCAAACTTTACATGGATATATCTCATGGTACAAATTAATTTTAAATAGGCACATCTGTAGATCCATTCTTTCTCTATTAAATGTTTATAAAAACATTATCCTGAAGTCAATAATAATCTGACAGTAACTCGCATCGAAAACACTTTTACAGCATTTTTCTACTTCAAAATGACATTGCATAGCTAGGATGCGGCAAAGTACGAGTTTCGGGCTGGTTTCAGGCAGCCCTAGTAGTGGGGAAAAGAAGTGGAATCATAAAAAAAGTAAAATCGGGAGTATTCTAGAAATTCGGTAAAATTGTAGACGAGTCGCTTAACCGCATAGAAAATACGACACAAATTTGAAGCAATGAAGTGCTGAACAGTCTAATTAATTTTTTCTAATTTCAGTGATACGAATTTCACCAAATTTCGAGCTGTGAATGCGGCTTATGAGTTGACGGCTGGTAACCGCACTCACAAGTTGGGTAAAAGTCGTGATAGATATGCGATTGATTTGTCTGGTTTTTGATGAACTCCAATCTCAGAATGACTAGTCACTAGCCTATGAAAGTAGATCGCGCCATTTTTTCTTACGAAATCTGATGAAGGAACCATCGGCAGACCGCCTAGAGTTGCATATATTATTGTTCATCATGTTTAGTTTTAAGTCTCTATTTATTTTACGAGGTGAAGAACCGGATAGTCTTCGACTGTTGAGCCTAATGTAAACCTGAACCAAAATGATATGTTACAGGAAGCCGCAGGTTCAAGGCCGTGCCGGCTTCATTCGACATGGAGCGCACGTGGTAATTTAAGCATATATCAGGAAACCAAAACACCGACACCGACTCAAGCAACACTACAAGGCAAATCGACATCAACAACAACAACAACATCCACACAAACTCAGACTGAACCTAATCGCACTTCGGTAGCCACACAAACAGAAACAGAAACAGACTTCCACACAGCTGAAGAACTCTACCATGATAGCAAATCCTCCTCGCCGGTGATCTTCGACGGCATCATCAACAGTTCTCTTGAGCTGCTGGTCGACATCTCTGACACCACCAAAGACATCGCGCGCTTGACAAGAGATGCGGAGAACCTATTCGTCAAAATGCCAGTCGGAACCAGTAATGCACCCACAACTCTTTTTCGTCTAGATGCTAGATTTCTAGTTCAATTTTCATCCGAGATTCGTTCGAGTTTCATACTTTATTTCCGAACTATTTATAATTCAATCGGATTTTTTCCGAACCAAAATTTTTAAAGGTTGGTTAAACTGACTGCAATCTAGTAGTAAAAATCTCGAATAGAAAAATAGAGCCAGACGTATATGTCTATACTAGAAAATGCAACTTTTGGTCAATGCATTTTCGGGTTTTACATTTTGGCCGAAATATTTTCGGAATTTGTTACATTCGGTTTTTGCACTTCACATTTTCGGGTGTTGCAGCCTTTCCCATTAAATTCTAGAATATTCATACACAAGAAAATGCATGCACAAGAAAATTCAAATCTAGTAAATTTATACGTAAGAAAATACCCGCATTAAAAGATTCACTGAATCCAAATCTAGAATTTTAGATTTAGCATAAATGCAAACACAGGAAAATGCAAATCTAGAAAATTTATAGTCAAAACCGGGTATGTGGGACTCAAGAATGGTATTGGGTTTTTCATTTAGTTCAGTTAAACCTAATTTGTGTATCTCCCTTTTGTTACAGAGACAAATTAGTTTTATATAATTGCATCTTCCTGTGTTTGCATTTATGTCGAATCTAAAATTATAGATTTGCATTTTCCTGTGAATGAATCTTTTAATGCAGGTATTTTATTGCGTATAATTTTTCTAGATTTTAATCTTCTTGTGCATGCATTTTCCTGTGTATGAATTTTATTTTCTGATGTTGAATGGCCATCAGAAAAAAAAGTATGGAAATCGAACGGAACTAGATTGGGAATTTCTGATTTAAGTTATACTAGAAATAGCTAGGATGAATCACGAACTAGAATCTAGACGAAAAAAGTATAATGTAATTGATCCTTTAATAAAAATGCGGGTTTCATGTCATTTTATTTCAGATTTCGAAAACTCTGCGTTGAAAGCTAGCTTTTCTTTATCTTCACTGCCGCCCTCTACTGGTTTAGAAGGCCCGGACCATGTCAAGATTAAAAATGAACGGCTCTATAACAGTCTCACCAAGAAAAGGTAATTTTATTATTTATTACTCATGTGGGATCGCTTTTAATTACACTTAATGATTCATTTTCGGAATATATTACTTCCGGTTGTCGGACTACGGTTTAATTGGACAAGATAAACTTCATTTAAATATTTTTAGTAATTTGTTGTGGAGAGATAATGAACTTCCGATGATCGGAGTTTCGTAATCTTATACAAGTTTTTGTGAAAATTAAGAATAAATTATGTATTTTCTCGTTCGAAGTCACGTAGCATATGCCAAGACATGCATGGGGTCCTTTAAATATTACAAAATATTGTTACGTAACTTCGTTACGACTTGAATGCATTCTAGTCGATTAGATGCATGCCCTGACGTAAGATCATTAACATGTATTTATTTTATTGTCATGTTTTACGCCTACCTACACTAATTTACATTTTATTATTAAAATTTCATACGGTACACCGCAACATATTTCATCTTCGACTATTAAATAATATTGTTGGGTGACTCCTTATAAAAATTACTTTATTTGATTTTTGACCTATTCTTCTTTTACACAATCTCAAATAAAATCAACAGTCGAAACTTTATGGAACCGAATAAAAAAAAATGAAAAATCGTCCTATGCAAGGTCAATCAAAAAGTTGTGACACAGACTAGAATATTTGGGATTTTTTCTCCAGAAAAGTATGTTTAGGACTTTAGATACTATGCCACAACGAATTGAAACAGTTTTAAAAATTAAGGTGGGGTTATACACGGGTAGTAGAATACAACAATAAAAATATTTGCCAGCTGTATACTTTATTATCTAAGTTATATTTAAAATTTAATTTACTTAAAATATATTAAAGATATATTTAAAGGTACAGGAACTTTAAATCTAATTTAGAGAATAAAGTATGCAGCTGGCAATTTTTTTATTGTTTGCTCTAATTACTATAAAAGACTTTACCCTGTGTAACTCCACCTTTATTTTTACAGCTGTTTCAGTTCGTTGTGGCATAGTATCTACAAGTCCTAAACATACATTTCTGGAGAAAAAAAGTCCCAATATTCTACAGTCTGTGTCACAATTCTTTGATTGTCCTTGCATAGAACGATTTTTCAAATTTATTTTTTTAAAACTTTTTTACAACAAAAAACGATTTTTTTACGTCTGGGCCAACTTTAATGAGACGGGGATAATGTATAGTTCTCTACTCAAGTTGTGTTTCGTGTATAGTTTTCTTAATTAGATTCTCGTTGAATAAACGCTATTCCGATCGAGGCAAGATACCGTTACCGAAACAAAGGAGTTTGAAATAAATTTAAAGATACTCAATAAAGTTTTGAAAGCAGTTTTCATGAAACGTGTGAAACAAATTAGCTCGATTTCAACCTGTGCAAAAATCGCAGCGAGAGTAGAGATCAAGTTTATCTTACGTACAAAAATGTTTTGTCGTTGTGGTTTACTTTCTACTGAATGTCTGTGCGGCGTCTAGATTGCTAAAGTAAATTGTTTTATTTTATCTTATACAGAAAAGACCCGAAACATGACAACTGGCGCAAATCGTGGGGCAGTAACTGTGATAACAAAGATGATTTCTGGTCAGCTTTACAAGCCAATTACGACTATATTATGGATAATCATTTAATAGATAGCTGCCAGGTAAGCTAATTGGAATTGATGTCAGGTTTTCAACTAACTAAAAAATCTGTAGGAAATCGATCGAGATATACGGACGCAAGCGGAAGAAACATGGACTTTAAATCAGCTAATCTCGCACTTCTCCGAGCTGTGCAGCTTCCTAAACGACATCCAAGACACTGTGTATGGGAAAGCAGAAAATGTCACCAACTGGGCTCTGCGCACTGTGAGTATCCAGCAGAGACGTACGTTGCACGTTTGTTTCATCAGCTTGTCTATTTATTTGGCCTTAATAGGAAGTGTACTTCATGCCGCAAGGTCAATAGAGGAAAAGTCACAGAGAGACCTCTGTTGGCCGCTAGCGGAACGTTTTTTTATTAATTGACTCATCCGCCTACTCGTGGGATCAATACATTTATTTTGGATTGCCGCGGGAATTATATTACCAAGACTTCAATTTGTTGGCATCAGTTCGGTAGACTAACCGTTTGTTTATAAATCACGAATTCCTCTAAAAACGAATATACAGCATTTACAAGTTGAATTTGTTGGGTATCAGATTGGTAAACTATTTGTTTGAAAAACACGAATTCCACTAAAAACGAGAATACAGCGTTTACCGTTTTGGCTTTAGAGATATATTTGATTATTAAAGCCCTGTTCACACATGCATTATTTTCCTGAAAAAACAAATTCACCATTTTGAAGCTATCAATGAATTAGAAATTCTTTTTTCCAAGATTCATTGAAGATTCAATTTAGCGGCGCCGCTATTTGACAGGCAATGGGCTACTTGCATGTCTTTTATATAAAATATTTTTAAAGAAGCGATCAGTTCTTGGAACACGTATTTTTTATTTTGACAAAAATAAATAATGAAAATTACTATGTGTAATGACTGGCCGTAAGCCATAACAACGACTCAACTAGTAAACGGCTTGTGCGGCTAAAGGTTACATTCTTAATATGCTTGCCTCCTACAGTTCAAGATTATGACGTCACAGATAGTTTTCTTTCCCAATTTACTAAATAACAAAAAAAATTCGAACATTTGCATTGATTCTTTTTCTCAGGATTCCGTAGCATAAAATAATCCTTCAATATATACGGCTAAATTTTAAAAATAAATGTGTATTTTCTATTAATTTGGGCGTGGCAGTTTAACAGATTTATAAATATGGCCTAGTTGACTGACATTTATACTATTGAGAAATTTTTGATTTATGTTTCTCCCATGTGTTTGTTGTAACTCTGTCTTCGCGTTGATAAGTCCCCCGAAAATAGAACTAACGATTGCTCAACTTTATAAATATGAAAGGAAATGCAGTAATAAAAAATGAATAAAACATATCAGACAGAATTATATTTAGTTTTCGTGAGGTGCATTCCAATCTCCGCGTGGCTTCTCGGCTTCTCGCTTTTATTTCGAGATTCACTCCGCACAATGCGATCTCTTTCCTCTCTTTCCCCTTCCTGTTTCGTACATCCTGTCGAGAGTCTTCGCTCTTCGGCTCCTGTACGGTCACAGTCTCAGAACCAAAACGGTCAACGGTCAAAGAACGTGAAACCCGTAAACGGAGTCTAACAAAAATAGAACAGTGGCGGACCAGGATTTTTATCCAGGAAGGGGCTCAGCGATCGTACTTTTTAATAATTAAATGAATATTCAAATTAACTTGCTCTGATAAAAACTTCAAGTACTTTAATTTTGGAGGGGACATGATTATATTTCTTTAAAACAAACATTTCTTAAAATTCCTGGACTTCTAAATGAAATGTCAGTTTCACTAAAAAAATTTTGGTATTCTAGGATCCTAGTCTTTTAAAAGAATTATCGGATTTATTAAAGAATTTCTAGATTTCTCAAAGACTCCATTGACTTTATTTGTACATTCCTTGTGTTATTCAAAATTTATGATATTTAAAGAATTTCTGCACTCCTGAAGTTCCTTAATAATTCCTGGACCTCTTAAAAAATTATCGGATTCATTCAAAGATTTCTAGATTTCCTTAAGAATTCATTGGCTCATTAAATAATTCTAGAATTTATTAAGAATCCTTTGACTTTGACTATTCTCTGAACTTATTTAGAATTCGTGGGCTATCTAAAAAATTGACCCTATTTAGACTTCCTGGACCTTTTAAGGAATTATCAGATTCATTAAATAATTTCTAGATTTTTTAAAGAATCCTTTGACTTCATAAAGAATTCCGTGACTTTATTTAGAATTCCTGGATCTCTTAAAAATTATCGGACTCATTAGATAATTTCTAGATTTTCTTCAATAATACCACTGGGCCCGAGTGGTTGGATTCCACTATAACTTCTACCAATCTGTAATTGGGAGTAAATCCTGTAGGATGGCTACCAGCAAAAATAAAATAAAAATAAAGAATTCTTTGACTTCATTTAGGATTCCTGGACCTCTAAAAAATTATCGGACTCATTAGATAATTTCTAGATTTTCTTCAATAATACCACTGGGCCCGAGTGGTTGGATTCCACTATAACTTCTACCAATCTGTAATTGGGAGTAAATCCTGTAGGATGGCTACCAGCAAAAATAAAATAAAAATAAAGAATTCTTTGACTTCATTTAGGATTCCTGGACCTCTAAAAAATTGTCGGACTCATTAGATAATTTCTAGATTTTCTTAATAATCCTTTGACTTCTTAAAGAACTCCTTGACCTTTTTTAGAATTCCTAAAAAAATTACCTTATTTATAATTCTTGGATCTTTTAAGAAATTATCAGATTCATTAAATAATTTCTAGATTTTCTTAATAATCCGTGGACTTCATAAATAATTCCTTGACCTTATTTAGAATTCCTGGACTTATTAAAATTATCGGATTCATTAAATAATTTCCAGCTTTTAAAAAAAATCCCTTGACTTCATAAAAAAATTCCTTGATGTTATTATTTAGAATTCCTGGACTATCTAGGTTTCCTTAAGAATTCTTTGATTTTACTTAAATAATTCCTTGGCCTTTTTTTTAGAATTCTTGGACTTTCTAAAGGATTTCTGGACTTCTGAACAAATTATCGGATTCATTAACGAATTTCTAAACTTCCTTAAAAATCCTTTGACAGGATTCCTGAAACAAATTATCAGATTTATTAATTTCCTTAAGAATCTTTTGACTTTAAAAATAATTAATTGACCTTATTTTTCCTTAAAGAATTTCTAGACTTGTTAATCTAAAACCCTGAACATATTAAGTAAATGAACAAGTAAAAATAATACTCCTCTCTCTCTTTTAGTCGCACATGGAAGAAATGACTCGGGTATCGCCTCGCCGTAAGCTTTTCAACGATCAAGCAAACAGACTGATGGACGAGATGCCCGGGCTGCACGACGAGATCTTCTGGCGAGTCACTCACCTCAATTCCAAATGGGAGCAGGTGGAGAACGCACTCAGCACGAACGGCTGCTCCAGGTGTGAGCAGGAATCTTGTCCAGGTAATTGCGAGAAAAACTGACAGCGTAATGAGGTTATGTAGTGGGCAGGATTGAGTGCAGAAAGACACAAAGGATTTTTTGTTTTATTTAGCTTGATTTAACTGGTAATTTGTTTGTTTATTTGTAAGGGTTAAGCCTCATTCACAGCTCTAACATAGTCATTGTTTTTTTTGTTTTTGTCGCGTGGAATTCTTAGCTGTTGATGCAAACATTGTCTTTGTTTTATGTTAGTTCACATATCTGCATAAACCAAACAACAATATTACATAAAATACATTTTTAAAATAAAGAATATTGTTGAACGGACAGTAATCGGTTTGTATAATATTTGTATAACGAAATATACTGTGTTGAATATAGTGTATATTGTCGTACCAACCACCAACTATTTTCAGGTTAAAACAAAGACAAAAAGTTTAAAGTTAAAAGGTTATAGGCGAGCGGCGCACCCCCGAAAACGTGCCTAGAAAAACAACTTAACCTCTCATGGAAAAACTAATGGTTGTAACCAGATGGAATCGATCCGTTATTTTATTGCAAACAAAAAACCTAAATAAAATTTTTTGATCCGAGTGGCAGGAAATTTGTTATTAACAAAAAAGTTGTAACATTAAAACAAGATAAAAAATGGCCCCGCAAGTAGTTTTATTAGGTTAATTGGCTCAAAATAATCACTTTTTGTCTCTTGGCATTTTTTTGAAAAACGCACCCTTTTCGAGATATAGGCGATTTTAAGTCGAAAAACGGCCAATATTGTCCAACTTCAAAAAATCATATCTCAAATTCTAATGCACCTTTTTTAATTTAGAAAATTGCAAAATGATCTTCAAGACTTGTACTATAACCCTATATTTTTTCCATATGGCCACCTTTTTGTTTTACTTCCCAAATTTACAGCTAAATTTTGATAAAATTCTTAGTTTTCGTTAAAGGGGTGGAAACGCACAAGTATTGAACAATCAGTCTGAAAACGATTTTTTTTCCATTAAATTGGTTACATATAATATTTTCTGAAACTTTTTATCAAAATGAGTGACTATTTAGTTAGTTTTAGGCCTTTTTTCGTTGAAAATGTAAATAAATCAGTTATCAAATTTTTTCTTTTATTTCCACGTTGCTATACGTTATATATAGTAATATTTAACTTTTTTAAATTATTAACTAATTAATACATATTTATATGTGTCAAATATTTTTTAAATATCTACAGAAACACACTAATTGAATTTATAAGGAAAAATGCTCATTAATGGAGTCTAATTTCATCATTCTAATTCAGTCTCACTATCTTCTGACAAAATTTCTGTGTGGTCATGGTCAGGTACAATTTCAGCATTTTTACATTGAGATGAACAATTACAGATGTCACAACATTTAAATCCTTCTGAACAGCAAGAACAAATTTCTTCTTCTACACAAGGTGTTTTACCACTGCAAGAACAAATAAATTTTTGCATGAACTCTATCCCTGTATCTCCTTCAAAATAATTCAGGCATAATAAATTGTTATACAATTTCCACCCGTATAAATTTGGTTCAAAAGACATTATTTTCTCTGATCTTGCTTGCGACAATTCATTAGCTTGCCATTTTACTCTTAAAACGTATTGTAATAATGTAGGCTCTGATGGAGGCAATTTATCAACTGTTACATTTTTAACACCTGCTATTATAGTATATCTTAGATCATTAATAGATTTCACTATAGTTTTATGTTTATTAGCTTTACCAGCATTATAAATAATACACAAAAGTTTCGTGACTGCATTTAAAGCTTCTGCATTTGATAAATTGACAATGTCAGATAGTTTCAACAATGCAGCGTATGCTTTTTTCCAATAAAGTAAAACGAACTTGTGGTATCGCAACCACTTAAAGCATTTTTGAACCAAATTTATACGGCTGGAAATTTTATAACAATTTATTATGCGTGAATTATTTTGAAGAAGATACAGCGATGGAGATCATGCAAAAATTTATTTGTTTTTGCAGTGGAAAAACACTTTGTGTAGAAGCAGAAATTTGTTCTTGCTGTTCGCAAGGATTTAAATGTTGTAACATCTGTAATTGTTCATCTCAATGTAAAAATGCTGAAATTGTACCTGACCATACAGAAATTTTGTGAGAAGATAGTGAGACTGAATTAGAATGATGAAATTAGACTCCATTAATGACCATTATTCCATTTTCCATTAGTATGGTTTTGTAGATATTCAAAAAAATTTGACACGTATAAATATGTATTAATTAGTTAATAATGTTTTTAAAATTTAAATATCATAACAATGTAACGTAAAGCAACATGGAAATAAATGGGAAAAAATTTTGATAATTGATTTTTTTACATTTACAACGAAAAAATGCTTAAAACTAACTAAATACTCATTCATTTTGATAAATAGTTTCAGAAAATATTATATGTAACCAATTTAATGGAAAAAAATCGTTTTCAGACTGATTGTTCAATATTTGAGCGTTTCCACCCCTTTAACGAAACCTAAGAATTTTACCAAAATTTAGCTGTAAATTTGGGGAGTAAAACAAAAAGATGGCCATATGGAAAAAATATAGGGTTAAAGTACAAGTCTTGACGATCATTTTGCAATTTTCAAAATTAAAAAATGTGCATTAGAAGTTGAGATATGATTTTTTGAAGTTGGGCAAGATTGGCCGTTTTTCGACTTAAAATCGCCTATATCTCAAAAAGGGTGCGTTTTTCGAAAAAATGCCAAGAGACAAAAAGTGATTATTTTGAGCCAATTAACCTAGTAAAACTACTTGCGGGGCCATTTCTTATCTTGTTTTAATGTTACAACTTTTTTGTTAATAACAAATTTCCTGCCACTCGGATCAAAAAAATTTATTTAGGTTTTTTGTTTGCAATAAAATAACGGATCGATTCCACCTGGTTGCAACCATTAGTTTTTCCATGAGAGGTTAAGTTGTTTTTCTAGGCACGTTTTCGGGGGTGCGCCGCTCGCCTATTAGTACACAAGACAAAAACAGTGACTATGTAAGAGCTGTGAATTAGGCTTAGATGGAAGAACTGCTTTAAGGTTGAATTACATTATACCTTTTTCGTCTAGATTCATGCTATATTTCTAGTTCGATTTCCATCCAAGATTCGGTCGAATTTCATCTTTCATATCTTATTTCCGAACTATTCAGAAATCTTCGATTTCTTCCGAGCCAAAACTTTGAAAGGTTGTACTACACTACACACTGAACTGAGCATGCGTAGACAAATCTAGTACGAATCTCGAATAGAAAAATAGAGCCGGGTGTATGTATATGTCTATACTAGAAAAAAGTATGGAAATCGAACGGAACTCGGATGGGAATTAGTATAATAATTTATTTTGTGATTGCAGAAAGGCACAAAGGTTTTGTTGTTTTATTAAGCAGGATATAAATTGTTAATTTATTTGTTTATTTGTGAGGGTTAGGTGAAAGAACAGCTTTAGGCTGAATCTAACCTGAATCAACTAAAGTAAATAAATAAAATATTGAACAATAGTAAGGGCTAATAGCAATTATCTTTGAATTAAAATAATAATTTGTAAATTGTTTTAATTTTTGCATCATATTTATTAATGTATTTAATTATCTAAGGATTATGATAATACCTATAAAAATTATAATAATAATAATTATGATATATCCTTAATTTAGGTTCACTAATAATAAAGTACATTAATAATAATAATAATAATTATTAGAGATACATTATATTAATGTAGTTAAATAATGTTTAAATTAATGAGTAATTAATATAAATATATTTTGTATGAATATAGGTAAATTAAGGAAACTGATTGGAATAGAAACAATTATGATAGAATTGTTTCAATTTTATCATATTTAATTTAATTGAGTATATAAAACTTGCTTTATTATTGTTAATTAGAATTGACAATTATTTAAAGGGGTTGAAATATTTCAAATTCTAAAACTTTGGTTCTCATATTCCAAACCATAAAAATTTAATGTCGCAAACCATGTTTTGATATCTCGATTTTTGACTTTTACTAAATATTAACTTTGCGAGTGCAGATTTAAAAAACTAAACAAGATATCGCACTTTAATTTACTTATTATCGAATTTTTAGAAATTTTGATGATTTTGGGGTTCCCAAAAAATTACTACCCTCGATATATCGAAAATGGTAAGAGACACGGACTTGATTTTTTCACCATTGAATTCCTCGCATCCAATTACATGGGTATACAAACAGCAAAACATTCCAACGGATACATTTTTATGAAGGATTTTTGAAAATTAAGGGGTAAGCTCAGGGGAACTCCTTGCCATTTTTACAGATTTTAAAAAACCTTCATAATAAATGTACCGTCGGAATTTTTTGCTGAAAATTTGTACACCCATGTAATTCGGCGCGATGAGTTCAATGGTGAATTAATTAAGATGGTATCTCTTACCGTTTTCGAGATTGTGAGATTGATAATTTTTCAGGAACCTGAAATTTTTTAAAAAATTTGCGTTATGCGCCTTCAAAGTTGCGAAAAATTATGCGAGATATCACAATGTGGTTTGTGGCATTGGCTTTTTCAAGGATTGGATCGCCTAGAACCAAATTTTGATTTCACTTAAATACGCGTTTATTATAAAAATGAAACAACTTCAAATCATTTACATAGAAAATTAGGTATTTTTATTATATAAAATATATGCATCATATATTTAAACATAGATTGATAAACAATAACAAATTATTTTTATTTTTATGTTACAGATATTGAACATGAAGTCCGATGTCTTCGCAAATGGGTTAAAGAAATGGAATCACGGTTACAGCCCCTAAATTTTCAGCTGGAATGGACTATAGCAGAACTGGAGAAAAAGGCGTTAGAACATATGGTGAGTTATACAATTTTATTTTTCTTATTTTATTGTTCGATTGATCGCAAATAATTTAAAGCAGTGAACAAATGCTATTAACCTGCGAATTTGTTTTATCATAAAAATTTTCAGGTTTTCATTATTATATTGATATATTTCTCAGAAAACAATAACAAATATTTTCTTGAATAATCGCGTGTTTACTTTTTAATTTGTTTTGAAATTAATAAATTAAATAAAACATACCAAATATAGTTTCAGTCTACGGTGCTAGATGGCAGCATGAGTATTATAATTGGGCTTGTGAATACTAAAGTATTCTCTAATTATTAAAATATTATGCATTAGATTAAAATTAATATCTGAGAGATACTTGAATGAATGCGAGTTAAATACAAGAAACTGTTCAGTAAATATTAATTATTATAATAAAGTTTTCATTTTTATTTTGATAAATTAACTGTAAATAATGAAAGTAAATATTTTTTGTTGGGTACCTAGTTCTTATCAAAAATGTATACATTTCTAATTAATTTTATAATATGTAGGTAATAAATCGATCATTAAAAAATACGTTTAATTTAATTGCTTCATTAAATGTATAATTATTAGTCATTGGGAACGTTCAAATAAATTTAATAGTATGCAGTAAAAATTATTGACCATAAATTAATTATAAATATAAATAAACAAATTCTTTTGCTACATGAGTACCATATATTGAAAAACAATTTCTCTTTAATAAAAGCTACCTTATTTTAAGAGAGAAGCTTCTCTAAAATTTAGTCTAATAATACGTTAATCGAAAATTAATAATAATTTTATTATTATTAACTGTTATTAGTTATTACCTTTTAATATGAAACATTTATTGATAATTATAAACAACATACATTAGTTACTTATAGTTATAATTCATTAGATTCGAACTATACAGGATGTAACCCAACCTGTGTAACAAAATTTAAGGGTGTGTATAGTATTGGACGCGCAATCATGAATCAAAAAGAATTTTGTTGAAGTTCGCAAATTAAAAAATGGGTCCAAGCAAATGAGACATTTTGTAAGTACATACAAATTTCATTTTTTCCTGTTTGTAAAATTATTATTACATTAATATAATTACGCTAATAAATGCTGTATAACTATTGTTTAACTTTTTTGTATTTAAATGTGACATTCAGTGGTACCCAAAATGATATTGTTTTGCACACTACTGTTAATTTTACGAATTTCAACAAAATTCTTTTTTATTCATGATCAGTGCATCCAGTACTATGTATACACCTTTAAATTTTGTTTCACAGGTTGGGTTAAATGCAACCATAATAACATCAATGCAAATTGTCAACTAATTGACAGTACAATTATTGTTGATTTGCTTTAACATTGTCGTCATCGATGATACGATAAAACTTTCGGATGTTTAAAGAAACTCGGTTTTACCTCGTCGCTTAGTAACATCCTCGATATTATAAATCGCATAATATTCTTGTTATACAGGATGTCCTATGAAACTGGTTAAGAATGGAGAACTCGAGAACCATAAGAGATACGAAGTTGGTTAAATTAGACAAAAGTTGCCCTATTAGGGGGCCAATTTATAAATGTTTTTGTTTTCCCACAAAAATACATAGGTGACTAGATTTACTCAAAAATGTAAATTTTACAAATTTCGTTTTTCACCTATAACTTTTTTGTTTGAATTAGTACAAGTTTCTAATTTGCACGTTCTATAGGCAGTTTTTAACGAGGAATTCACAGCAGTCCTCAAATTTTTTTTATCTCCTACAGATTTTGAAAAATTCAAACCAAATTCAAATTATTATATGGAGCTCATAGTTGGCTATGACTTGTCTTAATAGAGATTTTTTCTCTCTTTTCAACGATATAAAACACAAGTGCATTGAAATTAAAATGTAGGCAGAAATAACACAATACTGTTTCTATTAAGGGAGACCACGAATATTGATCAAATTATTAGGTATCAAATTATACTAACTAAACTAAGAAGATTGGCGCAAACCGCACTTAAAAATATTTTTTAGTTTCCGAGATATGAGCGTTCAAAATTCAGGTCCAAAATCGAAAAAATGGTTATTCACTTGCCATTTGTTTGGATGAAAATTATTTATTTTTTCACATTAGCGGATTATTATGATTATAATTCGAGGAATCCAATGTGTTATAGTAATAATTTTAATTATTTTATTGATATTCGTAGTCTTTTTTGATAAAAACAATTTAAAAAATAATAATTATGTAATTTCTGCATTTATTTTAATTTAAATATACTTGTGTTTTATATCGTTGAAAAGAGAAAAAAAATCTCTTTAAGACTGGTTATAGCCAACTATGAGCTCTATATGAAAATTTGAATTTGGTTTGAATTTCTCAAAATCTGCAGGAGATAAAAAAAATTTGAGGATTGCTGTGAATTCCTCATTAAAAACTGTCTATAGAACGTGCAAATTAGAAACTTGTACTAATTCAAACAAAAAAGTTATAGGTGAAAAACGAAATTAGTAAAATTTACATTTTTGGGAAAATCTAGTCACCTATGCATTTTTGTGGGAAAACAAAAACATTTCTAAAATGGTCCCCTAAAGGGGCAACTTTTGTCTAATTTAACCAACTTCGTATCTCTTATGGTTCTCGAGATCCCCATGCTTAACCAGTTTCATAGGACATCCTGTATAATTGACCTATCTTGTCGAACTTCGGTTGCGCGTGCATGCTTGGGCATTGGGCATCCGGTAGAGGAAGTGAGTACGATAGATACAAAGTACCTAACATGTGTTGAGTAAGACAGCAAAACTGCTGCGCAGTACGCTATGACAATAGAAAGTGCGGTTAGTTGAATTTTGACATTTCTTATTATAAATTTTTCAAATGTAGCAGAAAAGTTTAATTCAATTTAATGGCATTAGTACGCAACAGACATGAACCAAATTAATAAAATCGTAAAAAAATTGAAATAAAATTTTGACATTTGTAAAAATCAGTCAAAATACGTGTGCATCGCCTGGATTGGCGTCACTTCCTTTTGCCACTAGCATGTGCACAGCGTACTGCGCACCAGTTTGCTTTCTCACTCAACACAATGTTACTTTGTATCTATCGCACTCACTTCTTCTGACAGGATAGGTCAATTATACAAAGTTTTATAGTTAGAAGCCAAATATTTAGAAAATGCGATTTACCCCCAGTAATAAAATCATATGGCCGCCACTGTTACTTTGCTGACTTTAGTAGGTGGTAATCAGAGTATACAATAAAATAATAATCGTGGTACGAGATTCTACGTGATTAAATTCCATTTGTAAGCGTGTATTCTATAGCAATTATTTATTCTCATGCATTTTCTGCATCTAATCTAACGTTTTGAAATTTCAAGTGAAGTAGAGCGTATTATACTTCGCGAAATAAATTTTGTCCTCCACTATTAAATAACTTTAAGATTTAGAATGTACAGTCAGCGAAAGTGGTTGAACAAATCGTCATAAAAAATGTGAAATAACGAGCTTTGATTCGACTATAAAGAAGATTTCACGAATGAAATTTTACCTTTGTTCTAATAATTGACAATTATTGGATTCAATTTGTGGAGTTATATAAGCTACGCGACCTTCAAGCATGACGTCTTCGAAAATATTTATTTAGCTTCAATTCTATTGAATTGTGTATTTAGTTACACGCAAAATAAATCTACCGTCAACAAATTAATAGAGAAACATTTAGAAAATCGTCCGATCGTATACCTTCAATTGCCACGGGTAAAAAGACCGCTGTAGTCTATTGCACATAACTTCATCTGCGGTGTACTCTTTAGTCACAACTATGACACAGTGAGTTGACGGCTGGTAATCACACATAAGAAAAAATCATATAATTTGTCGTTTTCAAATAAATTAGTTATTTTTTATACAAGACGATAAAATTAAATTTTATCGACGAAAAGTGTTAATTCATAAGCAACGAAGAAGCGAGTGAATTATTTTTCGCGAGTCGATAATACAATTTCATCGACATGTAAAAAATTCAACTTTTTCTATATAGTTAGCCTATTTTAAATTAAATTATTATTAAAACACAATTTCTGTGTTTGTTTGTTTGTTTGTTTGTTTGTTTGTTTGTTTGTTTGTAGTGTTTTATATAGTGGAAGCAGAAATGTATGAAAACGAATTTATCTATCTACCCTTGCTGTTAAAGTTATACTTTATCTACTCTAATTTTACTTTATCTACCCTTGCGGTTAAAGTGTTACTTTATCAATTCAAAATAAAGTAGCACTTTAACATCAGCTATGGGAAAAAATTTTAATAAAGCTGAAAAAATACAAACAAGATGGATGCAAAATATTAAAGATAAAATGTGTGTGCGTGTGTGTGCGAATGTAAAATCAGATTTTCATTATATTTAATGTGTTTCTAACAAGCATTTTTCTTGAATAACAAAAAACTAAGAAGTAAAAAATTAACATATTTAAAAAACTCCTGAATCACGTTTCAGGTTCGCACTAATCACAGTTTTTAATAGAATTGGGGAACATTTTTTGTTCCGTATTTTTTTATTGACACATATGAAGTTCAACTAAAAAAACGATATTGCGATATAATGTCTTATTAATTTTTTAAGTGTTACTACACTCTTGTTGTTCTCAAGAACACATAAAAAATCCGTGTCAAAATGGCAAGTTCGAGTAACCGCGAATTTACTATTTACATATTTATAACATGTAAAAAACGACAGTGGCGTAACTTAATACAAATTTAAATCTTACAGTCTTGTAATATATATGGTAATAGCAATTTGACACTTTGTATGCTATTTACATATTTAATATTTAGAAACAATGAACTTCAATATACATACAATATTATGGAATACTAAAATAAATTCATTTTTGCATTCGTTATTTTAATAGTGGTTTACTGTTTTAATATAATAATATTTTCTATGCACATCCTAATTTTTGTGCCAGCCCTTTTAAGGCCACTACTTGTGTAAACCTGCACAAAAGTCAAACCTGTTGCGCATATTAGGTGTACCCTAAGGCACCATTGGGGGTCCATACAATTGTACAAAGATAGATAGGACAACAATAAACGTTTACACTTTGCATATTTCAAGTACCTCCTCTTCATAGGGTGCCACAATAGCATTACCATTCATACCAGTGGCGGCGTATAATTTTTTTCAGAGGGAGTCACTTTTAAGATTGTGCAGGTTTGATTTTATTTTAAACGTACAAAAATTTGCCATGTGGTGTACTATTCCCAGAGATGGGCAAAATACTTTTAGAAAGTATTTGAAATTCAAAATACTGTATTTTAAATGCTAAATACTATTAAATCTGCAAATGTATTTGAAATGCCAAATACCGAATGTATTTTGAGGGTATTAAATACAACAAATTGTATTTTAAATACAAGTTTTTAGTATTACAAATACAAAATACATTAAAAAAGCTTCAAATACCGCTAATTTATTAAAAAAGATTGTCCAGTACTATAATATTTTTGATTTCATACTGGTACTTATCTATAAAGTGACATTTTGCGGCCTAGGCCTTTACAGTAATCATTAATGTCTTATAATAAGGTCATGGCTAGGTAACCTATTTTATAAAATAAATTATTAATAGATTGTTAAAAAGGCAAAAGCATATTAAATTTTGTAAATATGTTTCCCAATTGGGGATTCGTTTAATATTGTCGTCTTTTCATTCATTCGGTATAAGTACTACTATTGCATCTAACCAACGTTCCAGCTCAATTTTGTCTGATGATATAAATTTTGATTATTTTCTCCTCAAATACGGATGGAGCTTGTTGATTTTTTAAATCGTCATGTTGAAATACAAAGTAATGCAAATACATTTTGTTGAATTTAAAATATATTTCTTGTATTTTAAATGCTTATTTTTGTATTTTAAATAATTATGTATTTCAAATATTCAGAAATGTATTTCAAATACAAATACTCGTGCTTGAAAATTGGTCAAATACAAAATATATCCTAATTTTTAAATGTATTTTAGGCTAAATACTAAAACAAGAAAAGTATTTGAAATGCGTATATTTCAAATGCTGCTTAGCTCCGCTATCCACAAACAACCATTGGCTAGGCTAGTAACCGCACGCGCACACCCAGTAAAAGTTGTATCTATACGGACTATCCACAGTATGTGAGGATTCCACATCCAAATTGTAATACTATACAGACCTGTTTAAGGTGAAGGTATTATATTGTATTGATTTATTAAGAGCTGAAATTGATAACATTGAAAGCATAGGCGCCGCAGAATTTTTTTAGAAGGAGTAAATTAATTCAGTGATGCAATTTATTACGAACAATTTATTCTATTGTGCTTTCTTTCTCCGGTTCCATAGGCGCCACCCGGATGAATTAATTGGAGGGGGCATGCGCGAAAGTTATTATAATAAGTAAAATTTTGAGAATTTCACACAATGTCAATTTAGCCCCCACTATTGACACCCATGGTTGGGCTCCCCTACCAGTGTCACTTTCTACGCACGCCACTGACTCGTATCGTCCGATACTTTGATCATTTGGCACTTGAAAACTTGTGAGTTTGTGTTTGTGATAGTGGGCATAAATTTGACGTCAGGTCTCTGAAGGTAAATAAATTATTGTTTTTCGGGGTTCGGGGTTACGTTTTTAAGCGCGCACAGGTCTCGACAGGTAGCTACGGGGCTCTTGCATTATCTGCCTTAGTCTGGCTCCAAACCTTTGGACGATACGGCCTTGAAATTTTATTACAAGTCTTAACTGCACAATTTTTATAGTAGTGCCATAATGGCTCTTTTGTTTATAGAATATTGCATCGTTTTGGTCTTCCAATATATAAAACTTGAAGGTGCAACCAAAATTTATTTTTGTACCTTTTGCTTATTGCAGACTTTTATTGAGAGTTAAGAATATTGCGGTAATATTTTTATAAAAGTTGAATGGGTTGTTAAATGGGTTCAACACCAGAAAATCAAATTAAAGAATTTTCAAACACAGAAAAATTCAATACCCAGAAGATGCAGAAATAGAAAGTTTATATGGATCAAAAGATTCATTCACAGGAAAATTCAAATCTAGAATTTTATATTCGGTAAACACAACATGAAGATGTAAACCAGAAAATAAAATTCTAGAATTTTCATACACAGGAAAATGCATGCACAAAAATATTTATATCTAGAAAATTTATTATGTAACAAAATCCTGCAGTAAAAGATTCGTTCACAGGAAAATGCAAATCTTGAAATTTAGATTCGGCATAAATGCTAACATACAAATCTAGATCTAAAAAACTAGTTTGTTTTGTCACGACAAATTGTAGCTTGAACTGTGTATGAAAATTCTAGAGATTATATTTTCTGTGTTCAATGGCTACCCGCAATCTAGTTTACTAGACGTACATCTTTCTATGTTTGCATTTATGTCGAATCTAAAATTCTAGATTTGAATTTGCCTGTAAATGAATCTTTTGATGTAGATATTTTATTACGCATATTTGAAACTTCTTGTGCTTGCATTTTAATGTGTATGAAAATTCTAGAATTTTTTTGGTGTTGAACCCCTCGAAATAAACTAATAACATTCTTGAGTCCCACATACTCGGTTTTGATTATTAGTTTTCTAAATTTGCATTTTCCTGTGTTTGCTTTTATGTCAAATCTAAAATTCTGGATTTGAATTTTCTTGTGCATGAATCTGTTGATGCAGGTATTTTATTACTTATGAATTTGATAAATTTGAATCTTCTTGTGCATATATTTTCCTATGTATGAATATTCTAGAAATTTATTTTCTGGTGTTGAACCCATTCCCGTTTTCAATGGATGTAACAGTTTACTTAATTATATACCAATTCTCAAGGTGGTTGTATAGTCAATGGCAAAAAGGAGGCAACTTCATACTATTAATTGAAAGAGTCTTTTTACTTGAATTTTGAGAGGAAAGTGTTCAGAATTTTGAGCACCTGAGCGCTTGTGATTCGGGTAGACGATTTGAAGAGTGAGTCAAGTTCTCGCGAGTCGCCGCCTGCAGTCGGGAGAGATCGTTCGCTGGTTTAGTCGGTCGTCCGGTAACCGCTATACTGGTTCGTATAAACATACTGTTTGGTTTGAATATTTAGTTAGCGCTCAGAGTTGGCACTGCCAACTTGGCAGATTACGGGAAAGTGCGGTGTTTTGGTTTCACTGAGATTTAAGTGATCGGCGAATTGTGAGCTCGAGTGTCATGTGGTCTTTCCACGTGCAAGGTGCAGCCGGAAAACAGGTGCACACATCATGCTATGAATGAGAAGCTCAACGCGGTCCATGCTGCTGTATTCTCGCTAGATTTGCGGCTGATTCACGCAGGTCTGTTACACACTTCACCCCACAGTTCTGTCAAATCTCAAATCACATCCTGATTGTGTTGGTGTTCCACTGGTTCTTTGTGACTCTAACTACGTTGCATATGATTGTTAACTGACTTTTAATTACTTCGGCACGGTCTCGAAGTTTGCCGCACGTGTGACTGTGACTACACGAAGATCTATTTATAATTTACTCTATAGTTCAATAGCAAACTTTGAATATTGTTTGTGCCGGTTACAACGATGCGTCTTGCAAACATTCCTGTTTAGCTGTTGCGCTAAACGAAATATAAATATTTAAGCTTTTCATTTTAAGGTTCAGATTTATGTTTACTAAATATGAACATTCAGTCCTTGAATATTTAAACTTTCCTAATGTAAACGTTAAAACTAAATGCTTGGGCGAATTAGGCTTTAAAGTTTGTTTTGCCATTGCCAGTGGTGTAGTCGTGATATTTAATATTGTGTTTGGCAAAACAGCAGCTGTCAAATCTAATAACAGGAAATCTATTTGATTCTGTTTTGACTACACCACTGGGTTGTTCAAACACAGATAATTCTCTCGACTCGTATCATAGTTATAGATAAGTGGAAAATGATAACAGAAAACTCATTTAAATCAATAATTTAAGTGATTTGTTCGACTAATAAGACATATGGCATGAATAGTATTTTCTTTCACTTTGATTGCTGGCCATTTGTTATTTAATTTCATTAGCGCAGAATGAAATCTGAGTGAGATATTACCTCGCGAATTTGGTAGATGGTAGACTTTCTTCCAAACTTGATTTGCTGCACGCAATCAGCAGTCTTCAAATTTTTTGTAGTTTCACCCTTTTATTGGAATCGGCGATGAAATATGAAGATTTGACACACATACACTTTTAGACTGATTTCACTATGCTACGCTGGTCTACATTGAAATAATTTATTTCAATTAGAGGCAATTTGTGCAGCTGTTGTAAAATAATACGTGGGCCAGTGCACTTCCACGACCATGTGGGCTTCAGAGAAAATTACATACTGTTGTTCTGCATTTCAATTCAGTTTTTACACAGTTTTTTCAACCATTCCCTTGATCACCATATAGCAAATGTGTCCAGCGTTTGCTTGAAATTAGTGTGTAGTGTCCCAGTTTCGAAAGATTGCTAAAAATATTCTCCTATGAACTTGTGTCAGAAATGCAGTTTCATTAATTTTTTGTCGCCTGCATTCTTCGGCCTGGGAACGCACGTAGCAGCAGAAAATTCAAACAACAGAATATTCAAACATTGCTTTAGTCAAGCACAGAATGGTCAAATCTAGAAAGAACACAATACAGCAGCAAAACGTTCAAACACAGATTTAGTCAAGTCACAGAATGGTCCAAACACAGAATGGTCAAATCACAGAATAGTAAAATGCAGCAGCAAAATATTCATACAACATAATGTTCAAACACAGAATGTTGAAATTACAGAAAGCGCAGCAGCAGAATGTGCACACAACAGAACGTTCACATCACAGAATGGTCAAGACACAGAATGCGCAAACAACAGAATGCGCAAACAACAGAACGTTCAAACACAGAATGGTCAAACCACAGAAAACGTAGCAGCAGCAATTTCAATTATCTTTTTTTCAATGGATACCTATGATTTGTAATTTACCTACATCCAAATCTACGATTTTTAATGATCTATTTCTCATTATTTGACTACTTTGGTCTCCCCTCACACCGTAATCCCGCACGCTTATGACCGACGGATTTTTTGTCTTAAATTACCATTTTTGACGTCAAAAGGATGCACAATATTCGCCGAATATTCGGTTATTCTGCAGACAGTCCTGCATAATATTTGTTGCATCTCTTTTTTGCAATATACCAATAAAGCATTAAGACTCTACACAATATTTCTGTGCTGCATATAGAATTAGAATTCATAATTCTGGCTATATTGCTCGAAATAAAAATCTAAAATTTACCATAAGTAGTTACGAAGCGTTATTTGATCGAAAAATTCATACAATACATTATTGCGACAACAATTTAGAGAAAATAAGAATTAATTTATGCATATTAATATTACAAATTATGGCCTTATTATTGCATATTTATTTATTTTGTTTAACTAGTCTATTCCTTGCATTGTTCGTGAGAGTGCTAAGAAAATATTTTTTGTCAAGAAAATTACATACCTATCTGACGAAAACATAGTAAAAAATCGGCCAAATTGACTATTTTTACTAATTTATTACTAAAATACCATTAAGTATTTCAAAAATATAATTTTTTAGCCACTCTAGAGTCACCTTTTAACTATTATTGCATATTTATTAATTTTGTTTTAAATATTCCATTCCTTGCATTGTTCGTGAGAGTGCTAAGAACATATTTTTTGTCAAGAAAATTACATATCTGATGAAACAATTAGTAAAAAATCAGCCAAATTGACTATTTTTACTAATTTATTACTAAAATACCAGCACTCTAGAATCATCTACCTATTTATATATATATAAAATATGAACAATGTAGGTGTACTAACAAGAGCTCTGTTTGTAATATAGCAAGATTCCTTTTTCACTATATTTTTGGCACAAATTTGGCACCACTAGCCCATAGACGGATACTCAATCATTGTGCTACCACTGGTCTAAAGAACGCACTGTAGCAAAGAAATTTTGATTTGCAATTTGTCGATTTTTTATGCTTGTATTTCAGAGAAAATTTTAATTGTGTATAATTGTGTTAAATATATTTTCTCCTAATTTGAATAAGTACTTGTTTCAAAATTGGAATGCAATTATGCTAAGGGCAAACTTGAAATTCGGGCAAGCCCAAATCCTGATCTTGATTACGGTCCAAAGAATATTGAATGTTAAGTTCTCGATGTAATCTACAGAATCAATGTAAAGGCACGTGCTATTGTCCCGAATAGCTGGTATCGCTTACAAAAAACGCATCAAAAGCTGTTGTATTTAAGCCGAGGCATCCATGGAGAAGTTCCAAAGCCGCGATCTTATAGTCTGCGGTTAATAAATAATTTCTTGTAATACTCAGCACAAGTCATGTTTTTACTGAATATCCCATAGTCACAGCACATCCTGTTTGAAATGAATAACACATAAAAACTGAAAGTTGTGTATTTGTTATAGAAATGAAACTTTCCATAAGGTAATACCATTCTTTTGTCATAAGAAATTGTTTCTTGACTGGTGATCAGCCAACCATGTACCTCTAAACTCTAAACAAGAAATTATATATTATATCAAAAAGTCTGATCGTCTGATCTGTTATCTATTACGTGCATATAATCAGGTACATATGGCACGAACGGATAATGAAAATAAACGGCGAGAACTAATATCAAATGCTAAATATGCTGAATAAATAATGAAAGCTAACTGTGTGAGCACAGAAGAAATGTTAACGGTTGAAGCAATTTTTTCTTAGAAGCTCTGGGTTCCTAGAAGTTTGAAAGAGTCATAGATTAAACTCGAACAGTATGATTCTAAACACATTTTTAATCTGTACATGTTGTGTCCAAAAATTGTTGAGTATTTAAAAAACATTCAGAGTACAAAAATGCATCATAGATGTTTATATGCGTAGTAAATATATCGATAACAATAAACAAACAATCATTGTGTACTTAAATACTCTTATCTTGTTAACCGATAACGGACAATACAAAAAGTTATTATTTTTACCATTTAAGCCTCTCAAGCATTTAGTTATAAGGTTTAAATTTATGTTTGCGTTTAAGATAGTTTAAATTCATATAACTAAATACAAGCATTCACAATTCCCATTTTCAAGTACCTACTGCGTATTTAGAAATTTAGATGTATTCAAACTGTCTCAAACGTAAACACAAATCTTAAAATTAAATACTTATGTGAATGCAGCTTAAGTTGTAAACTTAAAATTAAAGTTTCCCCTTTATGAAAAACAAATGTTTTTGGTAGAAAAAACTTCCAACTTTGACGATCTGTACGGCGCTGGAAAAAATTTGTCGACTCGATTAACCGTCAAAAATTCGTCACTTTGGGTAACGCTAATGTCGGTGGTGAAAGCCAAAATGCATGGCCATTCTTAAGCCAAATCATCATTTCGCGTACACCGTCTCAAAGGAGACAACAAAAAGTTGCCGAGTTTTGAGTCAAAACCCCAAAATGCAAACACCCATAACTTTGAGTCAAGACATCGTAGGAACTTCGTTCTTGAGTCCTTGATTGAACTTTATTGTTTTGATGGTTAATCGAGTCGACAAATTTTTTCCAGCACCGTACAGATCGTCAAAATTGGAAGTTTTTTTTCCACTAAAAACATTTTTTTTCATATTGTGGTTGTGGAGAGCAGAAGGGATTACGACTAAGATCCATGCCCTTAAAGAAGAAACTTGAAAAATTCTCGCCCTCGAAGATTCGTCCAAATTAGTGGAAAATACGCCGAGTTATGGCGGTTTGAAAATTGGCAAAATTTCACGAATTTCAAGTGTCGTTTTTTTGTTGTTGTATGAATGCATCAAATATGCTCTAACAGGTCATGTACTTAGTTAATATAGTGTTACCAGTGGGGCAATAAACGGATAACAGTTAAAAGTTCCTCCACCGCCCATTTTCTGGTAAAACAAATTAAACTCTAATTGAAAAGCTCTGTTCCAGCGATAGAGCATAATTTATGAAGTCTTGAAGACACGAATCGTGTAACGAAAGCCAGTAAACCTTACTTCCGCCGTCCGCTATTGGATAGGGGTAAAAGCTAGACGTCAAACTTGATGTCTGTTATTCTGTGGTGCATGTTTGAGATAGCCCACCAGTGCTAGCGGAAGAACTAAACTAAAATCTATGAGGGTAAATCGCCCGCATATCCTGATACTGATCACCAAACACTGCTGTCAATGAGATCAAAAATATTCACGTTTATTAAGGCTTATTTAAATGCCATCACAGTCCAACATAATTTCAAAACATTTTTTTTAACTTAAAAAATGACGATGCATTCATAATGCATTTGTTAAATACAGCATCGTTCTGATTTATTATGGCAAAAGTTTGAATAGATTTCTAAAGATGAAACATAAATTTAAATTTGTGACGTTTTAAAATTAATTATTTTTTAGAAAATACCATATTTTAAAACTGATTCATAAATTACAGCTGCGTGTATATATTTTAATGGCATATTATACAGGTAACCCAAGGGTGTATAGTATTGGACGCACTCATTATGAATTAAAAAGAATTTTGTTGAAAGTCGCAAATTAAAAAATGGGTCTTGGCAAATGAGACATTCTGTATGTACCTACAAATTTCAGTTTTTCTGTTTGTAAAATTATTATTACATTAATGTATTTATGATTAATTACGCTGCATAACTATTGTTTAACTTTTTTTATTTAAATGTGACAACCAGTGGTACCCAAATTTATATTGTTTTGATTCATGATCAGTGCGTCCAATACTATACACCCTCAAATTTTTTTACACAGGTTGGGTTACACCTGTATATAAAAAGAATTTATAAAAATTCGTAAATTTTAGGACAGGACAGAAACATATTTTTAGAACCCCTGGATTAATGATTGCATAATAATAATTATTAACGAATTATACAATGGCAAGACAGTTAAAAATTAAATATATAGATATATATGAAAGTTCATATGGAAACATTGGCCTGAGATTGTTTGATTATAAAACCTGTAAAATAAAATTGCGAATTTTGACAAAATTCTTTCAGTTCCATAATAATCGATAATAATATACGATTATATGCACAAAGTTGTGAGCACCTTGTATATTTTTTATTCTTTAAATTTATGTTCAATTTTAAATTATATTGAAATGGATACACACTAAGTGAGATAATAAATGTTTATTCAAGAGAAGAAAGTTAGACCTCTAGCCCGAAGGGTGAGTGGGATAATTTCTTCGAATGTATAAAAAAATATTCTTATCTCACGTGGATTGTACAATATTTTATTCAATTTAACGAAATTATTTGAAAAACATGAATTACCTATAAATTAATTTTTTTATTTTGATGTAACAAAAAACTAATCAAAGTATAGTTGTCAGTGACAAGTTCTCATTATTTTTATAAACTTTTAAACAAATAATGACAGTTTAAAACGTCAAAATTGAATGAAATAATTTACAAGGATCATTTTTTTGTCAATGGGTATGTGATCTCTGTAAAAATCAAATTTATGTAATATTTGAATGTATAATGCAGTATGAATCAGTTCATAACCGGTTTGTGAATATGTGAACTTGTATTTACAAGTAAGTGTCTGGTTTGTGTTTACGAGCTAGTTTTTGCTTATATTAGTGTCTTCTTAAGGATTTCTGTAGATTTACAACGTGGAAAGTGCCGGTAAATTACTGCTCGCTTTGGGAACTTTTCTTCGAACCAATTTTTTTTACAAAATGTGAGAGAAAAATTGTCATTAACTTCCAAAACGTGAAAAGAACAATACGAGTAGGTAGGAAATTTACTGTTAACTTTGGGATTTTAAACCTGTTTTGGAAATTATCACAAAATCAAAATTTATAAATTACAGTCATGTAAAACTTACATGTAGTATGCATAAAATTTGGGACAAATTTTATTGTCCATTTGATAATCTAATTAATTTCTTCCGGTGAAAAATAGTTTATCTTTATAGTTAATAAGAACACTATTGCATAACTTCACAAAATGTTTATTATTTAATACATGTGCAATAAATAATAATAAATGTTATTATGTCTCTCACATAAAATTTGAACATTAGTTCTATTATTAAATAATCATAAATATACATTTGACTGCGTACGTGACAAAACTGAATATTTCCTCAATGAACTAATACATTTTGAGATTGGAATAATTTGAGAAGTTCCTTGGTGTTGTGCTCGACTACGTGGGTGTAGGTTGGAGTACAGTCCACCTAAGAAGTTTTTAAAGCATTCCGCACGCAGCATTTATATTCAGCATGATTTCGCATTCTATTTTTAGGCTCTACACTTGTTGCACGCAATATTGCTGCAATATACCATATTGCTGAAAATAAAAGTCTGAAATTTACCATAAGTAATTACGAAGCATTATTTGATCGAAAAATTCATACAATACATTGTTGCGACAACAATTATTAGAGAAAATAAGAATTAATTTATGCATTTTAATATTACATATTGTGGCCTTATTATTGCATATTTATTAATTTTCTTTTAAATAGTCGATTCCTTGCATTGTTCGTGAGAGTGCTAAGAATTTTTTTTTGTCAAGAAAATTACACATCTGATGTAATAAATAGTACAAAATCGACCAAATTGACTACACGTATTTTTACTAATTTATTACTAAAATGCCATTAAGTATTTCAAAAAAATAATTTCTTAGCCACTCTAGAGTCATCTTTTAACTATTATTGCATATTTATTAATTTTGTTTTATAATCCATTCCTTGCATTGTTCGTGAGAGTGCTAAGAACATATTTTTTGTCAAGAAAATTGCACATCTGATGAAACAAATAGTAAAACCTTTTAACTATATATATATATATATATATATATATATATATATATATATATATATATATATATATAATATGAACATTGTAGTTTGTTGTATTAACAAGAGCTCAGTTTGTAATAGCAAGTTCCCTTTTTCACTATATTTTTGGCACAAGTGTAGCAACTTAATCACTATATTTTTGTTACAAGTGTACCGTCTGAATCAAAGTTTTTATCAAAACCAAGTAGTACAATTTATTTGAATAAAATATTAATTTTTTTTTAAATAAAATCACCTGGAAAATTTCTTGATTTCATTTTTAATATTTGGTATACTTACACCCTGAAAATTTTTTGTTGAGAATCACTGTTCAAACAATTATATACCATGTATTTAGCTGTATAAGTGTTTCTCCTTTACTACATGTCTCTGTACTCAATTTATTCTTTAATGGCTGTTAGAGAAAATCAACACTACAAATTTGTACACAATAACACATTTCATATCCTTTAAAGTCTTATAAAAAATGTGTACGCATTTAATCTCCTCCTTCTCAATGGAAAGAAATTCCTCGGCAAAGGAAGTAGTCCAATATTGTTCCGAGTTAATAATAAACAATATATTAATAAAACGGTGCCGACGCCACTGACAAAAAATCTGAAAAAACAGCGGCAGACGAGATTCAGTGATCGTGTTCGTGTGTAGTTCATTACTTGCTCGCTGGGTCCTGAACTTGGGTAACCTTCATGCAATGCAGTTCAGAAATAGACTACGGAAAGGAGCAACACATCCCTGACTGCAAGATTCGAGGTTCGAGAATCAAGGATTGAGATTTATTCAACTCTGAAATCTGAGAGCAGTTTGAGCCAGTAGTTTTTAAAGTTTCGTTTGACTATAAGATTCTGCAGTATACCAACGAAATCATCAATGCTCCATTAAGGCGCTACACTTTTGCCAAAAATATAGTGAAAAAGGGACCTTGCTATATTACAAACTGAGTTCTTACTCGTATGTTAGTACATCTACACTGTTCATATTTTATACAACATTGATAGTTAAAAAATGACTCTAGAGTGCTAATAAATTATATTTTTGAAATACTTCATGGTATTTTGGTAATAAATTAGTAAAAATAGCAAATTTGGCCGATTTTTTTACTAGTTTTTTCGTCAGATATATAATTTTCTTGACAAAAATATTTTCTTAGCGCTCTCACGAACAATGCAAGGAATCGACTATGTAAAACAAAATTAATAAATATGCAATAATAAGGCCATAATTTATAATATTAAAATGTATAAATTAATTCTTATTTACTCTAATTGTTGTCGCAACAATGTATTGTATGAGTTTTTCGATCAAATAATGCTTCGTAATTACTTATGGTGAAAATCTGAATTTTTACTCGAGTAATGACATAGAACAAATCTTTGTTTGTGCCGTTTCCAAATTTTAAAATAAGCTCAAAAAGGCTGCACCGTATTGAACATAATAATTTAAAGGGCCGTTTAAAAATACAATTACGCTTAATTTAAATTTAAGTAAGGCACAAACTTAAATAGGGGGTATACTACAACTTGAGGTACCTACATATTGAATGGCATTCTGATTCTGGAACAATTTTTTTTTTCAAAATTCCTATAAATAACGGTAGTTTACTTCAGGAGAACATTTTTATTACCACTGAATCCCAAAATTGTTGCCTTTACAAACCTCAAAAATTAATTTCCGAATTTTGAAAAAATTCTTTTCTTCCGTGACCAGTACATCGAAGTTATGTAGGTATGCCATTATACATATGTACCTCAAGTTATGGTACAGGATACACAAAAAAACACTGTAAAACAATTCTATAAAATTACTATAACATATTTGTACATAAAATTAAATTTGTAAAATGTAAAATTACATACCTACTCATAATTTTCATATTAAAAGTACATAATTTAAGAAAAAAAAGTAAATTTACTTAAATTATGTAGGTACCTACTAAATTTAATATGAAAATTTTGAGTATGTAATTTTACATAGTTAGACAAAATTACATTTTTAATGTAAATTCACTAGGTATATTTCAAACAAAGTCTGATTGAACTGAACTAAATTAACAAGCCAATACCCTTCGTGAGTCCCCGTCCCCACATACTCAATTTTGGTTGATTGAACTGAACTACTCGTAAATAAAGATCCTAATACCCTTCTTGAGCGAAATAAATGATGTGACATTGTGTTTTATAATAAAAAGACGACATATACGTCATTTCCTGAAAAGGGTCGGCAGAAATCCCGAAAAATAAAAACGTTTCGATCTTCGTGTCATGCCAAGCAAAAGTGAACTTTTTCCTGTTTTCGAAGTTGGCGGAGCTGTATCATTATCTTCTCGTAAAATTTTCTCCTTATTATAAAAATGCCGGCCATAAATTGATAATTTTTGCAGTATATTTTAATACCGGATTATTATAACTTAGGGCAGTAATTCGTGATCTTACGATCCCAGGATTTTCTCTATGGATGTAAGGAATTCGCGCCTGGCACAAAAGGTATAAATATTGTATTTTGTTCAAATTCGCCGTCACGGTTTCGTTGCTTCATTATGTAGAAAGTAGAGAATAGTATACATACTTTGGATAAATAGCAGTGCACTGCTGTGAAGTGAAGTAGTAAAAAGCCGGGTCAAAAGTCGCCACGAAAACAGAGAGGGTAAACTGCGGTTAGCAGTGCTATCTTATTACCAGCAACTGCAACATTTTGACCGATATCTGCAGTTTTGTTTCTTTATTTTTGCCTTCGCATCGCAAAGCATTGACTATATGTTATCAAGCAAATTGAGTTATTTTAAATACATACAACACATTGTTATTAGCAGGAACATACATTTGTTTAATTTATTAGATATTAGCAGAGACTAGAACCGCACAAAATAACGGTTCAGGTTCGGTTCGCGGAACACTGTGCTTTATAGGGTTCGGTATTGTTCGAATTTTCATATTTATTTTTGGATTAAAACCGGTACCGGTTTTGAAAAAGCGGTTCAAGTTCCGGTTTCGGTTTTCAATTCATTTTAAAAAATCGTTCCAGTTTTGGACTAAAATAAGAAAACAACTATAGAAAATGTAAAAATGTTCATAAAATTTTTAATTATTATTCCAATTTTAAATTAAGTTCAAATCTATGAACTACAAATGTACAAGTGTACTACAAATATTTCGTAATTTTATTATAGTCCAGTAACCTTGTCATGGTTATAATGGGCCTAAGTTGCATCAAGTGGTGGTATAGTAGGTTTCTATTTTTTTTCTTGTATAGGATGTGACTGAGATACAAAATCCAAGTTTTCGACCTCGGCAACCCTCCGGAACACTTTTGAATATCTCAAAAACTGCTAAATTTTTGCACTTTTTTCGGTTTCTTACCATTTTGACTATGAAGGAGCACGATTTCGACAAAAACCATTCTATACATTTTTAAACTAGATTAAATTGTCTACAATCTAAGACCAGAATGGGCTTGGTAGTCCTAATAGTTTCCGAGATACAGCTTTTCAAAGTTTGGCAAAATATACAGATTTGAAACACCAACCGTTTCTCTCTACAAAAATTTTACTATATTCTCTCGCGGAAGAACTTTAAATTTCAGCTCAAGAAAGACCATTGAAAATTTTTGACAGAATGTATCTTATAGAAAAAAGTACGAGGAATACAGTGCTGCAAATCGGAAGTCAATATCATTATTCGTTCAGATATTATAGTTAATTAAACACAATAAACAAAAGAATAAACAACATTTTTACTATATTCTCTCGGGGAAAAACTTTAAATTTCAGCTCAACCAAGACCACTGAAATTTTTTGGCACAATGTATCTTATAGAAAAAAGTCCGAGGAATTCAATCCTGCAAACCGGAAATTTCTATCATTATTCGTTCAGATAATATAGTTGATTAAAAACAATGAACAAAAGAGTAAACATAAATTTTACTAAATTCTCTCGCGGAATATTATATTGTGTTTAATTAACTATAATATCTGAACGAATAATGATATTGACTTCCGGTTTGCAGCACTGAATTCCTCGTACTTTTTTCTATAAGATACATTCTGTCAAAAAATTTCAGTGGCCTTGGTTGAGCTGAAATTTAAAGTTTTTCACCGAGAGAATATAGTAAAAATTTTGTTTATTCTTTTGTTTATTGTGTTTAATTAACTATAATATCTGAACGAATAATGATATTGACTTCCGGTTTGCAGCACTGAATTCCTCGTACTTTTTTCTATAAGTTACATTCTGTCAAAAATTTTCAATGGTCTTCCTTGAGCTGAAATTTAAAGTTCTTCCGCGAGAGAATATAGTAAAATTTTTGTAGAAGAGAAACGGTTGGTGTTTTAAATCTGTATATTTTGCCAAACTTTGAAAAGCTGTATCTCGGAAACTATTATGGCTACCGAGCCCATTCTGGTTTTAGATTGTAGACAATTTAATCTAGTTTAAAAATGTATAGAATGGTTTTTGTCGAAATCGTGCTCCTTCATAGTCAAAATGGTAAGAATCCGAAAAAAGTGCAAAAATTTAGCAGTTTTTGAGATATTCAAAAGTGTTCCGGAGGGTTGCCGAGGTCGAAAACTTGGATTTTGCATCTCAGTCACATCCTATACAAGAAAAAAAATATAAACCTACTACCACCACTTGATGCAACTTACGATGTACTAGTTTACTGGACTATTATTACCAAAGGGATGAAAGATAATAACTGATTTTCTATTGTTCTTAATCTCTTAATATTTGTCTGGCGATACTCGAGGATCATGTAAATTGTATATATTTGATAATTTTTGTCTTAGAGTCTGCTATTGTTTGAAGTACCTAGCTAGTAACAAGACATTATAAATACACATAATACCGACCCTGTAATAACAATTCTAAACACAACAAAAGTGAATTAAAATCATTTATAATTCATTTGGAATTAATTCATGTCCAGGTCTGGGTCTTGATTGCAGAGGCAAAAAATGTGTGATACCTTTGGCATTTGAGAAATAAAAGTAGTTAAATGTTAACGTCAATAAATTACAATTACAATAGTTAATAATAGTTAATTTAAATTTCTATTTATACGATTGCATTGTAACAACACTTGTGGACACTTATTGCCTTTTCATGCACAGTAGAATTAAATGTTTCTTGCAAAAACTTGCGACAAAATTGCTAATGAAGCTATAAACAATACGTAACTTTCTTCAGTTAATTCTAATTAGCTATTAATTACTGTTTATCTATAACAATCGCTTAATTTAGTTTAAGTTTTGTGTTAATTTTGACTTTCATTGTTGTAGTACATAAGTAATTGCTCCATTTTCATAATTTATTAAAAAGTTTTTCTTCCATGCGCATTTTTGTCTTATCTGGAATCGTTGCTTTCACCGAATCTCTGAGTAGCTAGGTTGCGATTTTTACGCAATTATCTTCAAGAAAACTATAAACACGTACGAAAAGAAAACATGCTTAGTGCGTACATACATTGTGCGTTGGATTACGTGCGTATGTGCCTAATGCCACTTCTACGGTCACGAGAAAAAAGAGCATTATCTAGAGTTCAACTTCTTTACATGAATACCTAAGTGACTTCGCATATTTTTAAAACTACTTTAAGATTACGTAGCCTATTTTGCTTATCTACCTTAAATATTTTTATTCTTAACAGGGTTGGCAAAAATCATGATTTTAAAATAAAATCAATCTTAGATTTTTTTTAATTGTGAAAAATTAGACAAATACAGTGCAGTTTTTTTTCATTTTTCATGGTTATTTTTCCACATTCTTTACAGCCTAGATATATAAAGATTTTTTTACCTCTTCTATAAATATATTTAATAAAAAAATTTGCGTGAGTGCTTGGATTCCTCTTTTAAACATGTTTGCAATTTTTGTAAAGCCCTGATCGCACGAGGATTCTTTGAAGATTCTACCAAGATTCTAAATCCTGGAAAATAATTCTATTGAGAATTATCTGTTAAATTGTGGTGTCGCTAATCGTCAATGAGGCTTGGAAAAGAAGAATTCAAAACCACGTAATTATCACTAGAAAGAAGAAAACTTCTTCTTTTCCATGATTCTGAATCCCCGTAGAATCTTCAAAGAATCCCCGTGCGAACAGGGCTTAATACCTTCGAACAATCGAAGAGGAATGATAAATGTTTGGAGCACATCAGAAGCGGATGTAAAATCAGTCAGCATCAATAAATAAAACAAACGTCGCAATCCGCAAGAAAGAATGATTGCTCTTAGCGTTGGTTGCTCCAGTTTGATTCCTCATCGATGATCATTTGTTTATGACGATAAGAACAGCAATTAGCGCAGGCACAATAAAATGGTGGCACGATTCTCCGATTCGGCCCCGGTCGTTAAAGTAGCTGAAATAATAGACAATTTCGGCACGTAACGGATCCACGTGACTGCGGGTCACGCAGCTGGCCACTGCTTCATATTTTCGGTACAAACAAAAAAATAAACACATATACGATCGTATACTATACGCTATGAAGCGAACCAAATGACGAACCTAGTGCTGTTGGTGCCGGTTACTAATTAGGACAAACAATTTAACTACAGGTTTGGGAAGTTTTTTTCCGTGCGCACGTGGGGTGGTAATAGTACCAATAAAACGAAAATAGGATTTTAATTATCTGCTGCAGATGCGAGAATACACAGAAAAAACTTTATTTGGTTGTTCACCGGGTACCGGATATTTAAGTTGGTTGATTCTGCCTTGCCTTGAACTCCTTTAAGCCCTGTTCGCACGAGGATTCTATCAAGATTCTGAATCCTGGAAAAGAAGAAGTTTTCTTCTTTCTAGTGAGAATTATCTGTTATATTTCGGTGCTGCTAAATTGAATCTTCAATGAGTCTTGCAAAAGCAGAATTTATAATTTATTGTGTGCTACAAAACCATGAATTTTTTTTCAAGATTCAGGATCTTGATATTTCTTCTTTTATAGGATTCTTGGTAGAATCTTCAAATAATCCTTGTGCGAACAGGGCTTTAATCCTTAGATCACCATGTACTGTCCGTGTAGGTGTAGCCAGAGATGGCAGAGCGGTAAAGGAAAAAAAGAATGTGCCTATGTTCTACACAGAGCTGAGTCACAATTCGCCAAATTATTGCTCGCTTGAACGCAACTGAGTCAGAGTAAAACCGAGCTGGACGACTTCTTTATACACTATTTCAAGGTAGCGAAGCAGTTTCTGCCAAAAAATTTGCTGATATTCTATGTACGCTCGATTTATATTGTTTACCAATTTAAGTTCCTAAGCTCAGCCATCTCTTATTTCTTGTACTGTATCTTACATTTTTATGTGCAAAATTACTTACCGTTGTGATTTAATTAAGCCCAATTGGATGCATTTTATTAATAAAGCTGCTATGTTCACGCCATTTGAAAATAAATAATTTAAACATAGCCAGTAAAATGCAGTTGCGAAATAGTTTTTGGCTTGCAAAAAATACATTTTTAAAAGGCTCACACATACATTTACGCTTTATTTCTTGGAATATATGAATGTGACCCACTGTGGTTTTGCCTATTCAAGTTTGATGCCCAGTCTCAGTCAGATATACATTTTAGTCTGCACTAGAATCCTCCTTCGCTAACAACCTTAAGCCCTGTTCGCACGAGGATTCTTTGGAGATTCTGAATCCTGAAAAAGAAGAAGTTTTCTTCTTTGTAGTGAGAATTACCTGTCAAATTGCTTTGCCGCTAAATTGAATCTTCAATGAAACTTGGAAAATAGAAATTATAATTTATAGATTGCTTCAAAACCATGATTTTTTTTAAAGATTCAGAATCTTGAAACTTCTTCTTTTCCAAGATTTAGAATCTTGGTAGAATCCTCGTGCGAACAGGGCTTTAAGTGAGTTGATAACTAATGGCTAGTAACCGATGATTTGAAGATGTGATATCGCGTGATGTATATGTATGGTTTTAGAAAATGGATTGAAGTCCCCAATAGTGTCATTGTATGGAAGGAGCTTGTCAGAATGGCAAAGAGTTCTGAAAGTAATGATTGTCCTGTCTGTATTCAGTTCAGAACGAATTGCTGTGAAACTGGAGAAAGGAGTATTACAGACGTGCTCATATTAAATATAGATTGAACCAATTGGTTACACATTAATACATGAACGTGATTGACCGTGATATTAACCGTGGCAATTACTGTCGCATATAAGGAAAACTCCTGTTATCCATTATTTCCGTTTACAGTAATTCGAATTGAATTTTCACGTAGGAGGAGGACATAACCTTTTGTTAGTAAACATATTTTAAAACACCAACTATGTTTTCGTTGCATCGTCAAACATGAACTTGTATGCGAACCTTTTAGAGTTTCGACATGTTAGCTTAGCTGTTAACAATATTTACTCGCTAAATGCTTTTCATTCTAATTTCCTGTCATTCTAAATAAGGAATTTCCAGTTTACACTTGATTGTTGTTTTGTAATTGTAAGCAAATGGTTATAGTAAAACAGACAAAACATTTTCTTGTTGGGTAAATTTTCCAGATGTATGGTTAGCGTATTTGTATCTATAACAATGACCCCTTCTTCCGCGGGACTTATTTTTAGTTGGTGAATTCACAAATTAGTATAATTTATGAAATTATCTTCTCTTAATTCGTATTTGCTTTGCGCAACAAAATTGTCTGCCTCAAAGTTAGCAATAGATTTAAATTTGTGTTTCCTCTTCTTTGTTGTGGATGACGTCAGATCAGATACCAACAAAGTACATTTTAATGCAAGGCCAGTCACAAAAACTAGAATATTTTTGCTACATTCATGGATCAACCACGGACCGACCATTCTAAATTTAGATTCTGATTCATGGAAGAGAAGAAGCCATCTTTTATGCTTTAAATTTTGTAGAGAACTTCAAGTAATACGAATCTTTGGCCATAGGTTTTTTTAATTTTTGAAGGCTATTTTTTACAAGAACTGTAACATGATTAGCGAATGCTAGTTTTAAGTTAAAAAAGAAACTTGTAAGTAAAAAAAGTCATACTGACGGAAGCTATGTTTAAAAACGATACAAACTTAAATTATTTCTTTTTACTATGTCATTAAATTATATTAATAAATTGAATGCAATTGTGCTTAACAAAATATTGCGTGTTTAGAGGTGTAGCAGTTTCTGCTTTACTCATTGCATATTTAAAATTTGAAGGAAAAACAGGTACCTGATGTTTGTGAAAGAATTAATATAGGTTTATGCCCAGTTAGAATTCTGAAAAAATATTTGGAATCCGTATACAAAATTAATGAAAAAGTGTGTTTTAAACCATTTTTATATACTTACTTTATCTTATGATTAAGAGATTTATTAGAAAATGTAACTCGGCATAAACCTAGTTCCATTCTTCGCCTTGTAAATAAATTTTTGTAAAACTTCGTCAGCATTTAAGAAATTGTTAGACTGCGTTTACGTATTTTAAGTGAAGGTTTCCATGCGTTATCCTTAAAACATCTCCATAATTTAAGAATATACGAAGGTGAAGATTTATTCTTATGTGAAACTATTGAAGCAGTCGAAATAATGTTGTCCAGTATTGGAGACAATAAAATTGAACATGACAGTACGCAAATCGAAAGGTCGTTTATATAAATGTAAAAACCATCTAAGTAAACAAGCGATCTAATTCAACACAAATTGGATTAATTTATTACACATCACTTTGAATACAATTGCTCTAGGAGAAATTTGGTCTCTGCAACTTTCGTGTACACTTTTACTTTCATAATTCAAGATACTTTATCGCTTTAGCTTCACAAACGATCTAACGTATTCTAAACACGCATTATTTTGTCTCTAATTTGAAAACAATGAAATTACTTTACAAATCCTTCAAAATACATAAACATGAACTAAATCTAACGCGAGAAAAACATGTAATCATGACAGAATTGAGAACAATGACGAAAATTCGAAATTTCGTGTCACTGTGCGTTGCTGGTAAAAAACTTCCCAATTATTTTGCACTCAACGCACAAATTATGGTAATTTACCAGAGGAAAAAGTGCGTGTACAGTCTTATACCGGATGATAGTTAAGTTATGACTATTAATAGAAAATAACGGATATGGGTATGCATAAAATTAATCCCTACATGATGAAATTACAATTATTTATTACGAAAAAGTTACATCTCAATAACTTTTTCCATAATCGCAAACGCGTTCAATACATGATAATAAGCGGTTAAATACTATTAAAACTGAATACTAGTTATGTTACGGTTACCTATTACAAAATTATTGCCTGTCTATGTATAAATTATGGAATTATAAATGCAACTACTACAAGTTCATTAACTTTAAAAGTTCTTGAACATAAAGAAAATCATACAATAAATTATGTGATATACAAAAAATGCCTATATAATCTATCATGCATTTTACCAATTAGGTTTGCCAACATGATCCTTCTTAGTGGTCATAATGTGTAATAGATCTTGTCTCTTGCAGTATCAGGGATACTATATTGACATTGATTTAAATGTAAATATACACTTTAATACTATAAATAGTAACTAGAATTGTAATTTAGATATATCTTAGCGGCCATGTTCCATAATTTACCTTTAGACCGAAAATATGATGACAAAACATTATTGAAAATCCTACATTTTCTACGAGAGAGATCGTCGTTGTTATAAATAAATAATTTCACAATACCTATACGAACACAGTCTCGTAGTGCATCTATTCATCTTTATTATTACCTATTCAGTTTATAAAACAATTCTCCTAAAATTATAATAATCTATTACTTCATTGACAGTTTTTCATTATTTCACAGCAATATTATTTACCTGTTACTTTATAATAACCGTCATAAGTGTGGCATCCTCACATATTGTGAGACATCGATAAAATAGATATACAGGTTGATTCACAACTTCGTGCATATATTTTAATGACATAGTACTTAACTTACTGATCATGGAGCAAAAATATTTTTTTTTTAAATTCCCAAATTTAAGGGCAGTTAAGGGCAAGCAGTACATTTTTTAAACCACTATTATTAACTATATGAATTTTAATTAATTGTGCAATGGCAAGAATAGTAAATTTATTATATTCATGTAAAAGCAGTATCCCAAAACTGTGTGACTAAAATACTTGCAAACTAAAATTGCGAATTTTGAAAAAGTTTAAGAAATTCAGAATGTAGACTTGAATATAGTTTTGATGACTATTTTTAATTACTGTGGTAATTTTTATTGTATTTCCTGTGTTTGAATGTGTCATATTACATAAAGAACAAACAATGACGCAAATCTATTTAAATATAACTCGATGATCGAAGTTTTTAATGCTGACAGTTTTATAATAAAGTTTACAATAGCTACCTATCTGTTCATAGTTCGTGGCAAGTATATGACTTCTGTCATTTCTGTCAAAGAATAATAACACTGTCAAGAAAGAAATAACCTGCATATTGTGACATACGTTGATCAAACCGAACTGGGACAAGGGGCAAGTAACTTAGATCAATACTACCTGGAGTGCATTAACCTATTATGGAGGGCAGAAGGTAATTGCAAATAAATTGGACATTATTTTTATCTACGTTATCAAATTGATTGAGTAAGACCCAAATACGAAGTGCTGGCATTGTATAATGTTTTTGTTGATTATTATGTTGCTATGCATGGATTCTTTGAGGATTCTTTCATGATTCTAAATCCTGGAAACAAAGAAATTCACTCTTTTGAAGATATTTATAAATTCTTTATTTCCTAGTCTCATTGATGATTCAATTTAGCAGCATCTCTATTTCGCACTTATATAATTGAAATTGGAACTTTGTGGAAGCGCTGGTGGGTTAATTTAGCACTTATACTTATAACTGGGTAGGTCTGAATCTAGCTTAAGAGGTACCTCCTAAAATCCAGCATAAAATGTATAGGTTCTAACGTAGCGAGTGTTTTGCGACTAGTACAAGAACGGTAAAATTTCATTTCAACAGGGATTGTATACTTAAAAAGGATCAATTAACAGTTGTGCCTTAAAATTTTAATAAAATAACGAAAACAATTTTACAGTATTTTTCAATTTGAAATGAGGATACAGCTTAAAGCATATCCACACATATAAGTAGATAAGAGACGTATTTAAAAAATAAAAAATAAAATTGGGTCTATCGTAATTGGGCAATGTTGTTTTGTTATTACATTATAAAATAAATTATTTATTATTATAGTCGTAGATAAAGTAGTGTTTTGAAAAAGGTGTAAAACATGAGCAACGATTTTAACTACGCAGTAAGTTATTGACATAAAAACCGATAAGAGCTGATATCATCGACAGTAGGTGTATAAATTTGATTATTTATTTTAACATTCACCTTTGAAATATTTCCGTTCCTAATATTGGGTAATGTGATTTGGCAAATTAATTAATCGTGACCATGCTACAAACTATTCTTTCTAAAAAACATGACATCTTTTTAATTAAGCGTTAAGGTGAATGCCGGTTTTTTTATTCCAGCAACACCTTTTTGTTTATAACTGTTTTGTATTCTCCTTATTTGTTTAGTTGTTAAATTGAATTGCTGCCGAAACATTGTGTAAGAGTTAAGTTATTTAATTATAGTTTTGACACTTCGGAGTGTATGAAGATGAATTGATTAGATTTATTCAGTTAGGGCCTTACATGATTGCGTGATTCTTAATTAAGGTTAGCGCGAGAAACTCCTAGTAAATTAGTATTTATTGTTTGTTTTTATAGCAGTTTTTCATAATTTTATTCCTGCTTTTATGGATTCGCCTTGAATTACCGTATTTTAAAATATCAGCTTTCTAAGAATTGAAAGAAAAATAATATTTTTTTGTTTTAGGTCATTACTTTTGAAATATATACTTATATTTTCCATATACCACTTTGTTTGAAATCTCTTATATAGGAAAAACAGTGTCATTTTTTAATTTTGCTGTTACATTTTAGACGAAAGTTGTAAATACACAACTTGTTCGCTCGATCATATTGCTTTGTTAGTTCTCGAGAAAAGCGCAAAAGAAAAAAAGCCATAATTTGCATTTTAAATTCGAAGTTCGAATTTAAATTCGCATTTTAGATTCGAAGTTCGAATAATTTTAATTTAAATTCGAATTTAAAGACGATATTCTTGAAAGCGTAAGAATAAAACGCTGATCAGCGCTGACCGCTGATCTGCGAAGAAATGCACTAAAAACCGCTGATCTACATTTAACGAAACTAAATAAAGCAACCTAACGCCCTTCTTGAGTCCCACATACTCGGTTTTGCGAAAAACTTTAATTTAACCGAACTAAAACCTTATAACCTTCTTGAGTCTCACATACTCGGTTTGGAATGATTTTTTTTCTTTTTTACGAGCATCTGTGCTGTACATTTCTTAATGGTTTTCTTGTTATTTATTTGAAAATCAGTGTATTTTTAGCTTGCTGTTTGATTTGTCTTAAAGATGATCGTTTGGCATTTTTCAGCACATTATAAGAAATCGTGAATCGATTTATAAAAACTAAATTATTTTATTCTATAATAGTAGGTAACCAGCGTTTATTATGTATAATTTCAAATGACACCCTATTTGCATATCAAAAAGGGACCATTCTATTCTAATGTAAATGTGGGTCATAAAATTGAATAAATAACTGCATAAATCCCTATAAATACGAAAAATCAGTTGAACACTGAAGCGTCGACCGGATATCCGTTTCCGGTTTACACAAATCCACAAATTACCTATGTTTAACAATAAATTACATTTCATCTAGTTTTATTTAGGATTTAGTTGTGGTTTGTGCGGCGTGGGTGCTTCAACTTTTCTCAGAATTCGAGAATTCATTCGTTTATTGGAAAATTCTGGCATGGGGTAAAGAACTTTGCCTAGTTTAAATAAATAATTTCGAGGTATTGAATTTGTAATTTATACATTAAAATTTTTATTTACATATTAAGATGGAATGTTATAAAACGCACCACTTGAAAATGCACCAAAAATGACAAATATTCAGAGTGCCATAACTCGGTTGCATTTTGTCGAAATTTGACAAATCTTTGAGTTCTAAAAAGTTTTCTCTCTAATGTGATACCAAATCCATTCTAGCCCTAAGAAAAAAAATGTTGCTGATGTCAAAAAATGTCCAATTTTGACAGGTCGTACGGTGTGCCAAAAAATCATGAACACAATTGACCAATATGTTCCTCTGAATATTGCCATTTTTGGTGCATTTTCAAGTGGCGCGTTTTACTTTCTTCGAGTATACAGTTGGAAGTAATATAAATATTTGCTAGGAGTTATGTCGTATTTGTAAATAGACCATAAAGTAATAAACAAACTATAAAATTTGTTTATTGTGTATTAATAATTCAAGTTTAATAGTTTTCCGTGTAAAGCTATAAATGGACACAATTTCTTACACTAAAAACTTTGTTATTATAATAACGAGTTTGTGAAAGGCTTCTTCAACAATTGTATGTACAGTAAACAGTAATATAATATGTGTTACTTAAACGTTCACACGATATATAAATTAAGAAGATATACAATAGACCATGACGTACACATAACAAGCAATCGAAATAATTGTTTGTGGAAATTGAAGCCCTGAAAGAACATAAGAAAGAAAAAGAAAATTGGTTTCTATTTTCTTTAGTTACTACGAAAACTTGTTCCCATTTCGGATACGAACGTCAGCGAAACCAGTTTGCTATTGTCATAAACATAAAGTTGAATAATCTTTATTGAAAGCCAATTAGCATACAAACTCGTAGTCACAGAGATAATTTAATTATTATTATCGGTTTGTTGAATAAGAATTCAGTTGCTGTATGGATTTCGGGGAGACTTGTAAACTACCTATAGTAGGTACTTAGTGATTAGCATAATGTGAGTTGTTTTTTGGTGCCCTCAAGCCCTTACGCTGATTGTCTACCTTCCATATTTTTATTAAGGTACCTACTAAGAGCCAAATTTTTTACTCATCTTGAGTGTGACAGTCTTTTCAGATTTTCATACTTGTTGTTGAGACACACCACAGCGGAAATTTTTTTGCAATTAAACTGCGCATTTAGTGCATTCTATGACGATGAACAACGCTAATGCCTGTTTTACACGATGCAATTTATTGATAAATAAAATGACCAAGTATTGTTTTCAATTGTAGTGTCCATTTTTCTTCGCCAATAAATTGTTGAATGTATTGCCGGAATAGAACTTGTTCTATTTTTCTACAATATTTTAGGGAATTCTAGGGATTTTTTTTCTTAGTATTGTCGTTGCCAACCTTTGTGTACATAATTTTAATTTTATTAAATATTACGTTTCCATGAAGTTTCCCGCATTTCAACCAGTTTCATTTCGTTTAGTTAATAGGTTATAAAAGAAAAATATTGTACAGTAACAGTAAAGCAGTAAAGTGACAGAGATGATATCGGAAGGTTGGTACCGAGGTTCGTACTATTAAGGTGATTCGAGCGTTGTAACAAATCCATAAACTTTTAATGAAACATGAAAAAATCAGTTGATGACACTGTTTTCCATGTACATTTCAAATTTCAATCGATTTGACCGTCTCTATCCAGAGATATTCACATTTAAATATGACATTTTTAACATGGTGGGTATAGGAAAAATGATACTTTGCTGAATATATTGCATTGAATTCTTGAGTCAAACCCATAAACTTTGTTTAATTTAATATTTAATTTAATGTGTGGTTACATACGAATACGTCTGCGAAGTATTATCAAATTTGACCGCCTAGTTAACTCAGAAATAAATATTTTATGTTACGAACTTCAAAAAAATATCGGAATGAAATGTAGAACTTGCATCGTTGTACTCTGCGATAAATTTGATATACAAAAATTTTGACAAATTAGATTTTAATATGGATGCGTTCGTATATTATTTCTCATTAAATAATATAATAATAATAGTTTGGAGTAAACCGTCCAGTATAATTGTAAATTTTGTTCTTATTTAAAGATTTTGACACTTTGTACAGCAAAGTGACAGCTAACATTTGATGCTATGTTGTCAGTTTTCAAACGAAGAATTTTATTTTTCAAATTATATATTAGATCTTATATTACTTACAAAAGCTACAGTATATTTATATGTACATCGATTATGCATCTATTTATATTATTTCCAATATTTTAAAAGCTTAAATAATCTTTATAATAGAATCGTTTTGATTCTATATTTTATGTTTCTAAGTTGGTATGACAGTCAAATCAGCAACTCTTAATTGACATATAAATTATTTACATTATTTTCAAATGAATATTGTATAAAATAGTACTATATCTTGTCACAATCCTTCTTAATGAATGTTTGAAATATATATAATAGTAATTTTTAAAAGTTGCAATACAAAGTTACAATTAAACCATGATTTGACTAGTCTGAACCGCTCGAATCACCTTAAAACTGTGTAAAATGAACAAAAGTATTTTTCTACTTGGCAATTACTTGATGAAGGAATTGTAGGTCAACTTGGTCAATTTATTGATGAATAAATTGAGTTGTGTTTCCATGACGTTTTCCGCATTTCATCTAGTTTTATTAAAATTTGATGAGTGTAAAACGAACAAAAGTATTTTTCTACTTGGCATTTTATTGATGAAGAAATTGAAGGTCAACTTGATCAATTTATTGCTGAATAAATTGTGTCGTGTAAAACCGGCTTCGTTAGTACCGCACGGGTCCTTTCTCACACAGGGGAAACAGAAAAGCCACAAATCTGCAGTATACAGTGTCCACTCTTGTGTTTATATTATACTTATAGTAAATATTAAGTCCTGTTTACACTTTAAGAATTTGTTCATAATTCTGAATCATGTAAACACAAGTCATGGTGAGAATTACCTGTCAAATAGCGGCACCACTAAATTGAATTTTCGTTGAGTCTGGGAAAAGAAGAATTTGTAATAAATTGATTGCGAATTTCAGAAGCATTAAATAATACATGGTGTACCTACGAGTGGGTTTGACGTGTTGCTAATAGAATTCTTTGTTGCAGGTGCTGCAACGTGAAATCGAGAATCACAGCAAGATCGTGAGCTCGGTGGTGCGTCTGTGCAACCGAGTAGGGCCCCCAGACGCCAAGTGCCACGCCAGCAACGCCCGCCGGGTCGCCAACGGGCTCGAGAGAAGGTACCACCTGCTCTTTCTCCGCTCCTTGGAATGGCAGTGCCACATTGAGAGCTTGTTCAAGCTGCACAACAATCGGGTGAGTTCACTCAAATCCTTTTTTATCGCTGAAACGCCGCTGATCTGCAAACAAATGCACAAATAACTAAGTTAATAAACAAACCTAACACCCTTTTCTTGAATCCTACATTATCAGATTTGGTAGATTGAACATAATCAAATAAAAAAATTTACAGCCACAAAGTACATAGGTCTTTAGTTAATTTCCGGCGTTTGATTTTAAAATATATTGAATTAATTCTTGTTTATAAAGTACCCTACTTCTATTGTTCTATTCCAAGTATATTTAGATCTGTGCATTTCTTCGCAGATCAGCGCATTTTCTTTCCCTATTTTATGCGAAAAACACCTGCGCAAGATGCGAAAAATGTATTTTGCCGCGTCTGCGACTATGGTTTTTTAAAAGAGATTTTTGGGGAAATCTCATTTCACCGTGTGTGCGGTTACCAGCCGTCAACTCATAGGTTCTCATGGTCGTTAAATATTTAATGTGCTATACATCTAGTCTCGGAGTATTTTAATTTGTTCAGCGGAAATTAGAATCTATTTACCTATAGTCAGCGGGCATTAAAATCAGCGGGTTTTAAGATACGTAAGAGGATTTTAGTACTGCTCAGCGGGTAAAAAATTAATATAGATCAGCAAGTATTTTAATTTGTTCATCGGATATTAAAATCTATTTAGCTACAGTCAGCGCGGGCAATTAAATCGGGGGGTTTTAAGATCAGTCAGAGGATTTTAATACTGCTCAGCGGATAATATCGTTACAGCAAAGTAGTAAAATACAGGGTGTTTCACAACTGGCATGCGTATATTTTAATGGCAAATAGAACTGAACTTACAGATCATAGAACAAACACTATTTTTAAAAAATTCGCAAATTTAGGACACATGAAGCACATTTTTGAAACTACTGGATTGTTTATTAAATATAAATGGAATAAAATAAAATTTTAATTAATTGTGCAACGACAAAAATATAATATTTATAAAATTTCATGTGAAAACAGTGACCCAAAACTGTTTGATTACAAAAAATTGCGAATTTTGAATAATTAAGTGAGTTGAGCACTATGCCATTAAAATAGAGTAGCCGTAATTTTGTCCAGTGCGTTTATTTTATAAATATTTAAACAAATTAGCGTTTTATTCTAACCCTGAAGTAATATTTAAGACAAGATAAATTAGAATCATTTATAACATACTTAAATAATGATTCTTTTGTTGTGTGCCACATTTCCTTAGTGGAATCTAGGAATTTGCAATTATCAAAACTAATGTTTATGTTTATTTTCTTTGTGTATGCCTTTGAGTGATAATTATTAAATTAGTAATAATTAAAAAATGCTTAAAGCTGTCAGTAATAGTTTTAGTCATATAATTATAGCAATTTAAATTATTTGGCATACTAATTGCAAAATTTATCATCGTTTAAATAGGATTAAAAAAATCGAATCGCGTTCCAGAAAATACAAAAAACAGTTATATCACTTCGCACGTACAAAAAATATCTTAGAGGAAATATAGGAACTGAGAACACTCCTATTCCAAAAATTATAACCTGTACGATCTGATATTCAAAAAACAGAATAACAATCCCAGACCACAGTAAACAATATACAAAGCTATAATCAGTAACCGAATAACCGAAATTATTTCACTGCTAATTACATGGTGTTGAGTTTTGTTTTCGAATGCGATTGGCTTACTTCACACAACTGTACGAGATTTTATGACATGAAAACATCTTTTTTATGTAATCAAGACTGTAAACTGTAATTGTGTTATAACACTTAGATTTTTCATAAAGACTGGAGAGATAAAGTTTTTAGTAGGTAATTTTTGCCAGTCGATGTATTTTTATCTGGTTACTCAAACAATCTGAGTTGTGACCTACATGCTGGAAAAGTTCCGGGTTCCAAGCAGATTTGTGTCACCAGATCCATGAAATTTTAATTAAATTGTGGTCGTGAAAACGGTGCAAGAAATATCAAAATTGTTATTGTTTTTTGGCCCCTCGACAATTATAAATTTCAGTTAAAAATAATAAATTCTTATAATTTGGATAGGTGATCCAATCCCCGAGAAATCCAATACTGCAAACCTCATCTCGGTTTCGAGATTTCTCAATTTTTCCTTTTTTTCAAAATGTCAATTTTGAAGGCGCTTAAGGGTCTCGTCTCCGTAACAAAATATTGCGTGTTTAGAGATGTAGCAGTTTCTACTTTACTCATTGCATATTGAAAATTTGAAAAAAACAGGTACTAGAGTTTTGTGAAAGAATTAATCTAGGATTATGCCCAGTTAGAATTCTGAAAAAATCTTTGAAATCCATATAAAAAATTAATGAAAAAGTGTGTTTTAAGCAATTTTTTACATGCTTTTTCTTATTATTAAGAGATTTATTAGAAAATGTAACTCGGCATAATCCTAGTTGCATTCTTCGTCTGTAAATAAATTTATGAAATTTAGCTTTATCTATAAAACTTCGTGAGCATTGTAGAAATTGCTAGACTGCTTTTCCGTATTTTTAGCGAGCGTTTCTAAGCATTAACATAGGACAAACGCGGTGTTTAGCTACGTGGAGACGATACCCTTAACTCAAAAACTACGGTTTGCGGCATTGGTTTTGTCGCACTATAATTTACTTATAATCAAATTTTTACCCTCGATATCTCGAAAATGGTTTGAGATACGGACTTGATTTGCTCACCATTGAATTCCTCGCGCCGAATTACATGGGTATACAAATTTTAAGCAAAAAATTCCAACGGATACATTTTTTATGAAGGATTTTTGAAAATTAAGGGGCAAGCTCAGGAGGATCCTTCGCCATTTTTTCAGATTTTAAAATCCTTCATAAAAATGTACCCGTCGGAATATTTTGCTGAAAATCGCATTTGTTCCTGGAAATATCGTCTAGTAACAATTTTTTTAGCAATGTAGTCATTTATAAACGTATTTTTTTAAAAGTAAGTTATAATGCAATTTTCTTTCCTCGGCATGGATTAATATCCTATCCAGACAATTTATTGTCGTGCATTGCTGCAATACAATTTCATCGTCTTCGACTCGTGTCTCTTACCATTTTCGAAATTAGAGATTAATAATTATTTTTGAGGAATATAAAAACTTTTAAAATGCTGAAAATTTGGTTAGTTAAAGCGCGAGAAACACAATACTATAAGACAAGTTTTATAAGACATGATTTTTTCGCACACGTCCAAATTTAGTAAAACGAGCTATCGGGCGAGTTTACTAAAGGACAAGTGCAAAAAAGTTCTTTATACTATTTTTTCTATTTGGTGTCCTTTTAATATTAAAATTTACATTATACTGCCAAAATATGCACAAGTCGATTTAGGGAAATTTATGTGTGTAACGTTTTTGTTGGTGACATATTGCCATTTATTTAACTGTCACTGTAAAAATAAAATATTCTAGATGAAAGTGCAGCCATTATAGAAAATATTGAATAAAAAGTAATTTATTATGCAAAACATATTTAGAGGTTAAAATCAAATTATTTTTTTCACATGGTTGCTTGAGGGGGGCGGAAGGGGTTGTGCTTAAGTTTGCATGCATGACTTTAAAGTACACTTCAAAGTTTTTCGCCCTCGAAGATTCATCGATATCGATTGAAAATACGCCGAGCTATGGCGGTTTGAAAATGGTCGAAATTTTTACGAATTTCAAGTGTTTATTTTTTTTCCGCCAGTGTAAATTAAAACAACATAGTGTTTCTTTAAAATGTAGTACTTAGTTCTATTTATTTTCCTGCTTATTACTATGAAAATTTCTCAATGATTCATTCCCACAGCGTTTTTAAACAATTACTTTATTAATTGCAAATTTGCAATGCGATTTCTAATGAAACCATTACAGCAAAATACACAAGAACGCATCAAGCCATCAGCATACAATTAAGGGTTAAAAAATGACTAGAAATTAGCATCCGCGATAGAAACTAGAGATTTTCCCATTGAAGAATTTTTTACTGGAAGTTCACGAACGTTTGCGTTTATCTCGCAAATGCAAATGGATCTTTAGGCGTACATTAACTTTGTAAACGATGTTAATAGACGTCTGTCGATCAGCGGACGTCAAACAATTCATTTATTCTGTTTGAGCACATGCAAATTAGCAGAACGACCAGCATAGTAAAATGAGATCACAATGTACCTAATAGTAATGTTATGTAAGAATTTTGAGTTAATACTACTCTCGCAAATTTTGATTTACTCAGTCATTCCGAAATACAGTATATAGTAGGTGCATGAATTTATTAGTTATTTAGTTATAAATTCTGTTCTACTGGCTAAATTTTTTTATAATTTATTATCCTAAAATGTGTTTTTGATTAGTGACAATAATATCCATTGTTTACAGCACGTTTACAGTGTACAATATCAGTATTGAAATATTGCTCCTGTTTAAAAGTCAGTAGCTTTATATTTATGTCAGCTGCAGTTTCAAATTACATTTTTAAACGTGTATATAGAATTACTTGAAATGAAAATAAAAACACTAAGCGACTGTAATATGAATATGTGTGAATATAAATTAAGAAATACGAAGTTTAAAATTGAATGTGTTGGAACATACTTACGATAAATTTTATGAATCTATAAATCTATAATAACGACCGATCCTTTATGGTTTATTAATCTCCTCAGAATTATTTGAAACCGGTAAAATAATAACTTTCTCCTTGACGAAATATAATTCAAAATATGAACATTTAGCCCCCCTCTTGTGTTCTCGGTCTCCCGCAGTTTGGGAAACGCTGGTATGTCATTTTTAAGTTTACATTCCGTGAGGTGTAGCTCCAGGAAATCTTCGCTGCTGAAGCTGTCGGTAATTGAACATTATTCTATTCACTTTCTCATTCAATTGATTTTTTTTTGAAAGTGCATTATTTACGGGCGTTTTTATTTTAATGTGATTGTGTTGTAAATTAGTTTCTATGTTTATATTTGACCTTATAATTTATTTGTTCTACACCAGAGACACCAAACTACAGGAGGTATTATTATTTTATTGAACGCTATGCTTGAGGTGAAAATATCAATCATACAACAAACATAGACTTTTCATTAAAGGGACACATACGTACGTTAACGTACGTATACGTAACGCTGCGATTGATTTACGACCTTAGCACGTGCTCAAGAAACCAATCACGACGCTTGAAACAACATAAAATCTTGTCCCTTTAATGAAAAGTCTTATGGAATTAAGTATAGGTAGTTTTATGATAGATAAAGTTTTAGTAAAATTTATATTTACAAAATGTATCTGATATACAGAGTGCGCGCGATAAATTGGCAAAATTTTTCTAATAAGTAGAGGCAAAGTTATTGCCAATTTATCGCGCGTAGCCTGTATAATAGTTTGATCTTATTAACCGTATGAAAAAGGTTTAAGGGGGAAACCGGTGAATTACATTGTTGAATTGCATTGTTGAAAAATCCAATCAAGAATTAAAATTTGATATTTTTGCACTGTGACATTAAAATTGATTTTATAGTTTAAATGCTCCTTACTTTATTAGTTAACTATTTGGATCAAGGTAGAAAAATTCAATCTAGTAGATTTTATAAAATTCCTTTTTATCGTCGTACACGTCAAGTAAAAAATTTCATGATATTTTTAAATAGCAGAGTAAACATGTCTCTATTGAGCCCCTGCCATATTTTTTCAAATATAATTCAATTATACTGTAAAAATTGCATTTAAATACGAATACATTTTTTGTTCAAATTGATTGTTGCTCCATATCGCTCGTAGCAAAATTTTAAAAAATATACGACAGTAGCTCAATAGAGCTACGTTTTATCTTTCATTTAAAATAAAAACTGGGTAAATAACTTTAAGTATACGCCAAAGAAAAGGAATTTTGTAAAATATATTAAGATTGTGATTTTCCAATTCATATTAAATAGCTAATTGATAATCTAATGTCTATTAAAAATATAAAAATTAATAGAACTAACGACGTTGTGCAAATATATGAAATTTCAGTTCTCGTCAAGATTATTCAACAATGTAATTCGAGCGCATTGAACCACCGGTTTCTCTCTGAATATAAAATATAAACACATCTACATCTATTACTTCTTTTGCCCACTTCGGTGTGGCAGCCTCACATTGTGAATTGTCGGTATAAATACATAATAATAATAAATACATAATGCGGTTACCAGAATTCAACTCCCGGGTAGGTACTCATGACTCAGTCAAATAATAGTAGGTATATTATTTAACGAGCACATATAATGTAGGCCACAATTCAAGAGGAAGTTCATGCACGAGCCGAAGGCGAGTGTATAATCATCCGAGTTAATTATAGCCATTATGTTCGAGTCAAATATTTATTCATTAAAATATTAACCTCACAGTTCGGTGTGATGACAGTTGTATTGAATAATGGTGTCATAATATAATAGTGTTAAATTATAAATTTATAATACAATAGTGAGTCTTATGGAAGGGTTACCTACCTATAATGAATGGCGAAATGGCGTAGATAAACAATATTATTTAGCAATGTTACAAGGATTATTGAATTGTTCATTTTTAATTTATTAATTAATTATTGTTCATTAATGACGGAATTATGCAATTTTTTTAATAAAATAAGTTTAAATTAATAATTAATTGATAAAACATTTTGTTAGAAAATTAAATGATACGGTATTATTTCTTTGTAGATGGGTTTAGAGATTTTTGTTAAATGTTTCTGGTTCTGAATAATGTATGACCAAACGTACTTGTAACACAAAAAATTATTTAGAATTCTAATTTGGAGATATACAAATTTATGTAAAATTTTGTGCCAAATTCGGCGTCAAAATGTCTTGTCTATTTTAAATTTAAATCTTGTTTGACTTGCGTTAATAGTTTTTTTTTGCATCGATAAATTATGGTAATTTATTTCGCATCCTTTGAAGGAACTTTCGTTTGAGAAACGTGGGCGTTCGTTAGACAATGTCAGTATAATCTAATTTTTGTGTGACCCTGTTTGTTAAGCTACAAGGATGTTTTTTGCAGAGAAAATAGATATTTCCGTTTACAATATTTCACTAATATTTACATACAACATTTGAAAGTAAAAACGTAGAGCAGTCTCTACTTTCGTAGGCTACTTTTACTTTCATAATTTTATTTATTTTATTATGATAATAAATCCTATTATGCTATGATCCATTTATTTTTTACATATTTATAAATGGATTATTTAAGAAATACTTTCCCATGTGCGGCATATGTGTAATTAAAGACAGAAAAAATTACTCGCTTATGTTCAGAGCGTGGAATGTGCTTCAAATAAGATAAATGATTTTCTTAGCGTCCCTGACTATCGTAACTGAATACTTTCTATCGCTTATATTGTTTCATGAAATGATTATGTAGTTAAATTTGAACTTGAGTTTTTTCTACTTTGTAATGATTTTGGCCTTTGTTTAATTACAAAGATGATGTAAGCGCTTGATCTCTTCTCATATTTAGAGATACATCAAAATATTTGCTTTTAATTATACACTGGAATAAGGAACAACAAAGAACTAAATTTATTTCATGACTCACTCCTATAAAATAAATGAATACAATTTTCTTGAGTGTTTATAATTTACTATGAGGTAAAATATTAAAACTCCATACAATAGTTTATGCCACACGCTACATGTAATTGACAAATACATAAACATTATTTCCGTAAAGTATTGTAATTTATTTGTCGGTTTGCAAGTTCCTATTCTAGAAGTTAATAATCGTTAACACTTTCATAGTTTTAAAAGTCAACCGAACATAATCGATTAGTCATATGCAGACATTTAAGTAATTGCTTTTAGTTTACGTAAAGTTTAAGTTGTTATTGAGTTCTTTACTAAATCATTCAGATTTTTATAAAAATATTCAATATTGCATCATGTTCATGGTGCATGTAGGAAGATGTATCATTGAACACAAGAACATTAGGTGATGACCTATATCAATAACAATCAATAGATTTTTATTTGGTTCTGAAATAGGTTTGAACATCATTTTTTTAAAGGATATAAGAAATGTAAAATGTTTCTGTAACAAAATATTGCGGATTTAGAGGTGTAGCAGTTTGCATATTAAAATTTGATGGAAAAACAGATACCTACTAGATGTTTGTGAAATAATTAATCCAGTTGGAATTCTGAACATTAAGTTGAGCACTATATTATGCCGTTAAAATTTATATGCACCCTGTATATCAATCCCGATGACTCGCTGACGAAAGATGATAAAATGTCGCAACTGAAATTCAATGTAACGGAGCAAAAAAGTTTATCTAAAGAATGTGAATCAATCTGCCGCGATAGTTTTATTTTGTTTAGACAAAAAATCGCTACTGCTACTCCGTTATCCAGGCCACGCGTTTAAAAAACGCATGTTGAAACATTTATTTCGTAAACTGATTTTTACGTGTTCCATTTTGATCTTCTTTACAATGTTTGATTTCAAAGTGTAGCAGATCTGAGATCTAATCTTATGAAGTTATTATAAAAATGTGGCGACTGGCGAGGGAAAATCTGGTAGCATTAAAAACCATCTTTGAAGCTTACATCCGTTATCAACAGACATCGGATGTGTTAGTAAACATAGCCTATCATCATGCAAGATGCAAGCGAGTGAGCTAGAGTTGTTAGCACATTGCTGTAGCAGTATCTTTTCTTTGCCAAGACGAAGAAAAGGGCAGACCCGTACCCACAAAAATCTTCACAGTCCGAAATTATTCGTATCACTGAAATTGTGAAATTCGAAGAAATTCATTTATATGTTCACAGATCGAAATTTTAATTAAGACAATCAAACGCTTTTCAGAACAAATCAGCTGTTTATTTTACTTTAATTATTGTCTCCTAAAATTTTCACAAATTTCACCAAATTTTGGACTGTGACTGAATCTTAAAACTTTTTAGTTATAAGTCTACAGAAAAAGTCACCAAAAATGAACTGAACAATTTTTTATATTATTAGTGGCATAAGTTAGTAGATACCGTATCTACTAAAAGATACCTACAATAAATTCAACTTTAGTTTCTAGGTTTTTTTAATGAAACAGTTTTGGGCCACTGTTTTAAAATAATTTAATATTCTGGTCATCGCACAATAAATTAATATGTTACCACAATCCACAATCCAGTGGTTTTAAAAATGTGCTTCTTGCGAAAAACCCTTAAATTTACGGGAAAAAAATTATTTTTGTTCTATGATCAGTAAATTGAGTACTATGGCATTAAAATTATATGCACGAAGTTGTGAATCATCCTGTATAGTCTATTTCTACATGTCTGTATAGTGTAAAATAATTCACTGCAAATTGTCTACTAAAATATTGCCGGAATTTGCGTATTTTCGTAAGTGTTGTAAGTCCCCCTAAGTGGGGCTCTGTCTCAGACGTTTGTCTTAACGTTCGTGGGCACAATTCATTTGCGCTGAGTTGAGTGACCCACTCAAAACTCACAGGTACAATTTTCTTAGAAAGGGTCGTGGTGCTAAAGACATTCTCCGGTATTGTACTTTCAAGAATATTATATCTATGGTCAGAAGATTATCCTGATTAAGTCAAAATACACAAAATAGTGTTCGAAAATATTATAGTCCATTTGAGAATGACTGACAGTAATAAATCATTATTTGCAAGAGTAGTATTGGATTTTTGCCAGCAATGCGGCAAATAAAACTACCAGAAAAATCAGTTGTAACTACAGTAGGATGGTCAAAATAAGCCGCACGCTTTGTACCTGGGACGAAACTTACTTCTCGAACAATAGATAACGCTCTGATAATCCCCGTCGGACTGTGTCATAGACGTAGATAGGAGTGATCTGTTTATACATTTACTAAAAATAAAAGTTTTTAATATTTAAATATAACTTTCTCACTCATTATTATTAAAATAAATCTTTTCCCTGAAAAACAATTTAGACCTAAAACGATAGTTCTCTACCGAATATAGTCATTTTGACTATCCCTGTGCAAACAATTATTGACGCGCCACTGGAATGTCTTTGACAGAATGATTTATTACTGCCAGTCATTCTCAAATATAGTATAACACAAACACAAAAATATCTTCATCACTACTTTATAACTCTAAAAGAATCAAAAGTAAGAAATGCCGGAAAAAATTATATATCCGGTTTAGTAATGTCTAAATTTAGTCGAATCAAACATCAAACGTAACAGTAAAGCAATACTTTCTGAGATATATGGTTGTTACTTCACAACAGCAACAGATGCGAGCTTAAAATGTGTCTCAAATTTTATTTAACAAAGCATTAGCCAAGATGTTAGTTTTATCAACTCCACGTAGCCAAATGTCCTATGGAAACATTCGCTTAAAATACGTAAAAGCTGTCTAGCAAATTTCAAAATGCTCACGAAGTTTTACAGATAATGCAAAATTTCTTGGCATAAACCTAGATTAATTCTTTCACAAACATCTAGTACCTGTTTTACCTTCAAATTTTTAATATACAATCAGTAAAGCAGAAATTGCTACACCTCTAAACCCGTAATATTTTGTTACGGAGACGAGACCCAAGGGCGCTCTGAAGAGCTCAAATATGTCCATTTTCACTGGAAATTTCTATGATCTCAAAATTAAAATTGTTTTTTATTAATTTAATTAATAATCATGATTATCATCTGTTATCTGTCAAAAAAGACCAATAAAAATGCAAAATATTGAATTTGATTGAATCTTTGAATGTAACAGGTAGAATTTAATGTAGAATAAGGCAGAAAAATGTTGAAAAGCTTGGCTGGTAATTATTTCTATTGGCCTGGGAATAAACGGTAAAACTGAATTTCCTTCGTGGCGTGGGCGTCCCTTATGCTGACTGCTAACTTCATTGCAATGAGAACGAACCATGGAGTCATTGTGTTTATAACAACGTATTATTTATAGAGCAAGGTTGGAACTCCTGGAATGAAACCGTTTAGTTTGAGACACATTTCCGGATGAACAAGTGTTATGATTTTTATCGTAAATTAAATGACTCGCTTCAAAAGACTGTTAAAATTCTATGAACCAGTCTCTGAAATGTATACGCGATGCTTCGGTGCCTCATGAGATCACTGGAACTTCTAAAATTAGATTTCTAAATTGAAAATTGGTCAGCGTTTTACTCAAAATTTATTATGCGTTGAAATTCGGGTGACACATAAACGCTGAAATAAGGACTGCAAGGAAATGCATCACTGGAACAAATGAACATTTCTGCTGATATACTAATTCATACTTACAAAGGCCTCTAAAAAAATAGTACAATGTATCTTACATAAAATTGTCCAAGGAAACCAACGCCGCAAACCGGAAGTCAATATATTTATCCGTTCAGAAAGTAGAGTTGATTAAACACAAAAAATATTTAAAATTCTGAAATTTTGCAATTTTCACTTGAAGGTAATAATTAAATTTTGGGTTATCAAAGGCCTTATAAAAAATTTAATATAATGTATCTAACGTGAAATTTACTAAGGAATCCAACGCCGCAAACCGGAAGTCAATATCTTTATCCGCTCAGAAAGTAGAGTTGATCAAACACAAAAAATATTTAAAATTCTGAAATTTTGCAATTTTCAGTTAAAGGTAATAACTAAATTTTGGGTTATCAAAGACCTCATAAAAAAATTTAATATAATGTATCTTACGTAAAATTTACTAAGGAATCCAACGCCGCAAACCGGAAGTCAATATCTTTATCCGTTTAGAAATTAGACGTGATTAAACACACAAAAATTTTAAAATACTAAAATTTCTTTAATTTCACTAGATATGGAAATATGGCCCCTTTTGGGCGCGCTCAAGCGGCGAAACGGTTAGTCTTGGAAAAAACCTTATATGACAAATGTAGGAAATTTTGTCTACTTTAATTTTGTATAGAATGGTCTTGTCGAAAAAACGCTTCCTTTTTGAGATATAGGCCAAAAACTGAAAAAAGTGCCAAAATTTGGTCAAAAAGCGTTAAAAAAAACAAAGTTCCGGGCAAAATTTTTGCCCGCAAACTTCAAATTCGTGTTCAGTGACCCAAAAAACATAAAGGGTGAAAAATCAAAACTATAGCAGAACTTTCCTCTGAGAATCCTAATATGCCTAGCCTATAGTCTTAAAGTTAAAACAGTTATTACATAATGAGTCGGTTCATGCTGCAAATAAGAATAAGGAACAAGGAAAAATAATTATTTCTGCAGCATAAACATAGAAACATACTCATATTATAACTGTTTTAACTTTAAGACTAGGTATTCTTATTTTTAATTCTTATTATTTTTAAATTTTGTGAGCAAAAACCTACCTTTAGTTACAATTACGCTAAATGGGGTCTATTACCAATTTTTTATTATTACTTTTAAAGTAAAATTATGATCTTATTTTCAATATTTAGTCAAATTTATTGAAAATTGCATGATTTTTTAAAATTAATTAAATATACCTATAATTTTCAATATCAGTAGCCTATCAGCTTCTTTAAATAATAGTTAACGGGTATTAACGTAGAACAGAATAATTAGTGAACAATACTGCAATGACCTTATTATTAATGAATTAAAAAAGATCAACGGGTTTTTGATTTTGGTCGTATTGCAGTAACAATATGTGAGTAAATTTTGATTGCTAATCGCATAATGATATATTTGTAAGTCACCGATCGGGCTGTATCACGATTGAATTGATACGCAGTTTAAATGTCAGTGAAACGTATCAGTTCGATTGATAAACCTACGCTTTGACTCAATTGCCAAACTGTTCATTGCCAAAGCAATCAGAACTAGCTGTCAAAACATTAAATGAAAAAATTAGAGTAACAAATACGTCTGAAAAGTAAAAGAATTCGGTAATGGACACGCAAGTATTATACATGCCATTTCGTAACAGCAAATTATGATTGGCGCAAATAATTAACAGTGTATTACTCAAAGTAATGACCTTGTCAGAGGAAAACTTATTAGGAACAATACAGAATAGTTTCTCACTATTATTCCACATCTGTTGTTCATCTTACAGGCAAAAAATTCTGTATCAGCCAGTTGTTATGTAGCTACAAATAAAAAATGAATACATACAGATCGCACCAGAATATTACTTTCACAGGACTTCAAGCAGTAAAGATAAAGAAGCGATACAATGTATTTTTAATTATTTCGGACGACACTGCAGTGAAGCATCATAAAATAAATCAATTTTATTCGACCGATAAATAAATTGTGAAAGTTTCTTGAAATCGTGTTGAAAAAAGACATTTTACGTGGGGGACCGTCAATACTTAAACAACGACTAATATCGTTAATGAATGAATTAAAAGCCAAACCAATTAATTGTTTATATCAGTAACTCTATTAGTAATAAACTCAAAAACAAATTATATAGAGTAAAATTCAAATAGCTAGGACCCTGGACTGCGCGAGAAGGCAGAGTTTGTCATGTACTGTCCGTTTTACAAAAGCGGAGCTAGCGATTATATGCTGCGCTGCACTTCACTTAATTTTCAAACAAAACTAAAATATAACTCAATCACTATCAATTACAAAATTCACAGGGTTACACGAAGCAAAGCACTACGAATGTCAACATGAGAATAACAGATATTGAAGCTGATGTTCTGTAGAACAGACAGTAGCGTAGTTTCCTCTTGTTTATCATCTATGCTTCTCTCTCTAAGACGAGAATTCGTACTTCGCGCAGGGTTCTAGCTATTTGAATTTTACTCTACCGGGTGATTCACTAATTCGTGCATATCTTACTCAACTTACTGAGCTGAGTAGGTATCGAAATCAAAATACTTATGTGTAAGTACCAGTACTACCTATGGTCGGTACTTGTTACCAAGTAAAAGTACTTAAAAATAAGTATTTTTCAAGTACCAGTATTTTTTGAAATAAATAAATAAATTGCATGGTTTGTAACCTTATTATCTTCGATTATTACCTTTTTTTATCGAGGAAGATACAGTAAAAATGTCGTATTCTGTCGTTGTGGTCGCAGGTTGAACAGTATATAATTACTTAAACTAAAAAGTTATTTATTTATACCTCGTTATTTACATTATTTCAGTATTATTGAAAAACTTAAGTATTTATAAAGTACTCCAATATTATTTACGATTATGAAATGAAAATAAGTCTTTCGTGTAGGTACAAGTTTTTATTTTAGTACTTAAAATTTTGAAGTAATAACTACCAAAAATATATTTAGGTATACTTGAGGCCCATCTCTTGCTATCAAATGCAAAGCAGAAAAGCATGTTACAATAAATCATTTTGTGACTTTGGTTTTGAAATCAATGACCTCATATTTTACAATGATGTACACCTACTTATAGGTTGTGCTTACATGGCTATACGAGCCCAGGCTCGTTTTTTTTTTACAAAAGTTTAAATTAAAGTCAAAATACCAGCAAAATTATTCCGGCAATGGGTTAACTGTTTAAAAAAATATCTCTATACCCGTCTGCCGATTAAGGACAGTTTGGAATGGAATAAAATAAAATTTTAATTAATTGTGCAAAATAAAATTCTATATGAAATCTGTTTTTTTTGTGATCTAAAGCCAATAACTGTTTGATTTAAAATCTTGGAAACTAAATTGTGAATTTAAAATTTCAATTCCATGATAAGTAAGTTGAGCTTTATGCATTAAAATACGGGATGATTAACAACATTGTCTAATTAATTTGCTTATCATGGAACATTTTTTTTTTTTTAATTTAAGGGCATATTTCGCAAGAAGCATATTTTTTTAAACCACTGGATTGTTGATTGTATTATGACTAACTATGAATAGAATAAATAAAATTTTAATTCATTGTGCAATGGCAAGAATAGAAAATTTTAAAAATTCCATATGAAAACAGTGACCCAATAATGTTTGTTTAAAATATCTGGAATTTTTGAAAAATTCTTTCAGTTCCATGATAATGCTCGAAGTTGTGAATCACCTGTATTTAATTAAGTCACAACACAAATTCTATATTGCTAAAACTTTAAGCTAGGTTCATACCTACCCAATTATAAGTATAAGTAAAGTGCCAAATTAACCAACCAGCGCTTCCACAAAATTCCAATTTCAGTTATAAGAACGAACGTTGAGCGCTGGTTGGTTAAATTAGTCACGCACTTATAATTGGGTAGGTCTGAATCTATAACTATGTCCACCGAACACATAGAGTAATACAACTAGTGGGCAGAGCCAAAACTGCGCAGTATAATGTGCGCAGAAGTAGACTTTACAAGCAACAAATTTTAAAAAGCAGAAAAATTAAATAGTTTTATTTGAAATAAATATGGAAGAATTATATATTTTATCATTTATGTATAATATAATTTTAAAAGAAATATGAAGTACAATTTTTATTTACGATCGATTTTTTTGATGACCGATCTCAGCAGTTGAGTTTGCCTAGCAGTGTAAAACTGGCTTACCAATAGCAATACCGTATTTCAATTTCGCGCTCATTTGTGGGAGGAGCATCTACTCTATCTGTTCGGTGGACATAGTATAGCTTAATTCAGATCTACTCAATTATAAGTATATAATGGCTAATTTAACCAACCAGCGCTCAACGTTCAAACTTTGAAATTGGAAGTTTGTGGAAGCGCTGGTTGGTTCATTTGGCATTTATACTTATATTGGGTAGAAAATAATATAGTGAAAAAGGGACCTTGCTATATTGCAAACTGAGCTCTTGTTAGTACACCATACACCTACACTGTTTATATTTTATATATAGATAGTTAAAAGATGACTCTAGAGTCTATAGAATTCTAAGAAATTATATTTTTGAAATAGTTAATGGTATTTTAGTAATAAATTAGTAAAAATAGTCAATTTGGCTGATTTTTTACTATTTGTTTTAATCAGATGTATAATTTTCTTGACAAAAGATACATTTCTTAGCACTCTCACGAACAATGCAAGGAATCGATTATTTAAAACAAAATTAATAAACTTTTATCAGAGAAACTTTTATCAGAGAAACTTTTATCAGAGAAACTTTTATCAGAAAAACTTTTATCAGAAAAACATTTATCAGAAAAACTTGTATCAGAAAAACATTTATCAGAAAAACTTTTATCAGAAAAACTTTTAACAGAAAAACTTTTATCAGAAAAACTTTTGTCAGAAAAACTTTTATCAGAAAAACTTTTATCAGAAAAACTTTTATCAGAAAAACTTTTATCAGAAAAACATTTATCAGAAAAACTTTTATCAGACAAACTTTTATCAGAAAAACATTTATCAGAAAAACTTTTATCAGAAAAACATTTATCAGAAAAACTTTTATCAGAAATTTATTTTTCAGAAAATATTTTGTGAGAAAACATTTTATCGCTAATAATATTTTTATTATCACAGAAATAAGTTTATTTATTTACGTTTTATAAATGGAACAAACGGCGCCCCATAGTAAATTGTGATTCTATTGCAGTGATATTGCGTTCAACAAGAAAGTGTAGAGCCTTAAGAGGAATCCCCACTAGTTTTGAAGATCCATTTAACGAATGAAGCGATGCCGTCACAAACCATTGTTACCCATTGTGACGACATCGGTTGATTCGATGAATGAACCGTATTAGCCATTTTCTACTACAAAAGGGGTTTCTTTGGGAACATGAAATTACCACTAATTTTAAATATTTTTAAACAATTTTTTTTTTAAATGAAAGATTAAAGTCTAGGCTATGTCCGCTTAGTGTCACTTTTTTAATTTTTACTTTAGTTTTTTAATATTTTATCTTCAAAGTTCTTAAAATTTTACTAACTTTGTAGCTTAAAAAATACATGTAAAAATTTAAATTAAAAAAAAATGGCACTAGACAGACCTAGAGACATCTTTTATCTTTAAATTTAAAAAAGAGCAAACAAATCGGACCAAAATTAAAGTCAATTTCATGGGCTCAACGAGAACATATTTTTGCTTAATTTTGTAGGGGTGGGCATTCCTCTTAAGGGCAGCCATTTTAGCAAAAGTGTCTCAAATGTATCCAACAATAAATTATATAGTTTCGTTTCTATTTTGTGTAGATTTAAAAATTCCGGGCACCCAGAATCAGAAGTTATAATTATGATTCAAAAGTATTATTAAATAATTTTTCGTTTGTGTATAATTAAATGATTTCTGTATTCATGTCTAGTATTATTAAAACTTCTAATAGCTGGAAGCATCATCTTAATTTCAGTAGAAGTACAGATACAGATACTCGTGTATTATTAAAACAAAATTCAGTTTATGGTTAATGAAAGACTTGATTTGTTCTTGAGAAATAATAAGTGCTAGATCACGCACGGTAGAAAAGGCGACAATTCTATCTTTTCCTCCGCGAGTAGTCAATCCGTAATTGCGGAATCGCCTGTTGTGTACAATTATAATACTATTTGTATTACGATACTAACTAATGCGATGGTATCTTGCGAAGTGAGCACGCATACCGTATTTGTCACGAATGGACTCTGGATAAAATTCAGCACAATCTAATGGCATTGAGATACAGTTACACACAGCACAACATTCAATCGCAACAATGGGACTTATACATTGGCTTTTTATTTCAATTTTTATTGGTAACGAGATTTCTTGATAGAAAAAGATACCTTTGATTTGTAGTCACAGGCGGAACCAATCGAATCGTTTACGATTATTTTCAGTGCTGTTGTTTTCTTTGTTATGAAACTATGTTTTATTTTTTGCTTTACTGGATTGTAATTTTGTTTTGTGCTCTGTTTTTAATTTGGAATATATATGTGCCCCACATTCGGGCTGTGGTTACGCCACTGCACACTGATTTCAGTGTATTGTTTTGTGCTGTACAATATGGATAATGATTTCCATGTTTAGAAACTTTTCAATCAAGATATGAACCTATTGTTTTTTTTTGTTTTCCATTATTTTACATTTGTGCTTCTTTTCAAATTACTGCTATATATAGATGGTGTGATTCAGAAATAAGTGCATTGCATCATCAGGAAATGACTCTTTTTTATTTTAATTTCTTTAAAGTTTAAAACAATATTGTTTTGGGTTGAATCTACACAGTAGGTATTGTTTATTAATTCATACTATTAAAACAATGAACAAAATGCAAATATAAAAGTTATTAAATAATAACTCTTTCACGATAAAAATTGTTGGCCAAAGGCCAAAGCTCTGTTCGCTCGAGGATTCTATCAAGATTTTGAATCCTGGAAAAGAGGAAGTTTCAAGATTCTGAATCTTTAAAAAAAGAAATTTGAAGCAATCAATAAATTATAAATTCTTCTTTTCCAAAACTCACTGAAGATTCAATTTAGCGGCACCGCAATTTAACAGGTAATTCTCACTAGAAAGAAGAAAACTTCTTTTCCAGGATTCAGAATCTTCAAAGAATCCTCGTGCGAACAGGGCATAATGAAACTTATATTTTATGTAATTAATTGCGTAGGTACCTACTTACCTACTTTTAAAATCCTTGTAAGTCATACAGGGTGATTCACAACTTCGTTCATATATTTTTATGGTACATGGTTCTCAATTTACTGATCATGAAACAAAAATATTTTTTTTTAATTCGTAATTTTAAGGGCAATTTTTATAAGAACAAATTTTTGAAACCACTGAATTGAAGATTGCATTTTGCATAAGGCCGGCATTACACTATACAAGTTTTTGACAAAGATCTTTTATAAAAGATGATTGACGAGAAATGTAACAGTGTAAGGCTATTCTTATATAAAAGTTTAACCCAACTAGAAGAGCTACAACACTATCAAATTTTGTCGTCAAATATCTTTTATTAAAGATCTATGTCAAAGAACTTTAATAGTATAATGCCGGCCTAATGGATTTCTGACTCACCTAAATGGAATAAAATAAAATTTTAAAATTATACTTTTGCAAGACAGTTAAAAATAATCTTATAAAATTTCACAATGGAAACAGTGGACCAAAACTTTAAATTAAATTTTGAAAAAAATATTTCAGTTTTATATTAAGTAATTTGACTACTATATGCCATTAAAATATATGCACGGAGTTGTGAATCGTCAACTCACGGGTACTCATGTTTTTATATTATTTTTGCATTTTAAGTTAAAATCATTTTAAAATGAGTTTTCATTTTTGATTTATGTCATTTTAGTGTCAAAGACTTGTTGCAATCAAATTTGAGCAGAAAATAGGGAACTGTTTACAATAACCTTTTTGTTAGTATTACTTCGTCAACAAACACAACCTATTTTATCATAATATTTGTATCTTTTGTCCGCCTGTCCCTTGTTTACTTTGTTCAGAGTTGTAATGCATTAAAAATATACTCATTCGGAAGTAATATATCCATTATTTCTATTGTTGCCCCTTTTGTACATTATAATAATCGATAAGTTTGTGCCATTAGCAGGGTTGATGTCGGTCGATGTGTGAATAACCCCTTTTCTACCAGCAAATGTCATTAGCTTCTTTTTTTGTCGATACCGCCAACGCTATGATGATTTAATCGAATATTCCATTGGGTTGACCGCACGTGTGACGTTGTAGATCAGATCATTTTTCGTCAGTGACGGCGTTGAAAATCGGTTAGAGGGGCCACGATCGATTCATTAATCATCAACATGATTTACTTCCTGATTCGAACAGAACGACTTGTTTGAATTTTTTATTCTGTTCCCATTTTTTGACACGACAACAATAAACTATTTATGCGATACAAAATAATACATTATCTACCACTTAAGTGTGGTAGCCTTAAGCTAGATTCAGACCTACCCAATAATAAGTATAAGTGCTAAATTTACCAACATGCATGGAATTGCAAATGGGATTTTTAGTACTATGTAAACTAATGTTAGGTCGAAAACATATGTAAAAATATAAATTTTATTTAATTTCTTTAATATGCCATTAAATAAAAAGGTAACTTTAAAACAAAAAAGAGAGCCTACAAAACTACTGTACACAATTTATTGTTCAATAGAGGCTGAAATAAAACAGATTAATTTTAAATGTGACATTTACTGGAGACATCTCAGAGCAGTTGTTTCAAGGCTGACAAAAGAAAATTTTAGTGCAAACGAAGTGCAAATGTCAAATGCATCTCACTTAACCTCATAGAAAATACGATATTTTAAATAAATAGGTATGTCGGCCAAAAAATATATACCGCATTTTAATGTAAATAACTATTTACTGTCTTAAATGTTTTGAATTTAACAGTAAGTGTATTATTCAGTAAAGTTTATTGAGCTTAAATATGCGAGAGAAATGTGGTCAGCTAAAATTTTTATTAGTCATAAAACAAAATTATTTCTGCAGTAAACCTGGACAGGTCTGAAACTAATGTGTAATTTGATATTGTGACATAAAATGCAAATATTTCTGACCTATGGTAAAAATTTAATTAGTATAATAATAAAGTTGTCTGTATTGCATAATATATTCTCGTCATTCTTATGATTTTAATAAGGATGACGGACGTGACTAGCCTGCATTCACTTTTGTGTACATTTTTCATACAATTAAATGATTAAAATAATTTATTTCTCTTGTTGCTTTCCCTTGTGAACGAATGATGCAAATTTTAATTACAAACATTCCTTATTCGTGTGTGAAGATATATTTACAACTCCTACATATTTCTTTGTTCAGTTTCTAAAAATCATTTGATGACTGTAATATAAACGCAGCAAGATCTGTGAAAAATATTAGCATTGTCTAACGTGCCGATTCCCACTTTGGCGCTCGAATTGCTATAACGTCTGATTCATCATTTCGAGCATAATTACGAGTATTACGTAGGCAACGTAATGATTACGGAATGTATTTTCTAGATTTGATGTTTGTGATTTCAATGTATTTTGTGTTTTATGGACATTATTATATCATTAAATGCATCAGTTTATTTTAAGATGTTTTGAACACGATATTTTCTTGATGATATCAGTGTTTAAATATTTGTACACATGAATTTTATATAATAATGGTTTAGAAATCTGATTAAGGATCTAATCGATTAAGGAGAAAACTGCGCTAGGTTTATTTTTTGTATAAACACACTATGAATAGATCAATCGGAAATGATAATTTTCTCTTTATATTAATTTTTCATCAGTGCGGTAATTTGGGCTTTTGTTTATGTTATTAAACAACATCGAACTAAATTACTTATTTAATATTTAAATGAGTCCATCGTATCTAATTAGATTTTAATGACAGTAACTCTAGCGGAAGTACAAAAATACTCTCTAATTTTTTATGAAACACTAAATTTTCGATTATAATTCCATTAACATATAAAGTCATGAGCACATGAGTAGGGAGTAAATAGTTTAGAGATGTTTTGGATACATTTTATTTTTAATTGCAGTTTCAAGACTTCTCGTCCGATGCAGATTCCGATGAAGAACCGTGCATGAAACAACCACGCCTCAGCTCCGATTACGTCGTCTACAGCAGCTCAAATCAGTGCGAGGATGTGAGTACATTTCAATACAAGAGTATTTGTTCAGGTGTAAATGTATATTGTTCATTCCATGTTGCAGGAAGACGTGAATTTCACCGATACGGGCATGGATATCAACACTGAACCTGTGAGCGTCAAAATGGTCAACAACGGTAACGAACACGAACGAGAAATAAACAACAAGACATCTGCTGAAGATTATCAGAAGTAGGTTTCGCTCCATCGCATACTGCTTTATTTTTTCTTGTTATCTCTTAATCTTAGAATACAAGTGTTTTCTCTTCCTTACAAATTTTATTTGTTTGCAGCTACTGTGAGAACGGAAATGATATGAGTACCGACATGAAATATGAACAATCTGGAATTACCCCTTCAAAGAGTGTCCAAAATTTAAACAGGTACCTTCCAAACTACCTTCTCATTCTAAAACAATTTATAACCTATTTAATGTTTCAGTTCTGGACATTCAAAGGAGCGGAATATCCTTCAGAAGTTGCCAGTTTCCGTCGAAGCAAACATTGGTTCTTACTACTACAAACACCGAGACACAGATTCAGAACTGGATACAAACAATTCAGTTATCTCAATGGTTTCTAACAAAGATCAAAAGAAAGAAGAATCATCAGAAGACGAATTTACATACTGCGCAAAATCAATGGACGCTGAAAGAACAAACACTGAGCAACTGGAACCCGACAAAGAATGCATTCAAAGACTTGTTCAAAGAGTAGAAGAATTAGTTTCCACGCCAAAGGTAGACCCGCTCATGTTCCACACAGAACAGCAGAAATCCAAATTGTCCAGAGTGAAGGAATGGCTCAACTTCGAGAACGAAAAACCGATCGACAGCTGCGATGCGAGCGGAGAGTGCACTTCGGGCGAATCGGAGGAGGACAAAGAATCTCAATCTTCCGAGGATCTCAACGACAGCATTGTCACTTGCAGACCGCAGCAGCTATACGACTCTTGCTTACCACTGGATGACTCTCATACTGAAGAACTTGCCTTTACCACGGAAACTTGCAAAGTACGTAAAATAATATTTACACAAAAACCGCAGCATGTTTGTAAATTATGTAACATTAATAAAAAATTTCCTGTTCTGTCGTATTTCCTGCATGGTAATATAATACTTGAAATTATGATAATTTATTTGCGGTTTTGTTTGAAATCAAATCTAGCAGTAATTTAATTGTTTCAGGTAAATTTACGCCCAAAACGTTTTCAAATGAAAGGAAATCGACCCTGGAGTGTTTCATGCTTGTCCCAATTTGCTCAGATATCCCCAACAAAAAATACTCCTGATGCTATTCCCAACTTTTCCATCTCTGAATCTGCGCTAAATAATCTAACCGGTCTGACTCCTAATTCCGTAAAAATGCGACCCTTTACAGCGAGTGCTAACAGTATTGGAATACAAGGCAACAATTCTACTTCGTCTACGGTTGAAGAATCTGGAATGATGTTTTTGAACGAAGGCGCTAAACCTATTTCAGTCAGAAAGAAGAAAATCAGGCTACGCAAAAAACACATCGTAAGTTAATTTATTTTCTACTAGCTGATGTGGGTACCTGGCGTTGCCAGGATAAAATAAAGTTCTGACTGACTCTAGTCAAAATACCTGTGTGCTAAATTTCATGAGGATTGGACAAACGGTTCTAGATTTTTAACCCCGACCCAAAATGGTTCTAACGAATTCATACATAATAATTTATGACTCAATTTAAAAAATATTATATCTCCTATTATATTTCAATAGCAAATTGCGTCCGTTTTATCCCACCCCTAATGGTCCGATCAAAGTCAAACATACCTTAAAATGTGACCCCGGTCAAAAGAGACCTGCATTTTCATGAACATCAGACAAACGATCTGGATGTAGATACAAAACAAATGAATAGCTTTATATATTAGATTATTTACACATTAGACAGTAGATTAACATTGATTTATATTTAAGGTTCGCAAGAATGAATCCGGTTCCGAATCTCAAAACTACAGATCTCCTGGCCACAGTAACTTATCGCCTTTCTCGTCAAAATATCACGTTTATACTTTGGTAAAATCTGGCTCATTTTCTGGTTCTGGATCTCGGGTTGTTGCTCAAGAAAGGAATACAGCAAGCGATCCTTCCAGTCGTCCATATAATGGCAGCAGAGGAATTTGTGATACTTCCACAACCAGTGGCGCTGACAGTGAAGATGACAAAAAAATTCAAAGGTAGATATGAGTTAGAATAAAACGCGGATCAGCGCTAACCGCAGAAACGCGCTGATCTGCGAAAAAAATACATAGATGGACGTAAAAACCCGCTGATCTACATTTAACTAAACTAAATAGCACCCTTCTTTAATCCCACAAACTCGGATTTGGTTTTGAAACTCTGATTAAACTGAACTAAATAAAGAACTTTATGCTAAGTTTGGGTTGATTTTATTCTTTTTTACGTGCATCTGTGCATTTCTGACAACCATAACCTCAACTAATAATTATTTTGTAGTAGGCTACCGAAATTCTTGCTGGGACCACACGCAGACATTGTTAAAACTTTCTGCACAACAAACTTAAAAACAGACGAAAGAGACAGCAGTCCGGAAAAAAGCAGCTTAAACACAGCAGAAGAACAATCTAGCTCATTATCAGAACAAGCATGGGACAACTACCAAGAAAAATATCTGTCAGAAAACTATAGCGAAGCTCACGATTCTGATGCAGCAAGAAGATTACTAGAATTCGGCGAGGATTACCGATGCTACTTAGACAGTCAGTCAGATTGTTGGTCGGCTCATTCTCAAAACCACTCCCCGCAGTTCAGACGCAAAACTACAATAATCCCTCAGACAGACTCAGATTCAGAAATAGAAGACATTAAACAATACATAAACGAATCAAAATCGCAGCTGAAATACACGAAAGATATTTACGACAAACATGTTGCAATGGAGCTGAACGAATTTCTTGTTTCTAGTGATTGCGTAAGTTGTTTCCAAGTTTGTGCCGGTATTATTTGCTAATTTGGCGTTTGGCATTTTGCAGGGAGAAATTATTTCGACTTGCGAACGACACATTTACGGCCTGGAAGTTGTTATCGACGCCAATGATGACACTAAAGTTCTGCCTGACATTGAAGTTATTGAAGTCAAAGGTAAGATTCTTTTATTCTGCATTATTTCGAAGAAAGTAAGAAAATGAGAGTATTACTTACATGCCTTGTTAATTTAACTTTCATGTAATGTACCGTAGTTTATTGGGTCATTAAAAGTAGAAATCAAGTTTATTGTATCTTAAAATAAATTTATTTCTCAACGGGTTTATGATTAAGACATGAATTATTGATTCATTTGTTTCGAAAGTATATTGATTGATTAGTTTATGTAGGAGCTATTGAAGGTGTAAAAATGTGTAGGTCGTCTCAATGGTCATTTAAATTAATTAGTATGATTAATGTTTGCGTAAAATGCAAGCTTATGAAATTAGATTCAGATTCACCAGACAAAAGTGCTACTGGGCTATAGGCTACTTGCATGATTTTTTTGAAATTAAATATTTTTGGAGACGATAATATATAACTTGGAACCCGTATTTTCATCAACAAACCCAAAACTAATTAATGAAAATTAAATAATATGTGCTGTGACGTAGAATGCTGCCATATCTCCTATACAAAATAATGAGGTCACAGCAAAATGTATTTCTCAATTTACAAAAAAACCGAACCGTTAAAAATTAAAAATAATTTGACAAACCCATAACCCGAGCCGAACCGATGGTTGTGAACCTGTTCGGAACGGTTTAAAGCAATAATTGAAATTTAACGCTTTTTCGTCAAAATGCTCTTATATTTTTTATGAAAATTGTTATATTTTAGTTCAAAACTGGGACGAATTTTTTAAATTATCCTATTGAGTGGCCTAATTCAAATAAAAAAAATTAATTGCTTGAAACCGCGACAAAACCGAACCCGGTACAGCACACTGAACCGCGAACCGAATTTTGTGCGGTTCGACACCCTGTATAAGTACTAAATTACCCAACCAGCGCTTCCACAAAATTAAAATTTAAATGGGCTACTTGCATGGTACTGAAAATGAGGTTTTTATCACTATGAACCTAATATTAGGTCTAAAAAATTGGTTAAAATAAAAATTATATGTTTTTCTTAGTAAATTGAGAAAGAAATTTTGTAGTGACGTCATTATATAAACATTTTGTGAAAATAAAAATATGGGTCTCAGGTTTTTATCTCTTCTTCAAAAATATTAAATTAAAATAAATCATGCAAGTCACAATTAATTGTAAAAGACAATTAATTATGATTAAGTATTAAGCATTTTTTCCTTGTTTATCATACCTGTATGTTCTAAAAATAATAGCAGATAATTTTCTATTTTTTGTGTAAAAACAGTTAAATACACGGCTGCTTATCTGTTTTAAATATTAAATATACATTAACTCACACATACACATTTTCATTTGACTGCTCAGTGAAATAATGCATTTGCATTTGATTTAAATGGTAAAGAAAAACAGCGATCGAGGCCACTCAGTTTTTTCCCTGCACAAAAATTAAATACCAGTTAGAAGAAATGCATTACAGATGTAATGAGGCCGCAGTTTAGGTAATCTGAGCAAACCATCATTAGAAGCCCACGTACTTCGGCCGATGACGCAACTGTTGGCGTGTGTTCTTTCATTCGCGGGCAGTTTACAGGAACATACAACTCAATTGTAAACTCATCGAAAATCATGCCGCTGTATGCAGATTCCGGATTCTGCTCGGAGAAATTCGGTCACATCCGCTCTGAAAAAATAAAAAACTAAATATACGCGCCCGCCGCTGGCAACGCGCTGTTCTTACTTTTACTTTGTTGTTTCGCGACTCTCATCAGCTGTGGTTGACATTTCAGTTGCGTAATTACCGTGGTGTTGATCTGATGGTATTGTGCATTCGTAAACAATCATTTTCAGGATCAGTGCATGTTTTTGTTGCTTGTTTCTTCGTTTATATGGATAGGAATTTAGTTCAGTATGATATAGAACACATGTAGTAAGTTTCACTTTTCACTTCTTTATTTCTGATTGTTTTCGATTGATACTAATTTTTACACAAGATGTTTAAAGCAGGGACTCGAACCGCACAAAATAACGATTCAGGTTCGGTTTGCGGTTCACAGTTTCCATTTTTTCCTCTGAACTGAAGCGGTTCAAGTTCCGGTTTCGATTTTGTGATTAATTAATAACAATCAATGAATTAAAATATTCGTCCCAATTTTTGACTAAAAGGTAAAACAAAAAAAAACTACATTTTTCCTAAAAAATTATTAGCGTTGTATTGAAAAAATATATAATTTTAGTGAATGATTTAATCCATTCCGAGCCGGTTCGGCACCGATTATGTTCCGGTTCGGTCCAATTCATTATTTTAATTTTGTTCATGTTGCCAATAAAATATTTTTAATTATTTAAATGTGCGCATACATTCTAAATGAGTTTTTAATAATGACCCAATAAGTTAAATATCAGAAGCCATATTAGGAAAATCCAAGTCTTAGTCATGCTCAAGTTAAATGTTGTGCGCTACTTTTTATGGTCACTAATATTGTGTTTTTCTTCGCAAGTTTATAATAATTATTTTCTATTCCAGCGTTGATGTCTGCATGGATGGACCTGAAATGGTCAGCAAAGAAAATGCAGAGTTCAAGGGCATTGTACAATGAAGTCTTGTCGTTTAAGAAGGATCTTTCTCAGTATTCTGTCCATTCGGGTCCGCTGAATGAAGTCAAATCCAAAGAAGAATTAACGGCAGAAATTGATCGCCTAACGGTAAGTGTTTTTATATTTTATTTTAAACGATAACAATAGAAATGTTCCACATATTTTGGCCTAAATTATTAGACCATAAATTCTCACTATTAATAATTTTCGTGAGATACACTTAATATTTAATTACTGTGATACTTGAAACTTTTGTTCAAGGTCAGTAAGTATATCTTGTTACCTTTGTAAATAAGTAATTTACTCGTCCATAGAAGAAAATGATGTGTTATCGTAAATACATGCAACGTTATTTTATATTTTATGACATAAGAGATATTTTGAGCTAAATCGTCAACAATCGATAAAACGGTAATAAAACTAATATATTCGTTGTTTTCTCTGTTTTACATAACAACTATTTATAGAAAATAATAAATTGGTTGTTGTTCCGCGGGTATATTTAAGTGTACACAATTTTCCCGCCTATTTTGGTACGCGCTACCAACATAAATTTTACTGCAGTTGAGCAGTGTTGCCATTAAAAATCCCTAAATGGTTACGAGAGTTCAGTTCACGACTTCGCCGGTAGATGGCTATAATGGTCCTACAATGAATTTTGAAACAGAAGTTAATTAATTTTATGCTTCCGTGTACCGTATTTTTTGTATTCAATATTATGCAGAGTAAATATATTGATGTCAAGTTTAAGAAATGAAATATGTGCTGCAGACTTTTAATTAAACCCTGTCGGCAGTGAATATTTTTTGTAATTTCGGCTGCTGGTAAAGAAGTGTGAATGATTTCGGGTTTTGACGGCAATCGCAATATCGCGCTCGGTAAAAAGCAGCGATATATGATGTTTTTTTGAGTTTTAAATGACGATGAAAGCGTAGCCGTGTCGCACTACCGCTGGGGTAAGTTACGTGACTTGAATTCGACGCGCTCTGTGACGTAGCGAAAGCCGACACAACAGTGGTACGTTAACGTACTGCAACGCCAAAAGTTCACCCCAGAGGATGAAACGTGGACACTCAACCGCACACACTCCAAGCTAGGATTAGGCACACTCGAGGAAAAACAGATATTTAAACGGATTTTAATAGAATCATCAACTCTAAATTCAATCATTTTAAAAGTTAATCTACTCTACCCCTGAACATAAATTTACATTCATATCTATCACGTCTTTTACTTAACTTGGGTGTGGCACACATATTGTGCAGATTTATACCGTGTGTGCATTTACCAGCCGTCAACTCATGTGTACTTATGATTGTTAGTCATTTAAACAGTTATTTCACAATATTTACTAAGTGCTAGAAAGCTAGAATGCTTATTGAATTATTTATTCTTAATTTAGTGGTCAATTATTTATAATAATTAATGAAGGAATTATGTAAAATGTATACTGTGTGTGCGGTTATCAGCTTTTAATTCACGGGGGGAATGGGTTCAACACGAGATAATAAAATTCTAGAATATTCATGCACGTGAAGATGCAAATCTAGAAAATTTGTACGTAATAATATACCTGCATTCACAGGAAAATACAAATTTTGAGTTTTAGATTTGTCATAAATGCAAACACAGGAAGATGCAATTCTAGAAAAGTTAGGCCCTGTTCACACGAGAATTCTATGTAGATTTTTTCAAGATTCTGAATTTTTGAAAAAAATAAATTAACAGTTTTGTAGCAATCTATAAATTATAAATTCTTCTTTTACAAGACTCATTGCGAATTCAATTTAGCGACACTGCAATTTAACAGGTAATTCTCACTATTTTTTCCAAGATTCAGAATCTTGAAAGAATCCTCGTCTGAACAAAACAAAACAAAGAAATAAAGTAAAAATCGGAAATGGGTTTAACATCAGAAAATAAAATTCTAGAATATTCATTCACAAAAAAGTGCATGCACAAAAAATTCGTAAGTAATGAAATACTTAATTCAAATCTAGAATTTTAGATTTGGCATAAATGCAAACACAAGAAGATGCAACATAGGAAGGTGCAAAATTATAATCAAAATGTGGGACTCAAGAATGGTTGTTCATTCAGTTCGTTTAACTTATTTATTTTTCTGGATATGCATCTTGCATCCTCATATGTTTGCATTTGTGCAGAATCTAAAATTCTAGATTTGCATTTTCCTGCGAATGAATCTTATAATGCAAGTATATAAGCTTTGATATTGAGTATTATTTGTGACGCCTTATATCAAGTTTGGGTGAGGCGTCTTCACAAATATCCGTGAGTTGTTGGTAGTAGTGTTTTTATCGATGGTAATTAATTAAAATAGCCAAACAAGTAAAATGATTTTGTCGAGATTCTTGGCGTTTTTTTCGATTTTGAAGTGAGGTAGGAGGCAAAGAGCATAAGTACGCTTCTTTGAAGGTAAATTTCTGGGCAATGTCGAAGGCCGTAAATTCTTCTTAGTTCTTGCTGATCGGCATAGCTCAGCGGTGGTGCCCGAACTTGACTTGTCCTGTGCAAACTGGAAATTACTTGTATTTCCTTAAACAGCGCGAACCGTTTTTCATGAGTGGTAGTCCGCTCAGCACATCAAGATCCATATCAAGCGATATAAAGAAATTGCTTGCTTGTGATACAGGATCAAAACAGACCTTTTATATATATTTTCCATTGAATTTTTATTTCAAATTCTTTTATTTACTATTTTGCTTAATATTTTATTAATACTGCTCGGAAATGTGCAGCTTGGGAATTGTTCCGTCGTTCCAACAACTATTATATTTCAAATTGACAGACCTACAAATTCTACCTTTCAGTTGTTTATTCACTATTCAATTCAATTCATTAATGTTGCGATTATGGAAAATAAGAGACAAAATGTTATATTTAATAAATTAAAGAGGTTGGGGGACGCCTGCAGTGGAGAGTGGAGTAGACATTAGCCTTGGGGGCGGTTATGAAAATAAATATTTTTGATAATGTAAAACAAAATTCACTCAATGCGCATTGGCTGATATTGCAATTCGTTCAATTCAAATAATTACTAATTCACTAATCAAAAAATGCTTGTCATACTTACATTTTTATAAATAACCTGCAAATGGTTTAGCAAAAGTACAAAATCTTCACGAACTTATTTTTAAAGGTTTATTGGATGCAAAACAAAAATTTTGTGAATTGCCCTAAGAGTCCATGAAAAACATTCAATTACTCAAAAATCGGATAGACGAAAATTAAAATTTTTAGAATAGTGTAACAAAGGCACTGTATAAATTTCAGCCTCTCATCATCATTTTAATACAGGGTGTTTCATAATATTCGTTAATGGTAATATGTTGTTTGATATTCTGATTACGAATCTAAAGGAATTTTTTTTAAAATTCGAAAAATTAAGGGTTGTTTACCTAAAACATTTTTTGTAGTAGGTATTGCACTGGATTCGTTTTCCTATTAAATACAAACTATAGAAGTAGGTAATGAACATCTTAAATTACATAATACTAGTAAAATAACAAACGAAATTTAATTATTTTAATGAAACAATAATTACTCCACCCAGTGGAAATAGCTACGAAAAATTTTTGATTGGGAAACATGGAATTTAATTTTGCGATTTTAAGAAAAATTCCTTTTTATTCGTAATCAGCATATCAAACAACATATACTCTTAACGTATGTACCTGAAGTTATGAAACACCCTGTATATGATCACCAACTAAGTTTGTTGTAATTAGTTCATAATGATAGGATAGGTATATTAATACACGAGTATGAAATTTACGATACGAGCCATGGCGAGTGCCGTAATTCATACGAGTGCAATAGCCATTATACACGAGTTGCATTATTTTTTCTATTCCCATGCTTTAACTTAAAAAACCTTACCATTTCCATGAAATTGACTTGTGTATTATAATGAAAATTTGTATCAAAATGACAATCTGTATCGAAATGAAAATCTGTTTCGAAATGAGTGTCATGAAACTACAGATAAGTGTAGAAAAATAAATAGTTTCAGTATTATGGTGATGCAAACTGTCGAGCTTAGTGGCAAATAGTGGAATATAATTTTTAATGAATTTGGTGTAAGAAAGAACCTGTCTACAATGAAGGAATAAAAAAGTAACGCGTAACGAAAATGGAACAATTTTTTAATTTCCTTTTTCAGTTCGATACTCGGCATTTCGATAGAATTCTTTTGTTTGTTTTTTGCGCCGTAACACTACAAACCAATAAATCCGTGTATTAACGAACTCGGAGTAAATTGATGATGTTGACAATTACTTTAACTATATACAGAAGACGCTCTATAATTCAGCAAGATTTATTGCTTTTACCTTTGTTTTATACCAACTTGCAGTTTCATTTAGCACTAATTGATTAACTTCAATTACACTGTTGTTTTATGTATTTACAAATATCTCAATATAATACCAGCACGCATCTAACGAACAACAATAATTTTTATCGGATTTTTCATAACTTGTCGGTGAAGGTAGCATTATGCTAATTCGAAATTATATCTTCATCGTTACAGATAATTTTTATGAGTAAAACATAATAATTTATAATGTAACAAGATGACAATCTAAATTGTCGAAATCGTCATTTAATATTAAAGTTACAATAGTGGAACATAAGACAACTACACGCTACACGAGAGTTTGCATTACTACAAATTTGGCATTATCGTACCACAAAGGCACATGTATGTATTATAGTATTAAGGCCCATCTTTTGCTATCAAATGCAAAGCAAAAAAGCATGTTACAATAAATCATTTTGTGACTTTGGTTTTGAAATCGATGACCTCATATTTTACAATAATGTACTATGTACCTACTTATAGGTTGTGCTAACATGGCTATAGAATGAAATTTACAAAAAAAAACCTTGCCGTATTTTGTTAAATAATTTCAAAAAATTACTAAAAATGCGAGTTTCATATAAATTATTACAGTCAATGGGTTAATAATATGCACACAAAAAATTATCGAAGTATATAGCAGTTTTATGTAATAAAACTAGACATCAGTCTTGCGGGAGGATATGAAAATAAAAATGTTTTGTACAATAATTAAATACAAATATTGCTGAAGACGCCACTGTATAGGTATGCTGCCAATACGTCATACAAAGTTCTTGGGCAATAGATAAAATAGCATCAGGGTATAGAGAGGGTCTTACGTCTTACAGGGGCCTCGGAATACCAGTGTAGCGAGGGTGACTATCAGTGATCGAGAACATATATCGCAGCGACTGGACATTGATGACTTCTTGTACATAAATTACTCAGTTTTATGAGCGTGTGTGGTCATCTCAAGCTCAGCAACGTAAACCTAACTGCACATATGTTATTCCGGGCTCCCTGTATGTCTTATTTGTTCCGTGACAGTATGTCACTGTCTCGCTAATTCGATCATTTTTAAATATTCACGAATTCCCGCACACTTTACGGTTTATTGCTGCCGTGCAATTTCTTAATGGATATGTTTTTACTAGAATTATTCACTTTTATTACTTTCGGGATGTATATTCAATTAATTTTATATGCATATCTAAATTAGGATCTTTATTTATTACTTTTATCTATAACTTAACTAGTCTTGAAATATTTAAATGGAATACTTACGAAGTTGTGTATTCTTAAACACAGAATGTTTTTAGGGTGTGTTCTACTTAACTATGCTTTCATTTGCTTATTAAATACGCGGTAATTTTAATTACTAACACTTTTGATATTTGCATGCTCATATATTTTAATAAATGACATATAGTATACTCAACTTACTGATCATATGCAGCAAAAAGAATTTTTTTTAAATTCGCAAATTTAAGGAGGCGTGCGAATGACTTGTTGAAATATGAACTTTTCGTAAGAATCGAAGTACGCTATTTGTTTGGGACACGAGTTTTTCTGATTATTTTTCATCAGAAAGTGGTATCAATATTTAATCAGTTTTCAAAAAAAGCGATTAAAATTCTTCAATATTAGAATTTTAATAACAGTTTCCTAAAAAACTAACTTAAATGAGTATATTTTCTTTTCATATTTTAAAAATATACGTTTAAACTAGGGCAGTGGTGCAAAGACTTTTTAAATCGGGAGCCAATACAAAAATTGAATTTTCCCAAAGGACCACCTAGGTAAAAAGCAAAATTTTTATATTCGAGATTGTAAAAATAAGTAGACGGGAACCAAACCAAAACATTTTATTATACAAAATAATAGTAAAAATGATATTTATTGAATTTTTTATAAACAAAAATAACTAATACATATTTTCAAATATAAATTCAACAACTTTATTCTTTTTTCAAAGCTAAATTAATAATGTGGTCACAAGAAGCAAAATTTAAAAAAATTTCTATCTGTTAATCGGGACCTTTGTTTATTTTTTATCTTTTTCATGGAAGAAGACGCCAAAACAGCAAATACTTACATTTGGCACAAGAATCGCAAAAGAATTATTAGTTCCATCAACAGTATAACCATGAATTATGCTCCCTTATAATTTATAAACATAACAAATTTATAAATTTCTGCTCTTGGTATAGAATTTTTTTATTTTATATTTTAAATCCTGATTTTTTCAATTTCATGAAGGGCCACCCAAATTTCGTAAAACTAAACTAAAATTACTAAAATGTTCATATTTACTCACCGCTGTATTATAAGAAAAAAAACAGATGGTTTTATTTACACAAATTATTCTTTAATATTAACATTTTGCGGCTTGATATTATATTCATGCCCTAATATTATAAATGTAAATTGACATTTTTGTCAAATATCACATTGTTTGGTAAAGCCGTTTTTCAGAAAACTGCTACTAAAATTGTTCTATTTTTGGAGCCATTTTCAAGTTATCAGTACTCGATTCGTACGCCAACTTACGGTGATCCTCTACCCATGGCAGAAAACAGTCAAAAACATTGATTCTACACGATATTCTATAGCACTTATTGTTTTGTTAAACATAATAATAACAAATAATTTATGTTTGTGGGGGAAAATAATTTTGGCACACATATTTGTAAAAAATTGCAATATTTGTAAAAAAGAGTTTTCGCCCGCCACTGTACAGCTTTTATTTATATAAGTGAATTAACTTCAAATTTTAATATATTGTCAACAACGCTTGGATCTGCGAAATAACCGATCGAATTTTTGAAATTCGTTTTAAAATAGAATATATTTGTGTTCAAAATATAACAAAAATTGTGAAAAATTCAAATTAACATAATTAAAAATTTTGCATCGACCATTTTGCAGATTGTACTTTTATCTTCAACAATATCTTTAGATTATTATATTTTACAAAACAATAAACGCGCGATTTTCTTTAACTAGGTGGTTGCTAAAGGTAGAGGTAAATGTTGATCATGCTGATTTAATTTTTTAATTACCACCGCCAGATTACCGTAAGACTGCAAGAACATCTTCTTTAATCAGCTTCGACATATCGACATTCGTTTTTCTTCATATACATTGTTAAGTAGTTGAACTGGTGTGCTGATCTGCCAAATAAGCAGCAAAACATTTCAGAAAATTATTTAGTTACTTTAATAATTGTAAATAGTTACAAAAAATAATATTTTTCAACATTTTTATTCATGGTTGTAACTGCCCCACTACTGGTTGAATGTACCCCACCGGTGGGGCAGATTAAACCATTTTCCGATTTTTTTTTAAATGGTGATAAAGTCAATAAATAGTAATTGCAGCAGATTATTTCTGCTATGATTTTGAACACAAAGGTTCATACATCCGTGCCCGATCGTTACAATTTCATTACCTGTTATAGAATTCCGATAAAAAATAATATTGTTTGAAATGGTTGAATCTGCCTCCCTTTCCCCTACAGCTTTTATTTATGAGTGGATTAGCTTCAAATTTTAATATGTTGTCAACAAAGCTTGGATCTGCGATATAACCGATCGAATTTTTGAAATAATCAAAATTCAAATTTATATATTTCGATGTTGAGCAAAATTAAAAAAATTTGCATCGACTATTTAGTAGATTGTACCTTCATCTCCAGTAATATTTTGTGATTATTATATTTAACAAAACAATAAACGCTGTGGAGCGGCGTACGAAATCCGAAAAATTACTTGTGTAAAAATAATATATGTCGCCATGTCGGGAGTGATAAAAATGGAAACAGTGCGTCGTAAAGAATGCATGCAAATTAGTGTATGACCACAAGAGCAATAAAGCCCGCAATGAAATTATTTACAGCATGGTGAATAAAAAGTGTTGCGTGAATTTATGAAGAAAGTGTTTGTTGGCATCGGTGTGAATACAGCGTTACAACCACAACCAATTGGTGCGGCTGGAAGGACAGAATTCCCAATTCAGATCATTTGATTGGCTGTTGATTGCAAATCGAATTAGATTGGTATGCACGAGCCAGTGAATAGGTTCGAACATAACCTGCATACAAATGCAGTCGCTCGCTTGGCCATCATGTCGCGGTGCGCCCGAATTAACGCCCATAGTTTTGTATCCGGTAAATTCGCTTTTAGCGGCGCTGTTGTTTGAATGTCGGGAAATTACTCCCTGCATGCTGGGAATTTCATTCAACACATGCAGATTACATGCACAATGTTGATGACTATTTAGGATTTCCGATAGAATTTCTATTTGTTCCCAATCGGCACATGTGCTTATAATATCTCATTAAATCGTTATGCGCTTCTGTTAAACAATGCCACGAATCGTAATCGCTCACAAACGTTCCTTCGTGGAAATTCATTTATTTTACTTCGCCTACCAAAATCGATGACGACAGAAATAAATTTTTATATGACATTTATCTCATAATAATACAATTTAGTAGGTAGTGTATTTTCTACATTTGGTATTAAAACATCGTTTAACAAACTGGTTTCCATGGTGCTAAATAACATTTTAAACACACCTCGACAAGTCGTGGCTTTGGCCGTTTTTAGTCACGGACTGAACATAGCAACTGACATATTAAGCACGGGGTGAAGTTGGTTCCTATATTTGACATTTAATTTTTTTTAAACTGAGGAAAATTAATTATTTCTTTCAAACACTGTCAATTTCCCTCCCAATTTTACAGTTAAATACACTTGCCTAAGCATAATTTTGTAGCTTTTTTATGATATAATCTAAAAAATTTTAATGAAATTTTACATACCTATTTATGTTGTTTAATTTATGGTCATAGGAAAAGCATAGTATGTGACTCGTTTATAAACTCTCAAGATACGCGTTTTTATACACTCGCTGCTCTCGTTCCTAAAAAATTCGTGACTAAAATGACATTTATAAAACTTGATACATAATAGTATATTATGTATCAAGTTTTATAAAAAAATGTCAAAATAGTATATTAATTTAGTAAATTAAAGGGTCCATCTACTATTCCTAGAAAAGTTCAATATAATTGAAACCGAACCGAACCTGAACCGTTATTTTGTGCGGTTCTAGTCCTTGATTATAATATATGCACGAAGTTGTGAATCATCCTGTATATCTGTATCGATGACAATATGATAAATTTATTTGATAAAAGGCGTAGTAGAAATGTAGCTATGTTATTTCTACAAAAAAATGTTTATTTTATTATTAAAAAGTAATCGATTTATTATTTTGAAATCTCCCCTGTGGTGTGCTCTCCACTAATACCCATGAGTCGACGGGCGTTAACCGCACACACGACAAACTTAAATAATTTAATGTAGAATTTTTTTACAGTGTGTTTTCTTTTGTTCCAGGAGATTCAAAACGTTCTCCACGACAAAAAACGTCGACTTCTTGAGCTAAACGTAGCCATCCACCGCTACATAATCAATGAAAATACCCCGTGCTATACTAACCTCAAGTCCGAAGTGTCGGAGCTGTACACACTATGGAACGACACTTGTCAAAGGTAAGAATTCTGTTTTCATGCCTTCAAAGGGTTGTAACTTCTTCGTGGCGTCACACAACGCGCTGGCTTTATTTATTCAGCCATCTTCAATGCTGGAACTGTGCATGGCGTGAATGTAGATGAGATAAGGGTTCAATAAATGTGTTTCCGGTTTGTCTTCTGTCTTTGCGCCATGATGGCATTGTGATGTGGATATTATAAACCATCAAAATGCAGTTAGCGTTTGCTTCTGTCCATGGGAAACAAAATCTTGGACACTGGACATAATATAATAATAATATGTCTTACTCATTAAATTAATAATAATATCACTACTAAATAAAATACAGGGTGTTTCACTACTCCAGGAAAAAATGAAGTACACATTTTAAGGCGCATCTCTGCTAGAACATACAATAAGCTATTTTATTACTTTGGTTTTGAAATCTATGATCTCATATTTTGCAGTGAATTACTTAAAAGTTGTTCTTATACGGTTGTGTAATGAAATTTACAAACACGGAATTTTGTGAAATAATTTCTAAAAATTATCAAAAAGGCGAATTTTATATTATTATTTAGTCAATTGGTTAAATGTTCAAAAAGAATCCCTCTATAGCCGTCTTCCGACTAATGTAGGTAAATATAAAAAATATACAGGGTGTTAATTTTAAGTGCGCGCCATTGCTATCTCGAGAAGTATAAGAACTACGAAGTTGGTTAAATTAGCAAACAATTTCTATTTTATAGGACTACTTTAATGAACGAAACATATGGTTCTCAAAATATAGGATGCAACTTTTTATTTCAAATGGGGACCTATTTTTTGCATATTCGATGTAGTATTTTTTACTGAATTCAACGATATATTTGTTTCATACCTTTACATAAAAAACATGAGAAAAAAATTTAAGAAGAAAAAAATTCTCATAAATTAATGTAATTATTATAATTTCTTCATTCAATTGTTTTCTTCCATAGCACTCTTGTAACAATCAGATTTAAATTAAATTTCTCATGATTTTGTTATGCAAGGGTATTAAACTAATACATCGTTGAATTCAAAAAAATACTTAATCGAATAAGCAAATAAAAAAATAGGTCCCCATTTGAAATAAGAAAGTTGCGCCCGTATTTTGAGAACCACTGGTCTAAAAAAATTCTAGTTTCGTTCATTAAAGTTGTCCTATAAAATAGAAATTGTTTGCTAATATAACCAACTTCGTAGCTCTTATAGGTACTTCTCGAGTTAGCAATGGTGCGCCACTTAAGCGACCCGTCTACGTTTTTTCTGAATTCCTGGTATACTCTCGATTTTACTTTTTTTCTATTCCACTCTTTGCAATGCAATGTCATTTTGGCAGCTGAAAAATACTGAAAAGTGTTTTCGTTGCGAGTAAACTGTTAGTTTATTATTGACTTCAAAAAAATTTAATAGAGAAATAATGGATCTACAGATATGCTTTTTTTAAATTAAAAAAATAAATTTCTATCAGGAAATATAACCCTCTAAATTTTGCAAAAATTAAAATTTTTTATAATCATGTAGGTACAATTTTTTTTATTAAAATTTTAAAAAGGCACAACTGTTAATTGATTCTTTAAGTATATAATCCTTGTTGAAATACAAATTTACCTTTCTCGTACTGGCCACAAAACACTCGCTACGTTAGTACGTTTTATGCTTGATTTCACAGGAGGTAGACGGGCCCCTTAAAATGAAATAATATAGCCAGAGCGTCTGGATTCACAAATAATGTCTTTATTATGTTTTTCTTATCGAATATATAATGATAATAATAATACTATTAAATAACAGTCTTTTTCTTGATATGAAATTCGTCGTATTTGTCATGAAAGTTTACTTGAAATGTAAATATTTCTCCAAACTGACACTTATTAGTGTGGAGTTGGGATCAAATTGATGGCGAGCAAATAAAGCCTGCGACACATTCGGAATTTATTTCTGTTCGTCTGCTCTGCCTGATGACTGAACCAATACAACACTCATTGCAGGGGTGCATTAGACGAGAGAAAAAGTGTTTACCAACTTTTGATTTTCCGAGAAATCGAAATGCACTTCATCCATTACTACAACATAAATAACATTCATGGAAAAAGAAGTCCACTGTCAACTTAGTTTCGATAAATATAAATTTGTTTCTACTTATGACAAAAATGTACAGTAATTTGCCACGTTGAAGCCTCATTCACATAAGCGTTTACTTGAAATTCACATAATAAACTTAAAATAGCTTTAGTAGTGGTAAACATAAACTTAAGGTTGTTACTTCCAAAATCGATGACGACGGAAATAAATAAATTTTTTATAGGACATTTACCTGATAATAATACAATTTAAAATAAATTATTAGGACAATCGTCGGTTTCGTTTGGTAACTATGGAGCTGTAAAGTTGACTTCTTTTACATTGCAAGCATAGGAAAGTGATTTGAAATCATGCTTTATTAAATTAGTGTATCTAAACCAGACGACAGATTTTAACGTAAAACTAACACACTATTAATTGAATATAGAAGAAGTTTGTATTAAAGTTTCAAGGGAATCGTAAGTTTTATAAAAATGTTATTTAATTTTAAAGTCCATTTATCGAAGAATTGAGGTTATGAAGTATCAAAAAAGCAACGATATTTCTATTTACCAGGCATTTCAAACGGAAAATTTATTTTCTCACTAATATTATAATACATACATGTGCCTCTGTGGTACGGTCAGAAATGATAGTCATTTAAAAATCGTGACAAATGACAGTGAAATGACCGTCATATGACGTCATTTTGGTCAATTTCCATACAATAGAAAATTTTGTTTTGTATAATGTATGATAAAGTTTGTTTTCGAAATAAATTACAAATAAACAGAGTTATTATGACTATGCATAAAAATCCTAATTTAAATAAAATTGCCCTTATACAAATCGTATCTATTAAGGAACCAATACAAAAGTAATTATAAACTTCAAAATTCGAAAATAAAAATATAAAAATGGAAAACATTAAATTGCAGTATAAAGCTTAAGGTGTACGTCTACCCTAAAATTTTACAGCGTTACAGAAGTACGCCTTCCACGTTTACTTTAATTAATTGAAATATATTATTCTTTTATATATGAGTATATTAATTAACGAAGGATGTCTTAATGCTTCTATATTTTTATTTTATTTGTCTTTGGCCAAGGAATTTGAAGTAGGTAAACAAAATTTAAAAATGACGTTTTTTGCAGTTTTTGTCATTATTTGATATAATTTTTTTCGGTCACTATAAATGACAAGAAAAATTTAAGAAGCAGATAGCATAATTCGAATAACTTTTGTTTTTACTTAATTTTTTTAAAAAATACAGAAGTTTTATGGAAATACTGGAGCCATGTTTACAGTATTTTTTAACTTCAAAATAACATTGCATAGCTAGGATGCGGGGAAGTACGAATTTCGGGCTGGTTTCGGGCAGCCGTAGTAATGGGGAAGAGAGTGAAATAGAAAAAAAAAGTAATATCGAGAGTATTTTAGGAATTCGAAAAAGGTAGACGAGCCCCTTAAGAGAACGTATTTTGTCTATCAAGCTGTCATACACAAGAAACCGGTATTATTTGAGGTTGTGTTTGAGGTTATATTATAAATGACGGTCATGTCAAGAATGAATTTGACTGACAGTCATGACCAAACCAACAAACCAAAATGACGCGGTTAAGGTGATCCTCTACTCATGGCAGAAAATAGTCAAAAACATTGATGCCACACGCTATTCTTTAGCGTTTATTCTTTAGTTAAACATAAAAATAACAAATAATTTATGTTTGAGGGCGAAAAATAATTTTGGCACCCATATTTGTAAAAAAAACTGCAATATTTGTAAAAAAGAGTTTTTGCGGGTCACAGTACAGCTTTTATTTTTAATATGTTGTCAACAAAGCTTGGATCTGCGAAATAACAGATCGAATTTTTTTAATTCGTTTTGAAATAGAAGATCTTCGTGTTCAAAAAATAACAAAAATAGTCAAAATTCAAATTAACATATTTCGATTTTAAAACAAAATTTTAAAATTCTGCATCGACCATTTTATAGATTGTACTTTTATCTTCAACAATATCTTTAGATTATTATATTTAACAAAACAATAAACGCTGTGGAAATCCATGTTTTGGCTGTTTTCTGGCGCGGTAGGGGATCGTCTTAAGTGCTACAGGTATGTTATAATAAATCCCCAATGCCGTATTTCCTCTCGTTGATTAAGCGTTGGTGATCCGTAATCAAAGAACGAATGCGAAATGTTATGAGTAATGACTAATGAGCAATCGTGGAAACAGGGGGGTGACTGCAAGAAAACAGACAACGAGGAAAGTAAACATTTGTCCAAGTAATGAAGCCGGTGTGAGGGTCAGTAGGTAGCCGAATGGTCACTTTTATTATTACAACCTAAGGGAGAGAGAAATAATTTATCGTCCCCAGCTTGAGTCGACACGGCGGTGGAGATGCACACTGCCTGGGGCAACGGGACTTGGAACGTGTTTGCCGAGGCCCCAATATCTGACCAGCCGACAAAAATAACCCAATATTATGACAACTTCATTTCACTCATAATACATCCTGTCTTTAACCCGAAAGGCACTATCGTGACGAGAATAACTTCGAATTGTTCAATTTATATCAACCAGTATTTGCGACGCATTTTTCTAACTTGATGTGGCATATACAGTACTAGGCCAGTCAAATTAGACATTAAAATCACAAAGCCTGATGTAGTTCTGGTTTTTTAATATGTTGTTAGGACCAGTTAGGGTAGTGTGAATCCAAGGTTACAGCTTCGATGAACCTGTAGTACGTAAAAAACTACAAATTTTTGGAATTTTTTCACTTCTTGCCTAATAAATAACTCGTAAACTATGCGTTTTCGATAAATAGTCGTTGGTATCATTTTTAAAGTACATTAAATTTTTAAAAAATTAAGCCCAATCGCAGCTCTGTACGTCCAATAGTTTCCGAGATATGACACTTCTAAAATTAGCCATTTTTTCCAAAAAATAAAAGTTGAGAAATTTTTGCTTTTTTCGTAGTTTTTGTGTTTAATTAACTGTAACTATTGAACAAATAAAAATATTGTCTTCCGGTTTCTTTCATTACATTTTAAGAATATTTCTCTATAAAATAAGTTATTTTAAAAACGTTTTCGAGCGTTCATTAAGCCAAAATATCAAATTTTTTTTTGAAAAGTTTTGAAATATTTTATAATTATTGTGTTTAATGAGCTGTAACTTCTGAACGGATAAAGTTATCGACTTCCGTTTTCTTCCATTAAATTCTACGATCATATTTCTCTATCAAATACATTATTGTAAAATCTTTTTAAGTAGGGTGTTGCGCGAAAATATCAGATGTTTTTATAATAATTACGAAAAATTTGAATTTGAATCTTTCGAAAAAAATTGATATTTTGGCTTTATGATTGCCCCAAAAAAATTAAAATAACAAATTTTATAGATAAATGTTGCGCAATTAGTTAAAAATTTAAAAGAAAATATGAAATTTCATATGGAAACCGTGGCCCAAAACTGTTTGATTAAAAAACCTGGAAATTATAAAACTGCGAATTTTGAAAAAATGGTTCTAGTTCCGCAATCACTAATGCCTGTTTTACACGATTCAATTTTAATTTATTGCTTCAAAAAATTGTTGAAAAATATAACATACTCCAATTATTCGTCAATTGACAGAATATATTGAAAATAAAATTGATCAATAATAATTATTGATTAATAAATTGAGTTGTATAAAACAGGTATTAGTTGAGTTATAATACATGCAAAAAGTTGTGATTCACCTGTATAAGGCTTGGTTTATAATAATGGATGTAACCGGGTCTGTATTCTGTCAAGTAGAACTTTAGGCGTTCTATGTTACGATTCATAATGACACTGAACCGTAACTATAATTGTATCACTATGCCTTGGTTTCTGTCTACTCTGTTTTATTTTAACCTGAAGAAACATTATCCTTGATATCTTTTGTTCAGCTTTACAGAATAAGTAAACGGTCCATTATAAACCAGCCTACGGCCGGGATTACACTATAAAAGTTCTTTGACAAATATCCTTTATAAAAATAATTGACAAGAAATTTGATAGTGTAATTGCTTTTCTTGTCACTGTCACATTTCACGTCAAATATTTTTTATATCTTAAGTAAACGGTAGATTCCTCGTAACGAATCTATTCTATCATTTGTAACAATTGCTTGTTTTTTCCAGCGTAAACGAGCGAATGAACGACGTAAGCGGTCACCTGCAAGTGTGGGCCCAGTTGGAGTCGCGTCTGGATGAGCTACAGTCGGACCTCAGAAGCGATGGGCAGACTCTACGTCTGCTGGACACCGCCCTCAACGGCGGCGTCGTCTCCATGGAGGTTGCTACCTCCGTGAGGGACGTCGCCAAGGTTCTCTCCGAGACCAAGACTGGATCACAGGTAGGAAGAGAAGAAAATTTATGTTTCATTTTACACTTCAAACTGACTTATATTTTATTTGTTACATTCTTACTTGCGTGCGGGGAATATTTAGTATTGACTTGACTCTCATACTATGATTCAACGGTATAGATGTGTGCGGTTACCAGTTGACATCTCACTCATGCTTGATTGTTAAAATTTTGATTCCAGTTATTTATCAGATACATATTAATTACATCTGTTGTCCAATTTGAGTGTAGCATACATAACGGTTCAAATATATATGGTATATTAAAGCCATAGCAACAACTCAACTAGTGAATGCACCATAACAATGGCTTGTGCGGGAAGCTAAAACTTCCAACTACAGGATACATTTTTAATGTTTCCCTTTCTCCTGTTCAAGATAATGACGTCACAGACAATTTTCTTTCTCAAATTACTTACAATATATTTTTTAAATAATTTTTTTACATAACATACAAATATGATTCTAGAATATTCATACACAGGAAAAAGCATCCACAAGAAGATTCAAATCTAGAAAATAAAATACCTGTATTAAAAGATTCATTCGCAGGAAAATGTAAATCTAGAATTTTAGATTCAACATAAATGCAAACATAGGAAGATGCAAACACAGGAAGATGCAAATCCAGAAAACTAGGGGATAAATTATGGTGAACTAAACCTAATACCAATATTGAGTCCCACATACTCGGTTTTGATTATAACTTTTCTAGATTTGCATCTTCCTGTATTTGCACGCTAAATCTAATATTTTAGATTTGAATTTTCCTGTGAATGAATCTTGATGCAGGTATTTTATTATTTTATTCTAGAATACATTGAATCTTCTGGTGTTGCATTTTCCTGTCTACGAGTATTCTAGAATTTTATTTTCTGGTGTTGAACCTATTTTCATGTAGATGTATAATACCGTGTGTGCGGTTATCAGTCGTCAAGTGAGTGTATTTTGTTGAGGTTGTGCGTGAAAATATGAGGGATAGGTATTATATTATTTAATGCGTTTGAAATTTGCGATTTCTCCGGTGACAATTGGTAACATAAATTGTGCGCGGTAGTGTGGGGTGTATTTCGCGTATATGCGGAGATTTGGCGATACATCATTGTCAGTGAGTCGGAATGTCTGTCTGCAAGTAGCAGCAGCAGCTTGCGTTCGTTGTTTTCACTTCAGACTTGAAGTTCACCCTCAACCCCTGGAAGCAAAAAGCGCCCCGTCCGGAAGTAGCTAAAAGAGACAAATCGCACCAACTTTAATGCGACATCAACGTTACACCGCTCTTACTTTATATGTAAATTAGGTGAGCGACAAACGAATAACGTGCAACGCCGTAATGTACGCTGCTAACTTCTTGTGCTTCTACATTAACACAGTTTAAATAAAAGCGAAGCGGGCACAATTAAATACCTTCTTGCGTTTCATGCGGATTACACTTGTAATGCACCAGAACTAAACTTAGACCGTAAAACTAGATAACTACATAATGCATAATCTTCTTTATGTTCTACATTGCATTTTGCATTTATTTCCGGAAGATATCAAATAAACTGTTGCAACATTTCTCATTTGATTAGTGATGCGTCGAGGCGAGACGCGACGAAATTTTTCACTTCTCGTCTCGTCTCGAATTGTGAAAAATTTGATCTCGTCTCGATTATTTCTTGTCTCGATTATTGTTATCTCGTCTCGATTTCTCGACTATTTTTACAAAAATCTACATTAAAAGTGCTATTTTTGACAGCTGACAGTCTGTGAAATGTTACTTTTAGTGCCTAAGCAATTAAATTATTTTTTCATTACCTGCACCGAAAATGCCATCATTCGTCCCTATTACTAGGGACGAAAGTGAGGTATTCCTGACGGGTCAGCACCTTTCCTACCTAGAGAGGAAAAGTACTTTTCCTCTCGCTTTATGCAGGATTTCAATTGACTTTTTTCCCTAAAGAGGAAAAGTACTGACCGGTCAGAAATACTTCACTTTCGTCCCCAAAAATAGGGCTGCGCCTCGTCTATGAAACTCTAATCGCGGCAGTAATTCTGTCATATTTTTGTCTAGTTAAACAAATAACTATTGGTTTATTAATAATAATTGCATTCTTTTATAAAATTGATAAGTTTACTTCATAAGCTGCGGATTGCGGGCAATATTCGTAAATATTGTTATATTACTTAAGTACTGTAGGTATGTTATTAAAATTAGAACTATGCCTAGTTAAAATTCATAATTATGATATGAATCTAAACATAATTTAAAATAAATACGAATTTACGGGTAGATGTAATTATATTATTACCTATAAAAAAAATTAATCCAATAATTTTACCTGGTCAATGCCTGTAAATTGATAGATTGACAATTTAGCTGAGTATGACAACAAAGAAAAATGACCCTAAAAACACGCAAAATAAGCGAATTTATGAAAAAAAATTAAAATTCGTAAAATCTCGACGAAAATGTCAAGATTCGAGAATGTCGAGGTCGACATTGTAATCAGTTTCGAGACGAGAGACGAGATTCGAGAAAATCTCGTCTCGTCTGCATCATTACATCCGATACAAACACTAACTTTTGAGATGCGCTGACCTGCGGCTTATGGAGCCACATGTGTGTCATAAAGGAGACGAAGGAACGACTATTAATATTTAAAAATTATAAGTGACTTGCGACACCACGGCCCAGGGTACCTGATAGCGCATTGGGACTCAAAATGACATGTTTGAAATATAAATATGATGCGACACTGCGCAAGAATTTTCGGGTTTTTTATTTATAAATTTCTGTAGCCATTTCTGTAGCACTTAAAGCTGATTTCAGAAAATAGTATAATTGTTAAATGAGAGTTTATTTTTTTTAAAGGGGGGAAACTCCATAGATTTTAGTCCGCGTGGCCAAGCTATATTTGATTTAATAACAAATCGGACAAACTTGAAGTTGTCTCGCTGAGCCATATTTACACTGTGTAAATTCGAGAAAAATATCACTAGATTTTTTTGTCGGGAAAATTAAATTTGACGTATCAGCGTGAAAACTCGATACAGTTGACAACAGCTGATACGACAAGATGGAGAACATTCGTTTGTTTACATTACAAAGTTTGTGTGGTGTAAAACTGGTGTTACATCAGCCAATCAAAAACGATCAGTTTTAGCATTTCAACTTCAGATTTGTCCGATTAGTTATTAAATATAGTATAATGATTGTATTGCTGTATTGAACTCGTACTGTAAATAATGATGTTTGCATAATTCATTAGGTACAAAAATTAAAATTAATTGATCAATAAGATGTAGATTCCTTAATACTTATTGTCAGTCTAGTCTGTTGTGAGCATTTGTAGTGTCAATATTTATAGTGACTGCCAGAATAAAGAGTAAGAAATTTTATATCAGTTTTAAATTATTTAGCTACACTAATATTATTTTGGTAGAAATTTATAAAAAATCAAATTGAGTAATTTTTGATTCGATACCATGAGTTGGTTGTTACGGGGGTAAGTTGTTACAGGGTACGTTACAGAAAATGCAAAAGATGTGCTCTGGGCAAATAGTTACATACAAACAGGGTAAGTTGTTACGCGTTCTGGCAGATGCACCAGAAAAAATTTTAATTGTTAATAAAAAATAAATAGACATTTACTAATTAAAGTGGTTCCATTTATTTCAAGTGATTAAAATGTTCAAAACGCTTTTTGTAGCTTTTTGTAACTTTTTGCCCCGTATTCTGTAACATCCTACCCTAAGGCTGGTGTAAGTTGTGACACTTATACTTACCATTACATTAGCATACAATAAAATATCATATTGTATAACCAACAAGCTAATTTGTGAATAGTAACAATTTCATTTTAATTGTTTTACCTACTTAAACGTTAGGATAAATTTTCTAAAAAATGTCACAACCTACCCCGGTTTTGCCTAACCCTTGAGTTGACCGTTGATAACCGCACACACGGTATAATATATCTATACCGATGACTTACAATATGTGCGGCTGCCACACCCAATTTGAGTAACAAACGTGATACACATGACCTATTAGAAATCTCATGTATAGGTTTCGGTAGTATTGTATTAAAATACACATAAAATATTTGCAAATAACAAAAAAAATGAAGAAAACTAAAAACATCCTTATTAAACTATTTAAAAATGTCTTAGTTACTTTTACTTCAATTTTAAGGGGGAAAACTAAACATACTTTTCACCATTTTAACAACTATTCCTTATTTCACGTGAGAATAAAGCGTTGGGTAAGATAGGGCGATGATATACTGAATCTGATTGGTCCAGATGAGAGGTGGATTTACACCAGCAAACATTTTTATTTCGTTAACATTACTTAACTTTCTTATTTTGAATTTCATAGTTACATTGAAGTACTACTACATTATTATACAGATGACAGCTGTATTCACAAAACATACCTTTATTAGTTCACTAATAAAATGTATGAGTGTAGAACGGACTGCGTTCGCAGTGCCATCTCTTCTTTTTTCTTACGCGAAATGAGATATAGTAGTCAACGTCAACCACCGTAAGCTATGGTGGCATGTCTTCAAGCGAAATGAATTTTGCGAAGTGGTTTAAGTAAAGTAATCCTGTAAAGTAGCAAATAGATGAACGTTTAAAAAGGATAATCTAGTGTAAAAAAGAAATGTATATGTATATTTGGGCAGTATGGAAAAGCGCTTATAAAATGATTTGTCCTGTTTGGTGTCTGGCGTCCATGTGCCGGAATGGTCGACGCCAGAGAACTAAGCTCCATCCAGCCCGATATTAAATTTGTATTTTTACGCTGATTCCACCAACCATCCGAGCATACGTGACCGGAAACCAAAAGAAACCGCGATTAACGATCCAGTTTTGCCCGCGTCGGCGTCGGCCATGCGCACACCACTCCATGCCACAGTTGAGTTCCGGTCAAACTACACCCAGCGAACTTCTTACAATACCACTATGTATCATTACTTCATCTTTCCCTAAATACCTACGCTCTATACATTCGGATAGTCACGTAACGGTCAATTTTCTAGACCAAAGACAAAAAAAATATAAATATTGAAGCATTAAGATATCCTTTGTTAATATACTCATATGTAAAAGCATCATATATTTCAATTATAATTAAAGTAAACGTGGAAGACGTACACCTCTGTAACGCTGTAAAATTTTAGGGTAGATGTACACCTAGGTTTACATTTATGTTTACGTTTTTATTCCGACAGATGGCAGTTATAACCTAACTTCTAGTTATGTGTTTCTTCTACATTTACAATTTTTTTTTAATTGTAATGAAAAAAATGTTGTGTCTAACACGAGAGGAAAGTTCGCTTCGCTCGTGACACAAACTTCGAGTTCGAGTAGGATAAAAGTGCTTTCCTCTCTAGTTGGACAAATAACAATTATCTGTATATTACAGTATTCAAAATTGTATTTGCAAGTTAACCATAACATCGTTCTGGTCTTCTTGTATATTATTAGCAAAAGTTTAAACAAATCAAAACGTCAATTACGTATTTATGAATTGTGGTTTATTATAGTGAAACAATTAGTGTCAGGTCTGTATCTTGTACTAGGAGCTAACAGATTTCCAATCCGTGTGGTGATGTTCGCGGCGTGACTGTAGACTCCTGCAGGATGCAGTGTTAGGGGTGAAGGAGAATTGGAACGTGACGATGATCACGATCACGATCGCACACGTGAACGTGGTGTTCATGCGAGCGTCCTGCATGGCGGCGCATGCGTTTGTACGTGGAGACGCTGTGCCATGAACACGGTTTCCCAAAAACCACCACCGCCGCACAATCATGTCAAGAATAACGTACAATACGCGAAATAACAGATGGCCAGGATTAGGAATTTTAAATTCGTAAACAATATTTTTTTATCGCTACCATGAAATAGTGTATAAAGAACTCGTCCACTTCGGTTTTCCTTCCTCTTGACTCAGTTGCCGTCAGGCTTGTAATAAGTTGGCGAATTTTGTTTCTGCTCTGTATAGAACATTCTTTCTCTTCCTTACCGCTCAGGCCAACTCTGGCTGCACGGACAGAACCTACTGTTCTAAAATCTTAGATTTGTTTCGCAATGATCGTCAAACTAATTATGATTATCAAAGTCGATTTAAATGACCGTAATTTGTTTGTAAATTTACGAAGAAACTAGACATAATTTTGTAAAAACAGTCGAAGGTACAATAATTAATAAAATTTAAAAATGGCTGCCTGTCATGTCATTTAAATCTACTGATAGTTAATTTGTAGACATAACTACAACAAAATGGATTGTTTTTCTGGTGTTCATTGTGGTACAGTGTGTGATGGTTTTGGGAAAGCGGCGGCGTGGTACGTCGGGTTAACGATACGTTCGTGCGCTCCGGTTTCTTGGCGAAGTTCGACGTCGACGCCTGCTTTGTATGCGTCGTGGCGCTTTTCATTATTGGAGCGGGCTCATCTATGCTCCACCGCCACACCACCGCCTTCGAGGCTCCAGTACTCGAGATCAGTCGATAGAAAATGTTTAAGCCCCACGCAACATACATGCAAAGAAAGAATCAACTTCATTAGCTTACAGATCATTTCTATTTTTAAGATTATAAAATTACGTTTTGTTTTATACAATCAGTTGGTGGCGGACAAAATTAAACAGCAAACTAAAAATGTTGTTAAAATTGACCAATTGAGTGTTTTGACCACGAAAGAGTGGACACACCGTATCTTAGCATACTGTAGATTTGTGGCATTTTTGTTTACCCTGTGTGAGAAAGATCGCTACCATTGTTACCGTTGTTCATTGTCATAGAATGCACGCTTCGAGCTGGCCTGTATTTTCTGTCTGTTTTTAAGAGGTAAACAGAAAGGCCACACTTCATCCGCCCTAGAGTCCACTCATGTCACATATTATTATATACGAGCCTCGTCTCGTTGTTCAAAAGTTTAAATAAAAATCAAAATACAAGTATAATGTACTGTATCTCATATTTATTGAAAACAGCAGTACATTTTACACAAGCTCACATTAAATAAACAGTAGAAACTTTATTTAACCGAATAAAAAAATTCAAAAATCGTCCTATGCAAGGTCAATAAAAGAATTGTGACACAGACTGTAGAATATTTGCTATATTTTTCTCCAGAAAAGTATGTTTTGGTCTTGTAGATACTATGCCACAACGAATTGAAAAAGTTTTAAAAATGAAGGTGCAGTTACACAGGGGTAAAATCGTTTATAGTAATTAGAGCAAACAATAAAAATATTTGCCAGTTGTATACTTTAATTTAACTAAAATTAAACACATTCACTTGTCAACCTGGTGAAGGGAACGCAAAGTTCCCGAAACGTATATATAAATAAAAATTACAGAACATTATCCAAATAAAATAATTCATTTAAAATAATTTTTTTAAATTGTGTCTAAACTAGAGTCTCCAAATATTTACAAATTGTATTGTAGAATAAAAAAAATCCGTGGAATCGAATGCTTGAAACCGGAAGTCGATATTTTTATCTGTTAGAAAGTTATACATTTTTGTATATTATGAAACAAAGTAATGTCATAATTAAATTATTAAAAATCGCTCAGCTTTTTTCTGTCCAAACTATTTGAACTTATATATTATAGGAATTTTTTTCTAGTTTCCAAATTTTTAATCATGATTTTTAATATGATTTTTTAACTTTCTTAATGAAAAAATGGTATTTCAGCCAAAAATTTGAGGTGGAAAACTTAGGATTCGTGTTTAGCACCCCAAAAAACATAATAATACAGAAAATCAAAACTCCCTTAAACCTTTCCAGGTAACGCCAATTTTTGAGCTCTACTGCCTGGTCTATTATAATTATTATGCACCAATTTGCTCATACCTTTAAAGTGTTTCTGGATCGTTATATTATATTTTACCATGTGTGCAGTTACCAGCCGTTTATACTAAATATTGTAAAAGTTAGCTGATAGACTATGCCTTAATTCGATCATAGTATCAGTGTTTCTACTGATAAAACGAAAGTTTGACAAATTTTGAAGAGTCTGTTCTATCTGTTGTCTTATGCGTATGAATAACTATGGAAAATCATCAATCTACAATGTGCTGTGTTTTTCTTGCAGAAATACTTGGAAGCAGCAGGCAGCCAAGACGCAGCAGCAGCCCTCTTCTGCAACAGAACGCTGTCCTTGTCGCTGCTAACGGAAGGTTCATTTTCCGACAGCGGCATTTCCGACGAAGGTTCTGAGCAGGAACTCAGCGAGAGGGAGCATCGGCTGGCGGCCATCCGACGCCTTGTGAGACACCTGGAGACCATCATGGCGCCTGACAGCGAGGCCAGGATCAAGATGACCCAGGTGAGAAAGAAAAATCATCATTTTCCAGTCAAGACGATCCTCTACCGCGCCAGAAAACAGCCAAAAGCATGAATTTCGCGCGCCGCTCCACAGCATTTATTGTTTTGTTAAATATAATAATCTAAAGATATTGTTGAAGATAAAAGTACAATCTACAAAATGCAAGATGCAGGATTTTAAAATTTTGCTTCAAAATCGAAATGCATTAATTTAAATTTTGACAATTATTGTTATTTTTGAACACAAATATCTTCTATTTTAAAACGAATTTAAAAAATTCGATCAGTTATTTCGCAGATCCAAGCTTTGATGACATCATATTAAAACTTGAAGTTAATTCACTTATAAATAAAAGCTGTACAGTGGCGGGCGAAAACCCTATTTTTTACAAATATTGCAGTTTTTTTATAAATATGGGTGTCAAAATAATTTTTTGCCCTCAAACATCAATTATTCGTTATTTTTATGTTTAAAAAAATAATAAACGTTATAGAATAGCGTGTGGAGTCAATGTTTTTGACTGCTTTCTGCCATGGGTTAGAGGATCACCTTAAATTGTATTTTGAGGGCTCATTTACACATTTTTGATTTTACAAGAGCTTAAATCTGCTATCTTCGAGTATTACTGCTCTGTTGTGGATACCTTTAAGGGCTTAAGGTGCCAAGTCGTATGCGGTTCACTATACAGAGTGATTCACAACTTCGTGCATATATTTTAATGGCATATAGTTCTCAACTTACTGATCATGGGACAATTTTCTTTTAAATTCGCAAATTTAAGGGCAGTTTGCGCAAGAAGCACATTTTTTAAAACACTGGATTATTGATTGTATAATGGATATCGGATTAACTATAAACGGAATCAAATTAAAATTTAATTAATTGTGCAATGGCAATAATAATAATTTTATGAAATTTCATTTGAAATCAGTGACCCAAAACTGTTTGATTAAAAATTTGGAAATTAAAATTGCGTGTTTAAGAATAATAATTATTTGTGTTAATTAATTACATTAAATTTTAATTGATTATGCTCTGGCAAGAATGGTAAATTATGAAATTTGATTTGAAAACAGTGACCCAAAACTATTTGATCAAAGAATCTGTAAAGTAAAACTGCGAATTTTGAAAAATTCTTTCAGTTCCGTGACAATTGAGTTGTGTACTATATGCCATTAAAATTATGTGCACAAAGTTAAAACAACGATTAAACTTTATTCGCGTGTAATATTAATTTGTTCTTTTTGAATTTTGATTCGTCTTGTTGTGAAAAACGTATTGGAGCTATTAATGAATTATAAGTTTTATAAGATAAGATAAGGAATTCATGTGCTTTAGAAATAAATTAAAAAACTGTTGATATTATTGACGTAACTCTTGTAAAGTACGGAAAAGCATAAAAACAGATTCTAACTTCATTAATTTGCTACTAGAACAGAATTTAATGCATGATTAGTTGAACAATAACAAGTAACTTAATGAGAATCACAAAAGAAATAATGAAATTTTCTTGTTTTTATTTTCCATCAAGACAAATCGTCCATAAAATCTATTTATTTTTTGCTGCGCACAGAACTATTTGCTTCTTATAGTTTTATTTATTATAAATCATTCTTACTTGAAGAATTGAAGATAACATTGGATTATTGTAAATGTAAATGAGTTATTGAAATACTTTTGAAGTCCAGTGTCCGCAATTTGGCCAGTAGCTGTTAGATCGTTTGGCTATCGACACCTGCTGACAGTTTGGGTATTTTTTGTGTTTTACAGAGGTTGGAAGAGGCTGAAAACGAACTAAGAAAACTGCAGAGTCAGTGCCGTGGTTTAATCGTTCGCACAGCCGTCTGTGCTGAGGTGCAGTCCCAAAATACCAACAAGTCTTCAACGTAAGTACTACAGACATATTCTCTTTACTTCTTGTTAGCAGTAGCTAGTAGCATCAAAATTTCATCGGTAGTGCTGTTATTTAATTTAACAAGAATCATGATTCTTACGGTATTACATTGGAGTTCAATATTCAAGATGATTCTTTTATTATTGATTCAAATTAAATTTGTTTTATGTAATCGATTTACTATTTCCTATACAGGGTGATTCACAACTTCGATATCTGGCTAACTATGAATTTAATAAATTGAAAAACTATGAAATTCAGTGAATTCTATACTTCGGACCTGGAAGGGAGCCGTAGCTCACTACAAAACAGCAGCAGTGAGGCAAATTGAGAGAGAAACAGACTTATAGCGTATAGCATTTGGGTAGTATCTGCCTAACTCATGTAGAACATGGGCAAAATACTTCCGTTTTTAACTCTAACACCCGCGTCCTTCCCAAGTACGTAGTACAGAGTTCACTAATGAAATTCGATATAAAACAGTAGCCCAAAACTGTTTGATTAAAAAACCTGTAATGCGAATTTTGAAAAAATCTTTCAGTTCTATATTTAGTAAGTTGAGTATTTATGCCATTAAAATACAGGGTGATTCAAAACTTCGTGCCTATATTTATAGCATATAGTACTCAAGCTACTGATCATGGAGCAAAAAGATTTTTTTTATTTCTTAAATTTTAATATTTAACAGCACATTTTTGAAACCACTATATTTTTGACTGTATATTGGATATCTGATTAGCTTTGAATGGAATAAAATAAAATTTTAATCAATTATATTATGCAACGAGTTTATAAAGCTCTAGCTATTAATACGAGAGTATGAAATTTACGGTACGAGTCATGACGAGTGTCGTAATTCATACTATTTTTCTACTCCTATGCTTTCACTTAAAAATACTTCATTTTCATGAAAATTTGTATCGAAATTAAAATCCGTATCTAAACGAAAATCTATATCGAAATGAGTGTCATTAAAGTTCAGATGACAGGTATAAAATAACTAAGAACATGGGAGTAGAAATAGTAAATTTATGAATATTCATTTCAAAATATTGAAACTAAAATTGCGAATTTTGAGACAATTCATTCAGTTACGTGATAAGTGAGTTTAGTACTATATGCTATTAAAATATAATGCACGAATCACCCTGTATATTTTTGAATGGTATTTTAGACTGCTAAATAATATAATTAATTATTGCCCAATTAAATTACACCGTACAGAAAATATTGAAATACGTATGTGTAAAATGTGAGTACTTATATTTAGAAAACAAAGTAAAAAGCCTATGTTAGACTAATTTCTACATGGGAATCTGTGGACATCTGGTAACAAATGACCGTGTCACACTTGATAAAACTATTGAAATATGATCCGCATTGCCCGCTTCTTGCAAGCTGCGTTGACTGATGAAGAGCATTACATTAAAACACATTAATATTTTACCCATTTACCGTGCGAGTCTGTATCGGCTACTCTTTTTCTGTTTTGTGACTACAGACAAATACAAACTCAGTCAGTGGCGCTCGGCTGAGATAAATCGACCGTTTACGAACTCAAGTTATGGATGTAATTAATTACACCAAAATTAAATAAAACAAGTGGAGGAATTTAAACCTGTTAGATATGCAGCACGGGGCGCCGTTCGATCTTTTATTTTTTCTTTGTTTTTAGCGGAGAATTTGATGAAGATGGACTTGTACTTTGTTTCAAATTAATTACGCCACGCTACCGATCTTTAGGGTAGAAATTTTATTTTTAATAACCGCTGATCTAACAGTAAAGGCTGGTTTATAATGGATATAACCGGTTCCTGATTGTTACAGTTTATAATGACACTTACCCGTTACATATAGAAATGCTATTGTTGAACTTTACAGAATACAGAATAAGAACCGTCTACATCCATTATAAACCAGCCTTAAGTCTTCAAAAATATTGAAGCCGTTTTTTGTTAAAAAGATTAGTGGATTATTTTATTACAAAAATGGTCTACGGCTGTTTACGACGATCCTCTACCGCGCCAGAACACAGCCAAATCATGAATTTCGCGCGCCACTCCACAGCGTTTATTGTTTTGTTAACTGCAATAATCTAAAGATATTGTTGGAGATAGAAGTACAATATACAAAATGGTTGTTGCCGTATTTTGAAATTTTGTTTTAAAATCTAAATATGTTAATTTGAATTTTGACAAATGTTGTTATTTTTTAAGCACAAATATCTTTTATTTTAAAACGAATTTAAAAAATTCGATCGGTTATTTCGCAGATCCAAGCTTAAAATTTGAAGTTAATTCACTTTTATAAATAAAAGCTGTACAGTGGCGCGCGAAAACCCTCTTTTTTAAAAATATTGCAGTTTTTTTTACAAATATGGGTGCCAAAATTATTTTCCTCCTCAGACATAAAGTATTTGTTATTTTTACGTTTAACAAAACAATAAACGTTATAGTATAGGGTGCGGTATCAATGTTTTTGACTGTTTTCTGACATGGGTAGAGGTTTACTTTAAGGGTCCCGTCTCCGTAACAAAATATTGTTTGTTTAGAGGTGTAGCAATTTGTGCTTTCCTGATTGCATATTAAAAATTTGAAGGAAAGACAGGTACTACTAGATATTTGTGAAAGAAGAAAGAATTAATCTAGGTTTAAAAAATAAAAGATCAGCGGATATTTTTATTTGTTCAGCGGACTTTAAATCTGTTTAACTGCGGTAACGTCATTCATAATAATAGAAAAGTATTTACAAATAAATAAACAATACTGCCATGGCCTTAATAAGTATAAATAAATATAGCTCAGCGGATTATATCAATCGGAGACAATTCCAGTTTTTTCTTATTGTAATCAAAGGTTTCGTTACCTGTGACAGTTATAGTAACTTAATAAATTGGGGTTGATTTTAGTATAACAAATTTGTCAATTAAGTTGGTGTTTAATGTAAATGAATGGGCGATATTTATCAGATATCGTTTGAGTCCGGGCCCCCAATAGCACGGTAGATTTGCGCCTGATTTAAATGCAGGTAGTTTTTGTATCGACATATCCATATATGTCACACAAACAAATCGAAATAGTCACATTTCAGTGCGCTTTTGTCCGAGATCGAATCATGTGAAATAACTCCAGTATTACTGTCAAGACCATTTGTAAACGTCACAACGTCTTGCTTCTTGCAAATACCTTGCAGGAGAAATGTTTTTAGCTATTAGAAAGTGTGAAATTATATCGATTTGTCAAACGACAGGCAGCATGGGCACCCTTCGACTTCGGCATTGAATTGAACGGAAAGTCAAGGCCGGTCGACCCTTCCAATTTCAAATGAAAAACTGCGTGCATGTTTATTACCGTGTACAATGTACCACTGTCCGTCATCAGAATGACGCTGCTGAAACATTTCCCAGATGAATTTCAACTAGATGCTTAGAAACGTTTCTGAGCGTTAAAACGGTATCTCAGATAAAAAATTAGTTTTTGTTCATTTAAACTAGATTAGTTTTTTCGTTTGACGTTTGTTTTGTTTGACAAAACCAAATTTATTTCTGGGAGGTGTCACTACTAAATTGAAACCAAATCGAAATCATTGAACATTTTTTCTTTACAAATAAAATCTTCAATTCAATTCAGCTGGAGCTGTCTGTATTAATTGATATTTCTGCTATATGAGTGTGTGTTTGTGTGTGCGGTTACCAACCGTCAACTCACAAAAGAAACGTGTTCCAAAATGGTCAAGAAACCGCGACAATTCCCTCAAAATGTAATTGCTGTGTAGCAATTAAAATAAAATTTTTAAGTTGTTGCAGTGCGTGTTAATTAATTACATTTTACATGTGATCAAAATACAGGGTGATTCGCAACTTCGTACATTTATATTTTTCAAAATTCGCAATTTTAGTTTACAGGTTTTTTGATCAAATAGATTTGGGTCACTGTTTTAAAATTTTATAAATTAATAATTCTTGCCATTGCATAATTAATTAAAATTTAATTTTATTCCATTGATAGTTTATCAGTTATCCATTATACTATCAAAAATACAGTGGTTTCAAAAATGTGCTTCTCTTACATGTACGAATTTAAAAAAATAATTCCATGATCAGTACCTAAGTTGAGTACTTTTTGCCATTAAAATATATGCACGAAGTTGTGAATTACCTGTATATGTAACTTGGCAGACTGTGGTTCGAAACCAGTCAGGTACATAATTGCCATTTAACTGCATAGAAATCTAGTGGTGTAGGTACTGGTGTTTATTTTTAAATTGTTTGTCATCAATCTAGAAACATTGTAGTGTCAATTAAAAGTGACTGCAAAAGTAATGAATAAGATAAGTGCCCGAGAGTTGAAGGCTGGTAATCGCACACACTGATGTCTCAAAATATGTGAGACTGCCACACCCAAATTGGGTAAAATGTCATGATAGATATGATGATCGAAATATATGCAGAGTAAAGAATGGAGATTTCCACGATTTTTTTTAGTTAATCTATACATTAAAATATTAGATCCATATTTTTCTTTTTGTCAAAAAGTTGCTAATAAACCAGAAAAAAAATCATAAAGTTTAAAAAAATAGGTGCCGCGAAAAACGATGCCGTGTGTGATGGTGTGACGTTACTGGCCCTGAGAACATACGTTCATCGCGCTGCCAAGGAATGAATACGATACGTAGATCTTACCTTATTTCAACACAGAACCATCGTCCATTCCGTAGACAAAACGACAAAAAATGAACTTATACGAACGGTTTGGTTTCAATGTTGTCTACGTCACACATGGCGCATTTTAATGTACGTTTTAAAAGAGTTACATTTTCATTTCGGTAAAAAGGTAATAAATCTATCAAAATTAACATTTATTATCACTTTCCTATAACTCATATATGCTGAAAATTTATATCCAGTAAGTATGTCTTTAAAAGCCGTAGGCTTGGACACCCCCATCAAAGAATAAGTCGCTAAAATAGCTGCAAAGTAAGAAATTTGTTCAAGTAGCTCCCTGGAATCGTAGTGTTTATTTCAAGAGGGGCGTATTAATTTTTGTTACTAAAAAAACGATAAAAACACTACTATAATAAGAAAATCTATCTACACAGGTTTAGTTGACAAGATAGTGCCACTTGTTTCAGTATTTCTATTCACTTGACTGGAATCATGACTAAATCCAATATGCTGAAATATATGTCTACACCAAGCAAGCACTAAAATCCAGAGCCGGATTTTAGTGACTTAAACAAGTTAAAGTTGTGAGAAAACGCCTCTGCGTGTTGGTCCAGATGTTCAACTCGGGCGGTGCGTGGGCGAAGTAAATTTCGCATTTCTATGCGGGGCACGGGCCCGACGCGCTCCGTCATTACCGACTACTTAAAAGCCAAGTGGCGTCGTGACGCGGCGTCGGACCTCAGCTTAGTCGTCCACGTCGCCTCAAACAAAAACACTCATCATCACAAGCTAAAAACGATTCACCACCGTGTAATGAATATGTTCACACCGAAGGAGCGTCCACCTTAAGCTTTGTTCACACAAGGATTCTTTAATGCTTTTGAATTTTTAATAAATAATTTTGGCTAAAATTGCTTGTCAAATAGCGGCGCCGCTAAATTGAATCTGCAATGAGTCTTGGAAAAGAAGATTTTTTATTCCTTGATACCTTCAAAATTTCAAAGAATCCTTGTGTGAACATATTCATGGTCAGAATTATGGTTTTTTATTTACCATTATCCGTGAGTGTCAGCCGTTAGGCTGGTAACCGCACACATGGTATATTATATATCTATACTGATGACTCATAGAATATATAGTTGTTCAGTAAAAGGCGTGATAAATAATATGGAATGGGTTCAACTTAAATTTTTTTTAGAATTTTCATAAACAGGAAAATTAACCCCAGAAGATGCAAATCTAGAAACTTTGTATGTAATAAAATACCTGCATCAAAGGATTCATTTACAGGAAAATTCAAAGAGAATTTTATATTCGGCAAAAATGCTAACACAGGAAGATGCAAATCTAGAAAAGGTTAAAACCGAGTATGTGGGACTCAAGGAATAATGTATTGGGTTATTGAAACAAACTAGTTTTCTAGAGCTAGATTTGCATCTTCCTGTGTTTGCAACTTCCTTTATTTATGCCGAATCTAAAGTTCTAGATTTTCATTTCCCTGTGAGTGAATCTTTTACTGCATGATTTTGTTACGTGTAATAAATTTTCTATAATTGAATTTTCTTGTGCATGCATTTTACTATACCTATATGAATGTATGAATATTCTAAGTATTTTATTTTCTGGTGTTGAGTGGTATAAGATTCTTAATAAAAGAGATAGAACATTTAGGGTATGTGTTATTGTCTTTTGATATTAGTTTCTGCAGTTTTATTTGAAATCGGGAAACGGCATCATATTTTTTTTCTTGTAATTATTAATTCATATTTGGGTTTGGAAAAACTACAACAATACATAATTTTGTCCATGAAAATGTCCAGAAAGTGAGAACAATATCTGTGTGTGTGTGTAATGCGCTCTTATTGAAGTTGTCTCGTGCCAGCAAGTCTCGGGCAATATATCATTCAAGTTTGAAATCTTGAAAAAACCGTGATGATATATGTGTAACATGTCTTATTTATTGCAGCAAGCGCAGATTCAGCTGTGATCTCAGTAAGGAGGAGCTGTCCATGAGCGACATCCTCTGCAGACCCGTGGCCGACGGTGGTGACCCTGACAGTGACCCAGGATCGAACGGATCGTGGTTCTGGCGGGTCGTGAGGGCCTCCGTGCCCTTCCAGGTCGCCATCGTGGCCCTCATCTGCATGGCTTGCCTCCTGGAGCCCAGCTGCTGCGACTCCATCAATAACCTCAGTCTATCGCTCACTCCGCAACTTAGATATGTCAGGGGACCGCCACCGGTTTAGAACCGCAGGTTGATTTTTTATGTTTCTTTGACTTAGATGTTTATATTTCCTTTATAATTAAGGAATAGCGTTGTTGTTTTATAAACATTTCATTTTGTTTTGAATTATTAGGATGTTATGTTTGCCATTTTTCATAAAACAGTATTTTTATTTTTCATTTCATTATTAATTTAATCATGCATGATCTATCTAGGTATTGTTGATTTCTTACACTATTTATTAATTAATGAAAAAAGAAATCGGCACTACGCTGGTTTCAACATAAATAATGTTCATTTAGTAATATAATATTTATATGGCAAAAAAACATCATCAAGTTCATAACATGTTGTTATTTTCTGTAAATAGATTATTATATGTTTTATTGTGGTAAAACTAACATAATAGACTGTCACTATGGATCCATTAATCTTAAATTAAGAAGAGTGGTTTTCTCCAATTTTAGAGATTTTTAAAGCCCTGTTCGCACGAGGATTCTTTGAAGATTATACCAAGATTCTGAATCCTGGAAAAGAAGTAGTTTTTTCAAAACCATGTTTTTTTCAAGATTCAAAATCTTGAAACTTCTTCTTTTCCAGGATTCAGAATCTTGAAACTTGTTCTTTTTCAGGATTCAGAATCTTGAAAGATTTTCTTTTCCAGGATTCAGAATCTTGGTAGAATCCTCGTGCGAACAGGGCTTTAGTAGAAGCAGAGAACCGGTATATTCCAACTTCATAAACCATTTAGTATTAGAAGTAAAGCTTATGCAATGACCAGGAAATCAAATTTGGAATGTGCTAGATGATTTAAATTAAATAATATCATTGTTTAACAATGAGCGTAACATACTTTCATGTTTGTTTTCAGGATGTTGCATAATGTGTGTTTATTTTAATCTAGCAGTACCCTTAAATTGTGCAATTATATTTGTTTATTTATAAGAATCATTGTTTGGTTCGTTGTCTCGCGTGCTGTTATATTTCTTTTTTTGTCACTAACGAGACCTCAGTTTAAAGATGCTGTTAGGTACGGGAAGAATACGGCCAGGGTTGTATTCAGCATTTTGTCCAGTGTTCGTGAAGTCTCTGGATTTCATTTAACTAAAGCATTACTAAAAGTAATGTATGTGTTCATCAGATTGTGTATTGGTCGAGAAAGGAATTATTTACCTTATCCATACACGATATATTTTCACATATTGCCTTATAAGATTTAACAACATATTATTCTATATAGTTTTATTTAAAAAATATGGTAATAATAACAAAAGCTGTCGGAACGGGGTAAGCTACTTATTTTAATATATTGAGTTCCGTGCACGGATCTATATATAAATTGACAGATAACTTGTTCCAGGTATTCCGTTTGTGCCGGCCACATAGGTATAGTCCATCTAGCGAATCAACAAATTCCGAGACAATGCACAACCATTGTTACTTCGTTCGCTGGATGGACTATACCATCAGCGCGAGTGCGCAAGTTTGATCACATGATCGTCAATTTGAACGAATCTGATTGGTCAATCATTTTACGTGACTCAATATGGCAGCTGAATACATAAAGGGACATTTCCCATAAGACCAAGCTTTCTCAATTTATATATAGGTCTGTGGTTCCGTGTACCCTCGAGTACAGAAACGCAACTAGATACTAAAACTGAACTTATAGTAACGTTGATAGTATCGAGATTATGTTCGCGTGGTCCCAGCGAACATAAGTCGATTGCGGACCACAATTCGTTAGCTGCACACGTGCCGTCATTTTCTGAAATGCCGGCGTTTAATCATAAATATAATTTAGGTTGTATTCAAACATTAAAAGCCGATATTTCATGCAATGACATCAAGAAAGCGATGCTGCTACTTAATTTTAGCGAATTAGTTCTTATATGAAACATTAAAAAGACTGCCAAGAACGGCAGGACAGGGTAATATTTCAATATTGCTCAAGTCGAGTTTTCCAGTGCCTTTTTATTTGTGAACGGTTTCCTTGCATGAATATATCGCCGCTGGCTTATATATAACCAGTGTTTTGTGTGATTCGTGTTTTTCTAGTGTAGCATGATTCTCTTCAGTTATTTATTAACTTGTAGCTATTGGCGATAGTCATATTTTTTAAATTTTTATATAAGAAATTTGTAATACTTTGCGTGATTTTTTTACTGCCAAGATGTGGAGATCACGTGAAATTATCATTGATATATTGTATGAGAAAAAAAGAACGGTCAATTAAAAACTTTTTTACACAACATAATATTTTTATGAAAAACATTTCCAGTACCGTTTTTGCAAAATCTTCTAAGTCAAAGTATATTTATTTTAAATTAACTTTGGCTAATCAGATTTTGTATAAACGTTTCCTGTACCGATTTTGCAAGATCTAAGTCAAAGTATTTTTATATAAAATAAACTTTGACTAATCAGATTTTGTCAAAAAGTTTCCATCATCGTTTTTCAAAATCTTGTAAGTCAAAGTATATATTTAAAATTTGCTTTGGCTGATCCAATTTTGTAGAAACATTTACAGTGCCGTTTTTGCAAAATCTTTTAAGTCAAAGTATGTTTATCTAAAATTTACTTTGGCTAATCAGGTTTTATAAAAACTTTTGTATTTTTTCCAGGTTGTTCCATGGGTAGGTACTTCTAGAAGTTACAAGATGGTCGGCAGCAGGTAGGTAAAATCTTTTTATAGCTGAAACGCTTCCATTGTTCATCATTATTCATATCGCAACTTATGCAGTTGTAATATTATACACAGATCATGTCCGTGTGTCTTTGACCACCATAATAATTGTGACGTCACTTCCTTTGAACGTCCAACGCCAGGACAATCAACCCAAAACCATGTTCACTTGTCGTTGTTCTTCAATTTCAATTCATTGCGCGTTTTTACGATTTATATCACTTTTACATGCCGACGTAAATTTAAATAGAGAAAATTAGCATTTATACACGTTGACTTTTCAAACATACAGGAAATAAAACAAAATAAACCCATAAAAATTTCTTTACAACAGCAAGTAGTTAACACATTAGCCTCCTAAACAATCATGTCTCTAAAATAGCATATAAGCTTGTAAAATCATTTACACTTGGTGCACAATAATACCGTGTGTGCGGTAACCAGACGTCAACTCGCGAGTATTTATATGGCGGAATGGGTTCAACAACAAATAAAATTCTAGTACTTATCCAGGATGTTTCATAACTTCAGGTACATACGTTAAGGGTATATGTAGTTTGATATGCTGATTACGAAACAAAAAGAATTTTTTTTAAATCGCAAAATTAATTTTCATGTTTCTCAGTCAAAAAATTTTCATTGCCACTGCCACTGGGTGAAGTAATTATTGTTTCATTAGAAATAATTAAATGTATGTTTATTTTACTAGTATGTAATTTAAGATGTTTGATTACCTATTTCTCTTTTGTTTGTGTTTAATAGGAAAACGAATCCAGTGCAGTACTACAAAAAATGCTGCAGGTAAACTACCCTTAATTTTTCGAATTTAAAAAAATTCTATTTGATTCGTAATCAGAATATCAAACAACAAATAACTTTAAGGCGGAGGTCTCACTGAACGAGTAGCATTAATCGTTTGCTGTAGAGTAAATTTCAAAAACATGTATTTGTAATGACGTACGTCGCACTGAACGATCGTTTTGTGTCGAGTGCGATCGAGCAGTTTGTTTTTCAAGTTGGTTTGATTTTTACTCGACGCTCGATGCCTTCACGCATGCGTATATGCTCATAACCTTAAAATTTTGCTTACTTTCTGTCATTCCAAATATATAGTTAGTACAAATAGGTACGTAATTATCTAGATAATGACAGTAATAGCATATAAAAACAATGGTACATATTCAGTTTAGATGTTCCAAAAATGCACAGAGAATAATTTAAGTTTTACGTAAAATGTTTATTTTACCAAACGATCTATACATCAACTCGACCAGTGAGACCAGACCATCGATTTTTAAATGACACGACACGAATCGACGCTACATGACACGATACGACTCGATCAGTGAGACCGCTGCCTAACGTATGTACTCGAAGTTATGATACACCTGTATTGATACACATGCACAAGAAAATTTATCTGAAAATAAATGTTTGTCTGTTTGTTTGTCCTCATCCGATTGTGATGAAACTTTGGTGAGTTGTTGTGTGCTTATGACATGAGCATACTAAAGTGTCAGTCCGCCATCTTGAAACAAAATGGTGGCTAGCTAACTCAAAATTTACTGCCCCGATTGGGTTCAAATTTGATATGGTAATAGCTTAGTATTCTTAACGATAGTTTCCTTTAAATTTGCATCTTTCTATGTTTGCATTTATGTCGACTCTAAAATTCTAGATTTGAATGAATCTGAATCTGAATGAATCTTTTAATTCATATATTTTGTAATGTACCTACCTATAAATTTTCTAGTTTGATTCTTGTGTATGAATATTCTAGAATTTTATTTCTAGTGTTGAATGGTTATCCTTTATATGGTACAAACCTAAAGCGTAGTGGTCAAGGCATCTGGTAAGATGTCAAGATTTGTATTCGTAAACATACTGGCAACGATTAAACACCTGCTATGATAAATATCGTGTACAAAATGCATGTCATAATATCCGAAACACAATTTCGAAGCTGTCAGATCAATTTATTTTATAGTGTGTTTGCGGTAGCGCTTAACTTGTAAGAATTTGTCAGTTTTTCTAAATTACAAATGACTTTGATTAGAGTTATCAAACATTTCACTAAGTGCGTTTTGGTTGTTAACAAAATTTTGTGTGTGTTTGCAGAAAATGTACGTCTGTAGGGAAAGTTAGTAGAAGAAGGCTTCTTCTTTTCGTGGTTTCGGTGCGACAAGATGTTCCAACAGACACCTACCGTGTGAATATGCGGCACCCCGCTGGGATCACCGTGTTTTCTTGTGGCACCCGATATCTCATGTTATACGCGAGGTATTCGTTATATTATACAGCGTATGTGACTACTACTACTCCTAACCCCGTTTTTATCCAGGTACTTATTTATCCTTCACTACTTATTACAAATTCATTCTTGCGGGGATCTCATTTATTATTTTTATACGGGGACATTAAAATTGTTGGGTGCCATACGCGAAAAGAAATTATAAATGGGGAATGATATCTTTATATAAATTATTTATTTGTATTGCAGAAAATTAATGACGAAACAAAATTTTGTTGCATTTAAATTTAATTTAATTGCTTTTATGAAACGATATTTGTTTTGGCTAGTCTCCAGTTAACGTCGAGAGTTGCCAGCTGATAACCGCATACTCGTTAAATTTTATCGATGACTTACACTAAGCCCTATTTACACATTGATTCTTTCATTTTAAATCCTGTAAAAATAATTGTTTTGATTTTTGAAGCGAATTAGAAATTCTTCTTTTACAAGACTTCTTTTTCAATATAGAAGATTCAATTTGACAGGCAATTTTTACCATGACTATTTTATTCAGGATAAGTTGGTGAGCTCTGTATTGAACACAGATACATTCTTTCTCTCTCTTCTCGCTCCGGCCAGCTCTGGCTGCACGGACAATACTCGGGAATGACGCTCACAGTATGTGCGTCTGCCACACCCAAACTGAGTTAACAGCATGATGAGTATCTATAAAATGTTTTTTTGGTAAATCATTTGCATAATAAATTGCAGATAGTTTTTAGCTTCTTGTTTAGAGTAGCATCGCGCTACTATAAGAAGTGTCCTTTTTGCTGTGATAGTACACATTATTAGCGGCTAAACTGGTGTTCCGATTTAAAGATATGTGCGAGTTCGATGGGACAAAACAATATCTACAGCACGTGCTAACAGTGAACACCCGGGCTGTGTCTTGTGATGTTCTGTTTGCGCCTCGGCAAGGCTTTCTGTGGATCTGCGAACGACGCAGTCGCGCATACTAATGCTCTGGTCTTAAACGCGTCTGCCGCCATTTTTTCATTAGATTTCTTTCAGATTGCTGGCCAAACAGTAGCTAAGGGTATTCACATTTTTATACAACTATTGTTAACTTTTGTTTATTCAAACTTTATGCTCTATTCGCACAAGAATTCTTTCATGCTTCTTAATTTTATGAACGATTATCCTGGTAAGAATTGCCTTTGCCTGTCAAATACCGGTGCCGTCGAATTGAATCTTCAATGAGTCTTTTTAAGTCTATGTTTACCACTTACTAAAACTATTTTAAGTTCATTATGTGAATGCTGTGTTATTTCTTAAACTTAAATATGAAGTAAATCTTTAAAAAAACCGCTTATTTCTTGAGTGTGTGGTAATTTTATTTGCGTATTTAGATCAAATTAGTTAAATTTGAAGTTCTTTATATAGTTTTGTGGGTCTGTTGTTGTACAGTTCAACGTTTTACTTCGATGAGCATCTCCTACGTCACGTAGGGGTCACGGGGTTATAGAGAACCCATCGCCGAGTTATGATTGATAGACGGATCTTTTACTTGCGTATGTTCTATGCTACTTTGTTCGCTGTATGGTCAGATTCAGCAATGGTAAAGTTAATGTTTTATGTAAAGATCATCAGTATTAGGGGATGACTATTTTGTTTTTGGTTTAGATATAATATTTACGGTATTTTTTGTTGAAATTCATTGGAAATAAATAAATAATTGATGTATTTCAGTTTGCTGTGTCATGTAACCACCATTAAAATAATTATAGAGCACCTTAGTCAGTCGTTGGCTCTCAAAATGTACAGTGTTCCTTTCTTATAATATATTTATTTATTTATGTAATAATATTACGTTTGTAGATTGTCATTCATTATATTTGGTTCGATGTAATACCTTTTATTATAAATATTACTGTAATGAAATATATTATTTTATTGTAAATATTTATGAAGTTATTAATGTCACATAATATTTATATAGGTATGTATAAAAAATTATTAATGGTGTATAATTTTAGTCTAGTAAATAAAAATAAAATAAGAACTGTAGGTATCTACTGTAAAACAATTTTATTTTTGTACTTATTTTATTAAGAATAAAACTGTTATATGTCTGATGCCCTATATGAATTTATTTATTTCATTGGCTTTGTTACATATAATTAAATGTTTAAAGCAAGTCAATTTTAAAATATACATAATATAAATAAAATCATGAAAGAGTGTTTCACATTGATATGTTATTTGACAAAATTATGCCCGAAATATTCTGAAATAGTATAAAAACAGTTGCTAATAAGTTCGTTTTTAATTTTTATTTTAAATTTTTTTTCGTTTAAATCTCTGATGGATTGCGGTAAATGATTATACAAGTCAAGGTTTAGTGAATTATTCTCAGATTTTTTAAGTCTAAACCGAGGTTTTCGCAACAAGTTAGCAGATCTTGTATCATAATTATGTATGTCCATGTTCTTAGGTAGCAAGCTTTTTGATCTGTGTATTTCAATTAGGCTATAATATATAAATAACGAGGGAAGAGACATTATACCTAAATTAATGAAGGATTGTTTGCAATGGTCTCTATATTTTAGTCCACAAATTATTCTAATTGCTGTCTTCTGTTGCCTGAAGATTATTATTGAGTTTTGTGAGTTTCCCCACAGCAAAATACCATAAGAAATAATCGAATGAAACAGTGAGAAATAAACTGTTTTTAATGTAGCGTCGTCAACGGTGGGCTTGATCTTTCTAAGTAAAAATAATATGCTAGATAATTTTTTTCTAATATGCTCAATATGAGTTTTACCATTTAGAGAGTCTTCGATATGCATACCTAAAATTGAAACAGAGTTACCCTTAATAAGTTCTTGTTTACTAGAAATTATTAATTGTTGCGTTTTTTCTTGATTTAATAATAAATTATTAGCAGTAAACCATATTTCAGCTTTTTGTAGGTTTGTTGCACAATTTTGCAAGAGTTCATTGATGTCCTTATTGCTACTTATTATTGTGGTATCATCCGCAAAAAGGACACTACTACAGGGTTGCATACAGTCACAAAAATCATTCACGTAAATAATGAAGAACAATGGGCCAAGTATTGAGCCTTGAGGTACACCATGCTCTATAGCCTTAAAATCCGATAGATGACCTTCGATCTGAACACTTTGAATGTTTTATTGTGTGTTTTTTCTGTCTCTATTTTTGTTTTGCCACCTTTATTTTTCTTTTAAATTTGCAATTTTTTTGACAATATACATCGATATTTGAAGTAAAATTACAACTACGCTAGGAAAATTTTAAAATGCCTACTTCTCGTAAAATAAGGGTAGTAGAACAAAAGGGGGTTTAATTCGGACCCGCTGAATCCATAAATGCACCCTATTTTGTCTTTATTTTTTATTTTTTTTTATTTTATTTAAATATCCATTTTGGAATCTGTAAAGCCGTGCTTGGCACTGGTATCCAGATCCTTACATTACATAATATAATTTTTAAACATTAATTAATATTTTTGCAATATATAAAATTTAAGTTTTAAATAAAATTCAAATTACATTTGTACATTCTTTTACGTAGTGCCTAAATGTTTTTATATTTTTGATTATTTTTAAGTTTTCATTAATTGAATTATACATTCCAATACTATTATTGTATGTTGAGTTGTAAGCCTTAACACTACTACATTTAATTGTTCTAATATGACTAGCTTGTCTAGTATTACTATTATGACAGTTTTTTCCAATATTTAATTCCGTGTTGCATTTAAAATTAAATTTAAAAACTTTATGTACGCATTGTTCTATCATCATTAATTGTGTCTTTGTTAGTAAATTGGTTTTTTGAAATAAAATACTAGTGGATGTTAATCTTGGTATACCAAATATAGCTTTTATTGATTTATTTTGAAGTCTTTGTACTCTCTCAAATAATATCTTACTGCAAGTACTCCAAGTACATATTAAGTATGTCAAATGGCTTTGAACATAAGAGTAATAAATATGTTTTTTTGCTTTTAGAGATAAAAGGTAGTTACATTTATACAAGTTGGCAATCAATGGTATAATTTTATCACATATATGTTTAATCATATTTTCCCAAGTTAGTCTATAATCTATCCATAGTCCAAGATACTTGTATTCTCTCACTATATTTAATTGTTTATCCTGCTTATATAGTTCTAACTGTTCTTGATTTCCTCTTAGGTTGAAAGTCATGTTACACTGTTTTATTAATGTTTATAAACAAGTTATTCGAGATTGTCCAATCAGTAAATATTTTTAAGTCTTCGTTTATTATATTAGTTAAAATTTCTTTTTTAAACCTTTTATTTTCGAGTTATAAGCATTTTAAAATTTTCCTAGTGTAGTTTTTTGACAATATATTTACATCGATTTTTGTAGCAAAATTTTAAAATGCTTATATCTCCTAAACTAAGGGTAGTACAATAAACAGGGGTTGTTTAGCAGTTTAACCCCTCAATATGGACCCGCTGAATCCAAATATGCGCTCCATTACGGTCAGTGATTATGCGATTCTGAGGGTAGATTTAGAATTAGCGGGTGCTAATTAGGGGTATACGATACGTATATCTACGTATTTTTAGTTGATTTTGGTAAAATTTTGCTGACTTTAAATAATTATTATCTCGAAACTAAAGGGCCAAGGGCAAAAAGTTAAAAACAAAAGACTTTTCATTCTCTATCTGCCTGTATATAGATAAGGCCGTTTTGACAAATTTTTAATAATTTTTTGATCTCCCACCATTCATATTATCCTGATACCAAATTGGTGATTTTGGAATCGACTCAAAAATGAAGTCGAGTGAGGGTGAAAATTTAAAAACGCTATTACGTAAAAAATAAGGATTGGAGAGTGATTTACGGGTCATATTCGTATTCTACGCGTTGAAATACACCAGTATGCATAGTGCCAAACTTTAAAGTTAGTTAGAACCACTTTTTCCTGTACGATCCTTAGTTTAATTGATATGAGCAATCAAAGTGGTGAAAAAGTCGTCTAAACAAAAAGTTAAATGTAAAAGATGTTCCGTTTTTCATCCCCTATCGATTGCAATATAATTTTTTTCGATACGGCCCTTAATACCTAAGATACAAGTAAGGGTTGAATATCCCCGGTGCTAATGAACTGTTAGGGGTGGCAATAAACATACTGGTGTATCTTAACGCGTAGAGTACGAATATGACCTGTAAATCCCTCTCCAACCCTTAGTTTTTACGTAATCGCGTTTTTAAATTTTCATGTTCACTCGACTTCAGATTTGAATCGAACAAAAATCACCACGTTTGTATCAGGGTAACATAAATGGTGGGAGATCAAAAAAATAATTAAAAATCAACCAAAACGGCCTTATCTATAGACAGGCAGATAGAGAATGAAAAGTTACGCATCGCTTGTATTTAACTTTTTGCTCTTAGCCTTTTAGTTTACGAGATAATAGTTATTTAAAGTTACTAAAATTTCACCAAAATCGACCAAAATTACGTTGATTTCAAGGGTGGTTTGTATCATATACACCTAATTAGGTCGTGCTGATTCCAAATATGCATCCCAATTTGTCGAGATAAATTAATTTTAAAATTTTCCTAGCGTAGTTACATTTTTTGGACGATTTTTGAAGCAATATTACAACTACACTAGGAATATTTTTAATATGCTTATATCTCGTAAACCAAGGATAAAGAGGGGTAGTTTAACGACCTGCTGAATCCAAATATGCCCCCGGTTTTGTCGTACAACCTTTAGTTTTCGAGTTATTTGTAGTTTAAAATTTTCCTAGCGTAGTGTCAATTTTTTTGACGAGTTTGCAGCAAAATTACAACTACGCTAGGAAAATTTTAAAATGCTTATATCTCGTAAACTAAGGGTAGTAGGATAAAGACGGGTAGTCAAACGCCTCAATTAGGACCCGCTTGAATCATTTTGCCATGCAACCCTTAGATTTCGAGTTATTAAATAATTCAACCCTTATATGAAGAATATCATGCATTTAAATAACCACCAACAATAGCTGGCAGCACCAAGCTCGTTTGAAGCTGATATGATAATAATGTTTAATTAAATTCATTTATTTATAAAATTATGTATTGTATATAAGTAATTTATTAAATAAAACATAAAATTTATACTGTTATTAGATATCCTGGTTCCTTTTCAGATTTAAGGGAGTGAGCTCTCAACGTAGAAGACCTGTAAGTGTTTAGGAAGTGTCCAAAGGTTGTTTTAGAAATAAAATTAGAGCAATTATGTAAGTATTACTTATTTGTTTTTATTAATAATATATATATATATATATATATATATATATATATATATATATATATATATATATATATATATATATATATATATATAGCTATTTTATCTCGATTATTTAATTTTTATAATATAAAAAAATATTGCCGATGTTTCCAAGTCCCTTGAAGGATGCCACGTCGCCGTCGCCTCCTGAGAAGATAACATCATGACAATCCCTCCACGCGTCGAAAACCTGACCACACAAATAAATAATTAATATACAAGAAATCCAATGGCGCCAATCGAGATATAGCGTCTCAAAGTTTTAGTCCAAAATCGAAAAAAACTAAGGTTAGTACTTGTTTGGGTCAAAATTAAAATTTAATTAATTTGTAATTTAATATTTTAAAACTTACAGAGCATAAAATATTAATAATGAAAGAAATAAAAGTGTTCAAAGATAAATAATATTGCAACACTTACATTTAATTTACAGTTTTATCTCCTTTTTACGATGTTGATATCGAGGAGTATTGGACCTTCTTCAACGGTTATTCTGCCCTAGGTATCATTTCACAGGAACTGGAAGAGCGATGGAACAGGAAATCCAGCCGGAAGTAAAGATGCAATGACCGGAAACAGCGACCAGCAACGTAGCTTGAGCTATGAGCTGCAACCACTGACAGTCTGAAAATGCAAGAAAAATTCAATTAGATATGCACTTTCAATATCAAAAATATAGCTAAGTTCATTTAGTAATAAATTATGCGCAAATCGTACACTGATATGTCTTTTAATTATCGAGATATAGGTTTTCAAAGTTTAGGTCCGAATAAGAAAATAATACGAATACTTCGCCAACTCATATCTCAAAATAGTATTACCTTTGAATAAATAATTTACTACAAGAACGGCAACGCAATTTAAAGTGTCCAGAAATTTTTAACCGTCCTATGCTGCCCCTAGCGGGAATTCGAGAAATTATTACTGAAGGAGAGAGAGAGTGTAGTAATGAAAGAGAAGCATGCTTTCTCTTGTTTGCGTCTGATACGAAATGCAGACAGGAATTTTTGTTGTTATACAATACCTAAATAAAATAATTTGTTTGCTTGTTGGAAATATAAATCTCAAAGCCTTTTAAAAACAATGAAATTAAAAATAAAAATATTTTATTTTCTACAATTAATTTCTTCCCAACAACTAGATCATAAACATTTTCTGCAAATAGACTTATCTAAATTGACGATACTAAATATTTTTCTCTGCCTCTAAATAATTTTGATGTGAATGAGATCTCTACAAATCTAAGAAATGAATTGGCACTTCATATAATTTATGATGAATAAATTTTACTAGTTTCGTCACTTTAAGTAAACCAAGATGTTTCTATAACAATAATAAAAAATTGTCACTAATATTTTTACTCTGTCATGTAGAAAAAACATGAATTTTGTAAATTTAGACAAGGGAATATGAAGAGGAATTTTGTAAAATCTACTAAGACTGTCTTATCATTCTTCAATCTAATTAATAGCTAATTAATGAACAAGTGTGTGCTTTGACATCAAATTAAACTTAATGCCGTAGAGCAAAAATATCAAAATTGATGTATGTATGAAATTCAAACGCATTCTGCCATGCGGTTTCTCTCTTAAAGTTTTTTATAACGATCTAAAATATGGAATTTGATTATTTTCTCGGCTAGCGCCTCGAAAAATAATCCTCCGCTTTGGTAATAAAAAATCCTTTACAGAATAGACCTTAGACTATAATAGAATAAAAAGCGGGAGGTAATAATATAATAATTTATTATTAAATTATCATGGTGATAAATTAAATAGGTAACCTGTTTTATTCTTTATTCATAAATATTATTTTTGGAGAAATAATTTTGGTATGATGAAGGTATAATATAACTGTGGACGATATATTTTAATTTTTGATTTTTATTTACTTTTTAATTATAAAGAGATATGAAAAATAAGGTGCAGACAGGTTTGTGAGATTTATAAATTCCGATGTAAATTAATTACTTTCTTTCATTATAATGATAGTGCCACTACAGTTTTGTTTTTAATTTGATTACAACAAACCGAGAACAAACAATTCATGTACCGAGTGCTAGGTGGCACTGCCGTTGTTAGAACATTTTTCGTGTGACGTATTCTATTGCTTACGTTGCCGTTCTTGTAGTAAATTATTTATTCAAAGGTATTACCTGGTATTACTTATTACATTATGAGCGAGAAAATGAATGATATCGTGTGAGTGAGAATGTTGACGCATGACGTTTACCGAGTTCGGAAATCTCACGAACTTTCGATAGACACTTTCCTACGAGCTGTGGATGCTATTTTTCACACAACCATAAATATTACACGTTTAATTCATAAATAATTATGTCACTGTAATAATTTTACGTAAAAACAAATATACCAAGATCATGGAATACATAATACAAATTTTCAATAACAAGAATATAAATTCTATTTACATTTTTAAATTACACCAGATACAGCAAAAGTACTACTTTAATTTATGCAGATAATTCACTTTTAATGTCGTGTTTGTCCACTTTTAATGTACCTAATAATGCAATTTATCGCAAAATACTCAATGACAGTTACAGGAAAAAATTATCAAATGTCGGAAAGACAACACACGCCTACTAAAAAGTGAAACAAAAATTTAAACCGTGCGGTAAGACCTGTTCGATAACATATCGAAAGGGTTGAACAGATGTGTAATTATAACCAGTGTTGTAATAGATAACAATATTTTTATCTAGATAAAGATAACTTACTTTTTATGTATCTAGATAAGATAATAGATAATTATTACAGAAATTATCTAGATAATGGATAAAAGATAAATAATTATTAGATAACTTATAGATAATTAAAAAAACATAAATAAGCGGTACCAGCTGGCGAGCCAGCAGCGTTGCAAACTTTTGTATTTGCGTAGTTTGATTTCATTTGCATACAATTAAAATTACAAATGAAAATAATTGGTTATAATTTTACTAAAATTATTATCTAGATGATATTTAAAAAATAGATAAAGATAATTAGAAATTGTATCCAGATAAGAAAATAGATAAAGAATAAAAAATATATCTAGATAAGAATATATTATCTAGATAAGTTACAACACTGGTTATAACTGTATGGAAATTGTTCGTGTATGGTGGTGGATAAATAAAATTTCGAGTGATGCGTTTATGTTTATAAGTTATAAGTAAAATGTTGAGAAATACTGGTGTTTATACACAGTACTCAGGTAACAGTAGTGGTGTTGGGACCAATGATCTGATCCGATCCGATCGAAATCGAAACGAGTTACTAAATGGTTGTATCATCCGATGAACCTGACCGATAGTGGCAATAAAAAACACATAGGTACGCTTCGCCGTGGAGGAAAAAAGGTAATAACCTTATTTCGGCGTAGTCTGCCGCAGCGTTCGCGGGAAATTATCTTAGGCGCGAGAAATAGGCGGCGTACAATTTCAACGTTGCTCTTGCTGTTGATAAACCGGCGTAAATAGAGTTACCTGTGTAATTTCAAACAACCGGTACCCTGTGCACGAAAATCTTTCTTTATAACGTACGTTCCACTATTACTATCGAGCGGATAACGCGTTACACTGCCTACAAATCATGACACCGACAATCAAATTGATTCCGACAACGTTCGGGTAATCATTTTTCAGTTTTTTTTATTTTCTTAATCAGAAAGTATATGGGAATTATGCAAGGTTGGGAACAGACATCGAATTTATCAATAATTGAAATATGTTCCTATTATTTAAACTCATTTCTATGGCAAAATTATGATTTTACACAAGGATTCTTTTGTAGCAAGATGACTTGCATATGCTAACGCTCTGTATTTTTGTTATCTTAAGTTATTTTTAGATACAAAAGTTCAGAGGTCATCTGCATCCCCCTGTACCCGTTAGGCGAGACGTTCCCATGATTTTGGGCGTCTGCGGATAGTTCTTCGTCAGCCGAGCTCGAGATAAGTCCAAGATGTAGCCCGTTGCTACGGACATTACGCTTTTGAGCGTAATTCGAGCGTAATTTTAAGTATATTTTTGTAGAATTCCGTATTTTAAGTTAGTTGAAACGTATAAGTTATTTACTTTTAGCCATTTATTGTTTGTATTCGTGTTTATTCGGAGTTTTTGTGTTTTATTAAATATATTTGTAACTAAAGTGCTCTAGAGTTTTGTGTTATGTCATGATTAATGCGCTCCCTAATTCATCCCTTCCTAATTCGAGCCACGACTGGTTATCCCTATCCTTTCCTTCCTTTTTTTTCATCCTACCCCCTATTTCACTCCTGTTCTGCTACACTTTCAACATATTCATTGTTCTAAAGCTATCATTGAATTAGAAATTCTTCTTTTCTAAAACTCGCTGAAGGTTTCATTTAGCGGCGGCGCTTGACAGATATTTCTCACTAAATGAAAGAATCGTCAAAGAATTCTTGTGTGAACATAAACAGGTCATAATTGAAATATGAGAATGGAACAAAATAACATTCTATTGCAATGGCAAGAATAGTAAATTTATGAATAGAGCTGACACTTTTCTGAAAATGCATACATGCAATAATAGTCTGGGTCTGGGTTAAATTTTTCATGTTCTCAACCAGTCATTCCTGATGAACAAGAACTATATATATATATATATATATATATATATATATATATATATATATATATATATATATATATATATATATATATATATATATATATATATATATATATATAAACATTAAATTAAGAAATAGGCGTTAAAAAATTAAATAGTAATAATTTTTCATGCTATTATCATAATAAATTACCTAAAAATGAATTCTAATGGCAATGGGTTTGTTTGATATTTAACAACGAGAACCATTGTTTTAGATTCACTAGTATGTTTTGACATTTGCAATTTTCTATTTGAGGTTATTAGTATTTAGTAGTTTACGGTTGTGTTATGCTTTCTGCTGTGAGTATCGTTTTATTATTGTAGTTTCTGTTCCTTGTACAACGTTTTGAATATTCTTAAATTTCCTACAAAAGATATCCTGAAATGATAAATCAGTGTTTGACATTTCTCTTGACGTAAAGGTATCGTATAGGAAATTTAAGAATATTCACAACATTGTACAAGAAACAGAAACTACAGAAAATAATAATAAATAAAGTCCGGATTCGTAAGCATTTTGCTTACGATTAATATTAAAAGCATCAAGACAAATTTGTGAAATGTCCACGAATTGTGTAAAATGTGAAAATTTGCCACAAAGTTTTTTATGCTTATTTTGCTTTTTTACCGATTTTTGTGCTTATTTTAAAATTTCAAGCTTATTTTCAGCTAATGTACTTATTTTAAGCCTATTTTTAGGTTTTGTGTTTATTTTGAGCTATTCTTAGCGATTATTTTTTAGTTTTCGCAGAAACTTTCATGCTCTTTTAGTATTTTTTTGTTTTCTTTTTAATGCTTTTTTGAATAAATTTTCGTGCTTTTTAAGCACTTTTTTCGTATTTTTAATGCATTTTTTGATACATTATCGCGCTTTTTAAGCCCTTTTTTTCGTATTTTTAATGCTTTTTTGGATACATTTTCGCACTTTTTTAAGCGCTTTTTTTCGTATTTTTCAGGCTTTTTTATCCGGTCTCTAATAATAAAACTATATATCCACAGCAGAAAGCATAACACTACTGTAAACTACTAAATACTAATAACCTCAAATAAAAAATTGCAAATGTCAAAACATACCAGTGAATCTGAAACAATGGTTCTCGTTATTAAATATGAAACAAATCCACTGTCATCAGAATTCATTTTTAGATAATTTATAATGATAGTAGCATAACAATTTATTACTATTAAATTTTTTTAATTAAATAATTCTTAATTTAAAGTTTAAATTTACTTATAATTCTTGTGCATCATGAGTGACTGGTTGAGAACCTATATGGCGTCAATTAATTTTCCCCCACCTAAAAAATTTAACCCATACGAATATGTTTGATGACGTACCGGGAACCACATCGCGGACAGACTATATGTATAGTATAAATACATTTCATCTACCTAATAATCATTCGCGTTTATTAGGGGGTTATTGCAGTCACACAATGGTCAAAACCACAAGCCTGAGACGAGCCAGAGCATACAATACAACCCTGGTAATAAGCTTCGAAAAACTCGTACTCTACCAGTGGAACACTGGGGGTAAAATATATACTCGGGTTAATAAATATGGCAAATACTGAACTGTTTCTTATCTGCGGGCTAATCTTAAACGATTGCGGTTTTGGGCATTGTGTGACTGCAATAAGCTTTTAACAATTATTAGGTACTTGATGTATGCGTGGACTATAATGCAGTACCTACTTTATTTTATAAGAAATTCAGATATTCAAGTTTAGAAATTGGTTATTGTTATCAATGAGATTAGTGGTAGATATATGCAAACAATTAAATTAAGAAATTACGTTATGATATTTAATTAAGAAAATAAACATAATTGTTTTGTTATAATCGTTTGTGCAACTAAATTAACAAACTAAAACTATCGTCAATACTTGCTATTCAACTTCTTAGTTTAATTTCTTAATTTTAAAATGCAAATGCAATTCAATATGATTTCCAAGTGTGAATTTAAGAATAGTGTAATGTTTTGTTCCCAGAACAAGTTTCGGTGTTTGAATCTCATTGATCAGCACGTTGCGGTTTAAATACGGTTATTGATGAATAATATTGATGTTCACTGGATATTAGCAAAGCTGGAGAAGTGGAGAACTGGAGAGCGCACACCTGGTGTAAGAACATACCAGCAGAGCCGGGCACTACCGGCAACTGACAAACGGTACGGGCTACCTTGTTATTAGGAGAGCAGTCCGTCAGACCGCCACTTGCGATCATCTCATTATTTTGTTCTTGGTGCTGGATGGAATTAAGAATCGAAGAGTGCTATTTAAACGGAATGTGCAATGATTTATACAAGTGTGAGAGAGCAGAGATAATCACGACTAACTCTAGTCTTCTTTCATTCGAATCAATCAATATACACATTCTTTTCAAATCTAAACCATTACTAACTTTGCCCTGTCAAACTTCTTCATTTCAAATTCTAATTTTTAAAGATTTCTCGACTAGATGTTCAATAAAAAGGCAAATTTTTGGAGAAGCAATCAATTTATTAAAATCCAATAAAACATCAACGTTCCCGCTGCAATGGGACCGTTAGCGCAAAGCTTAGCAAAGGTGGCAGCAGGGAGTTAGTTTCCGAAGTACGTATTACACGATACATACTTAAGTAAAACTAAGAAGACGTACGTATAATGTTACTGCGTGTAATTATGTCTTCTCTGTTGAAGTTTATACAACAATACCTGTGACAATACTACAATTATAACCATGTCATATTATCAAAGTTGGAAAGTCGAAGAGTTAAAAAATGTATTGTTTCAAAGACGTGCCAAAACATCGGGACGAAAAACAGAATTAATAGAAAGGTTACTTGAAATTTAATTTGTATAATAGTTATTTTAATATTTAATTCAATTGTAGACAGCATCTTAAATACCATTAAGTTATTTTCTCCAATGGAGTTTATCCAAATTTGTCTCCTATGGTCGTTTGGGATTTTAAATCACGAATTACTTTTGCCATTGCAGTGTACAATACAGCATTCGCACATTTTGACTTTCGTTGATTCGTTTCATACACGACGTTTCTAAGTAATTTGAAGGTTAAAAGGAATTAGCTCCCTAGCGAACCTATCGGGAGAAATATTACGCTAACGGCCCCATTCAGTCATGTATATATGCATGCAATATGCATTGAAATAAGGCCACAATATGCTCAACATATGCACAAAATTAACAAATATGCAATATTTTACAAATATATGCATGCATATGCAGATATATAATTTTATTCATTTTTACTAATAATTTAGAAAAATACTACATTTTGTCAACAATGAACAAGAATATCATATAAAATAAACAAATTAACGTATAACTTCTGGAATATGACTTGTGTGCCTACCTACCTTTAAAATAAATGTAAAAACTACTGTAGGTGATATCAAATTTGAGCGATTATAAATTTTATACATATAAATTTTTTTTTAAATTGAAATTTTGTATTAACAGGTACAAATATTGAAATATGCAAAATATGCTAACATTTTATTTTATTTTTGTATGAAATGCAAACATTTGTAAAAAAAATACTAATATATGCACAATAGTACAATATGCAAATGCATATAATCCGCACTCTAGTAACTAGAGTCTAGTTAAGTATGTGATTTGATTGTACTCGTATGTTTTGTTTGTATCGGCACCCTGAGGAAGACTGAATTACAGTCGAAACGTCGGTGTTTTATTGGATTTTAATAAATTGACTGCTTTTAGAAAAATTTTCCTTTTTAGGGAAAACCGGGGTTGGTTGTGACATTTTTTTAGAAACTTTATCCTAACATTTTATTGGTTAAAACGATAAAAATGAAATTGTTAGCATTTAAAAAGTAGCTATACAATTTTATATTTATTTGGAGGTTAATGTAATGGTAATGAATATGAATGATGAATATTTGGCAGGCGTCACAACCAAACCCGGTAGGTTGTTGCAGCCTCATTCTCATAAGTATTTATGTTTACGTTTAAAAAAGTTTAATTCATACACGAGACACGAGCATTCATACACGTCCGAGTACACGTCCCACTTTCAAGAATTGTGAATGCTCCTATTTAGTTAGATGTATTTAAACTTTCTTAAACGTAAACATAAATGTAAACCTTAAAACTACATGCTTATGTGATGAGGTTTAAAAGATTTAAATCTAAAATACATTTAGTAATAAAATGATAGTTTTATGAATTTTAATTTCCCATGTAATGTTTGGTTTTAAATTTATTTCGGCATGCTGTGAATCTAACGCCGCCATTAAATAGTTTATTAGACACAATAATTTAATGTTTATTATATCGTAATATATCCAGCTAGAAAAATTCCCATCTGAAACCGGTGTGAGTAACTCTACCGAGATCATTTCGCTGTTTTGGTTTTGGTATCGCGTGTCCCAGGATCGCGTGTTGGTAATCACATTCACACGTTTGATGATTTTACTTGAGTGGTTGTATTAACACGTTTTCACTTTCATTCCCTGTACTTATCTCTACCTTGTTTTTGATAATTTGTAATAAATACGTCTTCTAGATAATGCATCTGGTGAATTGTGACATCTGGGTGTATCGTAATTATTGTGTTACAAGAGCGGTTGACAAGCAGCTAAATTTATTCACGGGATTCTCAAACCCTTTTGCCACACACTTTACACCATTTAAATTGCACTCTTAATGTTTTATATTTCACAGAGAGGATTGGATTATATTTATAGTTATATTTCAGTAATGCATAGTAAATAAAATCAGACATGAAAAATTCTGCTGTTTCCAAATTGCAGAATACACTCTTGTTAAGTCTAAAGCCTTGTTCACAGTTCACACAAAGATTATTTGAGGATTCTTTCATGCTTCTGAAAAAAGAATCATGGTCAGAATTGCCTCTCAAATAACAGCGCCGCTAAATTTAATCTTCTTTTCATGAGTCTTGGAAAAGAATAATTTCTAATTCATTGATTTCTTGAATTGAATGAATTTATTTTTTCCCAGGATTAGTGATGCCGTGAGACGAGACGAGACGAGAAATAGTCAATTCTCGTCTCATCACAAATTTTCGAGACGAGAATTTTTAGTATTCTCGTCTCGGTCATTTTTCAGCTGTTCATTTCTCGTCTCAAGGAACTCGATTCTCGTCTCGTCTCAAATTTCTCGACAAAAAATTAGAGCCACGTAACGATTTTTGCAAGAACTATTAGATTTCGCGTCATGCCCATGTCACACATGTAATACTTGTACAGAGTGATCGGAGTGATCAAAACAAAGTGACAGTCACGTGACCCGCAATTTTCTTAAATGTTATTAAAACTAGACTTCTAGGAAGAAAAGTTTGATTTCCAAGTTCATGGGTGTGCGACTTAGGATAATAAAGATTTTTAATTTTAGTAATTTTATTAAACTCAACAATATTTTCTAAATGAATAATTAAATTAGTTACAATAGCCAATAATTAGTGATGACCACCGAAAACCGCCAATATTTAAAAATAAAACTTATGTGCAGCGCGCCATCTGTCGGTAGTAGTGAGTAGAAAAAACATCGTAACCTCAAATTTAATAATCTGACTACAACTACAAATTGAATGTATTTGATTATAGTTTTATTCGTTACAAAAAACATTGTACAAACCACTTGCGGGAAGACACCATCCCAGCATTCGCGTAAATGAAACCCTCGCTTCGCTCGTATTTCAAAAAACCGCTCATGTGGGATCAAAATCTTCCCGCATTTGGTTCGTAAATAACTATTCACTATTCTTGATTGTTCTTTTAATAATGTAGCTCCCGATGATGACGTATGTGACGTCGAAACTAGTCGACTGAGAAATAAAATATTGTTGAGTGCATCCCAGTAATTTTTCTTCATTCTTATTAAAAAAATATATTTTTAAGTAAAAATTTCGAGAATTCTCGAGTTCTCGAGGGTATTTCTCGTCTCAAAATTATGAATTCTCGTCTCACCCCGAAAATCCGAGACGAGAAATTTACTGATTCTCGTCTCGTAATTTCGAGACGAGACGAGAATGAGACGAGAAATTTCTCGTCTCGGCGGCATCACTACCCAGGATAACATCATAAAATTAAAGTAAAAACAAAAATTCATTCAGCTACTTTGTAGCTTATAGGTAAAGCCTTGTTCACACAAGGATTCTTTGAGGATTCTTGAAGAATTATTTCTTGCTTCAGAATCTTGGAAAAAAATTCGGTGTTTTGAAGCCATCAAGAATTAAAAATTAGCGGCGCCGCCATTTGACAAGTAATTCTCACCAGGATTTTTTTAATTCAGGCGCATAAAAGAGTCCTTAAAGGCTCAAATAATCCTTGTGTGAACAGGGCAAATAATTTTGGACCATATTCAAAAGCTGCGCTAAGATGAGTAAAAAAGATCACACGTGAGACAAGAAAATTAGAAATTCTGACAGATACAACCAGAAAAAAACACAACAAGAAAAAATGTTCATTGTTAATAAAAAAATAGACATTGATTAAAATTTGAAATAAGTGATTAAAATGTTCAAAACGCTTGCTGTAACACAATTATGACTATAAATGGCTAATTTAACCAACCAGCGCTCAACGTTCGCACTTATAGGTATTTGAAATTGGAATTTTGTAGAAACGCTGGTGGGTTCATTTAGCACTTATACTTATCATTGGGTAAGGTTCACGTTTTGTTTAATTACGACAGTTTTATGCTGAACAAACAATAATATCCACTGAAAAATCGAAAATACCTACTAAACAGTGTTGTTTATAAATTTAAATTTCTGACAGTGACGTTAACACCCAGTGATCATTATTAAAAGACGTTGGGTCTTAATATGTCTAGCTTGAAGAAAGCGTCAAACCTAACTCACGCTGATGATACAATTAAAAACAATTCTGTTTTGATATCTTCAAAACTAATAGGAATGTTTGTTCCTTATTACTTCCCGTTATGAAGCTAATCAGATAAAAATAATGAACATATAACATGTTCAAGTTGAAACGTATTTCAAATGTATATGTTCATCAGAAGCTGAGAACCCACTACACATACAAACGAACATCACACATGGAGACATACACCAAGCTTGGAGACTTGGACCCTGTGAACATTGAGAAGTTTCTAGCTTCAGTGGCGTAGAAGCAGAAAATGAATACGATATGAAATTTAAATCAAGCAATTTCATTTATTTCAATTTAAACAACATTGTAACATACATTTGGAAAGTTCGCTTTTATCATAGGATGGCATAATAAAGAAGAAATTTAAGCGAAAATGTTGGTTGACAACATTCAGACATGCATTACATATACAGCATGGGTCATAACCTCATAACTTCGTGCATATATTTTAATGACATACTGATCGTGGAACAATTTTTTTAAATGCGTTATTTTAAGGGCAGTACCAACAAAAAGCACATTTTTGAAACTACTGGATTGTTGATTGCATAATGGATAAAATAACTTTTAAATTAATTATGCAATGGAAAGAATAGTAAATTTATGAAATTTCGTTTGGAAACCAGAGACTCAAATCCGTTTGATTAAAAAACCCGCAAACTAAAATTGTGAAAAAATTCTGTCAGTTTTGTACTTTATGCCACTGACATATATATTTACGAAATTGTGAATTACTTGGTATTTCATTTCATTATATACAACTTGGATGTAGCAATTTCGTTGGTAGGGGTGTACCATAACTTGTGGTAGGTACATATTAATATGGCAGATACCTAGTACTTAACGTAGTGATCATGAAACAAAATAATTTTTCAAAATTCGAAAATTAATTTTTGAGATATGTGAAGGAAAAAGTTTTGGGCCACTGGTTAGGTAGTTTTAATATAAAATATTACGTTGAAACTAATTAATAACTAATGTTTTTGCATAATACAATAATAAATTTAGATTCAAGTAGTTGACCATAAAACTCTCTGTATTAAAAATAAATTGTATCCAGTGGTACTAAAAATGTTCTCCTTAAGTAAACTAAACTACCTACTCTTATTTATAAGAATTTCGAAAAAACTTTTAGTTTCGAAATCAGTAGGTAGGTACGTTAAATACTATAATGCCACTACAATATGTACCTCAAGTTATGGTACAACCTGTGTGCGGTGTCAACTCATTGTTAGTAAGAGAGAACACCACTTCAGCAGTTTTAAATATGTTTGATTTATAAAGTTCCACAATAGTATACTATTCAACGACGCTATAATGGATGCTATTATTCCCGAAGATGAAGTTTACATTACGAGCGAGCAAAGCGAGCGCGGATATTAATCATCGGAGGGAATAATAGCTATTATAGCGACTTGTATACTGTACTTTCTCTACGACTATTTTATTTCGAACAAGATTTTAATAAAATAAATACCAATACGCAAAAATTTTGACATTTCCAAATGTCAATTCTCTATCACCATAGTTACATTATTAAACATTGCAATGTTTTTATTGGTTTGTTGGTATTATTATGCGGGATGGCATTATGTAGCAAACATCACACATTTAATGTTCATGTTATTAGTCGTACATAAATGGTATTTATTTTTAGAACCGTTTTGTTCTTATTTACTATCTGAACTGAAGTAGGTATATAAAAATACTACCAATATGTGCGAACAGACATTATGAAGGCAAATTGCTGTTGATATTGGACTGTTGATATGCTATCTGTTTGTCTTAGGTTCGACTGCATCAATCTATAATGTAATGAAAATATGGTGTGTTTTTGTACGTCACTGGTAAACAGCAAGCCAGCGACATGGACAACTAAACAGACGACAACAGCAACGAGCAACACACGAATTTCTGTAAACTCGGGACCAAACCCCCGTAGAGAGATGCCATGTTCCTTTATTAACTCAAAACTACCTAATGATCATCACATATCTCATAAGTAAAACGCTAGAGATTTTAATTATAAATATTCACTTGTACATATGATAAATAGGACCCCTATTCGCGGGTGGTATTTAATTATAGAATGTACATTCAATTCTACCAAACAGCATTCATTATTCGAAATTTATGTCTGTGTTGGGAATTATTCGTTTCAACATAGCGCTCAGCACGGTACTAATTCTTTTCCTATTTCGTATATTTCAACAATTAGCTTAAGTCAAACACTCTACTCAAAACACTACCATTATGATTTATCTTAATAAGCATTCGTTTTACAAATAATCACACAGGAACAACCGCGAGATTTATTCCGTGAATAAGGCCTATGCATGGTCTACCGCGCCATAAAACACCTAAAAACATGGATTTCGCGCGCCACTCCACAGCGTTTATTGCTTTGTTAAATATAATAATCTGAAGATATTGTTGATGATAAAAGTACAATCTACAAGATGGGCGATACAGAATTTTAAAATTTTGCTTTAAAATCGAAATATGTTAATTTGAATTTTGACAATTTTTGATATTTTTTGATCTTCTATTTTAAAACGAATTAAAAAATTCGATCGGTTATTTCGCAGATCCAAGCTTTGTTGACAACATATTAAAATTTGAAGTTAATTCACTTAGAAATAAAAGCTGTATACAGTGGCGCGCGAAAACCCTCTTTTTTACAAAAATTGCAATTTTTCTTACAAACATAGTGCCAAAATTATTTTAAAATTACTTGTGATTTTTACTTACACCCGAAAAAAATTCGCTCACGCCCGATACATTGCATGTTAATCATATTCACGCCCGTTCACGAACCAAATTTTCAAAATCACGCTCACGTGGGCACGCCATGACACTACGTATCCACCTCTAGTGTGAATGGTCGTATTTAGTTGAATTTAAACTTTCTCAAACGTAAACATAAATGGAAATGGAAACTAAATGTTTATGTGAATGAGGCTTTAGAAGTGGTAAACAGAAACATAAAGTTTGGAGATTTCAAACTTAAGTGCTAAAAAGTGGACAGTGCGGATGCCCGTATGCGGTTACACGAATTTAATAGTTATTTAACTATCTAGTGTGTGGCATTTTAACGCGTGAAAGAAGCGATTGCGTTCATTGTCGAGATTATTAATCGCCTATTAACACATGAGTTAGTTACAATATTTTCCGTTAATGAAAATTTTTAAATCAAAATTTCATAATAAAAATTTCACAATCTAAAGTTACCTAATTCCTATAAAGAATTTGTAAACAAAGTGTTGAATCTCCAAAAGGGAAAAGTATATCTCTATATATTCTATATCTCATGAACTGAATCCAAATCAGCAATGCGTACCGTTTACATGTGTACATCATGGGTAACACGTTGATGTTGAAGTGAAGAACGAAGAGGTAAAGAGGTAAGAGAGGCTATGTGTGCGGTTTTGTATATTGTATACGTGGGTGTGGAGGAAGTACCTCGAATGATTATTCCCGATACGTGTGACTATGGCGAGGCAGACATCACTACCTGAATCGCAGCCTGGTCTCGCATATTAAACTTACAACTTTCAAGCTGGATGTCTGTCCACGTTGTTGCTACTGTACAGGATGTCCAGGTACTTTATTTGCCCTCACATTCACTCAACAAACTGTTTACTAAACGAATTTGCCAATAAAACTGTCAAAACGTTACTCCTTTTTACATAATGTCTGAAATTCTAAACTTGTTAACAATGAGACTCTGTAAATTATGGCTGGTAACCGCACACACGGTATATTATGTATTTGGATGTCCAGGTAGTTTATTTAGCCTCATATTCACTCAACAAACTGTTTACAAAACGAATTTGCTAATAAAACTAATAATAATGTCTCAACTGCTGAAATTCTAAACTTGTTAACGATGAGATTCTGTAAATGGCTGGTAACCGCACACACGGTATATTATGTATTTTGATGTGCAGGTAGTTTATTTACACTCACATTAACTCAGTAAACAGTTTACTAAACGAATTTGCCAATAAAACTGTCAAAACGATACTCCTTTAGATAATTTGTCAATTGCTGAAATTCTTGAAAACTTGTTAACGATGAGATTTTGTAAAAGACTGGTAACCGCACACACGATATATTATATATCTGGATTTCCAGGTAGTCTATTTACTCTCGCATTAAATCAACAAGCTGTTTGCAAAACGAATTTGCTAATAAAATTGTCAAAACGTTACTTCTCTACACAATGTGACAACTGATGAAATTGGAAACTTATTGTTAACGATTAGATTCCGTGAGTTGATAGCTGGTAACTGCACACACAATGACTCACATACAGGGTTCCCAAAAGTCCCGAGACGGAGCTATAAGTTTTGAACGAGTGAATAAAAAAAAATGAAAATTTGGGGATCACTAAAGAGTCATAAAAACTACATTCTTAGATAGCATAGAACTTCCATGCAACGTGGAGTTTTTTAAAATAGCAACCCGTGTCGAGTTTCACCTTATTTTAAAGGTAATGAAAAAAGAAACACACCCCCAAACCAAAATCAGATATCTTAATTCTTTCAAGAATTTAATTTTAATTAATTGTAATGTTTTTTGCACGTTTATTACGATTTTTATAACAAATGTTCAAATTGTCGACCTTCTTCGGTTTCGCAATGACCCAAGTGCTTTAGTGATCCCCAAACTTTCAATTTTTTTCTTCGCTCGTTCAAAACTTATAGCTGCATACATAACCCCGGGACTTTTGGGAAACAGTGTATATATTTTTAATAATGAACTCATTTAAAAAGATCACTTTTATGTAGATGCAAGGGGTAAAATTGTGCATTTTTATTGAGCAAAATTACGTCCACCACATTGTGTCGTAACAGACGTAATTAATGTGTTTGTTATTGTGTCATTCACAGTAATTTATGCTTGACGTAAAGATGTCTCCATACCTTCATGGAAACATTTTATTATGCTTTGTTGTAACACAATTATAATAATGAATTCTATTGACAATAATATTTTATTAGTAAAATAAAATGTGCATATTTTTGAACAATTTATTGAGGATTTCCTAGTAACATATCGTAATACTTTAAGTACTATATAAAAGTAACAGTTGATTGAACTATATTCAAATGAAAAGTAGTATGGCACGGCAAAAAATCCAATATATACCTCAACAGAGTTTATAATTTTTGGTTGTGCTATAAAATCAAATACTATTACACACACTGTATAGAAGAAACAATCGACGGTTGGACACATTTTGCGGAGGTTCCCAAACTTGAAATCTTTTTGAACCATCTCGGATTCAAATTTCGGTGAAACTGTACTAAATCTCGATTATGGTGTAGGTACTCTCAAGTAACTACCATCAACCATACGTGAGTTGACGGCTGATAACCGCACAAACGGTAGAAAATGTGTCCTTTAGTATGTGAGACTTGCACACACAAATTGGACAAAAGGCTTTAGCAAAAAAACCTTCATCCTAAAATCTTGGAATCAATCAAGTGTGAGATTTTGACATTTTTTCCGGTGGAAAAAGATTTGGAAACATGGTTTTCCGTGAAGTAGCAATGGTATAATGGTATAGGTAGTATTGTTTATGAATTCTTAGTGTGACATACGCATGCACGCAATCTGCGTACAAAGAGAGCACGTGACCACCGTAAAATGAGCTCGTTGTACGCACCCGGTTCATTTCGAACACTCATCACATGTTGCAGTAAACGACATGCATTCGAAACGAAATACAATTCTGTAATCAATTCAAATTACATTCGCCTGTTTGCCTCTGCCTAGATGCTTACAAGAACCGAATTGTAGGCTACACTATGAGCGGACCTTTTATTTTAGAGAGCTTACATTCGAAGCTGGTACTTGACAGACATTGCCAAAATGAGGATAAGTTGAGCTAATTTTTCTTGCCGGTACCGGAAGAGATCTACCTAATACTAATCCCTTATAAAATCATTTTAGATTAAACAAATTAAACTAATATTAAAGTCCTGTTCATAAATTGATTCTTTGAGAATTCTTTCATGCTTCAGAATCCTGGGAAAACAGAAATTCACTATTTTGGAGATCAATAAATTAGAGATTATTCTTTTTCAAGACTCATTGAAGATTCAATTTAGCGCCGCCTCTATTTGACACCATTATGAAGCAAATATGAAAGAATCCTCAAAGAATCCATGTGTGAACAGTGCCTAATATGTGAAAATTTTTGAGAAAAATAGTAATGCCGTCGAGACCAGAAATTACTCGTCTCACTCTTGGCTCGTCTTGAAATTACGAGACGAGAACCAATTAATTTCTCGTCTCAGATTAAAAACTACGACATGAGAAACTGTTCTCGAGAAATCGAAATTCAAATTTTGAAAAAAAATTGTATATTATTCTCTTCGAAAATGTGACAAAATTTAATTTAATTTTGTTCGTAGCATTTTTTCTTTGGATATAAATATTTTTATTTCTAACACAATAATTGTGTGTAAATTTAACAAAAATGTACAAAAAAGTTCCTTAATTCACTTCTAGCTTTTCAAATAAATGGCAATTTTTTTCTCTTGATAATTTGAGACGAGAATTGAACAGCCAAAAAAAAAATAATAACCGAAACAAAAACAAAGCCGTTGCAAAAGTACGGTTTTTCTTGTCTTTCTAGATCTAGACTAGACTATGTTGTCAATCGTAAACATAGACACTCTTACTAAAATTAGCTTTATAAAGTAATAAAAATGAACTATTAAATGCAAGAATAAGTAGGTACTAATTATTATACTTATGTGGTAGCAGCCCCATAATGTCTCCATTATGGTTCAGTAAATCGATGACAGTGTGGACAATGTCAAGTGTTGTTTGAAAAAGGAAATTTGAAATGATGTAAAGAATAGAGAACGTGCTATGAAAAGCATTATAAATGTTGATGGAGCCAGAGGTGTGTCAGGATATGATGTTTGGCAAAACATGTGACATGTGTAGAATGATGTATGAATGTAAATGAACGAACGAGGGTGTTGAAATTATCTTTTAATAAGGGGTTGGATTGCCGTGATGCCAGTTAGCAAGAGTTACCCTTACTGTAACAGCAGTAAACATCATTTCGGACAGTCGTTTAGCTAACGTTTAAAATCATTTTGATATTTAAGTACCTTACATTCAAAGCAATGACTGTCATTTTTCTTGAACAACTAATTGAATAGTCAATCAATAACTAAGTACACTGCAATGAAATAAATACCGCCCACCCTGAAAACTTGAAGAAAACCTGAAATTTCAAACCGCTGTAACTTTGACACATTTCATCCAAATTAATTGAAATTTTGAGTGCCTTTCAAGGCTTCAGCCTTGTCTTTGAAATGCATAGAAGTCGACTGCATTTCCGTCCCCTTTCCTCCCGCCGCGCAAAACTCCTAGGCAAACGAAAATCCGATAATTTGCAACAAAGTTATTACCTTTAAAAAAAAAACGACATTTTCATGATTTCTTGCGAATGAAGAAGTGCCCGGGCATCTGTGAAAAAATTTGTGAATATTGATTCCTACCCTTGGCGTGTGAAATATAGGTTGTATTAAGTTTAATTTCTTTAGAAATTTTATCAAATTTGTGGTACGCCTCTCCGATAAAATTGATGTTATTTTTTCTCGTTTTCGCTGAATAACAATGAGTTTGATTCAGTTCAGAATTCAGGAGTCGCGGAGTAAAACCTCCCCAGATAATTCTTATTCAGTAATTACTTTGCCACAATGATTGCTACGTGTTTCAAACTTTTTTATGTAGCAAAATGTGCTAGTCGAGGTGCTTTTATTTCCCATGAAATTACAAAAACTTTCAGCAGAGGGTGGTTGAGATTTCATTTTTAAATTTGTCACCACAAACTCAGCAAGCAGGTCGAGTATGGTTAAATAATCTTCTCTTCTCCATAGCGCGCTGCGTCAGATCAGATCAAAAAACGATTAACTGATTTCGTTTTGATTAATGAGAACCGAAAGGACCTCATACCTTTTAAACGCATTAAGCATAATTAAAAGTGCTTAATCATAAGTTGAATGTGTTTTTAATGAACTGTCGCGGAATATAATTTCACCGAGATAATTTAATTTAAATTTAGTTGTTTTATGCACTTACCTTTTAATTAATTACTACACAGTTCATCGATCTTTCGGTTTGGATCTAGCGCAATGCAGACCTGAAAAAGAACAAAAAATAAATTCCTACACGCATAAACCACACGATCTAAATCATTAGTTTCACATTAGATTTCGGCTTTACATTGAATCTAATTAGCTTTTTTACTTGCACTAAGCTAATCAATAGGGTTATATCTTCATTTTGGTTATTAATATGTTATAGGCTAATCGGTTTTTTTACAGTTTATATTAATTAATATTTTGTTTGGACACTTTATTGTATAAATAATAAATTTGCACAGCTTGTGGTCCATTTATAATAAAATAGAAATGACTCATTTATATGCTATTTTTACTGAAGTATGGTCAACTGAAATTGCAAATTTATTCTGGAATTTTTATCAAATACTTAAACAATGCTTTATGTTGAATACATAAGTAAGTATATTATTTAACTTTTGTGCTTACCTATTTATGAAATAAAAATATTTTTATACATGAACCACCAAACCACGTTGCACATTTTTTGGTTAAATAATCTATTCCGCATTCTGCCATGACATGCAATCAGTATTGCCAACTATAGCACTAATTAATTTGTTATACTGTTATACCTTAATACATTAATAGTATATTATTCAATGCGTATTTAACGATAAAATAGAAGTTTATTCAACGGGCCGCAGGCGAGTTCGCAGTAATCATAATCATTCAAACCAGTGAGACGAAGTACGTCATCAACGAATAAGTATGTTTACATGTAAATTTTTTGTTAGGTTCAGTAAAATACAAATATTAATATTTTATATCAACTTACTTCACGTACACTTGTTTTTAAGTTTTTTCCCCCCGTTGCAAATATGAAACGTTTTTTGGCAGTTGTAATAATGCTTTTAACATTTTCTCAAACGAAACCAAAGTAAACGTTCAATTATTTGACAAATAAAAATAATACCAACGAAAGAAAAATAAAATTAAAACTGATAACTTTAAGGTAGAACATCCATGGGTGGTCACAACCCAAAATATGATTCAAATTAATACACAACATTCATTACAAGTCGTAGAATTTGAGTAAAATTAAAATTCATTGGCAACCGTTGAAATAACGAAGATAATTGAATTAAAGCTGACACTAAAACGCGCTAAAATGCACTGCGTTTGAAAGTTAGCAGTAGTTTAACTAAACGAAAATATGATCATAACAACCCTACACATGTTTGGAAAACGAATTTGTTATTCTTTACTATCTGAGGTATTTATTAAAAAATAAAAACAATGTGTGAAATTGCACGTAGAAGGTTCCAGTCTCAAAAAAAATATATTTTTGACGTCGTACTTCTGCATTTCAGTGTAAATTTTATATTCAATTACCTTTTTTATATCAATGATCTTTTACACTAAAATCAACGATTTTTAATGAATTATTTCTCATTATTTGACAGCATTGGCTTCATTGGCCTTAAATGCGATAATTATCATGTACTTTTATAAATAATTTTAAATTGTATTGATGACATTCAAACGTATAGGTAGGCATATATTTTTAAATTATTATGTTAATATTGAAATAATGTCAGGAAATTTAGTTTTCTAATGATTATTACTATCAAATGATGACGTACTTCATCTGATTCCGTGCCTCTACTATTGGTACTCATGGTTATTAAAGAAATATGTGCCGACTGGATTCGAACCTCATTTGTCAAAACCACACTCACAGAATGCACTCGGTTATACAAAACAATACAAGAGGTTTAATTGGCCAATATCAAATTAATTGAATGGTTGTAGATCGTGCCTATTATTTTATTTATGAACAATTTGCTCACCGTTTTGCTCTCGAGGATCCGGAAGTCTTGGAACTGTTGCAGCGCTATGTCCAGCATCCCAGCGGGTCGCTTTTGAACCGGTTTCGAATGGGGACCGGACCCCTGCAGTTCTGCTCGGGCCGGAGGCTACGCTGCCGGAAGAAGAGATGTTAATTCTGCATTGTGAAGCAAATTCGCCTGGAACACACATCAATCAAAATAGGTTAACAACATTCAAATAAAACGGAAAACAATCAGCAAGTCTTGTAAAGAGGGAACATCTACCTTGCATTTTTGTGGGCGAGTTCTTTAAGTGTTAAGAGTAGTGTTTCAGCGGATATCCGGTTACTATCCGCTATCCGGTATCCGACCGAATGGTGATCTGATATCCGACCTGTACCGGATAGTTAAAAATATATAAAAACCACAAAAAAATAAATTTTAAAATATACCTTCAAGTATACCTTCATCTGTAGTTAATTTGCGCATTACCCCCAAACAAGTCTATGTTCTTGAACGTCGAATGGTTGTCGGATAATAAATCTATGATCGTATAGTGATACTTTTACTTCCTCGGCCTAAATAATAGGGTAAATATTGTAATTGTGATTTTTGACAGTTCGAGATTTTGATGAATCAAAAAACATAATTTAAAAAAAGTCGGTCGGTCGGTCTATCTGTCTGTCCGGAAGCACGATAACTTGAGAACGTGTACGAATTTTTGACTGAATTTTATATATAAGCTTTTTACAAAAAAGTTTGTTTAATTTCGTTAATGAGCTTTATACAATCAGCGGTAGGTACCAACTTTTTTAATTAAAATTTTTAGAATTAGTACTTGAATTGATAAACATTTGCGCTTCCAATATCATTACTTAATTTAAATTACGTATTGCTCGTATTACGTCTTTCTTATTATAAATGCAATTAAAATCTCGAATTTTTTTAAATATTAGTAAATTTAAGGATAGTTTTCGCAAGAAGCACATTTTTAAAATTAAAATCACTGGATTGTTGATTGTAAAATGGATAACTGAATGTAATCAAATAAAATTTTAAAAAATTGTACAATGGCAACAATAAGAATAGTTAATGAAATTACATTTGAAGGCAAACGTAGTGATCTAAAACTAAAACTGTTTAATTAAAAAACCTGGAAACTAAATTTGTGAATTTTGATAAAATTCTTTTAGTTCCGTGATAAATGAGTTGAGCACTATAATGCCATTAAAATATATACCGATGGTTCTCAGTAGGTACCTATACAAGACTGTCACACCCAAGTTGGGTAAAAGGTGTAATAAATATGTATGTTACTTAAATTTAAATAGAGTTCTTTTAAAAAGTTTTTGAAATTAATTGAACCTAGTAAACGAATGGCTTAAAAATACAGGGTATTTCTATACCACTGCACGCAACTTTAAAATAGGTTATATAGGTAATTTGATATACTGATTACAGAAAAGAAAGATTTTTTTTTCAAAATTCGCAAAAATAAGGGTAATGAAAATATTAGTTCATTTAACTATATATTTATTATATTATTTATAAAATAAAATTATAAATAGTATCAGACTATCTACACTTTTTATATAATAATTAATAAATAAACAGTTAAATTGACTTGCAAACCAGTGCAGTGGCACAAAAATTTTCACTACCCTTATTTTTGCGAATTTAAAAAAAAAAATACTTTTCTGTAATCAGTATATCAAATTATATAACCTATTAAAGTTGCGTGCAGAGGTATAGAAACACCCTGTATATGTGGACCAAAGCATAAATACCTTTCTAAAAACAAAACAATGCAAGCAAATTTGGCAATATTTCATTGGCAATTTCGCATGCGTGTCCAGCGGATCATAAACCAAACTCTTGTTCGCTCTTGTTGCAAAATTAATAAAATGGTTACACCTTCCGCGAATTTGCTGCGATTTCACTACCGAAAAAACGTGAGCTGCACGCTCCACTGCACCTATTAGTTCACTCACACTTCTGGCAAACCTCAGGCATCCAAAATATCAGATGCTTACAACTTACAACTGTTTTTTCTACGGCGTGTCAGAAGCCAAGCAAACCGATCATATTTTACTCCGCGGCAAAGAACAAAAATTATGGTATGGTGAAAAATGCCCACAGAGACGTAATTGTTTCTCTGAAAAATGGTCAGGTAACGGTCTGTTTTGATCTCAGATTTCGTACTGAGTAAGAGGTAGACCTGAAAGTTTATCTACGATGCGATCGCTTTATCTACCGGTTATTAATGTTCTTTACATCTCACTTTCTTTACAAGGCTCAACCTTAAATGTCAAGAGGGAGTTGATCTAACCGGTAACTTATTCTATAATCTGTAATGTTGAATTATTAATAGTGGGGAGATAAGGCACAGAACTTGTGCACTATGCTAAAGATGTATTATATTATAAAACAAAATCGTTCCGTTTATGAACACGTCAATGCGTAATGTAGGGGAGAGTGTTCCACAATGAGACAAGTTCCACAAGGAGACAAACGAATTTTATTTAAAACTGCCGCGTATTTAAGTGACATTTGTATTCATTTATCAGTGGCGTGGCGTGATGCTGGAAAGAAGGGAAGCACTTTTGATATATAAAAGTAATTTTGTTAAATACCTACTTTTTTCTACGACCACTACGGAAAATTGCACTTTTCCCATGCTTTACATAGCCCGAGTTATACATTTCTCACGGTCGTGGGATAAAGTGTGAGAAATTATTTCTCACACAAGTTGCCAAGTATAATATAATGTTAATTTGTATATATGTATTTTTAGGTTTATAAATTAGGTACAAAATATTATTTGCTAAAAACTTAAATGTTCATATAATATAATATAATCTCAATATTTAATACGAACATTATAAATAAACTATAATAATATTTCAAAATATTGAAATCTAATTTTCGCTTTTACATTTTGGAATTTAACTGTTGGCAAGATTGCGCATACTGTCTTTGTCCTACGCACTACGCCATTTTATTATTATGTCAAATAGCTTTTGTGTGATGTATATTTTCCATTTACGTATAGTAAAAGTAATTAATGTAATTATTTAAATTTCAATTAACTTAATAAAAAGATTGTTCTTTTTTAAAAAATAAATTATTTATCTTACCAAAGAGTGTGGTCGTAGAAAAAGTATAGGTAGTGTGCCACTCGTGCAGAAACACCTATTTCCCACTTGTGTGATTCCAACCCTCGACTTCGTCTCGTGCTGGAACTCTCACACCTCGTGGGCAATAGGTGCTTTTCCGCACTAGTTGCACAATATACTATTGTCAATTCGTATCTTCCCTCACACACAAACGCATCAAGTCTGACTGCTTTCAAACCCACTCAAATATTGAATACATTTTTCAAATTTATTTGTTTTATTTTAGATTTATATTATATTTTATTGCGTTCATATAATTTGGCATCCGTGTATTGCCAATATTTGCTTTCATTCTACAGAAAAAATATTAAGAAACGCACAAAGTGATTGTGTGTCCTTAAGTGAGCATGTATCTTATCTAGTCCGAACTACTGAACGAAGATCTACGGACATATTCGAGCGCATGAATTACATACATGCGAGGATGCAGAGTTTGAATGTGCGTCAAACGCTGTTTACGTTATTTTGCACCGGAATAACTTATGTCTAACGCGTGTTGTTTAAAATACAAATGCAACATTTATATAAATTTCGAAAATTTTACTGTTTTAAAGGAAAATATCGTATATAAATATTGAAAATTTAAAAAAAATATAAAACACAAGTTAAGCAGTGCTTTTCTTGCTTCCATGGACACCACGCCACTGTCAACTGTCATGTATATTAAACATAATGCAGATGTTGTAACGCTCTAGTTTGGCGTAAATCCATGATGTAAATTAAGAGTTATTAAAGTAACTTATGCAAGTTTTTTTATACACGTAACGATAAACTGAAAACATTAATTTGGTTCTATTTTGATGTATTAAGGTAATGTTCATTTCACTCTACTATAAATACACTATACAATTCATTCTGCTGTTCAACACGAGATATGAATTCTTATTGAAATATTGGCGCGATGTTCTACAATGCGACAATAAAATATTTCCACAATGAGACCTTATCTTATGACGTTTGAAATAAAAAAAATTTACGTCGGTAAAGTTGTGTAAAGATCTGACAAATGTACGGGCAAGTATAAGTATCCTAAGATTGAAGATATTTTCGTAGTAAACGACAAATACATTGTAGTTATTTATGTAAAAAGTACACAAAATAGAGTTTTAGAGAACGAATCTTTTTAAGATCGAGGCCAAACCCGAGTCTTTAAATTAGGCGAGTCCATCCCCTGAAATACTATTTTGCGGACTTAAAACAAGTACCTAACGATTTTATAGAGCATACTGGGTGGGCCATTTTAAGTTGCGACTAAAATATTTTCGAGAGGGCCATCCAATGACACCAAATTCAACCCCCTCACCCCACCAATTTGGTGTCATTGGATGGTCCCTTCGAAAATATTTTAGTCGTGTGACGAAGACTGAATTGCATTCGAAACGTTGGATTTTAACAAATTGACTGTTCTTCATAACCTGGATGCATGCGGCGTATCTCTCCACTATTAATAATCAAAGTTATGAACTGTAACATAGAAATGCCTCAACTTTACAGAAAACAGAATAAGTAATAGGTTACATCCATTATAAACCACCCTTTTACCCGGATTTATTTAAAAACAGCAAAATATTATATTTAATCCTGCATGTCCATATTTCTTGTGGACAATTTGTATGTAAAATGTGAGTAGTTTCGCCTTCATAAAATATTAATAATAAAAGCAGCACTCAGTAGACAGTCATACAAATTGTAGCATGAATAATTCGCGTCTGTTTACTCACCAAACATATATAAGAGGGCACATCATACTCCAATTGTCGTAAAGTTTTCACGATACCGTAAAATGTTGCCTAAAAAATTGAAATGCTTTCTTCCGACGTATTGTTTCGCATTTTTTTATGGACTACTACCCTTTGCCCATAAACATGGTTATAGATAAATATTTTGGGTGATTTTCTTGCAATAACTTTGTTTTCAACAGGAAAATTCAAATTCAGCATCATTGGAGGGGGACTCTGGATAATGCAGTTGGTATTAGTGAATTTTTATAATCACTTCACTTTGATTCAAATAAAAAATAACCCGTGCAGTAATCCATTAGCGTGCGCAGTTTTTATCCAACATATTATTAACAGCATTACTGTTACTGCACAAGTATTAATGATCATTATAAAATGGAAACAAATGAAAATACTACTGAACCATTTAATGATCGTAATTGATGCCCAAAATAATCTGAATTTACAAATGGAAAAATGTTTCTGGAAGTTACTTTTATGTAACATGATTTTGAAACTTATCACACTTAGCAGATGCTCCTTTTCGTTCGTTTTGAAACATACGAATCTTCAAGAAATGATACCGTATTTGTGTATGATCTCACAGATTGATTTAGAAAATATCCAAATATATGCGAGCAACACAGCTGCAAATAGTTTTAAATCGATCAACAAAAAATTACATAGTCTCAACTCTTACGGATACAAAAACCGAGTAGCGAAATTTAAAAAACTACAAGTTTTCTATAACATGGTATGCGATTTTTGCAACTTAACAGAAAACATGTTTTCAGGAATAGTTACAATAAGTGTATTTGCAGTATTGAGTCAATTGTTACTGATGGCGTACTTCGAGACTTCTTTGAACGTAAAACCTATAAAAAGAAGCCTAACTGTTGAACTTTATTTGCTATCTAATATTTTATATTCAGTAATGAATTTTTTGAGAATTGTTTTTATATGCGCCGGAAATCATAACGTCGTTGTGCAGGTAATATTAAATAACAAATGAAAACTTGTCATAAATATGATGTTTCAGTATAAAAACACTTTACTTCAATTGCAAAATTTGTCCCACAATATTGACAATACAGAATACTTATTACAAATGAAATATTTTGTTTCTCAAATACATCTTCGACGATTCCGTTTTACTGGATGCAAACTATTCAACATAGATTTGGAATTAATTACAAAGGTAAATAATGTTATCCACGCCAGTAATATAATAGTCATATTATTTTCTTCACTGCTGTAATAATGCTCTTACCCCACTTGAAATATAAATAACTATTACAGTTGCAACATATTTTATTAATTGCATAATATGATTAGAAAGACCGAATATGGTTCTAACAACTTTTTTTTTGACTATGAAGGAGCACGATTTCGACAAAGACAATTATATGCATTTTTAAACTAGATTAAATTGTCTACAATCTGCGACCAGAATGGGCTCGGTAGCCCTAATAGTTTCCGATATACAGCTTTTCAAAGTTTGGCAAAATCTACAAATTTGAAACACCAACCGTTTCTCTTCTACAAAAATTTTACTAAATTATCTCGGGGAAAATCTTTAAATTTCAGCTCCAGCAAGACCGCATTGAAAGTTTTTGACAGAATGTATCTTGTAGAAAAAATTACGAGGAATTCAGTGCTGCAAACCGGAAGTCACTATTATTATTCGTTCATATATTATAGTTAATTAAACACAATAAACAAAATTTTTACTATATTCTCCCGGGGGAAAACTTTAAATTTCAGCTCAACCAAGGCCACTGAAAGTTTTTGACACAATGTATCTTATAGAAAAAGTCCAAAGAATTCAATACCGGAAGTCACTATCATTTTTCGTTCAGATATTATAGTTGATTAAACACAATAATGAAAAGAATAAACAAAAATTTTACTATATTCTCTCGGGAAAAACTTTAAATTTCAGCTCAAACAAGACTATTGAAATTTTTTGACAGAATGTATCTTATAGAAAAAAGTACGAGGAATTCAGTACAGCAAACCGGAAGTCAATACCATTATTCATTCAGATATTATAGTTAATTAAACACAATAAACAAAAGAATAAACAAAAATTGTACTATATTCTCTCGGGGGAAAACTTTAAATTTCAACTCAACCAAGGCCATTAAAAGTTTTGACACAATGTATCTTATAGAAAAAAGTCTAAGGAATTCAGTGCTGCAAACCGGAAGTCACTATCATTATTCGTTCAGAAATAATGTTATTATTATGATATAAACACAAAATTTAAAAAAAATTCTATTTTAAGATTATGGCTAAACTAGGGTCTCGAAAATTATAAAAATTATATCGTAAATAGATAAAAATCTGTGGAATTGAATTCTTGAAACCGAACGGCGATACTTTTATCCGTTGGAAAGTTACAGCCGTTTTTTGTGTATCACGAATAAAATTCATGTTTTGATTTTATTTGTTAAATTTACCAAACTTTGAAAAGCTGTATCTCGGAAACTATTACGTCTACCGAGCCCATTCTGGTCTCAAATTGTAGACAATTTAATCTAGTTAATGGTCTTTGTCGAAATCGTGCTCCTTCATAGTCAAAATGGTAAGAAACCGAAAAAAGTGCAAAAATTTAGCAGTTTTTGAGATATTCAAAAGTGTTCCGGAGGGTTTCCGAGGTCGAAAACTTGGATTTTGCATCTCAGTCACATCCTATACAAGAAAAAAAAATTGAAACCTACTACCACCACTTGATGCAACTTACGATGTACCAGGTTACTGGACTATTCCCGAAAGATTTAAGCTGATACCAACTTTAGCACAATTTGAATAACAAAAAACAATTGCGCCATAGTTTAAATGTTGTTTTGATTGTTCGACTAGAATTCTTTCCCAGAGAGCTTTAATTTGATAATAGGTACCTACACTTGACAAAATTTGAATAATTATTGCAGAGACAATTGAAAATCGCATAAATATAATTTTTAACATATCTACTAAAACTTATTTATTTGAATAATTTATTAAAATAAACAATTGACGATCGTTTAAATGTTATTTTTATTCTTCTACTAGAATTATTTAGTATTTAATAAAAATTAAAAAGTTCAATTTATAATATTGGTACCACTGGTCAAATAAAGCTCATTAACGATCTTTAAGACAGTTTTTGGCTCAAAATCTTAAATATAAAATTTCAGTCAAAAATTCCAATGCGTTTTTAGGTTATCCAACATCCACAGATAGATAGACTAACATACCCACAGACTCAGCACAGAGCCACAGACCGACTTTTTTAATTCTTCTACTAGATATATTTTCCCGCGAGCTTTAATTTTAATTTGATACACTACATAAAATTCAGTTTATAAAGTTGGTACCACTGGTTGACTAAAGCTCATTAACGAACTTAAATAGTTATTTTTGTTTAACAAGGCAAAAAAATATTAGATTTGCTGCCGCTGCTAGAGTTTCATAGACGAGGCGCAGCCGAGGCTATGAATCTAGCTTAGGCAGCAAATCTGTATTTTTTGCCATGATAAACACATTATTTTGTCGGCGATTGTTATTAATTAATATTAATTTATTGATTATTTTAAATATATTGATAGGTATCGCAATCAAATTATGTTGCTATGCGTATGTTGACAGTTGATATGAAAAAACCAAAATAGGTTAGGTATGTTGATGAATTTTATAAATGTCAAATTTGTTGATTCACCATAGTAATAATTAGTTTTGCTGCCTAGGCTTTTTTTACTATTTTTGCTGCCTAGGCAGCAAAAGTGACACTTTGCTGACTGTCAGCTGTCAAAAAACAGCACTTTTAATGTCAATCGCCGAAAAACTAACTTTTTTGTAAAAAGCTGAAATATAAAATTTTAGCCAGAAATACCAACCGACAGACAGACAAACAGACCGACTTTTAAAAAAATTATGTTGTTTGGGTTCGGCAGGGTCTAAAACATGAAGATACATCAAAATCACGAAATGTTAAAAAATCACGATTACCTACAATACTTCCCCCCTATTACAAGGTCGGCAATTAATAATTATGAGTTATGTTTATAATTATTTAATTATTGAATACTATTTTATAATAATAAAGTTGTTTTTTAGATATTTTCCATCGTAATGATCTACACAGTGACAATGGTAACCGTGACTACATTTTCAACTGACACTTCAGCAATATACGTAAACTATGTGAACAAGCCAGGTTCTGAAACCCAGTCGCAGTAGTTGGGCGGTTAAGTTAATAACCAGTTAATCACCACACCGTAGATTTAAGGTTCGAATCTTGCCTCAAGCACGGATTGTGTTCATTCGGTTCAAATTGTTATAATTACTGTAACCAACAAAAAATTCTAAGATGTAAATTAAGATCACAGATTTAATTTTCACACAATTTTTTTGGTCTTGTGTTTTATTAATTTTCTGCGGCAGGTGAATGGCCTAAAATAAATAAGGTTGAAAAAAATTATCTGGTGATTTATGTTGTACTAATTACATGTAATAAATAATCATCACGCCTTAAGGTTAAAGTTCATGACTATGAAACGAACCAAATTTTTATGCTTCACGCTAGTTATTAGAGAAATATATGTAGCCATATCTTAAGTACATGCTTCTTGACTAATAACATTTCTTGTATTATAGTTATTGATCAACAAAACTTCTATAGTACAAGCATATTAAAACATAATAGTTTGATGCTAAAATAAAATTGGCAATCGGGAAAAAACAATCTAAATGATACCATTTGAAATATACCTTAAGGATTCTTTGAGAATTCTTTCATACTTCTGAATCCTGAGAGAAAGAATCATGGTGAGAATTGCTTGTCAAATAGCAGCCCTACTAAATTGAAACTTCAATGAGTCTTGGAAAAGAAGAACTTCTAATTTATTGATAACTTCAGTGAATTACTTTTTTTCAAGAATCAAAGAGCCATGACAGAATCTTTGTATTATAGTTGTTGATCAACAAAAAACTTACTGTACTAAAGCATATTTAAACATAGTGATGCTAACAAAGAACACAAAATAAAATTGGCAACTGAGGAAATCATAATCGATTCTTTGTGGATTCTATTATACTTCTGAATCTTGATTCTTGAGAGAAAGAATCATGTTGAGAATTGCCTGTCAAATAGCCTCGCTGCTAAATTGAATCTTCAATGAGTCTTGAAAATGAAGAATTTCTAATATCCAGAGCTTTATTAAATGCATTTGTTATTCAATGTAGATAAAGTACATGTTAACTAAACTAAACTAAATAAAAAACTTAACATCCTTTTCTTGAGTCCCACGTTATCAGTTTTGGTAGAAACTCTGATTGCACTGAACTAAATATAAAAAATCTTATACCCTTCTGAAGGTGTTCGTCTAACCTAAAATTTTACAGCGTTACTTTAATTATAATTGAAATTACATATTAGTGTATTAACAAAGGATGTCTTAATGCATCTTTATTTATATTTTGAGCCTTTGGCCTAGGTATTTGAAGTAAAATTTTTTGTTGTTATTTGATATGATTTTTTTCTGTCACTATAACTGGGGAGGGGGGGGGGCATTAAAAAGCAAGAAGTCTGCAGCTAACCTTTCTTTTTAGAATAATTTTTGTGTTACTTAAAAAAATACAGAAGTTATTATGGAAATACTGGAGTCATGTTTACAGTATTTTTCAACTTCAAAATTGCATGGTTAGGATGCGGCAAAGTACGAGTTTCGGGCTGATTAAGGGCAGTCGTAGTAGTGGGGAAGACAGTGAAATAGAAAAAAAAGTAATATCGAGAGTATTCTAAGAATTTAAAAAAGGTAGATGGTGTAAGTCCAACATACTCAGTTTTGGTACAAAAACTCTAATTGAACTAAATTTAATAAAGGAATCTTTTACCCTTCTTGAGTCCCACATACTTGGTTTGGATTGATTTTATTCTTTGTTATGCGCATCTGTGCATTTCTTCGCAGATCAGAGATCAGCGCTAATCAGCGTTTAATAACTACTACTTCGTATGATTACGAAACTTTGCATATTTTAATTAAACTTTCGTAGAGTCCTGCCTGGCACAGCAAAATAAAGTATTTATACAGTTTTAAGAAATAAAAGAAGCACCCAATTGATATTCAGATTGGCTATGCAATGTTTATTGTCTTGGTTCTGCGAATATTGCAGGATTGACATGAGGTTTCACAATTCACACAAGGTCCTGTAGAACTGTATCCTTGTCCTACTCGACCGTTCATCGTTATTCAGTGGCTGGGAGACACGTGCCCGCAGTGCCATCACTGACCACTGGGTCAGCCCCAAGGGGTTTGCCACCGATTTCACTCATTTTTTCTATCACTGATCGAAAAACGAAAAAAGAAACGAACAGAAAAGAAATATTCTCTTCGCTTGATATTGAATCGCGAATTTTTAGTTGATTAGGCTAAACAATATTGCTATGGCCTATGCCCATGAGTTGACAGCTGGTAATCGCACACACGGTTAATATACAGGATGATTCACAACTTTGTGTATAATTTTAATACTTACTCATGACGGAACTGAAGGAATGTTTTCAAAATGCGCAATTTTAGTTTCCAGGTTTTTAATCAGTTTTCAAATGGACTTTTTTCTATTATTATCATTGCACAATTAATTAAAATTTAATTTTATTCCATTCATAGTTAATCAGATATCCATTACTATACAATCAATAATGTACTTCTTGTGAAAACTGCCCTTAAATTAATGAATTTTAAAATAATTCTTTTTGTTACATGATTAGTAAGTTGAGTAAAAGCATGTATACAAGGTGTACCATACAATGAGGTACATTGTAATGGCATATAGAATTTAACGTACTGGTTCCGAAATAACAAGTTTTTTTCGAAATTCGTATAAGGATAGTTTTCTTCTTTTCTTAGAAGCTCATTTTAGTAGGTACCACTGGAAAGTACTTATATCCAATAAAGTAAAAGTATTGTAGCCTGCTACTTCAATTATTGCTAAATTCAATTATTTCATTACGCAAACATTAGTTATTAATTAATTAAAATGTAATATTTAGCTATTCAACCAGTAGCCCAAAACTGTTTCTTTCACAAGCATGAAAAATTAATTTTTGTACTCATCACCTAGGAAATGACATATTAAATATGCAATAGACAATCGGAAATGTCAATTTCCCAGTGTAGTCAATCAGGAAAAAATAATAAAAATAATAAAATTTAGTTTATAAAGTATTCCTTTCCGGAATTATAATTAATGAAAATTATCAAGACCACCGAAAACCGCCAATATTTAAAAATGAAACTTGTGTGAAGCGTGTCATCTGTCGGTATAGTAGTGAGTAGAAAAAACATGTGAGTAGAAAAAACATCGTGAGTAGAAAAAACATCGTAACCTCAAACTACAACTACAACTTGCATGAATTTGATTATAGTTTAATTCGTTACAAAAAACATTGTACAAACCTCTTGCGGGAAGACAACACCCTAGCATAAAAAAACCGCTCATGTGGGATAAAAATCTTCCCGCATTTGGTTCGTAAATAATCAATATGCCATTCTAATAGTTATGGTACACCATGTATATCAAAGCCGATGACTAACATAATGTAAAGCTAATAAAATATTACTAAATACACGTGAGAATGTAATTGATTTTGTACGATATTTTTTGCTGCTTAATACGAAATTTAGTTGCGCGTTGTTTAATTTGGTAACAAAGTTGGATTATTAAATTAAGTTCCTACTCATTACTCAGTATTATCTCGGTTTTGTTTCCGCTGTAATAAAATGTGTGGGAGTTGTGAAGAGTCAAGTGAAAATAATGTTAAAAATTATGAATAAAAAAATATGAAGCAGTTGGTTTTCCTGTAGAGATGGATGTGATAAAGACATGTCACCAGAAATTTAACAACGGTCCCAGAGCCATAAAGCACGTCCTCTTGTAACTTAACCCATATGTCCACTATACCACCACTACCGCAGCCGCATTTGTAAATTAATACTAAATGATATCCCTCGAATTGAATAATTCAACCGCAAACAGGGCGAAAAAGAATTCATACACCAGGTAAAACACAAGTACGACAAGAATAAAAGCGAAATAAATAATATAATACATGTACAACACAAAACAAAAGGACTTGGCCTGATGCAGCTATACAGGAAGCTGCAAACGTTATCTCACGCATCTACGGACTGAAAAAATCATAAAACACGTCAAAAACGAGCAACTTGCAGATAAGACGGCGTACCGCGTCCAGCATTATTTATACAAGACGTCAGGACCGGCCTAGCCCAAAACACACATATGACTGTCATCCTCAACTTGCTTTTTGACCAAAAAATTCACCAGGATTTAACTTCATAACAATAATAATATCGATCAGTGAAAATTCGGTTTTAACATTTTCATGATTAAGTAGCCCGCCTACAGTTTTTCCTACTCTCGATTTTACTTTTATTTCTATTCCACTCTTTTCTCTACTACTATGGCTGCCTGAAACCAGCCCGAAACTCCTACTTTGCCGCATTCTAGCAATTCAATGTCATTTTGAAGCTGAAAGATACTGTAAAAGCGTTTTCTTTGCGGGTAAACTGTCAGTTTTAGTTCTTAGAAAGAATGGAACTACAGATGTGCCTTTTTAAAATTTAAAAAATTAATTTCTATCATGAGATATAACGTGTAAATTTTATATAAATTCGAATTTTTTTTTTAATTTTTCGGAATTTTTATAATCATGTACAATTTTTAAATTAAAATTTTTAAAAGGAACATCTGAAGATCCATTCTTTCGCTATTAAATCCTTGTTGAAATAAAATTTTACCATTCTTGTCCTCTCACTCCGGGCCTGAACGGTGTGTATACGGACCTTTCTTTTTCATTCACTGTTTTACCCGAAAAATATGAATCGAGTCTAGGTTCAGGTTGGGGGGAAGGGCGGTACGGTGACGATAACACAAGACGAACGAGCGGACAACTTTGACCGGATGGGGACGATAGACCCGCGGGACGAACGGGACATGGGACTGTGGACGGATGGTCCGGGTCGCATGTAATGTGCACAATCCGTGCCCGGAATCCCTAATTAAAAAACAGACCGCATGGAATATGAAGGCAACGCATATGTTTTAGGTACTTTTCATTTTTAATAAATACTGGAAAATCCTTCCCGAACATCATTTTTCTTTTGACCATTAAATTAATCGCTCTTTATTTTACTAATGATAAAACGTTACATCAAAAATTAAAACTCTATGTCTATTTATATCCTGCGTTTACTGCATCAGGAATGAATTGACCAGAATACAATATTAAATTAACAGGAATGGGGGTTTCCAAGCCAACACGGCTTTTAAAGAAATACTTATTGGATATCAATTTTCAGCATATATGTTATAGGAAAGTGATAATAATTTGATATTTACATAAATGTTTATTACTTTTTATCGAAATGAAATGTGCATGAAAATGCGCCATGTGTGATGCAAAATCTACGTAAGTAGATTTGTTCGTTTTTTGTCGTTTTGACTATACGGAATTAGTCAGTGGTTAGCTCAGCGGTAGAGGGCGCGCCTATCATGCTAGAGGTCCACAGTTCGATTCCCAGCACAACCGACAATAATACCACTGGATCCGAGTGGTTGGATTCTACTATAATAACATCTACCATTCTGTAATTATGGGAGTTAATCCTGTAGATTGGTTACCATCAAAATAAAAATAGAATGGACGACGGACCTGTGTTGAAATAAGGGAAGACCTACGTATCGTATTCGGTCCTTGTCAGCGCGGTGAACATATGTTCTCAGTGTCGATGACATCACACCGTCACACACGGCATCGTGTTCGCGACATCTATTATTTTAAACTTTATAATTTTTTTCTGGCTTATTAGCAATTTTTTCAAAAAGAAAATACGGGTCTAATATTTTAATGTATAGATTGACATATAAAAACCAAAAAATCGTGGAAACCCCCATTAGTAAAAAAAATACTAGAATGGGCACATTTTTGAGCTTTTGCAAATGTGTACCTGTCTGAATTCAACCCCATAATCTAATGTTTGACTAGTAATTCCCGAGTTGACACATTTTTAAGTTTGTCATAATTCTAGAATTGGCTCATTTTTGACCTTTCACACTTTCATAGAGTATACACTAGAATGTGTACCTGAATGGATTTGAACCTAGTTATCAGAACTACAGTCGGACACTTGACACACTCGACAACACCCCATAATCTAAGGTTTAAGGTTTAACTAATAAGTTGTAGAATTTATCAATTCAAAAATTGACACTGACATTGGATTGGATTTAAACCAAATCACATTGTACACTCGCCTATCCACATCCACCCCACAATCTAAGGTTGAACTATCAATTATTCTAGAGTAGGCACATGTCATCAACTGGTCAATTAATATTAGTATTGTAATACTAACGATAATCACAACAGCCTCTAAACATCTCCGAAATCAGTTCTCAGTGTAAGTGCTCCTCGTAGCTAATTCTCCGTCCGTGCCGTCGGCTGGCGTCGCGGCGTTCGTGCGAACGATGTATCTGATCACGTGATCATGTGTTGGACCTGTGGATGTGGATGTGGACGTGGACTACGTGGACATGTTCTCTCTGCGTAGCCCCATGCCTTGCTGCCTTGTATTTCAGTTACCCCAGCACACCGGGTCAGCATACTAACGAGAGACCAGCAGAGGATAGGACGGAACTTAGACACATGGAAATTGACAGGAGGTTGTACTCTTTTTACTATTATAACTTACAAAACTGACCAAAGCTTAAAGTTGTCGTTTGCATAATTGACAAAAACAGCAACAGTTCTTAAATATGAAGAATGAAGGATAGATCTTTAATTTGTACGAATTTATTATCAGTGCCGGATTAACCCATGGGCATTATGGGCAGCTGCCCAGGGCCCCGACGTTCAGGGGCCCCGGAAGAACAAAACTAATTTTAATATAACAATAAAATTATTTCAATTAGTTTTAACTTCTTCCCAATTTATGAATTCAATAGTATTTTTTCATGGATTAATAGACGAAACGATACAGTTTAAATTGTGCAAAAAACTAGGAATTATTAAAATTTGTTGATAAAAACCTCTTGAATCAGTAGAAATAGAAGCCAGAAAATGTAATGATAAGTACGAGTAATATTTTTGATGTCCCGATATTGGTAAGAGTTATTTTTATTATGACGATTTATTATACAAAATTTTCGCCTGCGGCGCATTTCTTTCATTTTTTATAATTACCTTCCCTGAATAATATCACAGGGATTTGCCCTTAAGCCACGCTACAAATTTTTAAATCGCCGCCCCTATTTAGTAGGTACTTTTTATTTTGTTACCAAATGTATGTTATGTTATTTATGTATTTTTTATTTTACATTTTATTTATGTTTTAATAACAAAAATAATACCTGCAACGAATAACCTAAACAAGGAGAGGAGGGCCCCAAAATCATAACTGCCCAGGGCCCCATAAATCATTAATCCGGCTCTGTTTATTATAACTGAAAGGTCTTCAAAATCCTTGTTGTACTTGTTTTCATCTCTAGTCGCACTACATCGTCAGCTTGTATAGATGCCCGTAATAATTTTTACATAAATTTAGGAGAAATCACACCAACGCACATAATTTATTGGCAACAGGTGAAACACTAATTTGTACGAATTGTCAAAATTAAGTATCTTAATGTCCTCTACACATAATGAATTTTTTGAGGCTTCTGACTTTTGAAAAAAATAATCCTGTTGAGAATTTCCTGCTGCTAAATTGAATCCTCAATGAGTCTTGGAAAAGAAGAATTTCTAATACACTCATAGTTTCAAAACAGAAACATTTAAGAATCTTCAAAGAATATTTGTGGGAACAGGACATAATATTGATCTTAATTGAACTGTAGCTTTTAGAGGAACTATAAAAATATTTTTGTGGGCGTCGATCGTTTTCAGGAAGGATTTTGCTGTTTGTTTAATTAAGAGCACACAATATAAAATTCAGGGTCGGATTAGCATAATTTGACCTCCAAACTCCCTTTCAAAAATATCCATAATTTTCAGGATGTAAAGAAAATCATTGACACATTTTAAAACAGGCACGTAAATTACGTGAGGGGTAATGCTTGGTAATGTCTCATATTATAATAATGATTTTATTTTAAATACGTATAATACGTATCTGCCTTAAAATATACAAAATATAATATAACAAAAGTTTCAGTTTGCAATTTGACCCCCAAAAGGTTTCGGGCCAGTCCTACTCTGGTAAAATTTCTGGGGGTTGCCACACTCAAATTGAGTAAACGGCGTGATGATAAATATGTAGGTGTATATGAGAGCTTTTACAGCTAAATAATTTTTTGATGTTTTCCAGTAATTTTTAATTTTCAAAAATCTGCAAAAGCTACATTGATTTAGAGAAAAATATTATTATTAATAGAAACCTGCATCGTTTTTCTTAATTTAGCTTTACTTGAATATCTTATATTATATAATATATTCAGATATTTTTTATTTGATGTGTATTTTGTTGAATTAGCGCAGCCTGTAAAGGACCTACACACCTACAGCTTATATTAAACTACTCAGTCAGCACAGTTTGTTGTATTTTGGATGACATTCAAACTTGATTTAAATACTAAAAAATATGTAGCAATTCAATTTTTATTAATTTTTTTTGGGTTGTTACTACAAATTTTGTCAAAATTTAAAATATTGTCATCTTAAATATTTATAAAAAAATGAATGCAAGTAGCTTATTGAATATGAAATAATAAAATCTGTAAATGGATGATTGGAGATTGATTTAGGTTAGGTTGTGAACAGGTGTAAGGTGGGAGTATCGCTATCAATGGAAATGGGTCGGGCTAGTTGAACGCGCCGCCGCATAGTGTACAAGGCAGGCCAGTGTGCGTCACGTGACGACCGCGACTGCCGCAACTCCGCCTCATTCCGCCTCCGAGTAACTCTTTCTCGCTGTCTCACTCCGGTGCGGAGCCGTGGCCTGGAGAACACAGTCACCGTGCGCCGTGGCAGTTGATAGTGACTAAGTGTTGTGTAGTGTTGTTGTTGATGCACTCGAGTGTGTCCCGAAGCTTCGAGCTGGATCATCCGGGCGGGTTTGCGTCCTCGCCGTGGGCCGCGGCGATGCTGGGCCACCACCACTCGGCGGCCGCAGCGGCTGCCGCTGCTGCTGGCGGCATCATGCAGCCCGACCACCACGGCTATCCGCATCCTGGGGCTGGACATGCGCATCCCAGTGCCAGTGCGGCTGCTGCTGCTGCTGCGGCTGCCGCTGCTGCTAGCGCTGCTACTGTTCCTATGGATCTTCACATGCCCCAGGGCTTTCCCTATTATCGGTAAGTCACTACTTGTTGCTCCAGACAAACAACTCAAATACATCTCATAGATGTCAACTTCGAATGTCACAACTACTTTCAGGGTTAAGTATGAATATAGCAAACGCTTCCTTTAAGAGATATTAGCTAAAAAAGTTATTGTTAATTCACTAGCTAAGTAGCTATAAATCGAGCTATAAATGTTCAAGCCAATGGGGGATCTCTTGTATTTGTCGCTTTCATACTGAAAGCCTGAAACTATCTTCTGGATCCGTCACAATTTCAAGCCTTTTATTATTTTTCATACCACATCATTAATTGAATGATAGGATTAACATATCCACTGAACTCTTTTTATTAATACAAAATAAATTTAGTTCGCTTAAATCTTTTGAGAAATAATCTGTTAACGCTACAAAAATAGTGAGTATGCGGACATGGTGATCGTTTTGCAATACAACGTGAAGAAATAACAGAGGACCAATGTCTAGTGGTTACTCGTTCTGTCATCGACTGTTGGAGATTCACATTTTTTATTAAATTTTGTAATTCGAATGTTTTTAGCAATAAAGTTGAAAATTATTAATTATTATTCCTTTATTTTTACAAAAATTTCAGATTCCTATTTGTAACTTCAGAAGCCAATATCTTCTAAACGAAACATTTGCGAGAAAATCTCCAAATGAATTTGTTTTCATATTTTAAGTTAGGATACTTAACCCTGAAACATCCTGTAGAATAAAATGCATTGGACTCATGTTCATAGATGTGAAGTGCTGTGCTGAGTGGTTTACCTACCACAAGCAGTAGGTCCCGTACAGGCTGTAATTTGACAAGTAAAATCATTCAAAATACACATCAGTTTAACAACAGATCGTTATTAGAGATCTAGAATAAAATCATAGATGTCAGGTTCGAATGTCACCAAAAATACCACTGCACTGAGTGCTTTACTGTAGGTCCATTGCAGACTGTGGGTTGACCACCTAATACAATTTACTAAAAAATACACATCAGCTATACAGACCGTTGTTATTAGAGTATTAGAGATCTAGAATAAAATCGATAAAATCCGTTGGATTCCAGTTTTGAAGTCAAGTTTGAATGTCACCCAAAATACAACAAACTGTGCTGACTGAGTAGTTTATTATAAGCTGTAGGTCCCTTACAGGCTATGAGTTGACCATCTTATACAACTAATCCAACAAAATACACATGAAGTAAAACCTGATGTGGCCAGCACACAACCTCCCGCCTTGACACTGTAATATATGTGAATTTGGTTTTAGTGAAGCTTTCTTAAATTATAATTTTGCAATAAATTTTATAATTCACAAACTTTTTGCAAATTTTTTTATAGTTCTTAGTTCTTTAATTAGCTCTTTGTATATAAAATTTTTACTTAATTATTACCTTATTACATTATGTCCAGTTAATATATTTATACATTTCTTTACAAATGGTGCCACAAACATTTCTGTTCATCTGTCACATTGCCATTATAAATTTTTGTTTTTAAATATTTTGCTATATTGTGATTTACAAATCGTGTTAGGTAGGTAAAATTACATATTTAAAAAAATTGTTTTCCTTTACTAGTAAGAGATGTAGAAAAGATGTAAAATAAATATTGTAAGATGTAATTTCTTCTTTCGCCTTATAGCAAATTGTAACTATCACAGAATTTTCTATATTTTTTTTGCAAAAAATGTTAGAATACTTCAAGAAAATACCATTTCCGGCAAGGTATTTGTACCAAAATCTTAGAATCTCTTCCAATTAGTATAGAAATGTAAAATACCAAATATCAAAATTTTTGGGTAATTCGTATTTGAGTTATCTGACCTTGAAACCCGGCCTTGACCACATCCATACACACACATCATCGAGAAACTATAAAAAACCAATTTTTTGATTGATTCCAATTCCTCCCTTACCGATAAGCGAGAGGTAAAAACAGTGGTTATCAAAGTGTTAGAGATCTAGACCAAAATCGATAAAATACATGCCAACCAAAATGCAACTGTGTATTCGTGTGCTACTAGGTCTGTTTAGTGCTTGTAAAATCGGTCAATGAAACCGGCGCGGTCCTGGTGCCTCTGCTGGACTATTACGTGAGATGTAAACACATAGTCACGTGGGTCCGGCACGTACCTTCAAAATCAATTCACATTTATATCCACCGATATCTTCTTTAACTCTCACTGACTCTTAGCCCATTATAGCTACGAGTATAGAATCGTCGTCGTGTGAAATATGTTGTTTAATCATCATTTATAATTTTTATCTTTCGCGAACGAAAACGGCACGTTCATTCCCGAGGAAATATTAATTATGTTCGAAAGGCATGCGATACGTGCATAAATAACGGCTGGAGTCGACCCGCAACATCCCAACCTATCGTATTCTCGAATGAGAATACTATACTCACACTTACTCGAGCTTTCTCATTACCTCTGCTACAATTCGCAATTTACCGCGCTCTCTACCCGTAAAAAATACACCAAAACACAAGCAGAGGGTATGCTTTTATATCAATTGTAAAGATTTTAATCATTTGTTGTTGTAGATGAGCTCTTGCTCACTTGCTTTTTTCGTAACCTCTGCAATAATTTGCCCATACACAAACAAACATACACCAAAGTAGTGATGCGTCGAGACGAGACGAGACGAGATTTTTCACTTCTCGTCTCGTCTCGTCTCGAATTTGAAAATTTTGATCTCGTCTCGAATATTTCTCGTCTCGATTATTGTTATCTCGTCTCGATCTCGATCTCGTCTCGATTTCTCGATCTCTCGATCATTTTTACTAAAAATTTTTTTTGCCGATTGATATTAAAAGTGATTTTTTTGACAGGTGACAGTCTGTGAAATGGCACCGAAAACGCCACTTTTCGTCTCTATTACTAGGGACGAAGGTGAGGTAGCTCTGACCGGTCAGTACATTTTCCACCTAGAAAGAAAAAGTACTTTTCCTCCCGCTTTATGTGGGATTCCAATTTTCTTTTCTTCCCTAGGGAGTAAAAGTACTAACCGGTCGGAAATATCTCACTTTCATCCCTAATAATAAAAAATTTAATCTAATAATTTTACATGGTCAATGTCAGTAAAATAATAGATCTATGTTGACAGGTTGAATTGACAATTTAGTTGAGTTTGACTATGACAATAACAAATAGACGAATTGGTGGAAAAAAAATTAAAAATTGTTGAATAAAGTATAAATAATTTTAAAAATTCGAGAAATCTCGACGAAAATGTCGAGATTCGAGAATCTCGACATTGTATTCTCGTCTCGAACAGACGAGAAATTTCGAGACGAGACGAGACGAGATTCGAGAAATTCTCGTCTCGTCTGCATCACTACACCAAAGGACAACCTTTTCTATAAATTGTACAGTTCTTTACAGGTTTTGAGAATGAATTGGTTAGAAAGTAGATGAGGTCTGAGCTCCTTAAACTTTGTAAAAGTGAACATTTACTGTCTAGATCCTCAACAGATTTATGTGTCATCTACAAGAATCTTAAAATTTATGTAATAATCAATTAATGTTTTACCTTATTTAAATTACAATTTATTTAATAGGTACTTTATAAACATTTCATCTACCCATTTGACATGAATCGTCCATGAAATGTTTAAAAATTACTTATTTTTGTACTTTAAGTGATATTTTGTTAGTCTCCTAACCACATCCTGAGTAGCAATTAAATCAATTTAAAATCAAGGAAACATTGCTGACAGCATTGATGGAAATATAGGGCAATTTATGCTATTATTAAATAACATTTATTTATTGATTATAGATCCACGATTACTTTTCATAAGATAAGAAAACCCACTGGAAAACTTAAAATGCCACAATATTTTAACATTTGGCAACATTGCTGGGAATATTATCGGCAATATTTCCAATTTTCGAGAAATATTTCCATTTTAAATTCATAAAAACCTTTACAACTTTCCGGAAATATTCCCAAAGTGGCAATATTGGCCAAACTAAATATTGCCGATGGCACCTGCAACTGTATACATAAGGTATAATAGATTATGCACAGTGGCAACATTGGTGGAAATATCGCCGGCAATATTTTTAAGTTTCGGGCAATATTCATTTTTAATGTTGCCAAAACATAGGCTCTAAGCAACTTTCCGGGAATATCCCCAATGTGGAAATATTGCCAATGGAAATATTGTCAATGGTAATACGATAGTAAAAATGATATGTTAAATTTTTAAGTGTTAATATGTGACTGCAACTTAATATAGAATTATTGAAATGACACTTCAAAAACTAGTGAACTATTGAACGATATCAAATGTAACAAATGTTATTGTGATTACATTCTATCTTTTATTAGCGTTGGTACAGTTTGCAATAACAATTGCTTGGTGTGCACACGTGAACTAAGTAAAACAAACGCAGCAAGACGCACTAGCACAGTGTGTGTCGAATGCGAGGGCAGAGGATGTACGTTGTTAACTAATATTTAAAATCGTTTTGTTTGCTTGAAACGGGAACGGTGACGACGGTATCGTTCAAAGACATGAAATGTAGGAGCAGAGTGTGGTTGACCAGTTGACCACCCATCACTCACCAGCGGCTGCTTGCTGTTGCTATCGGCGACCGTCGCTTCGGGATGTGTTTGCTCCGTGTTGTAATCGCGAGACAGATCTTACAAAACTACTTCTAACTACAGCAAATATACGGTAACGGATCCTACAAAACAACTACAAACCGGAAATTCATATTACCCAAAAATTTGAAGTTTATAATTATTCTCACTATTCCACTCATACATTTCTAAACCAACAAAAATTCATGATTTTACCTAATTACCTTGTTTTATTTTGACAAAACACCCTCACACAAATTTTTCGCACTTCTCTTGCCAATAGTAATTTGATCAGAATATCATTCGTGGTTAAATTTTGTCTTGGCAAAATTTTCAGATTGTTTTTCGTGATATTGATTAAAATTTTTGTCAATTGTTAGGCAACAACTCTCGTAACAATCTGAAATTTTTCCAGCAAAATTTAACCACTTATGATATTATATATGATGAAATTACTCACAATTCCTGCGTAGAAATGACAACTCGGGTCAAAATTGAAAATGACTCACGGTCGTGATTTAAATAGGTATGTCAATTTTGACATTCGTTTGTCCGTTACTACACAACAACTATTCGTAATTTTATCAATAAATTTGTAACTCTTATTATATTACTTAGAAAAAAATTAGTTTTTTCGTGAATTCAACGAGAATTTTAATGCATAATTTCGAAAAATTTAGGAACATATTATGCACATATTTTGCCAATTTTAAGTGCATAAAAGTGTCAGCTCAACTCATGTAGAACATGGGCAAAATACAAACTTGCCTCAGCGTGCGTGTATAGGCTTCACTGGTTTGAATGCATTGCTTTATAAAATTGTGAAAATTTGACTTGAACTTTTTGAATTGGAGAAAATATGGTCTCTGAGAAAAAGTAAGTCATGGTATTCGCATTTCTATACATATGTTATCCGGGCTATTGCGTAAATAATTCTAATCGAATGAGCCTAGCGCCAAGGGAGGAAATAAAAGAGCAAAAAAGCTTGATCTTGCGATCACGGGTGAGTAGCATCTCGTTCAGTGCTATCACTCCCCCATACATTCCGTTAAATGGAATAATCCTTCCGGAAGGTGCGTCTAGGGCTCGTGTAAAGTATATTAAAGGTCCCGTTGCCAGATACGACTTCAGGAACATCGTATTGTGTTTGCTCGTCTATTTCTAATCGAGCGTCGAACCGAGATGCTAGCAACCTATAGAAAGAACGGAGGAATCAATGCAGATGGAGACGATCGGGGCCAATACTCACTGTATGAACCCCTAGAGATTGGCGGCAATTTCCTGTGACATGTCACTCTAGATGCCTGAGGGCGGAGAACACTTTCATTATACCATAACCCAGATTGCATTTACATACACATTTATCCATTAAACAATACATGCTCTGTTTTTTCACAAATCAATCATTATAGCCAAGAGTTACAGTCAGACGAAAATTAACTACCTAACTCATATAATTATTCATAGAGCTGATACTTTTATATAAATGCTTATTTTGTTTGCTTACACGTACAACTAACAATTATAGTATAGTGTATAAAAATGCATAATTTTCTGTTTTGTGCATAATATTTTTATTAAATTTTAGTGCATAAAATCATATTTTTCGTGCATCGAGATTTTTAATGGATATTTTCGAAAAAATTACCAACATACACGCATATATTGCCATTTTTAAGTGCACGAAAGTGTCAGCTCTATTCATAAATATGTAAATTTGATTGACGATTCATATCTCGCAAGATAATAATCAATTACAAAGTTGTGAATCAATTTAAAATGTAAAATGATCATCACTCCAGTTTCCGGCCGCAACGGAAATGGAGGTGTCTCATATTTATTCAATTTTTTATCAGAAAGAAGAAAAACATATGTAAACATCATTAATTAATTAATATTTTAAAATGGTAATAAATTCATAGTTATAATTATTATGATTAATTTATTGCTTTGCAGTATTATGAAACAAAATAAACAGAACAGGAATAACTGTTTTCACAATTAAAACAATTAAAAGTATATTTTTGAACTGTACATTATTCCTATTAATACTTCGTACGGCAGTGGTTTGTATATTATTTTATAATCATGAATTTTGATTAAAAATAATATTTTCAATTAGGGTGCTCATTTTAATATGAATGAAGTTTGCAAAAAGATCCACCTTCTATTTATCGTCATTTAGTCAAGATTAAAAACTAATTTCAAACCAAAAGGTGTATGTCCATAAAAAATCCTCCTAATCTACTCCAATAGTAGGGATCAGTTTTTTGTCGAAAGTTTTTTCTCTTTATCTAACATCATTAACGAATTAAAAGTAATTAAAGAAAATCACAAAATTTACATTTTTACCTGTATCTACAGTAGGCTATGCATTTTTTCGGAAACTACATGGTATACTAAAGTGGCAACTATTGTCTAATTTAACCGATCTCGTATCTTATTCGGTAGATTCCAAAAGAGACCAGTTTTTTATAACGTGTCAAGTACTCATATGCATTTCAATAGACAGGTAAGGCAGAGATATTTATAGAAAATATAAATAGGAAATATGAACAGCATTGACAGCAGTGACAACTGTTGACGTTCATGTTTCATAAATCATATAAATATCTTTAAAAATTTTGCAACTAGAACAAAATCTAAAGTACCTGCCTAATATTTGTAAAAGACTGCAAGTTTTGAATAATGCAAAAGTGTCAGTAGTACATAAAGAAAATATTCTTAGTCTGAATCTGAAGGGCGTAATATTTGCATGAATCTGATGGAAAAAATGGAAAGACATCAGAAAAAATATAAATGATGCATAAATCCAATGAGATCATAGATGAAAGACGGTGACAAGAAAAACCTGGCGTTAATGGATAAGCCCGCAAATCACATATTCATGACTTAGTAGCTATAGCCGGGTAGCGTAGCCTATAGCCTCCAAATCTCCATCTCAAGGAGGAAAGGAGAGATCTTTGATTTTTACCCCCTAAGAAATGTAATAAAGGCAAATAGCTAATATGAATATGATAGCGCTCCGAAAGAGGGCGAAACGAACAGACCCTTCTAATAAAAATGCATAGTCTATGTATACCGAAATAAATTCACTTTTAAAAGTTTGCCGTAAACATCAACTCAGATTAAGTTAAGCATATGCAGAGAGCGCGCGATCTTAATTGACGACTGAAATAAGATGTTGGTAACCGACATTTTGCCACTTTTTGATAGAATATGCTCTTTTAAATTCAAACTTGAATAAGTTTTCCTCAAGGAATTAGCTATATCTTTAATGCATTTTACCCAACTTGAGTGTGGCAGTCATTGGTAGATACATTATTTGATCGTGTGTGCGGTTATCAGCTGTCAACTCACTCAGTTGTTACGGGTGGCCACTCAACACTAGAGGTGGGAAAACAAGTTCGATAGTGGCAAGAACAACCTATCGATATATCGATAGTACGATCGATAGTCATAATTAATCAATACTATCGATAGTTAAACGATAGTTTGAGTTTAACGATAGTTTTTGTTAATCGATACTTATTATCAAACCGTTTTTGACAACATTGACATTTAAAACAAGCAAAAAGAGTGTATCGAAATTTTAAAATTGTATAAAATATAAATTAAATCGTCCTTTAATTAACGAAAACAATCGATTTGCTAACCGATGAAATATCGATAACTATCGTTATATCGCAACTATCGATGTATCGATAGTAATTTTTCTTTTCGAAAACTAGGTATCGATGTATCGAAAGTTTTCCTACCTCTACTCACCACCAGAAAATAAATTTCTAGAATGTTCATACACAGGAAAATGCACACACAAGAAAATTCAAATCTAGAAAATTTATTAACAAAACCCTGCAGTAAAAGATTCATTCACAGGAAAATGCAAATCTAAAATTTTAGATTCGGCATAAATGCAAACATAGAAAGATGCAATCAGAGGAAGGGTGCAAATCTAGATCTAGAAAACTAGTTTGTTTCATCAATACAGGGGTTGGAGTTTTACTATTACTTTTCTAGATTTGCATCTTCCTGTGTTCGCATTTACGCCAAATAAATATAAAATTCTAGATTTGAATTTTCTTTTAATGAATCTTTAGATGCATTACATATGAACTTTCTAGATTTGCATAGTATTTTATTTTCTGGTGTTGAACCCATTCTCGGTTGTTACATCCCAGAGGTGTTTTTGTGGAATCTGTACCAGACTGGATTCGATCTACGAAATCTCTTTGAGGAAGTTTCTTCTGTTTTGCTTGGTCTAGTGTCGTATGACGAACAGTTAAAGTTAAATGATTCGCAAAGTAAAGAACGTAGTTTCACGTGATTATGGTAATATTTCTACAGGACGCACATCGTTATAAGTCGGGCTATTATTTGAAGAAGATATGAATAACAACAGAATATCTGTAGGTATTATTTATGAGCAGCAGTTCCCATATGTTCGGCAATGTAGAGGGCGGTAGCTTCCCTCAGCAAGGACACTTAGTGTTTTAAAGAATAATCAGCTAGACATGCCCTCGACGCCCTCACAGAAAAAAATCATACTTGCAAATGTCTCCTGGCCCCTTCACACTCCGTAAAGACATTAACCATCGTCGCTAGCGACTTGGGCTAAGGGCAAATTTTTAACCCTCACTCATTAAAATGCAATACTTTCAATTATTTTCGTGCCAGCAAATTATAGTAACAGTTGTACACAAGCAGTAATTTGCATACTTTTTTCATTCGGAGTTAATTTATTAAGGATCCTCCGTTTTAAGAAATTTGATTTCTAATGGGATTTGCACTCGAGCCCTTGCAATCTGCACCGAACTAATTCCTTGACATTTTTTGTTTACAAGGGGCCCGTCTACTTCATTTAACTCAGTTTCTTTATTGGTTATGAACTTGAAATTTTGATACACAATCTGTCCAAGTGAACACTAACTTTATCCAATATAATATTGAAAACAACACTAAAAATAATAGTGTATGGACATGCTGAGACACTAACTAGTGCAAGAATTTTTCGTATACATGCTGATTCACAACTTCGTAAAACTAATTTACAGGTTTTTAAATAAAACAGTTTTGGACCATGGAACTTCATAAATTTGTTTAAGCGAATACGTTTTTTCCGAATTCCTAGAATACTCTCGATTTTAATTTTTTTTCTATTCCACTCTTTTCTCCACTACTATGACTACCTGTATCCTCCTAGCTATGCAATGTCATTTTGAAGTTGAAAAATACTGTAATAGTGTTTTCGTTGCGAGTAAACTGTCAGATTATTAATTACTCTAGCATAATGTTTTATAAACATTTAATAGAGAAAGAATAGATCTACAGATGTGCATTTTAATTTTTTTTTAAATTAATTTCTATCATGAGATATAACCGCGTAAAGTTTGTATATATTGGAATTTTTTTCGAATTTTTCGGAATTTTTATAATCGTGTACAATTTTTTAATCAAAATTTTAAAAATGTACATCTGTAGATCCATTCTTTCTCTATTAAATTTTTTTACCATTCTTGTACTGACCACAAAACACTCGCTACGTTAGTACATTTTATGCTGGATTTTAGGAGGTAGACGGGCCTCTTAATATTATTCGTTCAATAGTTAGTCGCAAAAACTGCCCTTAAATTTCCGAATTTAAAAAAAATCTTCACACAAGGATTCTTTGAAGATTCTTTGATGCTTCTGCATTTGAAGAAAAATAATTCTAGTGAGAATTGTCCTTCATATTGCGAAACCGCTAAATTAAATCTTCAATGAGTCTTGGAAAAGAAGAATTTTTAATTCATTGACTGCTTCAAAACCGCGAGTTTATTTTTTATTTTGCATGAAAGAATCTTCACAGAACCCATGGTGCCAGTAACTCGTTCAAGTCGCTTATTTCAGTACCCAAAGCGAGTGATTTTGAAAAATGTTTGTGTCTACATTAAATAGCTGCAAAGTAGCTCCCAGAATCGTAGTGTTTTTAAAACTTTTGCTACTACAAAAAACAAACAATACTAAAAAATCTGTCTACACAAGTTTAGTTAACAGGATAGTAGGAGTGGGTTCTCACTTGTACCAGTAAATAGAACCACTGATAGAATTTAGTGCTAAAATATCTGTCTACACCAAGCAAATGCTGAATTTAACATCGCCTTTAGTGCTGCTTTTGTCCATTGACGATTGACAAATAAGGTACTTCACTAAAACTGACCATTAATGGTCAAAAAATCCTTCGAAAGAGCCCTCAGAGTTTGTATATTTTTTGATGGTAACCAACCTACAGGATTAACTCCCAATTACAGGATGGTAGATGTTATTATAGTAGAATCAACTCACTCGGAGCCAGTGGTATATTAAAAATACCAAATTATTTAGAAGGCAACTTATAAATGGCGGAATATTTTTCCTCCGAATGCAGTTTTTTGTGTACCTGCAAAGTAAAATTTCCAACTTATAACACGTTGGAAGTTTTTGGCAGTACGTTTATGTTTCGGCGTTGGATGGAGAGAAAACGTTCCTGGCATAAGTTACAGTGGTACAGAAGTTTGTACCAGGTGTGGATGCATCGTTCATTTGCAGGAAAACACGATACCATGTAAATAATAAATTCCAGAGCTGTATACATGCATTGCGGGGCACTAAATTACCAAACATATTTGCGACATTCATTCGAAATTTCTTGGTTCATCATTTTATCTACTGAGTCCATTAAAATACCGTGCCAGAAAACAGCCAAAAACATGGATTTCGCCTGCCACTCCACAGCGTTTATTGTTTTGTTAAATATAATAATCTAAAGATATTGTTGAAGATAACAGTACAAACTACAAAATGGTCGATGCAGAATTAAATATTTTGCTTTAAAATCGAAATATGTTAATTTCAATTTGGACAATTTTTGTTACTTTTTGAACACAAATAACTTCTATTTTAAAACGAATTTGATCTGTTATTTGTATTTCACAGATCCAAGCTTTGTTGACAACATATTACACTTACAAATAAAAGCTGTACAATGGTGGGCGAAAACCCTCTTTTTGACAATTATTGCAGTTTTTTGTACAAAATATGGGTGCCAAGATAATTTTTCCCCTCAAACATAAATATAATGTTTAACAAAACAATAAACGTTATAGAATAGCGTGCGGAATCAATGTTTTTGACTGTTTTCTGCCATGGGTAGAGGATCGTCTTAAGGTGGGTCCAGACCAAACGCGCCGCGCCGAACTGCGCCGCGCAGAACGTTTGCAACGTTCTGCGCGGCTCAGATTAGCGCGGCGCGGCATACGTCCACATTACATGTAACATTTTATTGTTCCTTCGTGTTGCAGAAGGTTCCAAGTTTTTCACGAGCACAGTTTGTTGTAAATATAATTTATATATCAAAATTTCATAATTTAGATAATGAGTAATGATCTTAGAATGGCATGTTCTGCATTTATTCTGCATGGCGCTCTGAAGAATAAACGCAGAAAATTCTGTTTTATCCTGGTATAAAATACTATTAAGCGAAGTATTTTTTCATGGTCCCACTTATTTGCATCCTGCATTTTCAATAATTATAAATAATGTAGGTATACCCACTTTGGAATAGAACTAACTAAATATAATACTAAACCCTACAAATACATATAGAAAATAATTTAATAAGTTCTGTGCGCGAGTACGCGGACAAGAAACAACTTACCGCCGTCCAAACTGCGCCGCGCTGAACACACAAATCTCTTTGATGTACCGACAGAGTTTGGTTCGCGTTCGCTTACGCACGTTCGTGCGCAGCGCAGCGCGTCTGTGCGCGTTGCACCGTCCAAATTGACACGATTTGCAACGTTCGCGAACGTTCTGCGCGGTTCAGTTCGGCGCGGCGCGTTTGGTCTGGACCCACCTTTAGAAGATTCTTTCATACTTCTTAATTTTGAAAAAAATAATCCTGGTAATAATTGCCTGCCAAATAGCGGCGGCGCTAAATTGTCTAAATTGAACCTCCAATGAGTCTTAAGAAGAATTTCTAATTCATTGATAGCTTCAAAATAGCGATTTCAGACGAATGACAAAGAGTCAACTAGATTTGAAAATTGATTATTGAATATTAAATTGGCTGAAGATTAATACGGCAATTACTTGTTCGAGTGACTACGACACTGCGGTTGTTGTAATAAATGTTCATTCTTATTGTTGAAGACTATTATGTTTGTTATGAATGTAGAGCAATCTAGGAAGCAAATATGCGTTTACCGTAACATTAAGCCCGAAATGAAATAGTGTTATACATGCGTAAAACAAGCATAACATGTACAATGACGAGTTAAAGTTCAAGGGTGAACAAAGGCTTATATGTTATATGTATGCAGACAGGTCATACACACACTCGCAGCGGCGAGTATTAGTTGTTCTCATGACACTTCATGACTGACTTGATGAACCCGAAAACATTTTCTCATCGTAATTATTAATCTGTTTCGTAATTAACTTGCTTGCACTCATTTATTAAATATGTCGATGATGCCCTATGATAATAATTACTGCCAGATAATGTGCTTTACTTCAAAAATATCACGTGATTTATGGTATTTCAACTACGCAGCTCATTAAATATAGGCTACGTTTCATTGACGGCCCAGTTTTAAAAGTAGCAGAATGTAGAAAAATTATGCATTATTCCAGCAAAAAATAAATATGTCGTCGACAACTTTCACTCACGGCTGTTAAATTCAATCAATACATTCATAAATTATATTTTAAGTTGGTTTAACTTTTAGGCAGTAGAACAAATAAACAAAATGGACCTGACAGATACCGAAATATATACAAATTCAAAATGAGATAACGCTAATATGTTGGCGATAACTTATTACGAAGTAAATAAATTTACGACCTGATACTTTTTGAAAGGCACTTTTCATTTACTGATTACTGAACAAACAAATAACCAGAAGAGTCCACAAACTACTTCAATATGGAAACATTAAAAACGTTTTTCCCTATTAACCATTTTTGCAAAATTTTGCAATTGTACAACATCTCTTGCTATCGGACAGAAAACTCATCTACAGAAATATGGTGTGTTTATTCGAACGAAAGGTTTACTTCAATTTCGAGTTTGGCCCTCACATACAGGATGATTCACAACTTACTGATCATGGAGCAAATTTTTTTTTAAAAATTAGTTAACTTAAGGGCAGTTTTCGCAATAAGCTAGCACTGGATTGTTGATTGTAAAATGGATATCTGATTAGCTGATTGGATTAAAATTAAATTTTAGTTAATTGTGCAATGCCAAGAATGGTAAATTTATGAAATTTCATTTGAAAACAGTGACCCAAAACTGTTTGATTAAAACCCTGCAAACTAAAATTGAGAGTTCAACTTAAATTAAATTTGACGTATTAGCATATTTCATTGTTTTAAACATCACTCTGACGGATGACAGTTATAACCTAACTTCTTGTTATGTGTTTCTTCTACATTTACAATGTTTTTAAATATGTCGTCAAAAAAATGTTGTGTCTAACACGAGAGGAAAGCTCTTTTTCCACTCTCGCTCGGTTGCCTCGAGCTCGAGTGCGAAAAAGAAACGCTTTCCTCTCTAGTTGGACAAATAACTATTTTTCCGTGATCAGTATGTTGAGTAGGTAGGTACCTACTATATACTGTTAAAATTTGTACCTAAAGTTATGAAATGTTTGTAAAAATTAGGGAAATAGCAAGAAATATAAAAGAACTTACTACTTTTGAAGTTCTAATGATGAATAGGATCAACAGTTACATCTAAAACAAAAAATACTTATTAGTTTTGAGTTCACTCGTATAAGCTAAAGGTACATTTTAAGTATTGTATGTACAGATGTGATTGGATTTAATAAGATTTCGGGTATTTTATTTCATAGTGAGTCGAGATCTTGCTGTCCGAAGGGTGATCTTGTTATGCAGTCAACACCTAAAGCGTTGCAAACTCATTCATTAATTTGATTTTCCGCTCAAGAAGTAAACATGAGCAAGTAAAACCCCTGGCATGATATAATAAGCGCGTAGTGTTTAATTTGAAGTCAGCAAGACAGTAAGACAGTCTTCTCAAAGTGCTAAACAAGCTCAACTCATTCAATTCTTAACGCTGAGCTTTGCAGTCATCACTTGACTAGAGCTGACTGCACCATATTTACTGCGTCAAAACCAATGTTGATAGGAAGGCGCAACTTTTGACAGATAACATCGGTGGGCGGACCACTGGTTCATTCGACAAATCTTTGCCTTTGTATTTCTCAAAGGCGAGAGAGGTATTTACTCCAACAACATTTCGCCAGCACGATGAGTAGTTTCTTTTTTTCAGGGAATTTAATTTAGTGCGCAAATTTAATTAAATTTACGAGGGAGTTTTGCTTAATTAAAACCACTGTATTTTTATTTTCAAGGGGTGTTATACTTCTCAAAACATATTTTGTTGATTACCGTTTACTACAAATATTTACTATTCTTCTCAAAACATTTTGTTGCTGAGTATTCACTAGAAACGTGCTCACTATATAAATATTTAACCACTACTATCCAATTTTCGTTGATTACGACACAGTACAAAATGACATAACTTATTTATAATTTGTTTATTTTGTACAGTCTCCATCTTACATTATTTAAACTAATGATAACAGTTATGCTTGGTTTATGATTTTTTTAAAAATATTTATATTTTATTTTTTATATTTATAACTAGTACTTCAAAATATTTCGATAAATAATTAATTTATCACAAAATTTCCAATTTTAAATGAAAGATTATATTACTTTATCTACAATTAGCATTTTATAAATTTTTTTGTTAACATGATGACAGTGACAACAGTGACGCATCGTTTATATCTTCTTCTGAAGTTTACCTAAAAGGACTAAAATATATTTGTGAGTATGGCGGGAGGTCTTGTACTGGCCACGTCAGATTTTTTAAATTTGTTGTTTAATGCTGACGTCATATAAATAGATTATTCTATTGATTTGCTGCAAAATTATACATCATTGAAATAATATAGGTATAGGTAGGTATAGTATAATAAATATAGTCGGAATGTTTAAAAAGTTGTAGCAAATATAGGCTGAGGTCTGAATGTATAGTTGAGGGTAAGAAATGAGTACAATGAAGTAAAGATCAGGGAAGCACTCTCGTCTAACTGAGTGCTAGGTTGGGATGAAGATTTGAGCATTACGACGCAGCGCTATTAGCAACGGTAATTATAGTTTTAATAATTACCATAACGTTAGCCATGGGAAAGAGTTAAGACTATCTTGAGATTCAACGCATACGTGTAAGTACTGAGTGTTTTAGACGCTGGATGCTGAGCTGACATTAGTAGTATGTTAGGTCAGAGTACCACATTAGCAAGACGGAATATCTCAGTCTACACAAAAATTAACAAGATGACGAGTGTATAAAGGGGCTGGTTTTGTTTCTGACAGCTTGTAAGCCCCTTTAGATCAATTGAATGTTGGTCACGACGGGTACAGAAGCAAAAATAATACTTTCTCTGCTGGTGTAGTGATCCATGAATGATTCATCACCAGAACAGAAACATATTCACCAACACCAACAGATTGTTTCATAGTTAGAGTAGAAATGTTAATAAGATGTAATAAAATACGGCGAAAGAAAAGAAATAAAAAGTGTAGTGTTATTTCCATTGAGGAGGACGTTAGAAGGGCTCGGTTTAATTTCCTAAACGATTGTAGTTTGGATTCATGAATACGGTGTTATCGAGAACACGCTTTTATCCGAAAGCCGGCGCCTGTGAGTCCAGACCCGCAGACTGTCCGACTGCCCGATGTCCACTGCCCACTCCTTACCTCTTCACTTCACTCACTGGAATCCGTCTGACTGACGAATAACAAAAACTAGTCACAGATCACAAGAAATATCTACTCCATCCACAATTATCCATTAACTACCACTCGAAATATGTGCTATCTAAATAATCTAGCTCTGTTTACTCTTACGTGAACTGGCATTTGCATTTTTACAAATTAGGAGCTAATTAAAACCTCAATGCCATCCATAACTTTATTCTTTTACAAACCAAATTTTAAAGAGTTTAAGTCAGGAACAAAAACTTGTTAACTTTGCATCTTAAAATGATATCAAAGAAGGGTAATCAAGGTATCTCTCTACTTGCTTTGGAATCTTTGAAGATTCGTTCATGCTACAGAATCCTGGGTTTTAAAAAATCACTGTTTGAAACTATTAATGAATTAGAAAATCTTCATTTCCCAGACTCATGGAAGATTAAATTTAGCGGTGGCGCTATTTGACACCCTGATTCATTTTCTCAGGATTATGAAGCATGAAAGAATCCTCAAAGAATCCTTGTGTGAAGAGGGCTTCAAAGTGTCTGAAATTTCAAGCATACAAATCGTGGAAACTATTGCACTTAGAGAGATATCTCTATCTATGTCACTATACATAATGTAACATATTTATTGCTTATTTTTTAAATAGAGTGTGTTGGAAAATGTAGTAAATTATTTTTCCAATTTATTTAATGGTTGTATGACTTTAATGATGGTAATACAAAGTTGTTACATACGACGTTTCGACTTATTTTCAAGTGGTTTTCAAGCAATAAAGGTTACTTAAGATAACTTATTACATTTGATGAAAAGATGATGATTGTTTGGAGTTTGATCTCACTCCAAAGAGTCAGATTGCGACTTTTTAAATAATAATATTTAAATTACTCGAGTATTACAAAAACAATGGATTTCTTGAAATAAATATATTATTATTTAATAAATAAACATTTTAAAAAATGATACATATAGTAACATAGATATTTTGATAGCTACAAATACAAATTTGAAAACGGTATCTCTCTAAGTGAACTAGTTTTTCAAGATTACACTTTGAACGCAGCTGAAGCGGCCCGTCTACGTTTTTTTCCGAATTTCTAGAATACTCTCGATTTTACTTATTTTTCTATTCCACTCTTTTCCCCACTACTACAGCTGCCTGCAACCAGCCCGAAACTCGTACTTTCCCGCATCCTAGTAATGTAATGTCAATTTGATGTAAAAAAATACTGTAAAAGTGTTATCGTTGCGAGTAAACTGTTAGTTTATTAGTGGCTTCAAGATAATGTTTTTATAAACATTTAATAAATAAATAATTGGTCTACAGATGGGTCTTTTTAAAATGTCATGATATATAACCGTGTAGAGTTTGCATAAATTGGAAATTTTTATAATCAAGTACAATTTTTATTACAATTTTTAAAAAGCACAACTGTTAATTGAACGGAAATCATCCGAAAATTTGTTGCAAAAATAATGCTCGGTCTTTCTCATATTGTTACGTAAGGCTGTTCATTAATTTGATAAAATACTACAATAAATAAGTGACAGATTCAATAAAAAAAGTGTATAGATGGAAAGTGTGTCTTTTTATATAAAAGTAAACAGTTGCCCGGAAGGTTACTTGTCTGTGTCTGGTCAAACAATTGCAAAAACCTTAGATAGATTTTTATGTAATAAACAAATTGACTTGTAAATTTGACGGTAACTAATTGAGTATTCGTAAGAAACTTTCTGTCCGGCGTTACTCAAGGCGAAGCAGATAAACATTTCAAAATCGCGATCTGTGTTGACTGTAGCACCAAGCCACTAAGAAGTGCTGAGTTCCTAAGCCTCAGTAAGAGAAACAACTTATATTACAAATATTTTAACTAGTATTTACTCTTCCATTAACTATCACATTAAAACGGCTGGACATTTTCAAAAGGATATTTTATCAAAACAACACCAGACGATGAATACTAATGCAGGGAGTTCACTTTTCTAGAGATTCACTTGGTGTTTTAAACTGTGAACTTACACGCCCGGTTATATGTTTGCAATATGTAACAAATAGAAATTTTAAAAATATTTGAATAGGTACTATGACAGTGTTCACGGGTGTGTGTTTTTTTGTCCAAAATCGTCGAAGGTGTATGCGCATTGTGTACAATGACAGGTTATAAAGAAGGTAAAATTGCTATCTAATTAGCACCTAACAGGAAATTGCATGTAAAGTATATGTAATCACAGGTTAATTATTGTCTTATATTTGTGGTTTCGTACAATTGTTAGAAATTATGTGGCGGCGTTGTTATGATTGCTGTGAAATTCATACATTCCTTCTACCACACTTCGACTTCATTTCATCCAGCCGCCAATACTACCTCTGTACCTGACCAGATACCTTTGTATGAAGAGGTGACTGCGTTTATTTCCATTGGCTTTAGAATACAATATCCGAGACAATATCACTCGCTATTCCACAAAGCTGATTACAGACAGAACTCGTATTTCTATTTCAATTCATTAGTGTCCAAATTAATAATAGGAAAACTCCTTTAGGTCGAAGCCGTTTTCAGATATACATTTTTATGCACTTTATCTGTAAATAAGAACAAGCAACAGGCATAAATAATATATCAATATTATAATCATTAGAGTTTCTAGGTTGCCTTATGCTAAATAAGAATACCTGAAAATAAATATAATTTGCAGTAGAAATGAAAGAAGAGACAGCAAAATTTATCAAATTGCAATGAATTTTGTGCAAAATGAACTATTATTACAGACATAATTTTTAGAATAAGGTAATTTGGAATGTATATATTTTCATTGTGTAACATAATTTTCATTGTAGATTATTACACTCACTGACGTGGCACTAGTAGTTACAGAAAAAAAAAAATTTGTAAATTAAATTTTGACCTTTAATAAGATTTTGACTATTATCGGGTTCAAAACATTACCATTACAGACTTTGTGTTACGGTTTTTTCGTTTTAAAGTGCGCCCTTAAATTATTTCCTAAACGACTTCAAGAAATAGTTAAGAATTTCATGATACAAATACAATTGCTTAAGATAGCTTCTGAAATAGTATTATTAATATTATGTGGAATAATTATATTTGTAGTATTGTAATTGAATAAAACGTCAAAAAACCGCCTTGCCAATAATGTTCCAAATTCCCTGAATAGGAAAATGATTGAATTACGCGATAATAAAATATAGAATTCCCTCCTTCTAACACATCTACTCTGTATCAAACTTCAGACAGTACGTCGTATAAACGTAGGAGATCCTATGTTCGTTACATTATCTCAATTACTTTAACTATACCGTAGGCCTGCATCGATAGCGTAATAACACAGAATGAGCGTAGATCGAAGAAGCTTCGATCTCTGATCTTCGGTTTGTCTGTTCGTCTCTTGTCTTACGTTACCTGACCCTGACAGACGTCAAAACAGTTGATGCTGATGCTGGTGTCTCACTAAAAAACATCCAACCATCATAACTGGTCTACAGAGGGAATATGTACAAATACCAATAAACCGACATTCAATGCATTTTTATTGTCAACAATAAAATCAGTAAGGAGTATACAGTGTGGTTTGGATTCCAGTGTCCAGCTGATATTTCCTATACTACTATTAACATTCGAGAAAATTTTTTCATTTGAACTTTTTCAGTATTATGTATATTCTATATTATAGTAAAAAAAATTTCGAAACGCAATTTTGATGTACAATTTTTTCTTTTTTTTTTTTAATGGAAACATATTTTTTAATTTTCATAAATATCATATTTTTCTGAATTTAAAAATGTATATAGTTAAAGACAAATTTTCGATCCGATCTAAATATGGAAGAGGTACTCGAAGAAAAGAACGTTTGCATGGTTCATTAGCTTAAAGTCCTGTTCACACATTGATTCTTTGAGGATTCTTCATGCTTCTGAAACCTGCTATCATTGAATCAGAAATTCTTTTCCAAGATTAATTGAAGATTCAATTTAGCAGCGCCGCTATTTGACAAGAGATTCTCACCAGGATTATTTCTCTCAAAATTTAGAAAGAATCGTCAAAGAATCCGTGTATGAACAGGGCATAAAGAAGAGCATAGATATTTTTTTAACTCAAACTACATGAGTTTAATATGTTTATTAGTCATCGGAAGGATGATTTAAAATTTCTCCTAATTTCTGGGTGAAAATGAAGAAATCAGTCTTCGTGCTATAGCTGTGTTATCATTCCTCGTCACGTGATCTGTCAAGGGTCTTTGGCCAGCAGCAGTTTCATCCCGGGTCTGTGTCAGTAGGCATAAATTTGTACCGGCCTCATTACTATATATGTTTGTTTAATTGAAATTTCGTGTTTTAGTAATCGCTGTTTAGTCAAAAACACTTCGTGCCTTCGGTCGGATGCTCAGATGCTGAGAGTATAAATCCACTGGATTCTTACACTTACAAGAAGTAAATAAATACGAGAAACAAATAATAAACAAAAGTTACATTGCAAAATAGAGTGACTAGTGATATTTTTAGATCAATATTTGAGGACTCAGAACTCAAAAACTTTTGAGATATTAAATTCCGCACTGTTTTTGAAAACTTATTTTGATTTGACAGTCGTTTTAAATTAATTTAGCTGCTATCAACGGGTAGAGGAGTAAAATTAAATATTATAAAAGCTGAATGTTTGTGTCTATCTGTCTGTCCGTTTGTTTTGTATCTACATCTAGACCGTTTGTCCGATACTCATGAAATTTTACACGCAGGGATCTTTTGACCAGGGTCAGATTTTAAGAGGCCCGTCTACCTCCTAAAATCCAGCATAAAATGTACCAACGTAGCGAGTTTTTTGTAACCAGTACAAGAATGGTAAAATTTTATTTCAACAAGGATTTAATACAGAAATAATGTGCCTTTTTAAAATTTTAATTAAAAAACCGTACATGATTATAAAAATTTCGAAAAATGCAAAATTTATATGGTTATACGGTATAACTTATACCTCATGATAGAAATTAATTTTTAAAATTTAAATGTTTATAACATCTTGAAGTCAACAATAAACTAACAGTTTATTTGCAACGAAAACACTTTTAAAGTATTTTTTAACTTCAAAATCACATTGCATAGCTAGGATGCGGCAAAGTACGAGTTTCGGGCTGGTTTCAGGGAGCCGTAGTAGTGGAGAAAAGAGTGGAATAGAAAAAATGTAAAACCTAGAGTAGTCTAGGAATTCGGAAAAATTAAAAAATAAACTTTTTCTTAGCAAAGAAACTCAGTAGGTACCTATGTACTATATATTATTTTTTAAATCGGGACATAAATTATTATGTATTAATTCGTTCGGGCCATTTGGGGTGGGGGTTAAAAATCTAGAACCGTTTATCCGATCCTCAACAAATTTTGCACACAGGTCTCTTTTGACTAGAGTCAAATGTCAGGTATGTTTGAATTCGATTGAAACATTGGGGGTTCTTTCTTTTATCCGGGCACTACCGGGTACCCACCACAACTAGTTAATTTTAAATAAAACTGTTATGACGTTGTTAATTGTAAAGATTTGTTTAAAATCATTATATTCTACTAACCAGCTTTGCTTGCTATAATTAAAAAAGTGATAGGTCACGTCATGTAACAAGGCATGTCACATGGCACAAGTGGTATCGAACTGACAAATCCTACGTACATACAAGTTCAATGCGATGCTAATTGTTTTCAATTGTAATTTATTAACCTTGAGTAATCACACAGTCGAAGTAATTATTGCAAACACTAAATAAATATCTCACTAGGTGGGAACAAACTCAACAAGTATGTTGTAACTTGTAAGCACTTACATGCCTATGATTAAATCTTTAACAGTTTTCCTATTGACATGTCCATGTCGGCAAGAACAAAAATAAAAGCTACCAAACGCGATGTAGAGTTAGTAGTAGTATTAGTCTTCACCAAGTCTGACTTAAGTGCTAATTTCTAAAACAAACAAATCTATAAAAATAAATGAACATTGTGTGGCTATGTATTTGTGTTCTAGAGAACAGTAACAGTATTATGTTTTTGATTTATGTGCGCATTAATTTATTTTTAAAAGTCGTAATAATTTCCTAATAAAATCATAATTCTTTTTGCGAGCGCAATCAGCCATAAGTGATTTACTAACAAATGTGAATACCTATTTCAGCACCTTCATAATAGATTCAGTAATTATAAATAAACTATTGGATCTTTATTAATATATTCCGCGCACGTGATCTTGACATCACGCCGCATACATAATTCAGAATTCACTGATTTATCTCAGAGCAGAATCTGTATCTTCCCATTCAACTACATCAGTTTTTGCTTATTGTTTTTCTCTAAACAAACAAAATTAATAGTATTTTTCTAGCTCAACACTTTATTATACTGATGAGGAATACAATCAGTAATTTGAAATTAATTTACTGGGAAAATACACAATTTAAAAAAAATCACGTTTGCTCCTGAACAAAAATGAAGTTGTTAAAAAAATGTTAATTTTTTTATTGCATAGATAAAATATATGGATCAATTTATAAGTATTGGAATGAAAATTATTTTTTCATTCATAATTTTGTTAATAAATAATCACGAGTCTATTGCTGACGTATTTTATTCATACGGCCACAACTATAACATTTACATAGGTACATATTTCAAGCATAGACAACGCACAATAGGTAGGTACATCAAACGTGAAACGTCAACATTTTAAGCGATTTGTGAACATAACCTACAAATTTTTAAATAGTATAATAATAATAATAATATATATATATATATATATATATATATATATATATATATATATAATTTTTATATAAATATGTAACTTAATAATATAAATACTAATAGAAATACTTTAAAATTCAATACTTCAAAGAAAAAGCGTAAATTGAGTACAAAATTTGTCCGCTAGGTTTGTAGTCTATCGGGACCCATTCGGTGTGCTTCGTAAATACGAAACATACACCCAATACACGAAGACTGGTGAATCAGATACGTCACTCAAAGGAGATTTGAAAATGGTTTAAAAAAAATCATATCTCTTTAACTAATGTTCACCTACTTATAAAGTTCGATGTATTCTTTCAAGAAAAAAATAAATTAAAAATTGTGAAACAACCCCAAGCAAATGATAGTTGAATACAATATTCGATAAATTAGGGGGTACAGAGACAAGCACCTATTATATGCATAGTGATGCAATTTAAAATTTAGCAACACATATAATTTTCCTGCGTATATATGAAACATATTTCGGCAATGATAGGCCTCTCTGAATACAAAGAAATATATTAGCATTAATATTTAAAAACGAAATTACTAAATTCCAATAAAATAATTGAATTTTAAACAAACCGGTTTTGGGAACTTATTTTTAACACTTCACTCCTACAAAGTTGTTTGGACATGAATTTTTGTCAGTAGCTTTATATGTGATTTTAATTTTACTAATGAAATACAAAGGTTTCAAATTGGGCACTTAAGGCCGTTAGAGGCGGCATCACAATGAATTCATTTAAATGCACTATGCATATTAGACAACCTGCTCTATGAATGAATCTAGTTTTCTTTCTCTTTCTAGCTGCATTCAGGGCCGCATTCACAACGAAACACAAAAATTGTGCTATAGAATTAATCCTGTTTTACTGAATTTTATACAGGATGATTCACAACTTCATGCATATGTTTCAATGGCAATAATTTTTATTTTTTTAATAAATATCTCAATTATCATTCGTTTTCCAAACATGGGTTGGGTTGTTATAATATTTTCTAATCGTTTAGTAAATCTACTACTAACCTCCATAAATTCAATTATCTTCGTTATTTCAACGGTTACCTTTAAATTTAAATTTTTATCCTAATTCTACGACTTGTAATGAATGCTGTATATTAATTTGAGTCATATTTTGAGTTGTCACTACCCATGGCCTTACTACCTTAAGTTCTTGAAAGTGGGAAGTGTGAATGCTCGTATTTAGTTACATGAATTTAAACTTTCGTAAACGTAAATATAAATGTAAACATCAAAACTAAATGCTTATGTAAATGAGGCTTAAGCAACGCCAAATAAACTCGTTTAAGGTAAAACTCGTTTTAAAGTAAACATATCTTAAATCACTGAGTTTATTCTCCAGTAACTTTTTTAGTTTATTTTTCTAAAAATTGTATTAAGCCTGTTTTACATTATATTTTTTCGGCTAGAACCTGCAACTAGATTTTAGAAATTTTTTCTTACTTGTTTGTCTAGAACAGTCTAGAATCACCTCCAAGTTTTGTATTAGTTTCTTGATCAGCCGGTAATCAATATTACCAAATTTTTAATTTTTATGTTTTGTTATTAATTTATAAGAAATGTAAATGACAAAAAATATTTAAAATAATTAAACATTGTGAAATATAGGTGTAATTTGAAAAAGTCAAGAATCCGAAGTCGCTTCTGGTTGATTGTTGGTGTCGCGTTTACTTGGATGGAAATATTACCGGAGCTATTTTTTTCAGCCGGAAAAAAACGTTTTTAGTATAAAACTTGGATGGAGGCTGTAGAAGTAATGTGACTATTTAATCGTCTGTGGGGATATGCGAGTATAAAACATTCCTTGAAATACCTATCAGTCATATTTGAGATTAGGTTAGACAGTGGTCGGGCCCCTTAAGATTTGGTATAAAACGGCCCTGGGTCGATCTAACAGCATTTAACCGAAAATACTTGGAGTATATCGTCCAACAACAGTGAATTCGTCATAAATTCCGGAACACGTATAACATTCGACATTTATTGTGTCGTAATATTCGAGGCTAATTCGTGTGCCTGCATTGGAAGTTATGAATGACCCTGCTGAAACTGCGAGAGAATGGGCCAGTTTGGTCCTAACTCTAAAGTCTAAACCGAACCATTCTGAAGTGAAACTGATGATGACTGTTTGATTACACATCCCATTATGTGAGAGACACATTGCTCGTATGCAGTGCATGACAGGTGCACATCACGAGCAAAGTTTTGTTTGGGTTATATCGTATTTCAAAGGGAACTTTTTGCAGCTAATTTTCATACATTCAAATGGGGGAAATAATGGAGCTTGTTCTTTTATTGCAACAGCACAAAATATGGCCAATTTTCAAGGGGGTTTACTCTTTTAAAATGGCCCTGGCAGACGCAAAAAATGATCATTCTCATAGGTGGCACACTGCCATTCATCACAAAACATATTTTTATTTAATACATAAAAACGCACGGCAAAGAAGCTGAAGGAAAATAATAGTTTACAATGCAGCTTTTTGACCAATAAAGCATTACATTCTACTTTTTTCGTCTATATACTACTTCGAGATTCATACGAGAAGTTCCCAGCCATTTTCAATATAATGTAAATCAGAAATTTCCATTTGTCTACGCATGCTCAGTTCAGTGTGCAATTAGTTTGACCAACCATTAAAAATTTTTTCTCGAAAAAAATCGAAGATTTCCGATTGATTATGAATAGTTCGGAAATAAAGTATGAAATTCGAACGAATCTCGGATGGAAATTGAACTAGAAATCTAGAATGAATCTAGACGAATAAAGTATAATGCAATTTAGCCTTCAGTGGAGAGTAATATTTTTAGTAGAGTGCGGAATATTGTATTATTGTGTGCATATTGGTATTTTTTTCAAATTTTTGCATTTCATACAAAAAAGATCAAGATATGGTATAATTTTTTTGCATATTTCAATATTTTTTACATATTTTCAAATTTTTTCATATATTTATTATAAATGCATATAACTGCATATTTTGTACCTTTTGTATGTACTTTCTATGTACCACAGCATATCCAAATATAATAGTCTGTAGATAACAAATAAAATATTCCTGATAAGAGTGACAATAGTCTTTTCATATTTATTTTGTAAGAAATGATTCAATATAGTCGTAGATAAAGTTCAACATGGCAATTATTATTTACTTGAATGATTAGGACACTCGCCTCCGGCTCTAATTCTCGTGAATAATGAAACTCTTATGAAATGAAATACGATACTGAAAAGTGTAGTTTTTGAAATGATGAATATTTTGGTGTTGTGGAATCGCATTGGTGCGCATCTCTCGTTCACATTACATATTCAGGTGGGGTAGCTGTTCCGGCAGAGACAAATTTAACAGCAGCAGTAGCGTCCGCGCCCCGCCGCTCTCCACTGACAATTTTCGAAGAGCACCACTTGGAAGCACATGTTACAACTTCAGGTTGTGCTTTATGCGTGCTACATGACACCGCACAACTTCGCATTTACAAGCGCGTATTGTTCGTGTAATTGGCATTGGCATCACAAGACACACCAACACACCACGCACCCTTTAATGTCGCATCCGCGACACCCTGCCGAAGCAATAAAAAATTGTCGCGCCTAAATTTGCACAATATTGCCAGGACTGTTCAGCTGTTTACCGATGCAATATCGCGATACAGATGTGCAGCTTTATTTCATTTGCTTTCCACTACCCCAACTCCATGCACAAAATCTAGCTCATCACATTTTTTATATTCACTCCACTATTTAAATAGGTATAGTTACAATCATGCCATTTCCGTAAAATAGAGTTGCAACGAATATTAGGCAACTATGCGGTATTCTGCCTATTCGGCAAGTTTTTCATTATTCGACCGAACACCTAATTTTGTTTTACTATTCGGCAGAATACCGAATAGATTGACGACACATGTGTAACATTATTTGAACTGCGATTGACTCTCACGGTCTCCTGCAAGTGCTTTATTTAGATATTTCACTGACAGACAAAAAATAGATGTTTATTCTTGAGTTTTTAATAAATATTATCACTAAAAAATCTGATATGGCCAGCACAAGACCTACCGCCATACTACTTTATTCTTTTTCTTTATTATACAAATATATTAATATATACGTACTACTACTTACTAATATATTTTAGTCATTTTATTTAAACTGCAGAAGAAGATATAAACGAAATTTTACTATTGTCACTGTCACTGTCATTTCACAATTATTTAAATTTTACATAGTAACAAATGTTAAACGATCCTGGACTACAAGATAACTAAATTTACGTAAGGCCCAATAGACTCACTAATTTTAAACAGCAAGAGTTCGTTAATAATGAGTCGCCAAATTTTCAGAAAGTTAACCTAACCTACATACATACAAACATACATACCTAAACAAACATTCAACATTTGCCCTTAATTAAACTACGCCAAACATTTTTATCCTGAAACACCTCTTTTGCCTCATCCACATTCATAACCCTTTCCATATAAGCTCTTTTATTCTTCCCACCCGCAATTTAATTTTACATATTTATCATGCATTTTAATAAACTAAGTTGTGACTGTCTCACTTAGGTACTTATTAACTTCTTTATTAAGTCTTAGAAACTCATGTTTCGTGGTTGTTAGTAAAAAGAATATTTAAAATTAAGCCAACTTGATGTTTGAGTAATCAGTTTCTTGTATTGTTGGTCTTAAAAAGCGTGTTCCTTGAAAAATGTGTCAAGCGCGTCGCTGACAAAACAGTTTATGATTATTAATTAGAAATCAGTGTGTTACGGTGTAAATCTCCGAGTTTGCCCGCTCGTAATACTGTTCCTCTCTACGATCCGTCAAAATAAAAGTAAAAAAGGCTGGTGCTTGATTTATACACGTAATTTATCATGAGTGTTCCGCGTTACAATGCTAAAAGATTTCCCGGCAACAAGAGATTATTTATCGTGCTTCATGTGCTTCGGTGCGACTTCGGACTTGGGTGACTGCAATAGATGCTGGTTATAAAAAGAGCTATGCGCGTACAGCCTTTAGCAGTGCGAGCGCCCACAGCGGTTCATGAGGAGAAGAAGAAGATGATGGTGCAGGTGGTGCGGTCGGGAGGGTGCACTGGGAACCGGCATTAACCACAACCACGAACGGCACTGGCTGCTCATGTGAAACGATCAAATTATGTGGCTACGGACGATACTTCAATGTTCCGATGCTTCAATGCCCACTGAATCATTTACCTCCACGCTGGACACCATTGTCGTTAACTATCAATTAATACTGGCATACATCAAACTTACAGGTCTACCGAGATACCTACATTCCACAGACCCCACTTTCACTTTTATCCGAATTTCGGGAACACTCCATCATCTCAGAATTATTGATAAACGATCAGGTTTTTCAACAAACTGCCAAAAACTTCAATGTCAAAATTCATAACGGGGATTTCCACGATATTTTTTATTTTTTTTGTTCATCTATACGTTAAAATATTAGATTCGTATTTTTTCTTTTTGCCAAAAAGATGCTAATAAGCCAGGAAAAATTCATAAAATTAAAAAAATAGGTGGCACGAAAAACGATGCCCTGGGTGACGGTGTGACATACGTTCACCGCGCTGACAAGGACCGAATACGATACGTAGATCTTACCTTATTTCACCACAGGTCCGTCGTCCATTCTGTAGTCAAAACGAAAAAAAACGATCTTAAACGAACAAATCTACTCACGATTTGGTTTCAATGTTGTCTACGTCACACCTGGCGCATTTTAATGCACGTTTCAAACGAGTTAAATGTTCATTTTGATAAAAAGGTCTATCAAAATTAACAATTATTATCACTTTGCTATAATCCAATAAGTATTTCTTTAAAACTGGGAGTCCTCGAAACCCCCCATTATGGCACTTTAATTTGGTAAGAAGAAAAAAGAGAAATAATAAATAAATCAATCAATGAAGAACCACAACATTTCCATCTCTTGTTGAAGGTGGCATCGTCTGGTTTAGTAAACCTTCTCCTCCTTGGCAAAAACGGTTATTTTTTATCAAACGCCAATGTTTTCAGTGTCAAAATACACAATAAGTTTGACATTTAAAATTTGAAGAAAAAGAGAGAATAATTGAGCAGAATCATCAATGAACAAGTTATAATAGAAACATAAATATTCCGTGTCTTTGAGGGTGGCATTGTCAGGTACCTTCTCCGTGGCTACCGTTAATAAGTGTGATAGGTATGACTTAGTGGAGACGTGACGAGACGGTGTAATGACGCTCGGCTGTGGTAAGAAGTCAGATTGTAAGTTGGTTCAGTGGTTCGATGGTACGGACCTCCACAGCACCGATCCTTTCATTATTAGGGAGCGATTAGACGGCCTCAGGGCGCAACGCAATCTCGCCCGATATCTCCAAGAAGACTGCATTCTGTCCGATAGGTTTACTCCGCAAAAAGCCTCAAACATCTACTGTATGTCATCGGTACAAATTAATATATTACCGTGTGTGCGGTACCCGTCAACTCACGGGTACTCAAATTTGATAAGGTAGAGTGCACCATATAACAGAGATTTTTATGCAATCAAATTAAAATCTGTACCAAACTGGAATCGAACCACCCAATTGACAAAATAAAATCCCCAGAACATTTCAAGAATGTGAACATCCCAACTTGTTACTTGTTATTTTAAAGCGACTTCCAAAAAGGAAGAGGTTATAAGTTTGTCTTGTAGGTATGTTTGAATGTATGTTTGTTTGGCCGCGCAGAACTCAAAAACTACCGAACCAATTGAGATGATTTTTTTTAAATAACTAAGTAAGTTTTAGGCTATTTAAATCTTAGCCCGCCATCTTGTACAGATTTCTAAATCCTAACCTCTGAAAAGTATAAAATAATATTTTGTCATTTATTTTTGTAGGGCAATAATTCATTATACCTATCAATTTGAAGTCGGCGCCAAATGTAGTAGTATTGGTAAATCTCTGCGCCGACTTTTTTGCCCATTAACATCCTATTAATATCCTAGCGATTGCTAATGTCCGCCTTTACTAATATTATCAATGTAACATCGCAATGTTAATAATTTGGTAATAATATCCCAATTGTGTATTCATGTAATTCTCTGAGATCTATTGAGTATGCAATTTTTTTATTTTTCGCAGTATGTGGCTAGGCGCTAGGATAGACTTACGTAATAGTAAATAGTAAAGTACAAGAATAAGATATTTTTAAACATCCCATGGGCAATTCTTGTCAATTCAAAATCATTGACAAAATTTGGGTGATACAATAAAACACACGGACATTACTTTAAACCTGCCAATCAATATACAAACGATTTGGCCAGCGGTCTCTGTAAAAATTCGGCACAGGATTAATCAATGCTTCTGAATCTTTAAAAAAATCATTGTTATTTGGAGCTAGCAATAAATTAGGAATTCTTGTTTTCAAGACTTATTGAAGATTTGACAGCGCCGCTATTTGACAGGCGATTTGCACCAGAAACCTTGACAAGATTCAGAAGCATGAAATAATCCTTGTGTGAACAGGGCTTCGTTCGCGGACAAGACCCTAGGCCGCTAACAACCGCACTACTGGTTACGGTCTTGCCGTCCGCAGTCTGTCTACGCTCGGTTCACCCGATGTCGATGCCTCCAGGTTATATGTCAAACTGGCTACTCAATTTGTTCTTTACTACGAAACCGCGTGCTATCTGCGTTACTGCGTTGAAAGCTAAATATTTAGAATGTGGAAATATTGCCGGCAATCTACTCGCGGTACATGTTGAACGTTTGCTAAATTACTTCATCATGAGTTTCGTTCCGCCTTGACAGTTCGTTTAGTCGAGAAGAGAGTGTTTTAACCCTTATTAAGGCGCTACAAAGGGCGTAAGACTATTCCGTGGTGTTCTGATTCTGTAGTTGTAGTGGAGTGTTGGTGATTCGCTACAATTTATTGACCACTTTTATATGAATACTGCCGCAGAAAATATTTTCATTTCTTGTATAAAAGCTTTTTCTTGTTGGAGGCTTCATTGCGTCGCACTTAAATAAAAACTAGGATTTTTTTCTCTAACATGTGTTTCATTATCTGACAGAAACGCTATATTTATTTCAACCCAAAGTCTATTCACGATAACATTATACCTTGCATTTTCATAAGCAAATACTAATATTATAATTAATAATGGAACAAACATTTAATCGATATTTACACACCAAGTGAGATACAAGAGAAGAAAGTTTAGCCCCCGAGCCAGAAGCCCGAGTGGGATAATTTATTGGGGTGTATAATAGTTATTTATATTATAAGTGAGATAAGAGCATTATTACAGCAGTCGAATGTGAAGAATTGCACGACGAGATCGTAGACCGAGTCGTGTAATCACATGAGTGCTGTAATATGTTTTAGCCCACATGTGATATACAAAATTTTGTCCACGACTGCTCAAAATTAATAAAATTGAATATTTTTGTTTACACGTCAGATTTGAAATTTTAAAAATTAGATATTTTGACAATTGATAGTTTCTATGATTTTGATTTAAAATCAAAGCAACATGGTACACACAATTTGTTCGAAAGCAAGACATCCTGTCTGTTTTATTTACAAACAAATTCTTAATTTGTAAGTTTATACGTAATATGAATTTATTATTCGTTTACAAATCACTTATTATGGGACAGTAAAATGACAAATATTTATATTGTTACCATAGATACTCTGTAACAAATAGCACGTATTTACTTGACAACGGGATTAAATATGAAAAATAATCCCTTGGGATCAAATTAAGAACCTGAAACCTAAAAATAAAGACGAAAGAAGAGTTTTAGTCTCGGAAGTGCAAAAAAATTTAAGTCATTTGCGAATAAACAGTTGTTTAAAGTTGTTGCTATGGAGTTAAAAATTACAGTTTAAAACGTCAATCTAAGTTTCGGAATTTAGTAACCTTGTTAAGAAGGGTTAGTTACTTGACAATGAATTCGAAAGTTCAAAACTTGAACCACTAATGTTTTTTAATGAACATAGCATTGTCAAAATATACTATTATAGAGACTGCTGTTTATAAAAGATTGCAATGTTCCCATATCAGATAAATTTCTTGTACGCGTCATGTAGCAGTTGACTAGTTTCTAATGTTTCTGAAGTTGTTAAACTGTCATTATGTCAATAGCTGTCTCAAGATTAGAATCTAATGATTTGTAAATAAAAACTAATCTCGTTTTCTGTTACAGATATCGCGAGGAAGCGCTGTGCTGGGCTGACAGGTAAAATGCGTCACATTGTTATATCGTAGAGTTAATATAGTTCTTACTTCCCACGCAGAATTCAGTCTTGGCTCTTTAATTCTCAACCACCCACTTCAATCATGTTGTTAATCATGTCATTGAGGAGACTTTATGCAAACACTTCGTTGAGAGATGAGCGAATAAGCTCTGATCATCAAGCTAAAATACACTAACAGGAACAGATCATGTTGAAAACCCAATCACCCAATGAAATACTGCTAAGGGTCTTATTAGTAATAATGTTTTTTATGCCACTCTTCGCCGATTCTATTATTACCAAGAAAGAGACCGCATTGTGTTTCTTGTATGAATGTAATATCTATATCGATGTAGTTTACGGTAATATTTTGATCGAGACGCGATTATTTTTCATGAACATAGATAGAATTCTCGGTGCTTGATGTATACGAATAGTAGACCGACGTTTTTTGTTTGTTTTTCCGTTAAATGGTTATGATTACTACGAATCAATCTGTCAGGATTTTATCCAACTTAATTTAACGTTTTTCTCGAATTAAATTTATTGTTATTGTTCGCGTGATGGCGTTCGCTAGCCTTCTTGGCTGCAATCTCGCATCTCTGTCTTCTGCTAGTGATCCTACAACCTGCTACTTTTCAGTCACTTATTAGATATTCACTCGGTTCTATACTTTCACACTGACTAATCATATAAAGTAATTCACTTTAATAACAGTGGCAAATAAAAGAAGTCTTGTAAAATCGATTAACTAGCATATTAAGTTGCTTGTTTTTTCTTATTTCTTATGTTTTTCGATGGTTCATAAATTGCAGCTACGATAATTGCGAGGTTGGGCCCTTTTAAAATGCTTTAAACTCGTATAACGCTTGTTAACTTTCGGCACTTTTGTTCGATTTTAATCAGTATGATACTGTTATCAAGAGCGGCTGGATAATAACGTATAAGTTAAGAGGCCCGTCTACCTCCTAAAATCCAGCATAAAATGTACTAACGTAGCGAGTGTTTTGTGGCCAGTACAAGAATGCTGAAATATCATTTCAAAAAAAATTATATACTCAAAGGATTAATTAACAGTTGTGCCTTTTTAAAATTAAAAATTTCCAATTTTTAATCAAACTTTACACCGGTATATCTCATGATAAAAATTTATTTTTAAAATTTTAAAAAGCACATCTGTAGATCATTCTTTCTCTATTAAATGTTTAAAAAAGCATTATCTTGAAGTCAATAATAAATTGACAGTTTGCGCGCAACGAAAACATTTTTATAGTATTTTTCAACTTCAAAATGACATTGCATATCTAGGATGCGGCAAAGTACGATTTTCGGGCTGGTTTCAGGCGGCTGCAGTAGTGGGGAAGGGAGTGGAATGGAAGAAAAAGTAAAATCGAGAGTATTCTAGGAATTTGGAAAAAACGTAGACGGCCGCTTAATGGAAGAAGCATCGTTTGTAGTATGTAAAATCAGGTGTATTTGATAGTGATCGCTGATCGGTGAATTTTAGCATTTGTTATTGTAGTCACACAAGTTGAAGTTCGTTCACCGGTCTAAGTTGCGTTGCCACATTCCTTCCATATGTAAGTTTTATTGAACGATCAGACTCAACGCCAACAATTATAAATTGACGAAAAGGGACACAATCCAAATACAAGTTTTACGTATTTCAACGAAAATCAACCCATCAAAATTCAAGACCAAACACTAGTTTTTTATTTGGGAGAATCTCATCACGCAGTGTTCTTAAAACTGGAATGGCACGAGTCTCGGACTCTGCCTTCCACATACCAGCGTGGACCGTGGAGCGTGAGCTTTTATTTCTTTTTACGAGGAATCATTTTTCTCTTTCTCAACAATCTATCAATCATATCAATCCATTAAGGCAATTTAAGATATACATTGAAATGATAGACAAGTTCACAAGTACTATTCAGTTCCGATGCTTGAACACAATAGCAATTTATTTCATTTGTTAAGAGTAAGATGAGGGTTGTCGTCCAATATCTGCGAATATTGTGCAGTATGCAAATGTAAAACGATGTCGTTTAGCGTAGACTATGGAGCGCAGACAAATAACGAGGAGAAAGGAGAAAAAGCCACTTATGAAAGCTGCCGTTCCATCGTAACTCGACATCATAAAGATTACAGAGTCCTAATGAACTGTATTAACTTCCTGTTTCCCCAAGTCCTTCCAAAAATACAAATTTCCTCTGGCGGCATGTCCAACTATTATATTTATATGAATTCGTTTTTAATGCACCCTATTTCAACTTGATATCCGATCCATTTACTCTTTCGACTTATCGCCGTAAGTGCGAGAATAAATCGAGTCCAATACATCGGCAATGGCGAGATGCTTTTAAAATCCCGTGGTCCGTGGTCGATGACGTGTTCGCTGCTATCGCTAATCTGCTATGATTAGCCGAAGCAACGTAGCGCCCCTTGGGCAATGAGAGGGCGAAGGCGCGAGCTAAGTTCGGACAGCTGGGGCGAGCACAACACGAGATGACGAGGGGAGACTCACAGTCATTCTGCCAATTATTTGACCTATATAATAAAACCAGTAACATAAGTAACATAACGTCACACCACGAAGATCATAGCCGCCGGTTTTCGCAAACTTCTGTGGGGTTACCCAATAGGCAATAACTCAGCGAAAATATTTTGGAATAATCTGAAAAGTGAAAATATGTTGTGTAGGCAATGAATTGGTAACCACGCAAAGCTTTATCCATGCAGAGATCGGTTGACATACCAATTCCGACATCTGCTGTGCCCACCACAGTACTTCTCCGACTATAAGTTTTAATAACTTGCTTTCGTAAATTTATGCTTTATTCGGCAAAATTTAAATAAATTCAACTTTTTTCTCGAACTACCTATTTAAGTTGATACCAACTTCGGCATAATTTGAATAACATGTGGTGAAACAACTGACCATCGTTTAAAAATTGTTTTTGATTCTTTAATTTGATAATACACTTGAAGAAATTTGAACGATTTTTGGAGAAACATGAAAAACATTTTTACTAAACTTATCTTCCCGAAAGCTTTAAATTGACGCCAAACTATAATAATATAATAAAATAATTGGAAAAATTTATTTAAAAATCTCGAACTATCAAAGAATCACGGTTACAATATTACAATGCTACAAGATATGAATGTATTGACTTTAATATGTATTGAATATGAATTTGCTTTAAAAATTGGACTTAATAATTGATTTTGTCATAATTTTTTTTCATAGATTATACTATATGTTGTTTTATCTACTCACACGTAGAGTTTATTTATTATATGCTATATTTTTGGTATTTAGAATTCCAATTAAAACTAAACTATAAAGTTGTTATTTTACTTATTTATTTTCTTGTTTTAAAAGGAGGCCCATTAAATTCTGTGCCTAGGAGCCCCGAGATTTCGTAACACGGCACTGAGGTTCGCAATTTAAAAAGATTTTTTGAAGTAATTTTTCAATTGTGTAAATAGATATTTGAAGGGTGACCGACTGCTCTAACGACACATTCGGTGAGACTGCCACACCCTAGTTAAGTAAAAGTCGTGATGACTTCTAAGGAACTTAAATTTGTTCGTCCTTTCTTCGTCGGCGCCTATGCGTGGAATTATCAGATTAGCTCCAAGTCAATTGCAAGGAAGCGTCCAATAAATATTTTGAAGGACCGGTACTTTTCTAATTGTTTTATAAACTCAATTAAAATATATGTACTCGTACCAAAAACCTTGAGAATTAATGTCATTTCTTAAAAGCAATTAGACCATAATTGGTAGTTGCAGATTGTCTCGCATCGAAGCTGTGTTGATACAACATCACAACATGAACCTGCCGTATATGGAAGAGCAATTGTTTCAAGAAACAATTCTATATTATATTAAGAATGATGAACGCCGAATGGGTAAAATGATAGACGCGTGCTGAAGAGAACGTGAAACAATTTAAATTTGTCAACAGATGCGAGGAGATGGAACGGCTCGTGCTGCTCGTTGTTGAATAAACAAATGCGGTATTAATTGTGAGGAACCAGGATCACGGGGTACACCTATGGAGGGTACCATTAATCACGCAACATTATGGTCCGTTCCGCGTGAATAATTCATGGTAGTTTCTGGAATGTAACGGATAGAGTAGATATCCACTATGATCAATCTGTGTGCAGTACCTCCCCCTCCCCCCTAGCGAGTATCAACTTCAGCACTTGTCCGTTTCCCGTTCGCGGCAGACTTCATTTATGAGACAAGTTTTTTCCGCTTCTTATTGTTGTCGATCCGTCAGTGACCAGTGGCGACTTCTCTGCCGCGCTGACCTTAACTCGGCTGAATCGAGTTTGCGTGCAGTTTTACCTGCGACATTATACAACGTGGATTCGTCGCATTGTCCTAGCGACACTTCATGAATATGGAGCGTCAGTGCGTCGCTATCCGACAATAGTAGACTGCTTCACTCGACATTGGTTCCAATTACGACACGAACCATTATTCATTGATGTTTGTGTCCTCGCTGCCCATTCGTCCATCGTCCTTGCATCAAACTTAACTGTGAATTGAGATTTCTACAGACCTATTCCTGCGCTTCAAATCAACCGTTCCACACAGCGCTTTTAACTTTTACAAATACTTATAAAGGATCTTCTAACGTCAAAATTGTTTTACCCCATTGCCATTAACTGCATAGGCTGCTGCATACTCCATCATGATGTCCTAATTTAAGGGTTATCATTATAGGCTGAGGATTTTTAGGCTTTTGTAGGTACATTTTTTGTATCATAGATACAACAAAATTGATACCTAGCACTTATTTTTGTTTCTATCGTTTATATTTATTTTAAGATAAATTTAATTTTGCCTATTTGACAAATTTTGCATTTTAATATATTTTTCGCCTTTTTGCTCTCAAATAGCATTATTTATTTTGAATGTAAATTGGCAAATTTAAAAAAATTTCAGTGTAGTGTAAGAATTTTAAACTGACTTTTGAATAATTCTTTTTACTAAAATTCCAAATAATAAATTCATTACCAAATATATACATAGAAAAAAATAATTTATTCATAAAATATATTAATTGAATTTTAAATATTTTTTTGCCAATTTACCCCACCTTTTTTAGTTTTTTTTTGTGCTTAAAAATCCTCAGCCTAGTTATCACTTTTAACAAACTACCTGCAGTACCCGGGCTGATCTGGCCGCCATTTTGTTTCAAGATGGCGGACTGACATTATTATACCTATGTCGTAAGTTAAATCCTTATAGCTGTTACTGTACTAAATTTGAACCCAATCGGAGCAGTACATTTTGAGATAGCTAGCCGCCATTTTGTTTCAAGATGGTGGACTGACATTGTAATATGTCAATGTCTTAAATTAGTTAGCTTTTACTGTACCAAATTTGAATGCAATCGGTGCAGTAGGTTTTGAGATAGCAAGCCGCCATTTTGTTCTAAGATGGCGAACTGACATTGTAATATGTCAATGTCTTAAGTTAGATCATTAGATATTACTGTACCAAATTTGAATGCAATCGGTGCAGTAGATTTTGGGATAGCAAGCTGCCATTTTGTTCCAAGATGGCGCACTGACATTGTAATATGTCAATGTCTTAAGTTAGATTCTTAGATATTACTGTACCAAATTTGAATGCAATCGGAGCAGTACATTTTGAGATAGCTAGCCGCCATTTTGTTTCAAGATGGCGTACTGACACCGCGATCCACTATATTTGTTCACGAGTGCTCAAAAGTATTCGTGCAAAAGTTTTTGTTGAACATACATACAAAAATAGTTACATACTTTTCTTTTTTATGTTTATCGATTTCGCCCACCAAAATCGGAGTATTTTTATGTAGAATAACATATCAAAAAGTGAGAAATTAGTGAGTAGGGTGACCGCACCATAGCACCGTTGCGTAGTCCCGTCTTTTTAATTACATCACATCATCGAATAGTTTGCGCGAGGGTAGTTGATTTATAGGGACGTTATAAGATCTCATAAACAGCACATGGCATGGGCGACAGATCGTGTTCCCTGCCACTTCCTGGAGTCCGGGTACCGTCACGTATCGTCCCGACGCCGACGCACGTGCGTCACTCCTTCCACACACCCAAATAAAAATTCCACTAGCACCGGCACTGGCCTGCCATTCTAAATAACATTCTCACTATTCACGCTGCTCATTAAATCACTCTTGATTTTGGTAGCTTTCGGCCTTTCGGCCATCCAATAGTACAACTCTTAAAACTTCTTCAGGTTTAGAAAGATCTTACTAACTATAGGTGATTCAAGTTAGGTTTCATGATGAAAGTATTAAAAACGAAAACCGCAAAAATAAAAAGTGCATTTTTTATTTGATGTTTAACTACAATTAAATACAATTTTTAGGTAAGATTTTTCCGTTTAAATGACCGCCGCGGCTCCTGTGACATAACGTAATGCGATTATCATATTTTTCTATGTCGTCTACTTCAAATAAACCCAGAGAAAGATGAGTTATTCGCATGATCTTTGCGGCCAATTGATGTCACCGCTTTGTGAAATGATACGGTCTTCAAATTTTTCGCGCAGTACCGTGATTGTTTCTGCTACTGTGTAGTGGCACCTTCTTATTGACACGAGATATCCTCGAAGCCTATATCTTCCAATTGGTCCCACAAATTGTTTGCTCAGATGGTCGATTTTGTATACCAAAATATTCACGTAGACTATATTTTCATTGTGATTAATTTTGTACAAGATGCAAAAGTCACTTTAACACTGACAAATATCGTAGCGTTGAAGAACCTGGCCCTATATTTGATTGATAATACACACAGAGAAGAATTAGTGCAATCAAACTGGAATACCTGACTGGATTCGAACCCGAGTTGTAAGAATCACAGTAGGTTACATGGTCCAAATGATTATCCAGCCTCAATAAGTTTAGAGAGTAAAGTGCGATTATGTAATACAAATTTTAATTAAATATCTTCCTCATTGTCAATGAATTTAGTGTTCATTCATCAACTCAAGCGATTTAAATATCTGTTGTTTTTGATGGCTATCGGCTATCAGTTATTAGGGCAGATGAATAACAAGATCGGTGAACATCCCGTTGACGAATTGAATCAAGCGTGACATGAATATGCAACCGAGAGATGTTATCTTCAGGCAACGTTGTGTCTGGAAACACTTGTCCAATCAACTTAGCATTGTCGTGTTTGTCAGCAACTAGTGTTCACTGTTCAAACCTGACAAGATAATATCTCACAGTTCACGGATTATAAGCTCATTAACACCACTTCCTAATTTGTTCAATTTTCGTATCAGTACAACAGTGATCATGTATTAGTTAGTACCAAAAATCATAATACAAATTTAAAAACTGTTTACGGTGTTTCTGAGAAAGTGCTCCTCGATTAATTAAAAGATGAAGAGCTCAATTTAACGGCAACTTTATTGAAATCACTTCTGAGAAACTTTTATCAATTTATAGCAAATTTAGCAAGAAGGTATCAATTACGTATCGGAAATTTACATACAAATATGATGATTTTTCTCTACTAGAGTGAATAAGACAAACAAATGCGGGTTCTGGCAAAATGAATTCGCTATCAGCAATCAATTAGGATTTTCTTGTAAACCTAATTGAATTTATTTAAGTCCAATTCAAAGAGAACGAGTATTTTGTTTGGCATTATCTGCATATGTATACTGTCATTGTGCTGTCGAGAATTCCTTTCAATAGCTATAGCGTCCAATTAATGAACATTAGTGTTTATAAAACTTTGATACAAGATAAATTTTCTTTATTATATTACCAACTTCATACAATGTGCATATAGGAAATGTTGTCTATTAATTGGCTTCCAATCGCTGTTCATAATGTACAGGCGTTGTTTGCAACTTCATACAACTGTCTTTCCAGAATAAATTATTATATATTAACGTCAACTCCCGCCTTCACTAAATCTTAACAACTTTTAACTCTACCAGGAACATAAATTAAAATCGCCGCTATAACCATAAAAAGATACGTTTTAATTTGCTACATTAAAAATTAATAAAAACCCACTCACACCTCTACAGTATTTTGTAGCAAAAACGAAATCCTTCAAGTCATTAACAAGTTGATTATTAATTTATGAATAAAACTAAGTGAAATATGAGTTGTCTCGGCCGTTATTTATCAAGTCGAAGTAAACTGAAGTGAGTATTGAGTAGCAAACCCTTTTACGATCCTTCAGGGTTAATACCATACGCGCGCACAAGTGAAATAAAAAGCGCTAAGTAAATAGTTTCTGGTTCTATTACTTACTTCTGGGAATTCATCAGCGCTCTTCAAACCGCAGCAAACCGGAAACATTCACGCTTCGGAGTGGATTACATCGGTAGAAACGTTTGAGCACCACCTGAAAAATAAGGGGTGTATTTTAGAAATGATTACACATCAAGGAAAGATATATTTACAGACAGGCAATCGAAGAATTTATTGCTTTTCCAATGTTTTTACACTGCTCCCTCGGCGCGAGAAATTCTAGAGAAATTTAGAACTGGTCATATTAATTGAAAATCGGAAAACTGTGACATACTAACAACGACATAAACATTTTAAAAAGCTACACCTCTATCTCTAGTTTATCTGCAACTATTATTAATTATGTTTGTATAAGTAAAGCAAATTAATAAGGTAATCGTAATAATTTCAAATCTATTAATTATTCAATACAGGTTGCCTCAAAATGATTGAAAAAAATTAGAGTGTACATATTATTTGATGTAGGTACTGATTACAACGCAAATAGTTATTTTTGATTCTAGACTGGGAAATGATACTTTGCATTCAATGATTAAAGTTTTTATTGCGAGCACAGCGAACAAAAAAATCATTCGAAAAGCAAAACCATTTCGCAATCGAGTATCAAACAGCGTTTTTTCGAAAAATATGTCCTAATTTTAACCCTTATGATTAATCAAATTAATCAATGTGACAAGTAATGTTTCCATGACAACAAATCAAACAAACGTTCTAATATTTTTTATAAATGTTCTGTTTTGCATTTTGAAGTGACATATTTCAATACTACTAGAATGATATCAGAAAGTAACGAAGACAATCTGCCTGTCAAAATATTGCTGGATGTAAGTCTTTTGCGTTCTGTAGACAAAAAACTATCATTTCGTATGTTGATAGTTGGCATGCAAATCTTAACTTATTATGACATTTTTCGAAAAAAAAAATTACGAAATTCACAAAAATTGAGCATTACTTGGAACTAACATTTTTCGTGACACTAAACTGATTCATTACAGAATGTAATTCACAATAAATGAATAAAAGTTAGTGACATTAAAATTTATTTAATTTAATTAATAATAAGAGACAAAATTATTGTGTTACACCACTTTTTAAATTAAATAATTTTTTGTTTACTAATCTTTATTCATTACTGTAACCTATCAGACCAGTATGGAACGAAAAATATCATCAAATAGTATGTATCCTCAATTTTTTGTCAATAATTTTGAAGCATCCTGTATAGTATAGTTGTTATTCTACTCTACAAAAATCGTAGAATAGAACGAATACTAAATTCTCAATATTTATCCCCTGATTAGAATAAGGCTGAATTTTGTGGTCTGCCCAAAAATGTGAGTATAATCCTAAAGAATGAGTAAAATAAATAAAAGCCCTCATTGTCAATTCGCGCTCATGTGTGCTCTGTCACTATGAATACATGATTCGGAAAAGCCTAAACAGACACAAGTAGGGAGAAGCGAAATGTTCCCTTTTTAAAATATTACCCTCTAAAGAAAATTAAAGTACCTTATTCAGCCACAACTCGCTTACATGGCCACGATCGCGAAAAATACGCTACGACACTGCATATAGGTCTACACTCATACACTATACACTACATAAATAATAACAAAACGGATGTGTGGAATAAGTAACAGGTTTGCACTATATTCTCTATTCTGCCGCAGTGCAGAACTGCGACAAGAATCCCCAATTTCAGAGAGACCGAAAAATGCGACGAATACAAACTCTAGCTCGCTGACATATCACGAAAAATTACATTCTAATAAGAAGACTAAGCCTTTTTGGTAATTTAACCTGATTGTGATATATTGGTCTATGTATTTATTTATTTATTAAACATGCCTAATTTGAGGAGATCTCGACTGGATTCATGAATAAAAGTAGAGAAGTTGTTCTTGGAGAATAGGGTTGTTTCGCAATTTATGATTTATATTTTTCTTGAAAGAATACGTCGTACTTGATAAGTACATTTAAAGTTCCATAAGAGATATGATTTTTTAAAAACGACTTCAAATTTCAAATGTCATTTGAGTGTATCTGATTTACCAGTCTTCGTGTATTGGGTGTATGTTTCGTATTTACGAAGTACTTCGCTTGAGTCCCGATGACTTACCCATAGACTATTTTTATTAAATATTTTTAAAGAAGAGATTAAAACTTACGTACGGCAAAAAAACAAAAGTAAAAAATGACCCACTTCCCGTGATCCTATCAAGCTGAAATTTTGCAAATAGACTTTTGTCACCTAACAATGCACTTTGGCACAAGAAAAAATCTGATGTGGCTAGCACAAGACCTCCCGCCATACCCCAAACCCATTTCCCCATATCCAATCAATCTGAAATTTGGTACATAGGCTCGTTGTGACCAAACATTTACTTTGGCACAAGAAAAAATCTGATTTGGCCAGCACAAGACCTCCCGCCATACTCTACTCTTTTTAACTCTTTCTTGAAACACACTATCTAAGAAAGAGTTACAATGAAAACAAAAATATAAATAAATATCGGTCGAGTCTCATATATAAAGGATTTATAGTCAAAAACTTTGTTTTTACGGGTTCATTTTTTATTAAAAAAATTACCAAATCTTCTACAATGAAATTAATTGTTTACATAATATCTAATACTAATAAATGTCGAATTATCAAATATACCATCAAAACAGTAATACTTAAAATGTACAAATGTCAAGTAAACTACCCTTAACTTTGCGAATTTTAAAAAAATTCTTTTTGTTTCAAAGATCAGCACGTCGTACAGTATATACCCATTAATTTTTGTATTGTGGAACATCCCTGTATTTTTACATATTATGTTTTCTACCTAACATTAAGTACATATCAATACCATGCAAGTAGCCCATTTTCAATCCAATACCCATAAACAGACCTAGGTATATATTTTATCTATGCAATAAAAACATTAACAATTAAAATACAATAACACACCAACATTTCGACTTCAAGAGGACTTAATTGAAGTCTAATACATTGACTGAATTCCCCAAGAACATCTCTACTTTTACTGCCTAATTTGATTCATCCCTTTAATAATCAGACTAGTTAGGTAAAAGGGTTAGATTTCAAGTAATGTACAATTTAGTTTGGTTGAAATGAAGAAATAGATCTTCATGGAATCATAATTGAATCCCTACCGATTAGAATTACTGATGAATACCTTTTAGCGCCGAAACCAGTGTAATTTAATCAATAATACAGGCATTCCACTTATGTGATCTCCTCGCAAGTGGTATGATTTATTGCCTTACGGTTGTGTATACTCGAGTGAAATTAATATTCATAACACTCGTCATAAGAACAAGAATGTGTTCGCCGTTCGGTGTTCAAGCCCTTGCTATGGGTTTAATCATCTCCGATATTTAATATAAATACTACGAATCGGTAATAAATAATGTGAAAAAATGCTGGATGATGTATTCGTATTTATATGGAACGGAGACTCGAGCCATATGTGCAGGTTAATTATAAGAAGAATAACTTGATTCTGGAACATATATTTCGACGATCGACTGGCGAGATGGTTTTTCTGAGGAGATTTTGATTTGAAGTATTTCTTGTTTACTTCATCCCCAGTTGTGTAGTTTATCAATGACAGTTTTTCGTAACGTACAAATATGTGAACATATCGGCCATATTACTTTGTACTGGCAATATATCGTCGATTTAAAATTCATTCGAATTAATTATTTTTAAACTGTACGATCTTTTTATCGCTCGTTTATGTTGTACCACGCGTTTTACAGCTAATATTTATGTTCGTATCTTGACGTCGGACAACCTATATGGCAGTCATTATGTCATTTCGTTTTGGTCTGCAGACAACTCACATACCGCTTCCATTTCATTAATTACACTCTCCTGCTACCAGTTATCTTCTTTCTCAAACGAATCTCTGATTTCTAACTGGGAACTGCAAACTGCTTCTCTACTAAATGTACTAACGACTGCTATTTTATTACTACAAGTTACTTTCCAATTTCAAATATTCTAACGTATTCATTTTATGTTCCGTTCCCAGGCGCAATATTACAGTCTCATTGTCAAAACACAAAAAATCTAATGCCCATGTCACACCTGTTATACACTGAATCCTGGATCGCATGTATGATCAAACCTGTGTTTGTCTTGTATGTTTGTATGTATATTTGTTTGGCCGCGCAGAACTCGAAAACTACTGAACCGATTGAGATGAATTTTTTTTAAATAACTAAGTATCTTCCCCTGTAGGTTTTAGGTTATTTAAATCTTAGCCCCGCCAATTTGCAAAAAATTGAAATTTAGTTATATTTCTTATTAGAATGAAACATAAGTTAGTCAGTCATCTTGAAAAAAATGGCTACCAGCTATCTCAGAAACAACTTAACCAAAACTACTGAACCGATTGAGATGAATCTTTTATTACTTATAAAATTAAGTATCTACCGTCGTAGGTTTTGGGCTTATCCTATCTCCGGAACTATTTGATCAATTTCGCAAATTTTTGTAGGGCAATAATTCATTATACTTATCAATTTGAAGTCGGCGCCAAATGTAGTAGTATTGGTAAATCTCTGCGCCGACTTCAAATTGATAGGTATATTTAATTATTGCTCTACAAAAATAGGTGACATAATATTATTTTATACTTTTCAGAGGTGGGGATATAAAAGCCGGTTCAATTTTTTTATGTAATTTTTTTCATATTTTTTTATCATACAAGTGTGACATCCAGTACGACAATTTTCACCATTCATAATACAAAAGTATTACAGGTGTGACATGAGCATAATCGAAAATTATTATTTCATCTTCTAAACTTCATCTTTTGAAAACAAAACCGTGAGCGACTGTGGTTTTCACAACCATAAGAACCCGTGAGTTGGTAAGCAACCAGATGATAAAACGGCTGACTCACAGTATTTTTCCTAACGAGCCCAATTAGATTGCAACTTGTTACTTGCCAATATTGTGCCGTAATGTATGTATTTTGCGATTTGCTCACTTCCTTTACAAATGAAGATATAGAACTCATTTAGGGGATGCAAGTTGCAATGCATGTATCTGGAGGGGGTTCTAATCATAGTGGGGGAAATAACAAGGGCACGCACCACTCGCTTACTTTAGACCCACCACGTATCTCGCTCGAATTGCACGTAAAACTACAAAATCCTTCGCGCGGTGTCAAGTTGCGGTTTTGTTTATAATGTTGTGCGGCGTTAAATTCACACCAGCTGATTGTTGGTTTGATTTCAGGAAACCGTCGGTGGATGATGTCAGCAACCCTACGTCTGTCAATGCTCGGTAAGTAAGAGTTTACGATTCTATTTGATCTGATCAGTGATAGTCATGCACGAGTACTTCGGACCTGCGTTCGGTTATTCTTTACAATTCAAGTATGACATGTTTGTTTAATAAGAAGTGTAGAATAATCGAAGGCAGATCTCGTAGAGCTGGTTCTCGTCTCAGTCATTAATTGAATGTGGGCAATGTACATAAATCTCGGTGTTTGTGCACTGATTCCGAGTGAACCGGCAATCTGACAACCTTTTACACTCTGGCGCGCTCCGAGCTAGCCATTAAAATCTTAATACAGGGTTATTCCGTGGTTCTAATGAAAGACAACAGGTGCCCGGTACTGTTTCGGATCACACCGAGCACGTATGCAGTAATTTCAGCCTGAGAAGGCCTTTGATTTTTTCAACTTGTTAATTTTGAATTATTGCCGAGTTGTTTATTAATTGATAATCACTACCATGCGAGAACTATACTCGATACTATTAATGTATGATTATGTACCATGGTGCGATCTCTGGTTCACTTTACTATAAATTACGCGTGCAACCACAATTATATTGGACATGGAAACATATCTAACCGTAGCCCATTGCCCAAACACGATTCACGATCCATCGATCTAACTTCTTATATTATAAGTCATAAGTCAAGTTGATAAACTGTTACCTAACTCAGTTTTTGTTTTCAGTAACACATTCATATACCCGTAAGTAGCTCTCGTAGTTCTAGTTTAGTGCATGGCGCTGCTTTAAGGGATTTTTACCTAGGTCAGTCTAATACTTACATTACACGGACCTAGGTTCGAATCTTTTTAATGATAACATTATAAAATTGTCTCAAGATATTATAAATATTATTATTACTAACATGAGAGAAATAAGTGTCAAATTATGATGGACGAATTTAATAATAATCTAATGTAAGCAACAAAACTGTATGTCGTAATTCAAGATAAATATGGTTATAGTTGAGAAAACAAAATGTTGTGTATTAAATTAAAACGGACATACAGTAAATAATAAAAATACGTTCCTTATAATATATTGACGCTAACCGCCGAAATACTATAGATACTATAGATATTTCAGCTTTCGAGCCTTTAGTTTCTTAGCACTATTTATAAATTTGGCATTGTAAAATCAGTTACTAGAGGTTTTTTTAGATAAAATTTTATCGGTAGATCACGAACTGACATCATTTTGATGCAGTGTGCAAGGCGCACTGAACCACAAAAAATTTGGTCACCCATCCAAATACGAACTTCCGTTCAGCAATAGTTATTTGTCCAACTAGAGAGGAAAGCGCTTCTTTTTTCGCTTCGTTCATGACACAAACTTCGAGCTCGAGTGGGAAAAAGAGCTTTCCTCTCGTGTTGGACACAACATTTTTTTCACGACATATTTAAAAACATTGTAAATGTAGAAGTTAGGTTATAACTCCCATCTGTCAGAACGACATTTAAAAACAATGAAATATTTCACTGCAGCAAAGGCTTGTAAAATTGTGAAATTGTAGAAAAAGAAAGTATAAAATAATCATAATTGTAAAATAATCGTTTACAGTGTATACCACTATAAAATCGGAATTTTCAATAAAATACTTACAATTTTTAAAATATTTCATGGTAAAATATAACACTACTTTACTTACTTTTCTCTCTAGAGAGGAAAAATTTACTTTCCTCACTATTTCGCGAGAAGAAAATGTCGTGAAAAAAATAAATTACATGATGTGTCAGAGCAAAAATTAAAAATGATTTTGAATCAGGGTAGTCTGCGTCTGAGTAGAACGTGTCACGTCCGTGTGACGTGATTTAGTGTGTAACTATCCTATCCTAGGTATATTTGGACGTCAGTTACCAGCTGTGGTGTGACGTGCCGTGACTGCCCGGTGGAGGTGATTTTATTTCTGATTCAGCGGGCGAAGCTGAAACGAAGCACATTCACACTCCACAGGACGAGCTAGTCAGCTGATGCACGTGGTTTGTTGTACGTGATGCTTAGGGACTTATAAAGCACGAGTGACGGACACGTACACCTACCCTGCACGTGGGGCACAAGCAGGACTCGAAAACTTCATAAATAAAAAACTTTTACTTGTATTAATATAAATAAAATAATAAAATGGTTGACAGAATAAAAATGCGTTTACATAAACTCGTCAAAAAATTTGGGAATCACTATTTTTGGCGAAAAATGGCAAATGTGTCGTCAATTCATGGTACCCGAATCAAACCTGGGTTGTCTGATCCGTAATCGGGTACCTAACACTCGACTTGCCCTGTTCAGAGAAGGATTCTTAGAGGTTAGAGGATTATATCTTGCTTCTGTCAAATAGCGGTGCCGCTAAATTGAATCTTCAATGAGTCTTTCAAATTCATTGATAGCAGCAAAACATTTAGTAGCATGAAAAGATTCACAAAGAATCCTTGTGTGAACAGGGCTTTACAGTTTCATTGGATGACTTATCAAAAATGCCTATTTTTGAATTTTCAATTCCTAAGTAGGTATATTAAGTTTATTTTTTCTGTGAGTATTATAATCCGTTTCGTATAAATGTAAAGAGCGGTTTATTTAGGTTTTTTGTATGGGACCGACTTGAGGGGAGCACACAATTTGGACAAATATAGTTTTGTCAAAGTGTAGTTTGACCAAAAATAATTAAGACAAACTGTATTTTAGTCAAACTGTTATTTGTTCAACTGGAATTTTGTCAAACCGTAAATATGCCAACCCGTAATTTGGCCAAACTGTATTCTAGACAAACTGTAATTTCACATTCCGTAATTTTACCAAACCGCAACTTCCACTAATATTATTTTGTCAAATCGTTTTCAGGTAAACCGTAATTTAGCCAAAACGCAACTATACCTAAGTGGAATAATTCAACACGGAATTTATCCAACACGTATTTTTGTCAAATCGCAGATATGCATAACCGTAATCTTGCCAACCGTATTTTACTCAAATCGTAATCTTCCCAACTCTATATAAAGACACAAGTTGGGAAGATTACGATTTGAGTAAAATGCGTTTGGCAAGATTACGGTTATGCATAACTGCGATTTGACAAAAATACGTTTTGAATAAATTCCGTTTTGGATTATTCCAGTTAGGTATAGTTGCGTTTTGGCTAAATTACGGTTGACCTGAAAATGATTTGACAATAAAATATTAGTCGAAGTTGCGGTTTGGTCAAATTACGGAATGTGAAATAACAGTTTGTCTAGAATGCAGTTTGGCCAAATTACGGGTTGGCATATTTACGGTTTGACTAAAATACAGTTTGGCTGAATTATTTTTGGTCAAATTACGTTTTGACAAAACTATATTTGACTAAATAAGCGGACGCCCGACTTGAGCACTGCCGGCAGTCCTATTACAAAACAAATATCGGAAGGTGATATATGTGTACACACAGCATGCGGCATGGGGTTCCTAGCTAAACATATTGCGGTGCCTTAGATAAGAAAAGACAAGTCGTTTTTCTTTCCGAACACTTGTACCAATACCGAACTTCTTTATGTCAAATATTGACACTTTTAATGCATCTAATAAATTTTGCACAGATTTGACATCTTTTTTATTCCACCTGCGGTACACCATTTCCAAATAAATTAAGAATCAACTGGTTACTTACAATTCTTTTTAAAAATCTTAAAATCAGTAGCCTTATTTTACTGTGAAAAAACGATTCATTTATGGAGACTTACGTGTCTATTGCAGGTTATAGTCTTTGGCGGTTTAAAAGATGCCACGAACCACAAGTCTGCTTCTAAAACGTTGCACTAGCACAAGATTTAAAGAATCCTCACTGAACTAAATACATGAAATAGGTCATATTTCACTTAATTTTACACCATTTCACTACAGAAACATGCACTTCTCACTGCAAAAGTAGAACTGACCAAAACGCTGGATTCAGCGCAGCAGAATGCTTAATTAAACTTGTTGCAAGTCGTTCGAGCGCTGATAAATTTTGTTTATAAATAAAAAGACAGCGAATTCGACGCTGTATAGTTCATTTTCTTGCTGCACGTACGTCATCACTCAATTTTCGAATAAATGCATTTATTAGACAATCGTGTTCGTTTTGTAAGTGATGCATACACAATGTACGACATAGACAAGACTTATCTTTTATTAGTCCGAGAGATAATGACGTACGTTCTGTCAGAAATAAAATGAACTATATATACGAGTATATATTTATTTAAAAAAATACAAAATATGAGACTTTAATAAACTATAGTTTGTCCGCATTATGGTGACCGGTACGTCATCAAACATATATTCGTCTGGGTTAATTTTTTTTAAATTAATTGACGTCATACAGGTTCTCTCATCATGAACAAGAACTATAAGTAAATATAAACTTTAAATGACGAATTATGTAAACAAAATTAAATAGTAATAATTTTTCATGCTATTATAATTATAAATTACCTACAAAATGAATTCTGAGGACAATGGGTTTGTTTCATATTTCATATAACTGGGTATGTTTTGACATTTGCAATTTTCTATTTGAGATTATTAGTATTTTGTAGTTTACGGTTGTGTTTTGCTTTCTGCTGTGAGTATCATTTTATTATTATTATTTGTTGTTTCTGTTCATTGCACAACGTTGTGCATATTCTTAAATATCTAGAAAACAACCTGAAATGATAATCAGTATTTGACATTTCTCTTGTCGTAAAGGTATCATTCTCTTTTTAAGTATATTCGTGGAAAAGAGATAAACATATTAGACAGACGTAACATTAACCAACGAATGAACATGAGAGATATACATAATGCCTGTTTATTATTAGTTGAGAAACTAATGACGTACTGCGGTTACTACAACGAGGACAAATCAAAAACAATATGTGAGCTTATTCATTGATAAAAACGAAATTATAAATATAATTTAAAGTTATATGACTAACTAGAACTAGGGCGTTTACTATCACATACATCAAATTTATTTGAGCTTCTGCTATACATCTCTGATTGCTAACATATTATATAAAATAAATATAAAATTAGTATGAAATGATAGTACTTATAAGTTGATGCTGTTTACCGTGTATAGTCCTGGCATAGTTAATTGGCAGTGTCCGATTTCTGATTCCTAATGAAGGTAATAGTATGTGCCTCGGTATTGCGCATTGCAGTCTCAGACGAACCGACGATCGGTGTTTTGGCGATCGATACATTTTTTCTAATGAACGATTCTATTGTCCAAACATCTAAGGACAACATTCTTAAAAGAAGAATCGAACTGGAATGGACAGACCGGCAAAAAATTTTGCTAAATAAAAAATAAGTAAGCGCGCATGTCCGTCAGCATTCCGTCCCAGTGGCACAGCAGTGATGATCGGTGATCTCAGGGGGTTCAATTATATTATCAGTCAAACCAATACAACCTTAAAACAAATTCATTGAAACAGACCAAGCGATATTTTAATGAAAATAGTGCAACTTCAACTAAACGGTGCCTTGCATATAATACACAAATACCTACTAACTGGAATTCCAATAAAAGAATTAATCTAGGTTTATGCCCAGTTAGAATTCTGAAAAAATCTTTGGAATCCATATAAAAATAATGAAAAAGTGTGTTTTAGGCAATTTTTTATATGAGATTTGATAGAAAATGTAACTCGGCATAAACCTAGTTCCATTCTTCGTCTGTAAATAAATTTTTGTGAACACTAGACTGCTTTTACGTATTTGAAGCGTATGTTGCCATGCGTAAGGACAAACGCGGTGTTGAGCTACGTTGTGTCGATACCCTTAAACAAGAAAATTTAAATATAAAAAAATTAGGTATGATATAAACATTGTCTTTCAATAATGTTTATCACATTTATCACTGTAGAAACAATATTATTTATATAATAATATAATATAATTATTGTTTATCATATTTATCACTGTACAAAAAATATTACTTATAGGTATATTTTTGAAACTTCCTTAGTTGTTTTTAATTTCATTATGGTACTGAGTACCATACAGAATTCATTATTCTAATGCATTGCTATCAAATTTGTAATTAATATGAAAAATCCTGTTATTATAAGATCACGATATTATTCAAGTACAAAAATTACTATAATTTTTTTAATTGCCATTTTTTTGAATGTAGGAGCCCAATTTAGATGTTCGCTTTAGGTCCCGAAATATATAGTCCCGGTCTTGCTATTATGGTCCTCAAATTGGTGCCTATAATGTTGTCATTATGACACGGCATCAGATAAAATATATTTAAGAATCTATATCATTAATATTTTATAGAAATAATTAGTTTTTGGAGAAATCTTTTAAGGAAAAATGTTCCTTGGGTGAACTGCACAATAAAAATTTTCCATAGTATTCTTCATAATGTACCAAGTTTGTATCTAAATAATAATAATAAATAAACAATGATACTAGTAAGAATAAAGGAATGAATTTATGATTATTCTGTGTCTGCCCGAATCAAGAGGGTATGAAATCTGTTTGATGTCAGCGTTCAGCGTTGGTCACCTCAACCTCACAATCTACCGGCGGTCGTTGCGGTTGCGGTCCGTACAGACGTACAAAGCGACCGCCATCCGCCGGACTGTCGTCCGATAAAAGCATTCAAAACATCAAAACCAAACATATATACAACCAACGAACAATACGAGAATCTATCCACTTAAGAGAACTATTCCAAAATCATTACAATACCTGCCTGTACCCTGTACCACAACCTGTCCACTGGAACATCAATGATTACGAAGATGGTGATAGTAAACACAAAAAGAAAAAACCTTATTAATAACATTCTGGAAAGACTATACCTTCTCCCAATATTTTTTCCTTATTTCCTGCATGCCTTCAGTCGTCGATCACATTTGAAATTTTAATACAATTTGGTTTTAAAATTTTGTAGACTTAATTATTATAATTTGTCTACATTTGAATACAATATTTATCATTTTTTAATGTCGTTGTTGCAAAAACTTGTAAAGAATTGTTTTAACGACTTGTTTTACAAATATGCATAACTTTTTTAAACTCTAAAATTATTATTTTTTAAATACCACACAGTAAAATATATGAATTATTTAATATTTCAGTATATATACGACAAAGCAATAAACTTTTTAACTACATATTGTAGAGAATTTTAAAACAATCATTTCTATAAGCATTTATGGAATATTTTGAATCCACTAAATATGATAATATAATATTATTGTTTCAAATATTGAAATACCTAGTGCCTATGTTTAATTATTTTAATATTTCCTTTATAAATTGTAGCAATATTTCACACATTATGAACAGAAAATAAAAACATGTTACTATATTCTTTTTAATTCAAGTAACAATTATATTTTGTTCAATTTAGGCATGAACATAAATATATTAGTAACAAATATTTGAAAGTATTTTAAACATTACATCATTTGATCAATATTTATATTATCAACACAATTTAATCTTAAACTTGTTCCGTAAAGTTTTGTGTACAATATTATATAAATTTTTAATTCAATTTGTGTCTGTCCGTATCTGTACTAAAATTTGAAGGGCAGAAATAGACAATTGTTTTTTTCTCCTCTCTGGCCAGAAAAGTTAATTACAGATTAAGGTTTCTTATCTTGGCGAAGAACTCCGCAATTAGGCAAACTCATCCCGGGATATTATTTCAAATGTCACAGATACATAACCCATAAAAAATGAAATTGCAAGTGTTCCCCTGTGAGATTTGACGAGCGAATCCCTTCATGTTTACCCATTCAAATTACTGTTGGTGGTTAACCCTTGGATCAAGCGGTTGTTGCATTGAAGGGTTCAGAGTCTAGAGGGAGAAAAGACCGCACAGTGACCACTGGTCACCCTGGGATCCCACAATCATCCGTGCAGAGCTCGCCGATTAAGCCAAATCACAACAGGTAGTCACGATACATTCGCCATGGTATTATCGCGTCAAATACAACAAAGACCACACAAATATACACACCTTTCCTCACTTCAGACATTCACAAAATGGAACTGTACACAACTTTACTATAAAAGCCAAAGACGAATGTTATCATCATTCGAAAACTTACTGATTTGGTTCAGCGAATATTGACGGTGCCAATCAAACTTCTGATTGGCTTGATTATTATTTTTATCAATACTTTCAAAATCATATTCGGCTTTGTAAAATATTCACTTATAATTAGTGATGCCGTGAGACGAGACGAGAAATAATCAATTCTCGTTTCATCTCAAATTTTCGAGACAGGAAATTTAAGTATTCTCGTCTCGGTTATTTCCCGACTCTTTAATTCTCGATTCACATTTCACATCTTGTCTCAATTTCTCTAAAAAAAAATTGAAAAACCAGAAATAAATTTAGGAACTTTGTTGTACGTTTCTATTAAATTTGCATTTAATTCTTGTTTTCGCAATAAAACTATTTATATCAAAACCAAAAATGCTACGAAGAAAGTAAAATTTAAAAAATTGACATTTTCGAAGAGAAAAATATCAATTTTTTTTTAAAGTTATCGAGAACTATTTCTCGTCTCGTAGTTTTGAATTCTTATCGAAAATCCGAGACGATAATTTTATTGGTTCTAGTCTCGTAATTTCGGTGGCATCACTACTTATAATCGCACATGTGCATTAATGCTTTTCAGAGATTTTTTCTCTAATAATTGTTGTCGCAATAATATATTGTATGACTTTTTCAATTAAACAATGCTTCATTGGCTGTTATTTGTATTATGCGATTTCCTTACAATCACAATTTAATTAAACTCCTATAAAATTATTGAGCTACATTAAAATATTTATCCCTTTTGTAAATCTGGTCAAGTCTGGCCTTTGAAAAGTCCTCACTCTTTGGTTCCACATTTTGAAATGTGTGTAGATCGAATGACAAATTTAATAATGCTGATTCCAAAATGAAGCTAAGACCTCTGGGATAATAAAGTTCGTCTCTCCCTGTTTGTGATTCATTCTCCACCCTCGTATTGAGTGTAACAGTGTTGAGCAGGTCAGTGTCAGCTCTAGCCGCAGCGTTGATATCGCATGCTGAGCAGGAGGAGAACACTCGAGACGGACTATATGTCTATAGCACACGTCGTACACGTAGGACGTACCACGTACGTTAACGGGACATGCACGACTCGTCCTCGTGCAGTTCACCGCCGTGGAATCAACGCACGAGTTGACAGGACCAGAACATGTATACCAACTACATGTGTCAATATTGTGTTAATCACATCTCATCAATTAGCTCCAACTATAATCTAATACTAAGATTGCGGTCTAACTTACCCCGTAACATAAGTTTTAATAATAATAAAGACTGCTGTTCCACCTAGACCAAAAGTAGTATAGTAATATTGATTTTTTTTAACTAATTTTGGTCTTAGAGAAAGAAAACTTCTCTACTCTCTATACTGATGCTTGCATCCCTTAGTGAATAATTTGTTTTGATAGTTGTACTGTGTTCAGTGTTGTTTGTCGTTGTCGTTACTTATGGTGTGAAATGCAATATAGCAAGCTGAACTGACTCTTCACTTCAAACTACCTGTACTTAGTACTGTTACTGTTTATGCAGCCAGAGTTGGTTGGGCCGATAAGGGAGAGAAAGAATGTGCCTGTTCTTATTACTCGCCTGAAAGCAACTAAGCCAAGAGAAAGGCCGAGCTAGACGGTTTCTACAATATTTCAAGGTAGCGAAGAAGTTTCTGCCAAAAAATTTCATGATAATCTATGCCCGCTCGATTAATATTGTATACCAATTTGAAATATCGCGTACTGTAGATGTTTTGAGAATTCCTCATTTATTTCTAAAGTATGTGGCACTCAGTCAATTGTATCAAACTGTCATCGTTTTGAATGTCAAACTTACTATCAACCAGCTGTCAACTCACGGGTTGTTACTAGAGCACCACAGTCGGTCTCATAATGCCCTGTTTACACATGGATTATTTGATGATTCTTTCAAGCTTCAAGCTGAATCCAGGAAAAAAGCAAATTCACTGTTTGTATTGTATGAATTAGAAATTCTTCTTTTCCAATACCGGTTTTTGAGGAGCGATTTTAATTTATTATGATTTAATTTCACAGGAGCATATGAAAGAATCCTCAAAGAATCCATTTGTGCATATATAGCTCATGAATGCCGCGGTTCGAGACTTGAAATATGGTTAGTTTGATGAAAATTTAAGCATCTACCACTGGCTTTACCAATAAAATGTACTTTTTTCTGGTACAAAATAAAACAAGTATAAATTCTATAAAAGTGTAGAAGTGTCCAGTATTTCGTGTTTTGGTCAATAGCTTCGTTGAGCTCTATTTCACTTGAAACTATAATCTGTAGGAATGCGCCGTCGAGATCGGATCATCAAAACAATCTAACTGAAAACAGTGCTTCTATTCTTATTTAATATCACCCAATTTAACGGTAGCATGACGTCATCACTTTCATCCAACCTGTTTTAAACGAAAATCACTTAAAAGCCTCAGAATCCCAGCATAAAGAAGCACAGGTGCAGTAGCTATAACTAGTGGTATACGGTCTTCTGATTATAGATCTATGAGTATACTGCAAGTCACACAGCCACAGGCAAACGCAGTTGGTGATCCAGAATTATATTCAGCCTAAGTGGCTTATATAACGTACTTATTAACTTATATTGATATACTCTTTATCAATGACTGTGTATCGTAATCGGTCATCACAGAATTATTACTTATTGTTGGGATTATTTCTTTTCTGATTTCAAACAGTTTTAACGGGACTGTATTTTACTATTTACATTGAGCTTTTCAAACCAATACAAGTTTGAAGTATAAAAATAGTTTTTATTTGTATCAAAGGATAAAGAGGGCGACTATATATTAATGATAGCTAATCGAACAACCGAATAATAATTTTAGTAATTTCTGGTGAAAGAATGTTACATACAGATATATGATTTTCTTGGCTGGAATGTTTATGGAAAAAATAAAACTACTGGAACTCAGCCACAAAGTTTATTCTATCAATCTCTACCAGTTTCTACGCCACATGCGTCTTCCTCAGGAGGTGATTAAATTTTAAAACCTTGGTACATATTAATAAAATAATTGAACACAGTACAAAACATGGATGGATCCCTTCGTCAAAAATAATAAAAACAATAAATAAATAAATAGTTGATAAAAATGAAATAAGTCAAAGGAATAAAAACATCACACAATCTCATATACACTAGATTTGTTAAATTACCTGTTTCAAATGATTGTGAGATGCGTAAATACTGATCCATTGACTATCTAATCTGAATCTGAATGTAGAATTTGTTGAATTTGATGAATGTTTGTAGATATGTGTAGATCTGTGTGGACATATGGTACGTTTCTAAAAATGCAATCTACTTTAGCGGAAAAGGCATTTATTATGTATGTGCGGATTACGATTGTACCCTACAACGCTAGCTGCTGACGCTATTGTAGTGTGGTATTCTCCAAGAGTCAAGAACCAAGCGCAAGAGCGAGTTTTGTCCAGTCCGCTGTCCTTGGCTGGAAATGAGAAGGCCTGCCCCAATGTAATCTCATTACAACGTATACCACCGAATCTATAATTACCGACGCGGCATCTATTAACTATTTTTAATAATTTTTTTATTTGTATTAATTACGAATATCGGATTCTGTCCTCCCACTTTTGACCGCAATTGAATCTCGCGAGTAGAGAGATAGAAAACTTTTCCTTTCCATGATCGGAATGTGTTTTTGCGTTTTCTTATTATAAAGAGTAATATGAAATATATTTTAACAAATCATAAGCACAGTGCACAGACAAGTGATAAAGAAGTTTTTATATTTGATATATATTCCTGGGTACCTATCTGGAGACAATGTTTCGATGGACGTTTATGGTTATGTTGTGCAGTGTCATTTGAGAGTAATTTGTTTCGAATTGAAAATGTCGCGTGGATAATTTGGGCAGAGGCAGGTAATCGGTTACAATCTTCGTGTTCGCTGCAGGTTGAACCGATTACAAGTTGATTAAAATCCAAGAGCTGCAGTTAAGTGCATTGTATTAGCCATAAAATTGCACGCAGCATTGGTACGTCATAATTTCACGTTACACCGTACGGTCTACCCGTAATTATTTTCCCAATTTACTCAAAATGAGTGCATTAATTTTTATTTCTTTTCGTGAAACATTTATTTTTAATAATTTAGTCTCGTGCATTTAAAAACATTTGTTGATTACCTTATGCATAAATAATTCCAGATAGTGTTGACAGGAGAAGCGCGTTGTCTTCCACAACGTTCGCGTTTCTTCGTAGGTACAAATTATAAATTCGTTCGACCATCTGAGAACAGATTGCAGTGAGCCTCTTTGCCTCCTTCGTAATTGCAGCCACTATTGACGAGTCGCAGACTTGGACACACCACGCTGCATCATTAAATTACCAGCCACTACGGGCATTACGGTTTTCCGTAGAAGCAACACAACTCATCACTTTCTATCTAAACAGTTCTATATTTCAACAATCGATCACCAAAATTTAAAAAACATTATCAATTTTACCATAAGATTAAGGTATCACTCCAGTATTCTACACGAATTCAATACAATACAATAAAAGTATTTATTATGTTTTCTATTTGGCGTTCACAAAGTTAACTTTGTGAAACGCAACATATTTTTAGAAGGTTGGTATCGATAGTATCAGATGACATTTACTTCAATTGTCAAACGTTAAACCTCAGAACTAACACATTTCAGTATAACCTGTAAGTATGTTTTGCTTAATTAATTATTTTTTATTCAATAAAATTAATGAATCTAGTAATAGCAAACATATTAGTTCACTATTTTCTATAATGGCTGCACTTATCACTTAGAATAGTTCATTAATTATATATTTTTACAGTGACAGTGCCAGTTAAATAAATGGCAATGTTAATGTCACCAACAAAAACTTTACACACATAAATTTCTCTAAATCAACTTTTGTATATTGTGGCTGTTTAATTTAAATTTTAATATTAAAAAGACATCAAATAGAAAAAAAAAGTATAAAGAACTCATTTTATAAGACTTTTTTCACACTTGTCCTTTAGTAAACTCGCACGAGGACTCGTTTTATTAAATTTGGACCCGTCTTATAAAACTTGTTCTTTAATATACTATTACAGTTGCCCTCTGACAAACGTATTTCTTCAGGAATGGTCTATAAATGCAGATGATTTAAAATGCGAGTTGATTATCAAGCTGTTGTAGATGTGTGATTGATAAGTAAGAATCTTGTGTTTCCAGCATAGTCTTGTAGAAATCCAGTGGCAGTAAAGCTAGAACATTACGGTTATCGCAGAATCTATTCCGGGGCGAGATGGCCTATGGGCAATCGACTTATCATTTGATTGCCAGATGGAAATGAGATGACCACGTTTATTATTTGCCAAATGATATTTGAACAAAGGGCGCGTCGTCGAGTCTCACACGAAGGAATTCACTTGTTCAGTTCCCTTTTCACACGATCTCAGAGGGAGAAGATAACGCAAGAATAGAAATTGCCGTTTCCGAATGGCGATACGCGGGGCTAAACCGCTGCGTCGATACCTGCCACCTATTTTATGCCGTCTGGAATGTTTTTTAAATCTCATGATTCGATTCCGAATATACTGGTAAAGCCTTCAGAACAAAGGTCGTGACAGTGTAACAAGCGGGGAGAACGTCGCTGCTTCTAAATGTTTTCTTCAATTCTTTGTTTCTTTCATGACTTTCCGCGCATTAAATGAATCGATGAATAGGTTTAGTTCCACTCTGACCTGAGGTCAACGCGTCTACTTCTTCAATAATTCGCCATTTTTATACAGTGTGTATCATAACTTCAAATATATACATACGTTTGATGTACTGATTACAAATGGAAAATAATTTTTTAAAATACAGTAAATTTTCGTGCCACTGAATTGATAATTATTTTTACCATAACTTCTATTTAGATATTGATTAAATTTATTTTAATTTTTAATTAGAAATAATGTGTATCCAGTGGCACTACTGCGTGCAAGAAAACTGCCCTTAATTTTCGAATTTCTAAAAAAAATATTTTATGTGTGCAAAGCCCTGTTCCCACGAGGATTCTAACAAAATTCTGAATTCTAAGATTTTGAATCTTTAAAAAAAATTCATGGTTTTGAAGCAATCAATAAATTTATAAAATCTTCTTTTCCAAGACCCATTGAAGATTCAATTTAACGGCACCGCTATTTAACAGGTAATTCTCACTAGAAAGAAGAAAACTTTTTCTTTTTCAGGATTCAGAATAGTGATGCCGTGAGACGAGACGAGACGAAAAATAATCAATCGGCTGTTCAATTCTCGTCTGAAAGAAGTCGATTCTTGTCTCGTCTTAAACTCTCGAAAAAAATGTTTGCCATATATTTGAAAAGTTAGAAGTGAATTTAGGAACTTTTTTGTATATTTCAGTTTTTGCACACACAAAATGCTACGAACAAGATCTTTTTTTTCATATTTTCGAAGAGAATAATATAAAATAATTTTCAAAGTTTTAATTTCTCGTCTCGAAGTTTTCAATTCTCGTCTCATCTCGAAAATCCGAGACGAGAAATTAATTGGTTCTTGTCTCGCAATTTCGAGATGAGACGAGAATGAGACAAGAAATTTATCGTCTCGGAGGCATCACTAATTCAGAATCTTGGCAGAATCATCAAAAAATCCTCGTGCGAACAGGGCTTAACGTATTTATTATTACAAATTGTACTTCACTATAGTATCTAGCATGATTCTCAGTAAAAAGTAAACTTGCCTGCGTAATGCGTGTGGGATGAAAAGCTTAACATTTTAATGTAATTTTTGGGCAAAATCGAAAAGTTTCACTAGGAGAGAGTAATTACATTTTCCCCATTATAAAACAGAAAACAATTTGTGTTATAATGATGTGAGCTGATGTGTGCTTATGCAAGGATTACGCGGAGTGTGCAGTTGTGTGGTAGGGCTCAACGTTGAGCGAAGAGTTTACCCTCGACTCGCCCTCTGCCCTCTGGTTTCCGCGTCGTTATTTGTTATTCTATTGCCCACGTCAATCATAAAATATCGTCCGAGTTCTTATCAATGACATTTCAATTCATTTTAAATGCATTTATAATAACAACAATGTATAGCCATACACGAAAATTCCCCTATAATACTGCTATTTTTATTTTTATCCCGCTTCAATCGAATTTGCCCACTGACCAATGACCATGGTACAACTTCCATTATCAAAACGTCAATACACTTTTCTCAAGGCCAGATCACATATTTTCTAAAGAATCTATGTTACTACATGATACATGTCAATAGCACAGACATTTACAGAGACTTTGTGACTAGTAACATCAGAAACTTTTATGTTCTATTCCAGTGTTTCTCAACCTTTTTGTATTGGCGCCTCCCTTTTCTTTGTAAATTTATATTTATTGAAATTTCAAGAACAATTTGCATATTTCATTATGAATGCGAACCTAGGGAATTTTTTTTACTAAAACAAGAAAGATAGGGAGATTCGACTGTTGCTAAATGGACGCCAAACACAGAAGTGGACACTCTGTATCTTAGCAGTAGTGTTGTAGATTCGTGGCATTTCTGTTTACCTTGTGCGAGAGAGAAATATCACTACTGGGTCCGTACGTTAATAGAATTGTTTATCGTCATAGAATGCATGTTCTGATCTGGCCCGTATTTTCTGTCTCTCTAAAAGGTATAATATTGCACTAATTACTAAGAAATAGGTAAAAACCAAACAAGTAGTGTGCAACATACTTAAGTACCTACAGTAATTTCATTTTGTAATAAAATGAGACTTTACATGTAAAATGTGTTGTTTTAAGAATATGATTTTTATTTTGTTTTTTGTTGATTCAATAAAAAAAATTTCTACAGGTTGAGAGACGCTGTTCTATTCAATGATACCATTGGCATAAGATAAGCTCGGAATATTTCATTTAGTTCCGGTCATAGTAAATTATAAATTTGAATATTTTTTTATTAACCATGTATCTATATTTTAAAATAGTACTATTTCAAAGTAGAGTTAATTTTACCAGGTGAGAAATAAGCCTAGTATTCTATAGCACTAAAAAATAAAACCAAATAATTTCTTTCCAATTTTATTTTACTGTTCCTAATGATAGGGTTGACGATCACATGGGTTAGAAGTTTGTTTCGTGGTTTTCCTCTAACCGGTCCTCAGATTGTAATATCTATCCTGGATATGCCAAGCACAAACAATAACAACCCACAACTTGTAGTACAGTCTTTTAATCTTTAGTTAGTATGGAATGGAATCAACCAAATTTGATAGTTGAGTTCTACATTCACAGATGATGCGTTGTAAAATCGGACAACTACTGCGGTTTCCTCCATGCATAAAGAAAGTCTCTAGAGAATGGAATATCACGGAAAGAAAAGTGCCTGTAAATAATAAATCGCCCAACACTCAACATTAAAATATTCTCTCCTACTTTCATCATATATCATAACTTTATTCCAATTTCCAATCGTTTTGTCATTAAATATGTAACAAATTGCATTTGTCCCCTCGTGTTTTTTGCTTTTTTATAAGAAAGATATTCCCAATTGTGGCCAGTTTGATTGAAGTGACAAAATGATGATAAATGTACCCAACATCTGGCTGGCGTTTTTTATGAATGATAAAACATCAATGAGATACAATTACTATTGTACGAAAAATTGTTTCAAAGTTATTTCTATCACAATGTTGAAAATTCGCAGGTCATGTTGTGGTTTCAAGCGATACTGACCATTATAGCCGCTGGTTAAAAGGTGGGGTTATCTTTCAAACCCAAATACTACCTCTACAACCAGTCCTGGTTGAATGAAACTATCTTCGTCGTTTTCTCTCTTTGTTTTTAGATGCGACGAATTTGGTACAAAAAACTGAAAGTAGTAATTAAAATAATTGTGTTCATAGCAATCTACGGGAATAATCTTGAGTTATATAATAGTGATAAGACGCAGTACGATATTTGGAATAGCTATATCATATCGTAATGCGCATTCGTGGTGTGCATATAAGATTAAGAGGGGCGGTATCGTACAAGGCAATAACATTGTGGCAAAACTTCAAAGAGACCTGCTCCTCTGACGTTCTACGCACGTCTAATATTCATGTATCAAAAATTCCGTGGGATGCAGAAATACACCAAAGTTGTTTACCTGTTGAGAATATTTTTTGGCCATTGTAAATTTCTAAGATATAAATAAGTTTTTTTTTCTACTCCTGGTATTAACACATCATTTAACGAACTAGTTTCCATGGCGCTAAATATCACTTTAAACACACCTCGACAAGCCGTGGCTTTGGCCGTTTTTAGTCACTGACTGAACATAGCAACTGACATATTAAGCACGGGCTGAAGTTGGCTCCTATATTTTACATTTATTTTTTGTAAAAAACTGAGTGAAATTTATGATTTCTTTAAATTATTGTCAATTTTTTTCCAATATAAGTAACAGTTAAATGTATTTAGAAGTAGAAACTATGTATAATATAGGTATGTTAAGCTAGAATTACCCCATTAGCAGAACCGGCCAAAACCAATAGGAATAATTAGTACTCGATTATTACTAATTAATTACCCTAGTCCGTAATTTATTACTGTGGTTTAAAAAAAAAACTAACAAAACCGTACTAGAGCCCCACAAACTCGGTTTTTGTTTTTACTACACTAACAAAGCTAAGAAAACCACAGTAATAAATTAGGGATTACTGTAATTAATTAGTAATAATCGAGTACTAATTATTCCTATTGGTTTTGGCCGGTTCTGCTATTGGGGTTATTCCAGCTTAACATACCAGTATAATATCATTAGAAGAAACTATATATAATATCATTAATATCATTAGGTTGATGATTTTTAGGCTTTTGCCTATGTCATAGATAGAACAAAATTGACAGCAATTATTTTTGTTTCTATATTGTTTATATTTATTTTAACATAAATTTAATTTTGCCTATTTTGTAAAATTTGACAAATTTTGCCTTTATATATATTTTTGGCCTTTTTGCCCCTAAATAGATTTTTATCTTATTTTGAATGTAAATTGGCAGATTAAATAAATTTCAGTTGTAGTGTAGTGTAAGTATTTTAAACTAACTTGTAATTTTTTTACCAAAATGTCAAATAATAAATCCATTATCAAATAGATACATGGAAAAAAATTGATAAATAAAATATATTAATTGAATGCTTTTTTATTACTAATTTTTTTAGAATTGTGGCCTATTTTAATTTTTTTTTGTCTATTTACTCTACCTTTTCTAGTTTTTTTTTGTGCCTAAAAATCCTCAGCCTCATCATTATGTTTTAACCTAAATGTTCGAATTATTTTGAACAAAACCTTATGTTGTATAGTAAATATGTGACTCGTTTATAAACTCTCTAGATACTCGTTTTTTTGCACTCGCTGCGCTCGTTCCTAAAAAAACTCGTGACTAAAATGACGTTTATAAAACTTGATACGTAGTATACTATTTGTTAACTTCAATATGAAGTAGTTCAGTAATTTCGATTCGAATTGGAAAATAAAAAATAACAAGAGTGCGAATGACGTTTAATGCTTCCGTAATGAAATAGCTCGACGGTGAAATGTCGTTTGGAGAAGTTTAAATTTACTGAAAAATTGTAATTAAAGAATGGTAATTGTGCAATTCCGAAATGCAAGTAATCTGTCAGGAAAAAATTGCGTCGTAAAAAATATGGAGCACAGAGCAGTGGAACTGAGGAACTTTTAATTACAATTTATCTATTTGAATAAATGCGTTTAACAAAAGGTGGTGAGTAGTTAGGGCAGAGGGTAAAAAGAAGTAGAAATGTCTAATTAAAAATGTGAACGGATAGGTTTTTTTACGGCTTTGTAGATGGGGTGTTGCAATTTGTTTACGGCGCCGTTGGCAGAGCAGAGCCCCTCGAAGGCGCGTGGCGGATGCCTTTAATAATTCCCCGCGCGTATCTCTCATTTATTTCTTGGCCTATGCTTTGAAACCGACTTCGCCGTACTCTTTAATTTTTGCCGTTCGCATTTCTTCTCGGGAACAAATTGCGTCTCGCAGTCTCTGAGTCTTCCATCCCTTCATCCACTACCAGTTGGTCTAATGTCGTGTTAAATGTCTTAGAAATATCCAGCGAGTTAAAAAACTGCTGTAAATCCACGAATACCATTACGTATTACGTCGATATAAAGTATCAGCCGACTTGTCGGCGTGTAAGAATCGCGCACGTGACTGAATACAAGTCTTTCATTATTACCTCGTGCCTGTACACTGTTGTACGAGTTTCTACGCCTCTACCTTGACTCAGTGCGTCTGCATTCTGTAATCGCTTTCTTACACTTCTCTATTTTCATTTGATCAAAAAAACCCGAGTCGACACCCATACTACTACACGAAATCGCTTCTAATTCCGAGCCTAATAATACGCTTGCAACGACAGCCAATGGAGACCCACACCATCTTGCTATATGAATTTAGACAATTCCAAATCCAATACCCGTGTATCCATTAAAACCTGCAAAATACTGCACAACAACTAAATTATATCGTAATCAAACTAAGAAACAGGCCTTTTGATACATACATAATACGTATCACACCTTTTTATTCAACTTGGGCATGGCAGCTTCAAAATTTTGAACTGTGAGTAAAAGCCTAGTCAGCTTATGTCATCTCATGTCATTATGTTAAGTACATGGAAACCTTATGGAGTATGTTATATACATTATGCCACATTAATTATTTCTTTTTACATAACAAAACAGTCAGGGTAATTATGAATATGTATAAAAACTTCCCAATAAGTTAAAAACAAAGCTATCCCCTACTTGTATGATAAAATAAAGATAATAAAAACAATAAAAATTTAAATTTAAAATACACCATTCCCCATATTTTATTATAATGTTTCTTGTAAATCTACCAATACAAATTTCTCTTATTTTCCATTAGAAAATGCGTGCAAATCTAGATTAAAATTTGTCTCTGTTGTGACACTTTACACAAAATGTCTATGTCAATAGAACATAATATAATGACATAACACAGACATGACAGGACATAAACTATATGACCAAGCCTTCATCGATATATAGATATACCGGGTGTAGACTTTTCTTTCGACCTATAGGAAATACAATGTTAACATTTTTAAGATTTTACCTATTGATTTTAGAGCGAAACTGTAAATACAAAAGATGTCCAAAGCCCTTATTAATTTCTATAAAACGTCCCGGTAACGAGATAAACGTAAATTAATTAATTAAATTTTCCATATTTGAGCTGTTTATAGAGTTCCACGAAAAATAAAACGAATTAGATCAAAAAAATAAATACTTCAATGAATTTGATGAAATGTACCTTGGAAAGAATAAGAAAATTATTTTTAATTTCTTTTCTGATTAGTGTATCCTTCTTATGATCTAATAAATCAATTAAAACAACAACTGTCAACTGTCAGAGTGACGAAATAAAAATTTTAGTTTTGTTTAAATTTTGGCAGTCTGAAATTACCGAAAATAGTTTACATCCGGTATATTTTACCGTGTGTGCGGTTACCAGATGTCAACTCTCTAGCTCTCATGGTTGTAAGTTTTACCAACAACTATAGAGGAACATTATTTTTGATTAAGTTTTTGATTGCAAAATATTTGACCATTCAAAAGCACAAATTAAAGATTGAATAGTTAACAATTTGGATAAGAAGATGGGTGTGTACGGTTACCAATTATTGTCAACTCGCTAGTACTCATGGCTGTCATTTCTACCATTATTATCGGTTCAGTAATAACTTACCATTCAAAAGCTCAAATTAAAAATGGAACAGTACACAGTTTGAATAAAAAGAAGGGGTTACAGTCTGATAGCGAACGGTATCGAAAGCGTCTAGAATCTTGATGGGGTAGATATTATTGTAGGGCGTTAAAATCAAACAACGCAACTGGTAGAGGAAGGGAGATTATCATATCTGTTTTGAGATGGGATCAACGGAGCAGGATAATAGTATTGCCAAAATTTATCATGTTAATTGGGTACCGTGTAAGAAGTTGTGAGCCGGCGCTGCGCGGTCCCAAGAGTGTTTGTCTTAATTATTGCAAGCGACGCGACAAGCTAGTTATTTGAATAGATTCCTGGCGGGCGTCAAGCTTGAAGCCACCGTTGTTTGCTTTAACGTCTTGTGGTAGCTCTGAGCAGCCGAGAGCCTCGAGCTGATCAAGTCAGCGCACTTGATGACTGGGGACGATACATTATGCGACACGGCGAATATCATATTCGGATTACCTTCCAGCTTCTAGCTTCGGACGACCCACCCGCTTATTTATTACTACAACTTGTTACTCTATCTCGCTAAACACCCTACCACCTCAAGTTATTAGCCGGAGCATTTACACAATTACTTCATTTGGAGCCAGTCATCAAGATGCTCATCAAAAATTTACCACAAGGGGATCGTTTACCTTTTACTACGAAAAAATTGTGGTCAATTTAGCAAAATTGCAGTTTTAATAATAATGAAACAAAAACTATTTGTCATTTCCAAAACATGTCAATCAAAATGGGACCAGAGTTTTGAAGTTGACCTTAAAATTTGGAGTAAATATCTTTTAAAATATGAGTAGCTTTTAAGGCTGAGTAAGAGCTGTCGTCCCCAATTTCATTTGCCAGATCTTGTATAATCTTAGCACATCTTTTGATCCAATTACAAAAGCAAACAATTTTGAATTCCCCTCTTGAAGTGAACTGCATCTGATTTTGTAAGTTCTTGTGGTCCATATCACAAATAGATTTGCTAATATTCGTTTTTAGTTATACTCCTCGGGGTAACAGATGTGTGGCTGTGTGGATGTCCAGTGTCTGTAGGAAATTGAATGAATTGGACATCTCTGCTACGGAGAGTCGGAGAGCGCACGACCACCAGGGACTGCTCTAGTTTACATAATGACCGTCATTTAACCAGCCTGCGGTTCTGTGTCCCTTTTATTTCAACATAACTATCTGAAAGGTCCGATCGATTCTTCAATAATGCCCGAAATAAGTTCGCTATCCGCAGCGCTGGACGCTACAGGCCGACCCCTCGTGGAATCCCAAGGCCGGTGCACACTTGATGCTCTGTCACACAAACGCCCGGAAGCTACTACTACTTCTACACCTTCTGCAATTTTTCTAAACATCCAATCAGGGACGGACTAGAATTTTTACCGGGATTTCAAGTAGTAAAGCAGAAAATAGCGCAGCAGACAAAAAAATTTGGGTTCACGGCCGTACGCTAACTTATTAAATTTTACAAGAATTTGTGCAAAGCGTGATCTTATAACCGTGCGCCTCTGCATTCAATTAAGGAATCGTGTACTTCTAATAGCGCCAATTTAAGTTTTATATGTAGAATCATTTTTAACAAAATAACTAAAGAATTTCTAAACAATTTGAATGGAGGTACTACAAAAAAAATCGCATCTCTATCCAACAGGCGAATTTCGTATATTGTATAATCTGCAGTCCTCAGTGTTCGCCTAGTGTGCGGCCTGCCTTAAGCCGGGTCAGATAAGAACAACTTGTCCAATTCAGTCATATAACACAGATGCCGCACTGGACAGCCGTACTATCACTATTATTTCACATACATCAATGTACTTGGCATTTATTAAACGCAATATAGCTTAGTGCTGGCGGTACGCTTATGTCAAATTGAGATAAGCTAATGCCAAAATTATACGCGGAAAATGAAATGGCTCAACACAGATTTATATTTTTTCATCTAAGAACCTTTATAACTTTTGCAGTATATCAGTGGATGTAAATACTAAGAATAGAACAATACAAAGTTTAATAGGTTTGTAAATTTGAGGACTTTTGTTGTTCACCTTTTTATGATCACAACATTCGTTTTTAAACTGAATTGAAATGAAAGTATAATTTAAATAAATATACAAACATACATACATATCTGGATAACAGCCTTATACACGGTTTCCCAAAAGTCCCGAGACAGTACTATAAATTTTGAACGAGTGAAAAAAATTATTGAAAATTTGGGGATCACTAAAGCGTTTGGGTCATTGCGAGACCGAAGAAGGTCGACAATTTGAACATTTGTTATAAAAATTGTAATTAACGTGCAACAAACATTAAAATTAATTAAAATTAAATTCTTGAAAGAATTAAGATATCGGGTTTTGGTTCTTTCATTACCTACCTTTAAAATAAAGTGAAACTCGACAGAGGTTGCTATTTAAAAATGTTGGGGTGATCATCCCCTAAAAAAATTCCACATTGCATGGAAGTTCTAAACTATCTAAGAATGTATAGTTTTTATGACTATTTAGTGATCCCCAAATTTTCAATTTTTTTCTTCACTCCTTCAAAACTTACAGCTCCGTCCCAGGACTTTTGGGAAACTCTACTTGAAATCTGTTATATAGGAAAAACAATTTCAAGTAGACACCCGGTATTATACCTTGTACTGTCCATGCAGCCAGACTTAGCTGTGCGGTAAGAGAGCGAAAGAATGTGCTTATATTCTACACAGAGTTGAGTTATAACTTGCCTCAACGCAACTGAGTCAAAAGAAAAACCGAGCTGGACGACTTCTTTATACATCATTTTAAGGTAGCAAAGCGGTTTCTGCCAAAAAAATGCTGATAATCTATGACCGCTCCATTAATATTGTTTACCAATGGGCTACTCTGCATGGTACTGAAAATGAGATTTTTATCACTATGAACCTCTCACATTGATAAAAATACAAATTTTATTTTAATGAGATATGACAATATTCTACGTCACATTACATATTATTCAATTTTCATTAATAATATTTGGGCTTGTGGATAAAATTTTTGGGAAAATAAAAAATACGGGTTCCAAATATATTTAATAAAAAAATACCAGGCCGTCCATCTCTTATTTCGCGTACAGGTAAAGCAGAATCTGGATGCGAACCTGAGTTGCCAGAACCACAGTCGGTCAAGTAACGCGCTCGTCTATCCGTCTGATAAATAAATTTGTTGTGAATAAATTGAAAAGTTTCTGTTTTGGCCAGTGCTCTTCCGAGTTGGGATCGCGTAAAAATAATGATTTGATAAATGATTCAAAAGTGCAGCGGGCATTTACGACGTCCAGTAAGTCGTACCTCGGGCTGGGCGAGTACCCCAGACATAAACACCGACGAATAACGCCGCAAGACGCCGTTACGTCAGATGAGACGCGCATTTGCGTTCATAGAGAATCCCTGGGGAGTCTGACCACTCTACACACTCTACACATTCTGCACCCTTCACCTGCAAGACGGAAGGACTATGAAAGAGAGACTGAATTATGGAGACAGCCGAGATGCTGTAAATGCGCTTCAAGACAGAGAGAGGAATACCCCTGAATCTATAAGCTGAATTAGTCAATTTATTTCTTAACCTGTATTTAAATCTACTAAATGATATTTGGGAAAAAGTTCTGTATAATATTTTTGTACTCATAACCTAGGAAATGACATATTAAGCACGCAATTGACAATTGGAAATGTCTATTTCCCAGTGTAGTCAATCGGGAAAAATGCAAAGAACACTGACTTTCTTGAGCATTCTAAAATAAAATCATCTTCAAAATAACAAAATTTATTTTAATAAATGTTACTTCCCACAATTTTCATGTATTAAAACCCACAAACACCTTCGATATAAATATTATAATTTTGAATTAAATATATGGGCGTTGAGCGCCATCTATCGGTAGTACTGAGTAGAAAAAAAACATCGTAACCTCAAATTTAATGATCAGACTACAACTACAATGAAAACGAAAATTACTATTTCGTTCTAAACAATTGTACAAATCAATATATTGCTTAGCAACTGGTGACTAGTATGACACGTGTAGTACCACTTTCGTTAAAATTTATTGTATATTTGTAACTTAAATGAATTTGATTATAGTTTTATTCGTTACAAAAAACATTGTACAGATCTCTTGCGGAAAAACACCATTCCAGCATTCGCGTAAATGAAATCCTCGTTTCGCTCATGTGGGGTAAAAATCTTCCCGCATTTGATTCGTAAATAACTATTTTGAATGTTACGTTTCGGAAACGATAAAAATGTCTTTCAATTTATTAATTACTGTCAAAAATTATAGATAAAAAATATATTATAGAATTAGTCTTAATTTTGTTACTGTGGACGCCAGCGTTGGTTTCAAGCCAAATTGTGTTATTTGTAATAATATGGTAAGAGCAGAAAATTAAATATAGAATTATTTTCAAAATGACGAAAATTCATAAAATACTCAAATACAAAGCAAAATAGTAAAGAAATTTTGACTTTCAAAGAATACCTAACCTGTTTTACGAATGAATCCTGAGCTTCATAAAAAAGATATTGTATTTAAATAAAAAATTCCTGCACATATTTGGAGAAAATTTACTGAATAATTTCTGCATTTCCTAAATAATTACTATTACTATGAGGTGATTTACAAATTCGTACATATTATTTTAATGGCATATAGTAGTAAACGTACCTATTATTATTATTATGATTATGAAACAAAAAGAAATTTTTAAATATTCATAAATTTAAAAGCAGTTTTCGCTAGAAGCACATTTTTTAAATATCTGATTAACTATGAATGGAATAAAATTAAATTTTAATCAATTTTGACATAACAATAATAGCACATTTATATGAAATTTAATTTGAAAATGTGCCCCGAAACTAAATTGGGAATTTTGAATAATTTCTTTCAGTTCCGAGATATGTGAGTTGAGCACTATGTTAATAAAATATATGTACTAGTTTGTAAATCACCCTGTATTTATTAAAGAATTATTGGAATTATTTCTGAATCTTGATCTTATATATTTTGGGTTTCCTTAAATAATAATTATTTTAACTGCGCATGATCAAATTGTGTATGGTGGCGAACCTAACGGACAATTAATCAACAACAGTTTTGCAAAGAGTTTTTAATAGTATATTAATTACCAAGGACAGTATGTGCAGTTTACCGGTTGAGGATAATGTATCCGAAATGGGTACAAAATGCACATAACGTCCGTGACGCTTATAATATTTTTTGTTCGGTCGATACAATAAAAAAATTTAAAATTATGTTCATTTTTGGTTATGTAGGTTATTTTGATACTGGTGCCTTGGTTTCTGTTATTGTTTAGTGCTTACCGCCTTCTAATTTGTAAACAAAACCTACTTCCTTGGAAACAGAGCCAGTAAACGCTAAAAAAAACGACCGATCGTGCAAAATTGTTATCAGGATCAACTTGTAGCTCTTTTAATTTGGAAAAATACTGCTTATAATGACAGTAGTAGCACAACCATAAAACTGCAACTAAAAATATATTAATTAACAATTAAAGAAGCTACTCCTAACATGTAAGAAATTAGCGTGCCCCATCTAGTTTTCCATATCAATTAGAAGCATTTACATCCTCACGATATGATTCCTTCCTCTGAGATCTTCTCGTCAACCCCAGGAGTTCCCACGCTGAGATTTCGTCATGGAAAGGTCAACTTCATAACCTCCATTCACACATACACACACATGCGTTGACATACGCACTCACACTGCCGCACGACGGTGCGTACGTACACAGGTTCGCTTCTACAGGCTGTTTCTGTATCTATATCATCTCGAATACAAATTTACGTAAATATATCACTGGAAACGCGAGAACTTTGTATTTCACATGAGATGGCAGATGGATTTCTCTTAAAGGAATTATTTGGCCACTTAATTTCGCTCATTTTTTTCAGAATCTGTTTTTGTCATAAGCATTTAGTTTTAAGGTTTACATTTATGTTTACGTTTAAGAATGTTTAATACGAGCATCCGCACTTTTCACTTTCTAGCACTAAAGTTCGAAATCTCCAAATTTTAAGTTTATGCTATTAAAGCTATTTTATTATGTTCATTATGTGAATGCTGTGTTTCTTAAACTTAAATAAACTAAATGCTTATGTGAATGAGTCTTTACTAGTAGATCTGTTTATTGTTCCTGAAGCTTCATTCACAAACGCATTTAGTTTTAAGGCGATACACTTGTGCCAAAAATATAGTGAAAAAGAAACCTTGCTATATTACAAACTGAGCTCTTGTTAGTACACCTACACTGTTCATATTTTATATATAGATAAGTTAAAAATGACTCCAGATTGCTAAAGAAATTATATTTTTGAAATATTTAATGGTATTTTAGTAATAAATTAGTAAAAATAGTCAATTTGGCTGATTTTTAACTACTTTTTTTCGTCAGATGTGTAATTTTCTTGACAAAAAATATTTTCTTAGTACTCTCATGAACAATGCAAGGAATCGACTTTTTAAAACAAAATTAATTATACAATAATAAGGCTATAATTTTTAATATTAAAATACCTAGATAAATTAATTCTTATTTTCTCTAATTATTGTCGGATCGGAACCATGTATTTTACGAATTTTTCGATCAAATAATTCTTCGTAATTACTTATGGTAAATTTCAGATTTTTATTTTGAGCAATATAGCCGGAATCGTGAATTCTGATTATATTGCAGCAATATTGCGTTCAACAAGTGTAGAGCCTAACTAAATACAAGCATTCTCAGTGCTTACAAGTGGGACGTGTGAATGCTCGTATTTAGTTATATGTATTTATATTTAAAAACCAAATGCTTATGTAAATGAGGCTTTAAAAACTATATAAAAGAATTAAAATTAAATAGTAATATTGACAACTCAAGTTTAATGCTCGTCAGATTTCAGTGTAGGTGGTGCACAAAAATCTGCACTGTGGACTGTGATATACTTTCCACTTACAAAAGATGTAAGTAACAAAATAATAACAGAAAATATTATATCCAAACTGGATAATTTTTTCAAAATTAATTATACTTATTTTGATTTTACTAAACGTTCATATATCATTACTAATAAATTATAATAATCATTTGTAAGTAACCGGTTTTGCCGAATTCTCAATTCTGGTATAATTTCGATAAAATCGCATCGTACCTACTAAATAATTATAATTTTCAACTTACACTTTTAATTTAAAATGCGAGTATATTTTTCGTAACCAGTTTTTTAGAAAATTGTTTTTCTATGCAATAGAATTCCAGTTTGTCTCGAGAAGTAAAAACTGTATTGAACTTAGGAAAAACAAAATAGATATTATGAATGAAAAAGTTGTTATAATTTATTATTAATTAGAATGAAGAAAGGAGCAGTTGATATTATAAGAAAATGCTTAGTTGTTACATCAAAAATAATCATACTTTTACAGAAAATTGTAACAGACACATTTTCACAATATATTGTTTTGCCGGTTTCCTATTTTTAAACAAACATTTATTTAACTGACACAAATTAAAAATTTATTATACAGGGTGATTCACTCTTATCACGGAACTGAGTTTCATAAATTTACAATTTTTACCATTGCACAATTAATTATTTATTGCATAAATCCTTCTATAATCCACAACCCTGTGGTTTAAAAAATATGCTGCCTGCGAAAACTGCCCTCAAGTTTGGGAAATATAAAAAAATATGTTTGCTGCATGATGAGTAAGTTGAGTACTTACTATTGTGCTATTAAAATACATGTACGAAGTTGTGAATCAGCCTGTATAAAGCTATGATTTACCATGAGGCTGACACACCCAAGTGTGATAAATAAATAACCAAAAACCAAAATAACATCTTTTTCAACTTATAATTAATAAAACTTAACCTGAAACAAAGATTGACTATGATTTGTTTTTTACTATTATAAAATTTATGATTCAGTAAACTCACAACTGAATTAATTACAAGGTGTCAGTATGTGTTAAACTTATGCGCTGAGTCACTTGCGAGAGCAGACCTTCAGGTCAACTTAGTATTTTTATTTGTGAAGAGAGTTCAAGATATATGTGCACTAGAGACTAACAGTGTCTACGCTAGGTTATTCTGCTACTGCTCATACAGTTCATACTTGGTACCTACACTTAATAAAGAATGTTAAGTAATAAGGAAGACGTTAGTTAAGGACTATATAGTTCACGCCAGTTAAAATATACTGACAATGCTGTGCAAAGATTCTATTTTTTCATTGTATAATGTGGGTTATTTAAAGCCAGCTCCTTGTTAGACATATAGGGAGGGGGAGTACATTCGCCTGAGGTTAACATTCGCCCACCATTTATATTTCATGAATGGTTTCAATCTAGGGTCTCAAATTTTTTTTGTAGTTTGAGGTATATGTTCAAACCATGTGTAAAAAGTTTGCACAAGAAATATCACCTGTGTCGTCTATTAATTAAAATTACTGTTGGTTTTTTACCTTTTTTATTCTAAAAATTTTCTAAATATTTCTGAATAAAAGCCATTTATTTTTGTTTGAACATTTGAAATTATTGTATAGTATATGATTTTCGCCAAAATCTTTCATGTTTTTAGGAAAAATTCTAAAAAAGTTTTATGAGATCATGCTCAAAATTATTATATCTTTAAGTGAATTCTTTTTAATATTAACAAGTCCGATATTGTTTCGAAACTGTCAATTTTTACTATGAAGCAAAAAAAAAACTTCGAGAACATCATCCATCCACAAAAATAATTCAAATTTAGATTGTAAAAATATGAAAAGTTGTTTATTTATAGCAGCTATTTTCTGTTTTTTTGTTTATATTTTGTGCAAGACACAAATGTGTTACTATTTTATATTTTTTTATATTAAAAAGCTATAAACAATTTCTGGACGAAAGTACCCCATACAAGTACCCCACCCAAGGGGTACATCCGTCCATTTGCAGACTTTTTAAAAAACAATTATTACTGTAATTAAACATTTTTTATTTTTTGTTTTCGACCTGTATTTCGGTAGCATACGATATAATCTAATCTAATTATTAGTATTTTAAACATTTGAACATTAATTAATCGAATTAACATTAATCGAATTAAAGATAATTGCACTTAAGTAAAAACTGGGCGAATGTACCCCCTCTCCCATATCAGCATTAATTAAATACCTTCAATTTTCATGACATTTTTGGTTCATTTAAACCTAATTGTTTTATTAATACAGAGTGTACCATAACTTGAAGTACATATTAAAATGGCATAGAACTTGACGTACTGATCATGGAACAAAAAGAATTTTGAGGTTTGCGAAGGAAACATTTTTGGGTCACTGGTTGATTAGCTAAATATTACGTTTTACTAATGTTTGCATAATAAAGTAATTTAATTTAGTTTCAAGTAGCCGGCTACATATCTCTTTATTCAAAAACTACCATTATTTATACGAATTTCGAAAAAAAAAACTTTTTGTTTCGGAACCAGTACGTTCAATTCTATATGCCATTACAATATGTACCTACCTCAAGTTATGGTACGATTAAAAATTGACTGTATGCGGCGATAGGCTATAGCCTTAGTGTTGTTGATCAGAAAATCGATTAATATTTAATGTCAGGATTCTGAATAATCGGGAATTTGATAAAGCAGTGTGCTTCAATTTCATTTTTATGGAACTATTCAACCCAAATAAAAATTAGAGACATAAACGCAATACATTCCGAAGATCTAAAGTAAAAGTTATTGATATTAAAATCGTTTAGTAGGTATGATGCACATAATAAGTAAGAATGGTACTCAAACAGTCAAACCAAATAGCAAAAGTTGTAAATAAATGACAAGAAAGCAACACCGACAACTGGCAAAGATCATAAAAGTCTTAAAACTTGTTATCACTGGGCGCTTTTGCCATTTATGCTATAAACAAACCCGGCAAGTGCAAAAACGTAAGTCGTAAAAATAAGTTCACTTTTTTACGGCCACAACATGCAAGTTACAGGTGAAAACACAATAAACTTTACAATAATACAAGATCAGGATCAGGATTTAGCGACATTTTGGGGGTTACTTTCCAAAAGTATAGTGGAATATTAATTCTGTATAAAATAGATTGCCTTTATTTTTTATTTGGTTAAAGAGAAAGCTTGTTTCTTGTCGAAAACAATGCTTTTTACGTAATATTTAAATATATACTTGTTTTATTATTAATTTCTTTTACAGGCAAAAATGTCAAATTACATGTATTATCTCTACGCATAGTAAACTTTTTTAATGCCCATATTTGCAAATACTTTTTATAAGTGACACATTTAGCAATAGTAATTACTTTTTCTAGACATGATTTACTTTTAATTATTTTTTGCTCAAATGTTCAAGGAAGCAAAATTACATAAATGCAATAGTACAATTACATATTGGAAGGACAGAACAAATAAATTACGTAAAAATAAACAACTTTTTATTGAAACTAATTTCACTTTAATTGGTAAATGCACTTAACTGTTGTTCAAACATATTATTTTACATAAATTAGCGTTTTGTAAATTGTTAATTGTACAGAAGTTTATCTTGTTATTTATTGCAACAATATTTATAGAGATATGAGGCTGCGTGGAGTTAGCGAACAAAATATGCATTTATAAAAAATAATACTGAAACATTTTAGTATGTGTTAGTATAGTTTTGTAACCAGTATGAAACAATTTGTATTATTTTAATTTCTGCAAAATATTCATTTTTTATATTGTCCGCCAAATTCACACTTAGAAAGCATTTCACCGAAAGTTATAATTTTTTTCTAGCAAATCGTTAGTATTATTGTTTGTATTGTTTTGTAAGCATATTAAAAGTAACTAATTATCATTTATTTAGCCGTAATTACAGAATGAAATTCTACCGCTAACATCACGCTTTGAAAGCATATTATCGAAAGTTATAATTTTTTTCTAGCAAATCGTTAGTATATTATTTGTATTGTTTTGTAAGCATATTAAAAGTAACTAATTATCATTTATTTAGCCGAAATTATAGAATGAAATTCTACCGCTAACATCACGCTTTGAAAGCATATTACCTAAAGTTATAATTTTTTTCTAGCAAATCGTTAGTATATTGTTTGTATTGTTTTGTAAGCATATTAAAAGTAACTAATTATCATTGATTTAGTCGTAATTACAGAATGAAATTCTACCGCTAACATCACGCTTTGAAAGCATAATACCGCAAGTTTGGAAAAAATCTAATATCAGGTTTTTTTTGTTTTATTTTGTTCTTGTTAGGAGATTTACAATATCAGGAACACTTATGGCGAGACTCCGTTGTCCATTCGTCCCGTTTATAACAGAGAATCAGTTAATTATAGAAAAGTGAAATTATTGCACGTGATTAAATAGTACCTATGTATTTGATTTATGCTGTAGATAATCCGAATGTCAAATTTTTATTTTCTTATTTCACAACCCTAGGAGGGGCAGAAACAAAACAAAAAAATCGATTTTTTTTAAACTGGCTCGTTATATCGTTGCAAAAAGCACATTTCAAAGAATCTAAAAATATTCTTTTAAACTTTTTTGAGCGAGTTTTTGATTAAAATGTACCTATCAAAAATACTCTCAAATTTTGAAAAAGAAAGAGGTATATGCTTAATAACACATAACATAATAGGTTACTTTCTTTACAAGTGATTGCTAAAACATATAAAATTTTAACAATGAAAGCTTCTTGGCTGAAGGATTATTATACGAGTAAATAAAACACAATGCTGGGATGCAGTCAATTTATTAATATTTAAAGATCCAATAACCTGACCCACCAATATTAAAATTTTTTAAAAATAAGTATGCTGGGACAATGTGCTGAAATGTGCTGTATATTATATTAAATGTGCTGGCTGCGTTTTCCATTATTTTCAAAATTTCAAATGATGGGCCAACTATATGTAAAATTTCAGTTCTGTGAGATACGAAGTGCCGAATTATCTCACCGCGGAGCTTGATTTTTAAATTTACTGTTTGAAATGGTTCGTGTTTCCCGCCAAAACTTTATTTTTAAAAATACGGAAAACGAAACCAGCACATTTTATATAACATACAGCACATTGTAGCATATTGCAAGCACATTCATTTTCAGTCAACAAAACTTTAAAATGACAAGTTGCGGGCATTAAAACTTGGCCCATCATAATTAATTTTTTTAAATACAAAAACGAAACCAGCACATTTTATGTATTGCAGCATATTGAAAGCACATTCAGTTTCAGCCAAAAAAACTTTAAAATTATTAGTTGGGTGGGCCGGCATTAACTTGGCCCATCATACTGAATTTAAAAAAAAACGAATAACGAAACCAGCACATTTTATATAACATACAACACATTGCAGCATATTGCAAGCACATTCATTTTCAGTCTAGAAAATTTTAAAATTTCTAATTGGGTGGGCTGTCGTTAAGTTGGCCCATCATTTGAAATTTTGAAATTAATGGAAAACGGAGCCAGCACATTTTAGCACATTGCAAGCACATTATCCCAGCATACTTATTTTTAATAAATTTTAATATTGGTGGGCTCCATGTGAGTCATCTTCAGGTGCTACCAAAAGTATTACAATTGTAATATGATATGAATAAATTTTGAAACATTTTAAAAACTTACGTGATATGTCGTGAAAAACTACAAAAGTATGTAATGATATATACAAAATAAATAGATAGATAAATAATTTAAACAATAAATAGTTTAATCAGAAATTTAAAAATCGTGCACCTCAATGGACTGTAAAAAGACAAGATGTGAAAAATAAGTAAGGTCTTTACTTAAGTTGGAAACACTTATAAAAAATAAATTAAATAAATTAAACTTAAACATAGGTAACACAGATTACAAACATAAACGGAAATTTGACTAGATGTATAACATTTTAAAAATAAAATAAAATAATAAATAAAGTGAAATACAAAATTGTATTGTTTGAATTTTAAAATGTTGTTGTAGATATTGACTTGATATTTGATTTTTTCCAAAAAATACTGATTTATACACCTTGATCAAAACAAAAGTAACGTATAATAACTTTCTAAAATATAATTAACACTTATTTGGAGAATCAGGCAGCATGTTTTTGTAATCGTGAATTTAGCGGGTAATCTTTTCTCTGTAAATACATCTAAATCAATGATAATTAATTACTTGTAATATGCTTACAAAACAATACAAACAATATAAGATTTGCTAAAAAAATTATAACTTTCGGTAATATGCTTTCAAAGCGTGATAGTAGCGGTAGAATTTCATTCTGTAATTACGACTAAATCAATGATAATTAGTTACTTTTAATATGCTTACAAAACAATATACTAACGATTTGCTAGAAAAAAATTATAACTTTTGGTAATATGCTTTCAAAGCGTGATGTTAGCGGTAGAATTTCATTCTGTAATTACGGCTAAATAAATGATACTTAGTTACTTTTAATATGCTTACAAAACAATACAAACAATATACTAACGATTTGCTAGAAAAAAATTATAACTTTCGGTGAAATGCTTTCTAAGTGTGAATTTGGCGCACAATATAAAAAAATAAATATTTTGCAGAAACTAAAATAATACAAATTGTTTCATACTGGTTACAAAACTATACTAACACAATATTAAAATGTTTCAGTATTATTTTTTTTAAATGCATATTTTGTTCGCTAACTTCACGCACCTGAGATATGAACCTGAAATTTTATACAATACTAGCCAACTCGAATTTAAAGGAATCTCGTTATAAGAATTCTAAGTTATTATCATACATGGTGGCAATTCTAACTACGCCCATGATACCATACCAAATTTGAACCCAAAGGGTTACCGCCATTTTGTTTAAAGATGGCGGACTAATATTTTAGTATGCTCATGTCATAAGTTAGATCATAAGTTATAACCATTACAAATTTAAACCCAATCGGTGCAATACATTTTGAGTTAGCTAGCCGCAATTTTGTTTCAAGATCGCGGGCTGACATTTTAGTCTGCTCATGTTATAAGTTAGATCTTAAGCCGTCGGCAACAATGTTAAATTGGCATTGTTATAAACATCAGTGCAATTTGACATCATTATAAACATCAAATAAATAAAAAAAACTATTTCACAACCTTTTTTTTATTGTAATGGTTACAATCCACAACTGTCAGTTTCAAAACACCTAGACCAACTGAATTCGAAATTCCTATTCAACAACTAATACATAGTAGTTTAATTAAATGTCTGGTTATCTAATCTGTTTGTTATTTTGTTCAATTAAGTGACAAATGACTGTACATTTTCGTCATAAGAAGAAACACTATTGAATTTTTCGATTTTTCAGCTATTATTTTGGGGTTTCTCAATTTTTTTTCTTTTTAAAACCACCCCTGTATTAGAGCGAACAAAATAAAAAAAAGAAATATTCAAATCGGTCAAGTCGTTCTCAAGTTATGGCGTGACCAGAAAAACAGGCATTCATTTTTATATACAGCGTGTTTCATAACTTCAGGTACATACGTCAAGAGTATATCTTGTTTGATATGTTGATTACGAATCAAAAAGATTTTTTTTTAAATCTCAAAATTAATTTGCATGTTTCCCAGTCAAAATTTTTTGTTACCACTGCCACTGGGTGGAGTACTTATTGTTTCATTAAAATAATTAAATTTTATTTGTTTATTTTACTAGTATTATGTAATTTAAGATGTTGATTACTTGCTTCTATTGTTTGTGTTTAATAGAAAAACGAATCCAATGCAGTACTACAAAAAATGCTGCAGGTAAACTACCCTTAATTTTTCGAATTTAAAAAAAAATTCTTTTTTATTCGAAATCAGCATATCAAACAACATATACTTTCAACGTATGTATTGAAGTTATGAAACACCCTGTATACAGAAGATTACAACATTTTGATTAACTCGTGGCAAAATAGCTATCATAATTTTTCATTACGAATGTGAGTAATAAAAATATCTATACAGCCAAGATTATTATCTATATTTTTTATGAAATAGCAAAATTATTTTTTTGTAACATTAAAACAAATAGCCGACGTTCTCGTCAGCGATCGAGTGCATAGCCAGCGTTCTGATTGGGCAAAAAATGCGGAGCTACGATTTAGCGAAGCTAAAAAGTAACTCATTATTCTACGATTTCATAAAAAGAATTTTATATCGGTTTAATATTAATCGAGTGAACATAGATTAACATGAAAGTTGTTGGCAGAAACTGCTTCGCTACCTTAAAATAATGTATATAGAAGATGATTTCAGGCGAATAATAAGTTGGCGAATTGTATAGAACATAGGCACATTATTCTCTCCCTTTCCTGCTCCGACCAACTCTGACTGCATGAACAGTATGCGCACCTCTTTTATTTGATCCCAAAGTCTTTTGACAGACAACTAAACTGTCGAATGATTAAAAATTGAGAGTAGAGCTAGTTTTTCTGACTTAAAATATGTACCTAATGAAATTCCTGAACCGAATGTCCTTTTACTGTCGAAATAATTCTTCATATCCTCGAAATTTGATTGTCGCCTACGTCTAAATGCGAATTGTCTTATCTTCATAAAATTAAAATGCTTGCACTTCCTTCGTACTGCAGAGAGCGAATGTGACTGAAATAACTCCAGCAGCTAGCATCTGAGCTTGACCCCGCGTAAATCATGTCTTTGCATATAATTTTAATTAAAGAATGTAGAATTTTTAACAACCTTTCTCGACTAACACTCATTTTATTTCAGTCTCAAGTTTCTTTAGTTTTAATTTCGTTTTAGTCTTTACACGACGAGCTAGTTTCCAGAACGCGTTGAAAATTTGACACTCGTAACAACAATTAATCTGGACTATGAAAATTTATTTACGATATATTATGTAACATTACTTTTGAATCGTTTTTAGTAATGCCTATGTCACACCGGTATGGCATGAAGCACGGTGCTACATGAAAATCTGTCAAAATGGTGTTAAATAAATCAATAATTAATTTATATAGGTACCGACAAAACCTTAAAGCTTTATAATCTTATTATCTAATGTCAAAAATTATATTGAAATGTCACTGTGAAATTAGCAACAAATTTCCATATGGCAAAATGCTTGACGGAATAGCGGCGATACAATTTTTATGTCATAAAACGATATTCATTTTGTCCATCGAGCACCGTGCTTCATGCCACGCCGGTGTAACATAGTCATAATAAGCCCTGTTCACAAAAGGATACTTTGAAGATTCTTCCATGTCTCTGAGTGTGGAGAAAAATCTTAGCGAGAATTGCCTGTGAAATAGCGGCGCCGTTAAATTGAATCTTCAATGAGCTTGGAAAAGAAGAATTTCAAATTCTATAATAGCTTCAAGAATCCTCAGGGCTTTAGTTAACGTCTAAAATATAGGTACCTCACAATATACCCAAATTGGGTAAAAGGCGTGAAACATTTCTTCATACTTTAGAAATATCTAAAATCGGAAACAAATTCACGTTGAAATGAGAGCAATATTAAGTAGAAATTCTAGCATCTCGCAAATATCATTTATAAATACTAGTAGATGACAGTTCGAATGAAGCTGTATTAGAAGCAACGACGTTCCAGCATCCCAAAAGTCTTAACGTATGTCTTGTTCGTGCTTTGTAGTACACGTTTCCGACAATCTGGTGCACAGCAAGCAGCACGACGATGCTCTACGGCATTGAGACAATAAGCTACGATATTAACAACTTGCTTAATGTCATGAAATTGCCACAACGAACAACCGACGCCGTGGTACCGCGTCGTAAAGCATATCATAATAACTTATTTGTTTTGTCTTTAGTGCTACGAGCACTCCTAATGGGACCTTTTTATGGGGAAGGTGTCAATATTAAGCTGGAAATTTTGACTGCACGTTCAGCAGATTATTCAAAACAAAATTATAAAGAGACACATGTTCCTGAGAATACAGTAATAATAACTCAAGTTGTTTCTGTATGAGGAAGTAACGAAATCGAAAAGAAGTGTGTACCAACATATAGTTATTTCAATCGTTCCACCCTTAAACTGAAGAAGGCGTAACAAAATGTTTATTCTGACAAATTGTTTCTACCTCGTAACTTAAGCAGAAATTAAACTGTATTTATGAGTTACTTTACGTGTAATTTACATGCGGGTGGATAGGGGTCGACAGGTGATGCCAAACATTCGACGATTACATCGAAAATATAATTCAGAAATTGTTCTATAATTTGTTTCATACAAACTAGTTTATTTTTAAGCAGCACAAAATAACGGTTCAGGTTCGGTTCGCGGTTCACTGTGCTTTAGGGTTCGGCTTTGTTCCAGTGTTCATATTTTTTCTTGGATTGAACTTGTTACCGGTTTTTTAAAAAGCGATTCAAGTTTCGGTTTCGGTTCAACGATTTATTAAATAAATCGTTCCAGTTTTGTAGGTACTAAAATATAATTGATTTCTAAAAAAATTAAAAACTTGACGAAACTATTATAGAAAATACAACAATGTTCATTAGCATTTTGACAAAAAAACTATAAATTTCAATTCATGCTTTAAAACGGTTCGAACCGGTTCACAACCACCGGTTCATCTCCAGTTACCTATGGATTTGACAAATTACTTGTGGAATATGAAGATGGCAAGAACCCGAAGTCGCTTCTGGTTGTCGATTGTTGATGTCGATATAATAATGTAGGTTGGCAATGCAAAATGCGCGTTTACTTGGGATTGAAATAGTACCGGGGCTATTTTTTAATCCGGAAAAAGACGTCTCAGTATGAAACTTGGACGGGGATTTCGTGTTTTACATTACCATAATTTGCATTCTAAAATCTTGTATGAAACTTGTTTCTAGCCGAAAAAGGTATAATGTAAAACTGTTTTACTTGAGTGACAGACATTTTAAAAATCATCCCTACAAGTACGTTTTTGTTTCTCTTGCATCCCTTTCCCGCATATAATTGTCTCCCATATAGTGCAAATAATCTCCTGAGGTATCATCTTCCTCGACTTTGCGACTTAAGATTACGAAATAATTCCCTAAGCGGCGCTAGGCCACGACTGCGCAGAACTGCGCCGTCTTACAAGAGTTTGCACTCAGCTTCTTTTTACTGCATAGTTCCTAGTTGCCAGCTTCACTAAAGGGATTAGCGGCTTCTGCCCTTTGCTCGTTAACGGCATCAGACCAGGAGGTAGAGAAAGAAGGAAGAAGAAGATACAGAAAATAACAACCAATGGAAGAATTGATTACAATAATAGGAACTATGGTTATATAAAAATTTAGCAGAATTTTTACTACTAGCATGAAAAATGAGGAATGCACATTTTTTGTCTTATGTCAGTTTGACATTTAAATTAAAATTTGTGTGTGTTTCTATTGTAAAAAGAATTCAAAAATAGAGCGGCGGTGTCATCACGATTTTCTATACGTGCATTAGTTTAAGTCCAGGAAATTTTTTATACATTTTATATTTAACTTAGGAAGTTTAACAAATCTTACTTCTGAATTTATACATCCATAAAATGGTGTTGGTTCATCTATTACACGCTGAATTTTAATCATAGTTCCTAATAGAAAAAAAAAATTTTGAAAAAAAAACTAGATAATACAATACACACCTAAATATTAACGATAAAATTTACGTCAGTTAAGTACAAGTACACGTCTCCTTAAACACAATATGAGTCCGATAGACTCACTGGTCCGTCTGCGTTACAAATTTTTAAATTGTTTATTTATTAATAATTAACAAGAAATAAAAATGTTTATTTATCATCAAATACAACATAACACATAAATAAGAGAATTCTAAAAGCTGCATCGATTACATATTACCCAAATTAATGAAAAGAGGACTAAAAATTTAAATTCTTCTAATATGGTTCTAGATTATTCGATCCCTGAAGAATCCAATATCGCAAACCGCATTTGAAAATCTCGTTTAATTTTCGAGTTTTGCGCACTTTAATTGACTTATAACCAAATTTTCTGAATTTTGAAAATTTTAATATTTTCGAACTCTCATAAATGAACCACTCTGGATATGGTAAGAAACACGGACTTGATTTCACCAGCATTGGATTCCTCGCGTCGAATTAAATGGGTATATAAATTTTCAGCTACGGGGTACATTTGTATGATGGATTTTCAAAAATCGACATTTTACTTCATTAAAAATGTACCCGTCGGCATTTTTTTGCTGAAAATTTGTATACCCATGTAATTGGGCGCGAGGAATTCAATGGTGATAAAATGAAAGTCCGCATCTTTACCATTTTCGAGATATCGAGTGAGGTTAATTTTTTGGAGGTCGAAAATTTTCAAAATTTTCAAAATTCTAAAAAAATATATGATATGCAATCTCTAAGTTGCAATTTGGAAAACCCAATTTTAATAAAATGAAGAGTTACTTTATGTTTTCGGGTTATAAAGCAGAAAAATTCTTTTCGTGTTGATAATAATTTGTGTCGGTGACTTGTGACTTGTCAAATACCACGATTCCTCCTTCCTTCATTCCTGCGGAGTTCATTTGTTCATTGAGAGGTTGATGCTTCTTGGAGGCAGTTGTCGGCGCAATAAACGAATGCCTGAGAAGCAGTTTGTCACTTGAACTGTGATAAGGAATTCGGCGAAAGTCTAGTTGAAGGCGCTCGACTGTCCACGGTGCATTATTTCCGCGTATAATACATAAACGATCCCGGCGAAAAACACTAGAACGCATTACCGGGACATTGATTCGCAACGCCGCGAAATAGTAAATAGATTGTTTAGGTTTTCAATTTGAAGCCGTTAGAATATTCACAGAATTCGCATCCCGACCATAGAAGAAACACACATGGATTCTTTGAAGATTCATGTTTCTGAATCTATAAAAATTTTAAAAAATTGAAATTTTGGGTTAAAGGGTACAAAATATGCAGTTATATGCATTTTTAATAAATATATGTAAAAAATATTGAAATATGCAAAAATTGTATAGGTACCTAACATATTTTGATCTGTTTTTGTATGAAATGTAAACATTTGTAAAAAATACCAATATGCACAATAATACAATATATGCAAATGCATATAATCCACACTCTAAACATCATAATTAGAATATTGTTTTTGCAATGACTCCAGTTTGTAATAGTTATTTACGAACCAAATGCGGGAAGATTTTCATCCCACATGAGCGGTTTTTTTGAAACACGAGCGGAGCGAGGGTTTCATTTACGCGAATGCTGGGATGGGTCTTCCCGCAAGAGGTTTGTACAATGTTTTTTTGTAACGAATAAAACTATAATCAAATACATTCAAGTTGTAGTTGTAGTCTTGTCATTAAATTTGAGGTTACGATGCGTTTTGTACTCACTACTACCGACAGATGGCGCGCTGCACACAAGTTTTATTTTTAAATATTGGCGGTTTTCGGTGATCTTCACTAATTTTAATTCCCGGAAGTAACACTTTGTAAACTAAATTTTATTATTTTTAAGATGATTTTACTCTGAAATGTCTAGAAAAGCCAGTGTTTTCTGCATTTTTCCTGATTGACTGCACTGGGAAATTGACATTTCCGATTGTCAATTGCGTGTTTAATATGTCATTTCCTAGGTGATGAGTATAAAAACCAATATTAAAAACGGTAGGAGCGATGTAAGTTGAGTTGTTTTTCCCACTAATGTGTGTTTACCCATACAATAAAAGTCTTGCGAAAACGGCAATTTGAAAAAATCCTGATTTTTGTAGTTTTTGTAATGACCAATTCGATTGAAGTAGAAACTTTATTGTTTTTAACATATTTTAATAAATTGTCCGAATTCTCTACTTATCTACTTTTATTCGTTGATGCAGTTGAGTACCTATCAATTTTGTTATGATATTAACATTAATTGACCGAATAGCCGAGTGTGTTATGCGACCAACTGAGCGACTGTAGATCTGAAAACTCGTGATCGTATCCAATCAGGTATGAGGTGTATAAAAATCTGAGGATGCCATATCCAGAGCTGGGCATTACTTCAAGTAAAATTACTTTAAGTAGGTACTGAATTTGCAAGTATTGTAATTCAAGTAAAGTACTTCAAGTACTTTTTAAATTTGGTACTTGCACTTCTTCAACAATTTACTTGATACTTGTTTAAATATATTCGTACTTCAAGTACTTTATGAGTACCTACTTGAACTAAAAAATATTTACTTCAAGTAATTTTAATACTTGAAATTTAATACTTGAAGTATTTAAAGTATTTGAATTATAGTATTTAAACAATTTATTTGGTACTTGCTTAAATATATTAAGTACTTCAAGTACTTTTGTAGTACTTGAAGTACCTATTGAAAGTATTTGAATTAACATGGTCAATCATTACCTATTTTGTTGCTTGTGCCTTCGTAATTCATGCTTACTTCTTTTTGATATAAACAATAAATTATTTGAAATTAGGAAGTTAATTTCTGTATCCTGACTATTACGTTGTTACAAGTAATGTACTTGATACTTCATGATATTAATTTTTACTTGCAGCTTTTCAAGTACTGTGCAAAGTACTTTTACTTGGTACTTAATACTTCAATACCTATATTAACTTATACTTGCAGCTTTCCAAGTACTTTGTAAAGTACTTGTATACTTGATTTTCCAAGTATATTTTTAAAGTACTTGATACTTGGTCATAGAAACTATGAAGAAAAGTACTTTTACTTCAAGTATTTCCTTGGCCATAAGGTAAGTACTTGGTACTTGTACGTCAAGTACTTTTTTGTGGTATTTTGCCCAGCTCTGGCCATACCCAAGTTGAGTAAGCCAGCTTGATAGATATGGATGTATAGACAAAAGTTGCGATTGCGAAACCTTGTTTAAAGAGCAGTGTAAGTCATGTGGGTGTAACAGAGTATAAATCAGTGTATATTTGACGCAAAATCAACAGCTAAGGTTAGGCGATCAAGATCTAGCCCGGGGCAGCGTCGCTCTAATACACTGTCATCTCTAGAAAGCCACGACGCAGGACGGTACGACACTGAATTTTTCATTCATATCTCCAAATGACAAAGATTTCGATGCATTTCCATATAAATTACATCATATTTCTACACGAGTGGGGGCTTCCGAGCTCGTGTATGTGGAAGCCTCGAAGCTTGGAAGCTGTTACTCATTCCAGGCAATGATTTATGGACGCTAACATATTGCTCCGTCCGAAATTCGGTTCGATGTGCGCGGTGGACGGGGTCCACGTTGCGGAAAATGCCGAATATTGTCAGCCCAAAGCGACAAGAGTCCAACAAGAACACAGGTGCTTACACTACAAATCTATCTCCAATACAACTAAATATTCCATTATACTATCCAGAATCTCAAATTATTAAGAACATAAACTTAGTTTTCTTACATGGTAGGCCCAAGCTCGTCATGTAGTAAGCCCGCAGGGCCGTATACCCAATGGGCACGTGCCTAGGGACCCCAATCTCGCCAAAAATTCATTAAATACCTACTTTTTATACTTTTACATTATAAGTATAATGCAGCGTATTTAAATATGTTGTGTAGGCAACTCATTTACCGCGTAATGCGTACATTTCAACAAAGGGGTTCACCACCTACTATTAATATGCCGCTCTAACTTACAGTCGTAACAAACTAGGTCAATAGATTTTTTTAAATATGTTTTAGAGCTTGTATTAAACTATAATTGCCATCTTTTGCGCATTAAATTTTATCTGCATAGCCTAGCCCTAGATTTAGTAAGTCAAAGGAATGGTCATTTTCAAAATTAGCACATATATGAAAAAAGAAGTACACTATGATAGAAGATCGTCTGAATGTAAATTTAATATTGTGTTGTTCATGAATTTGATTCAAAAATTGACTATTCGGACTTAATAAATAAAGCCGCTGCGAAAGTACGAAAAGTATTGAAAATTAAATTTATATTTTGATAAATACTTAATATTTACTATTTTTGTTTTTGACATACCTAGATTATTATTAATTATGAATACGAGTAGGATGTAGATTAATAAAAATTCACATTTAGATTTTATTTATTTTTCGCTATATTTTCGGTATTATTTAAAACATACACCTAATAGAAATTAACCAAATTTATGTATCTTACTTATTTTAAAAGGGGTTCCAATACATTATGTGTCTAGAGGTCCCGAAATGTCTCAATACCGCACTGTAAGTCCCGGCCTGAAGCTCGACAATGTTTATAAAAAGGCCCGGGCCGGTTACGAGCCGAACCGGACTTGATTCGCATAATTACTATAAAAAAATATTTAATGAACACCTAAATAGAATGACATTCATTTAAATTAAAATATCATTAGAAGTGATGTTAAAATAATTATCAATTCAGAGACATATAAAATAGATTGATTTTTTTTTGTATAAATTATATTTGATCTGTAATCAGCATAATCAAACTGTATACTCGAAGTTATGATACACCCTGTGTACCTACAGACAAGTATGACCGGGATGATCGCGACATTTTTCCGCTTAATTTAAGTAAGTTCGTTCCTCGAGTAAATCTACATTTTATACTTTTCTGGAAGACTTCCGCAATCAGTACGTCCACTCGTAAAAAGGCCACAAAACAGCACTTACTGCGTTACTGCTCTAACTTTAATTTGGTAATGACCTCCACTGCCCCACACGAACTTATTTAGATACCCAGACATAAACAACTTGAGACAACACTAAAAATTCCAATTAGAATGTTTCATCAAAGTTTAAATTAAAATATATCACAGCGACGCCTTTCCAAAGGTGAAAACATAAAAACAACCAAGCTGGAAATTAATCTTTTTGTTAAAAAAATGAGCGATTCTCTCGGTAAATCATAAAATCTGCATGAAAACAATTTACTCTGGCATAACTTTTAGTTAAGAACTCTTTTATATTTCTACTTGAAAAGTTAACATCCCCTTTTAGATAATTCTCCCATAACTCTAGTAGATTCTAATCAAAGTACTATATAATTAATTAGAGACCATTTCTACCCTTGAAATACTCTTTTAATTGAGGTTGTTATTATCTGGAGATATTATTCCAGAGTAAGTTACCCTAAAATTTTCAAGCAAATTTCGGTAATCTAATGGAGTGCAAGATAAATAGGGTAGAGTACTCCCTTATTAGGCAAGAAAGAAAGCGTTTTGTGCAATAATTACCCCACTTGGCAAAATAAAATCCTCAAAACATTTCAAGAATATGAACAGCACGCTTGTTACTTGCTATATTTGCCTATCAACATGCTAGCGATCGCTAATGTCCGCCCTTAGTAACTTATGATTATGACATTTATCTGATAATAATACAATTTAAAATAAATTATTAGAACAACCGTCTATGGAGATGTAAAGTTGACCTCTTTTACATTGCAAGCATAAGAAGACGACTTGAAATTGTGCGCTATTTAATTAGTGTATCTGAATGAAAAACTAACACAATATTAATTGAATATAGAAGAAGATTGTAATAAATTTTCAAGGGAATCATTAGTTTCATAAAAATTATATTTTGTTTTAAAGTCAATTTATCGAAGAATTATGAAGTATCAAAAAGGCAACGATATTTCTATTTACCAGACATTTCAAATGTAAAACTTTTTTCTCACTAATACCCTAATACTAATACATGCATGTGCCTCTGTGGCGCGGTAATCCCAATTTGTTTACTTTTTTACCCTCTCCGAAATAGGCTACACTTCATGAAGTCTACCGTCGGATGTCGCTTCATTCAAAAACTTGCGAATAAAAAAAATGAAATTGCGAGTAGCAGATGAGAGTCTATCTTTCGAACAGGAAGTATTGACCATACAATAATAAAATAGGATTTTATCCATCAACAGTTATGACTAATCTTCGTCGTCTGTGGGTTAGTAGACCAGGGAAAGGGAGTTGCTTTGCTACCCCGAGCAATTTGTCGAATAACAACAGAAATCGTTGACGCATGTTATGCATGATCACTTGTGCGTTGGCAAGGAAATCGAAGTGACACCCTCCCGGATTTATCGTGACATCTTCACTATTTATGAATACTTGCGGAATTACACGAAGTACCAGTAAAATTCTCACCGCATAAGTCTACTGTGCGGTTGTGTACGTTCACTTTCTTTGGGATTTATTGCTGCACTAAATGAGCGCATAATCGGTTATGGGGCACCTTTGACAGATTGCCATTCGGAGAATACTTACTTTGTATACATGTTTTTTCACCCTAAGAAGAAATAAGCGTACGGGCAGAAAACGAATTGAGCCCAGCTGAATCGAATCAGAATTTAATATATAAATAATTGAAGGCCCGACTGTTTTTTGATCCGGCCCGATCAAATACAGAAATTATCAAAGCATGGCCCGGCCCGACTTGCAATGTTTAAAATATATTACCATTTTCTTTGTAATAGGAATATTGGTCAATGCTTTTATACTTTTTTCCGAATTCCTAGAATACTCTCGATTTGACATTTTTTCTATTCCACTCTTTTCCCCACTACTATGACTGCATAAAACCAGCCTGAAACTCGTACTTTACCGCATCCTAGCAATGCAATGTCATTTTGAAGTTGAAAAATATTATAAAAGTGTTTTCGTTGCGAGTAAACTGTTAGTTTATTGTTGACTTCAAGGTAATGTTTTTATAAACATTTAATAGAGAAAGAATGGATCTACAGATGTGCCATTTTAAAAGAAGATATAACCGTGTGAAGTTTGCATAAATTGGAAATTTTTATGAATTTCTCGGAATTTTTATAATAATCACGTACAATTTTTTTATAAAAATAAAAAGTTACAACTGTTAATAAATTGATATACTTACGTATATAATCGTTGTGCTGAATTTTAGGAGGCAGACGGGCCTCTTAAAGTTTATTTAAATGAACTGAATATTTTGAAATTATTTAATTTGGCGACCCTGCAGTGGCGTACTCAGACATCAGCCTTGGGGGCGGATATGAAAATAACAATATTTTTGATAATGTAAAACAAAATTCGCTCAACGCGCGTTGGCTGATATCATTGCAATTCTTTCAGTTTCGGTGATATATTTTTACAATAATTAATAATTCACTTACTTCAATGCTTGGTATGCTTACATTTTTTTGGAAATGTTAATACAAATTCTATGAATTTTCCATCATTTTATAATATACTTAGTTTAAAATATGAAAAAAAAACTATTTAGTGTATTGCCATAAGAGTCCATGTAAAACGAACGTAATTTCAACATTCAATTTACTCAAAAACCGGATAGAAGAAACTTTTAATTTTTTGTTTTAGAATCTCAGTAGTATAAATTTCAGCCTCTTATCATCATTTTAATTATGGTCATCAACCTCCTTAATAGATAAGATAAATATTCAGTTGTCAACTGACGGATGGGAAAAGCCGTATTAAGTTTGGTAGTACTATCAAAAAAATGTAGTGTCATTTCGTTGTCAAACATCGATCAGTTTTAGCGTTAGCAGCCGTTAACCACCGCACTTCATCGGTATGCAGGCAATGCGTCGCAGGAGCCCCTGCTACGCCTGCGACCTCGCAGGATTTTATGAGAAAATGTGAAGTTAATAAGACCCACGTCGCCGGCGTCTCCTTGCCACCTTTTTATTTGCATATACTGATTTAAAATCTAATGTGATGCATCGCTCTGCCCAAGGAAAATATGCGAGGCCTAAATCCTCCAAGAGAGTATTTTACTTCCGAGATCTCGAACGGTGCATAAATAATTATGTGCGCAGGAAATGTAGTTTTGGAAAAAAGCGAATCTTATATCGATTTTTCTTGTACAATAAAAACTCATATCCACTGGTTATCGTAGTCATAGTTGTTTTTGTCTCAATCATAAACTTGCGCTTTCCCATCGCAATATAAATTATATTTATGACAATGTCATGCAAGCTAATTTAATATAACTGTTAATATATTTTATTTATAATTAATAGCTTAAACTTATTTTAAAGTAATGAGGAAACATTTTTATTTATATTTACTTTCCTTTACTTTTTCTGTAGCATTATTAATAGGTACAGTTTTTGACCTAAGAAAAATTATAATCTGTTTGACAACAGAATTAAAAAGAGACAGCAATATAAATCAATCACTGGGAATATTTACACGTAATTCGGTAACCAAACTGTGTATGACAACTAACAAAAACTATAACTATGATTGCAGTGTGAATTAGCATTAAGTTTTAACAAAATTTCATAAGTATTTTGTTATTATTTTCCTTCATATTTGCATTATTATTTACGTTTTAACCTGCTATTTGCATGGTACTGAAAATTTTTATCACTTTTTTTATTTAAAAAAAATATGTTTTTCAGAAGATTGTACAGGAAAGAAGAATGCATTCTACGTCACGTAAATACTTAATTTTCATTAATAATTATATATATTATATATTATATATAAATAAAAAGTTTGCCAAAATATGAATTACGGATCCCAAATTTATCTCTTTTTCACAAACATTTAACAAAAAAAATCAAGCGATAATAGGTATTGTTTCAACTGGATATTGGTCAGTATGGACCAATTTTTGACTTGTTTACATATATTACAAAAAAGGAAAAACAATACGAAAACATTACTTACTACTTTTGAAGGTCTAACGATAAAAGAGGCAAACGCCCATCTGAAACAAAAAATAATACTTCAGCAAAAATTTAAGGTATAGGTACAATAATTTAATTTGTAGGTCTAAGATTAAGTAAACAAGAACGAAGAACGAAGCAAAAATTAGGCAGTAGTTATTAGGAGCACATAAAATAAAATACCAAGTCAAGATCTAAAATATGTACCTATGGGCCAATACCTAAAGGTACCTACAGTCGAAATTTTGAATACTTTGATTATCTCTCTTACTATTGTAGCATGATATAATTTAAATATAACTGTGTCTGAGTGGTTAGGTTAAGTTCTACCATTCTGTCATTAGGAGTTAATCAAAAATTAAATAAAATGTACACAAAAGTCATAAATTAAAATGTATCATTTTAAAAAATTATTCAATTCATCTCAGTAGGAGTTCCCTGTTAGCCTCTCTGCGGTTTATCTCAGCAGGTACTTGGTACAAAATGTAAATAATATATTTAATACTTCAAAGAATATAATCATTAGTAAAATTTTGTGACGAACAAAATTCATGAGTTTTAAAGTAACCCTAATCCATGACACTCTACACTCCTTACTCCAAATAATAGCACTTAATTTTGAATAAAACGCCAATAGAAATTAAAGCAACCCCTCCTAATAGAGAAACATGTGAATTTCCCACTATCACCCATTCAAGCAATTCAAAAAAAGGGAAAACAAAAATCAACCTCGAAATGGCTGATTACCATGACAATGGCAGCTAAAAAAGCCCCTTATTACTCATCTTCCCCAGTAGATGTGACCTAGGTATAGTCGAACTTTAATAGCTCACATAGGGTGGGTGTAACGTATGATTTAAAACCGCCCTCGATCACGGAGGGTGTTTCAATTATTGCGAGGGTCATGGCAGGACTGACGCTCGAGACATCTAGCGGCGAAGCCCAGAACTAAACTCGTGCAGGAATGTGCCGGCAGCTGGCAGCAGGTACAAGTTAGACAAGACGCAACGTGCCAATGCACGAATCGAACTGCAACTCACAACTTTTTCACATTTACTATACTACCTACCTTATTTACGACTACTATATTAATTTTTTTATAAACATTTTTATTGAAAGCTGGTGATTATGCACTCTGATTTCCTATTTTATTTATTTTAGGCCACTTAAGGGACCCGTCTACGTTTTTTCCGAATTCCTAGAATACTCTCGATTTTACTTTTTTTCTATTCCACTCCTTCCCCACTACGCCCGAAACTCGTACTTTGTCGCATCCTAGCTATGCAATGTCATTTTGAAGTTGAAAAATACTCTAAAAATGTTTTAGTTGCGAGTAAACTATCAGTTTATTAATTTATTAAAGATAATGCTTTTTAAACATTTAATGGAGAAAGAATGGATCTACAGATGTGCCTTTTTCAAATTTAAAAATAAATTTCTGTTATAAAATATACCTACCTGTGTAAAGTATGCAAAAATTGGAATTTTTTATAAATTTTTCGGAATTTTTGTTAATTGTTAATTCATCCTTTAAGTATATAATCCTTGTTGGAATAAAATTTGACCATTCCTGTTCCTGTACTGACCACAAAACACTCGCTACGATAGTACCTACATATTATGCTGGATTTTGGGAGGTAGACGGTCCTCTTAAGGCTCATTATCATAAGCATTCAGTTTTGAGGTTTACATTTATGTTTAAGTTATAAGCCTAATTCACATATGCATTTAGTTTTAAGGTTTAAAATTTTGTTTACGTTTAAGTTTAAGAATGTTTAAATTCATGCAACTATACGAGTATCTCCAAACTTCAGGTTTATGTTTACCACTTACTAAAGCCATTAATAAATTTATAATGCTGTGTTTCTTAAACTTAAATATATGTAAACCTTCGAACTAAATGCTTATGAGAAAGACAAGAGGCTTCAGAATGTTCAAATTCATAACTATACGAGCATTCACGCTTTCTACTTTCAAGCACTAAAAGTTTGGAGACTCCAAACTTTAGGTTTATGTTTACCACTTACTAAAACTATATTTTAAGTTTATTGTGTGAATGTTAAGCCTCATTCACATAAGAAATTAGTTTTAAGGTTTAGATTTATGTTTACGTTTAAAAAAGTTTGAATACAACTAAATATGATCATATTCACAGTTCTTGAAAGTGGGAAGTTTGAATGTTCGTATTTAGTTATATGAATTAAAACTTTCTTAAACGTAAACATAAATGTAAACCTTAAAACAAAATGCTTATGTGAATAAAGCTTTAAGTTTCTTAAATTTAATATAAATGTAAACCTGCAAACTACATCCCTAGTAGAAATTTCTCTAGGCATTCTCTAGTGCTCATGAGGCACTCGTGAGTTTTTCGTAAGACATTTCTTGTGAGGAAGAATTAACAAGAAACTCGTAGGATTCTGATATAACATAACTAGTCAAGTTCGACTTACTAGTTACTTACGAGGCATTATCTAGCGGAACTGGTGTAAGGAAACACTGAGTAAAACTTACTAGTTACTTGTAGGGCACCGACTAGTTAAACTGGCGTTAGGAAATAAACAATTATTTTTAAATTTACCAGTACATATAAGAAATTTTATTTGGTAAACAGATAATTGGCACATTTTGATCCAATTTTAAAAATGCTAGCTGGTTAAAATTTAAATTTTTTCTGAAATAAAAAACAGTACAGATCTAATTTACATGATACAGCATTCAAATACGCTACAAAAAAATAAATTCCTCCCTTTTTAACACATCACCGTACCTCCTCAGATACACATCAATACTATTCCTCTACTTATAATCATTTCTATAACAACATTTATAACAATAATATATTCATTTCAAAATTTCACAAGAGCACAATTAAAATATTGCAAACTAATATATATTCGCTTTTTGTGTTAGAGTGCGGCGTAATATAATTATTTATGAAAGCTAAACCATTACTTATGTCTATGATCCCATGATAGTTCTCGCTGCGCTTTGAAACAAACAGAGACCGAACATCGAACCATCAACAAAAAATAAAAATGGTAATGGAGTATGATAAACTGATTTGAAGTAGCGCATAATTTGTTTCTCGAATCTACGCAGTGTCAAGGAGCTAGGATACGCGAACGATAGCGATCAGGCTTGTCATAAGTTAGCCATACTCATGTATAATAAACATGGAGCTTATGTTGTCAGTCTTGTTTAACAAATGGATTCGGTGATTCCGCCTGGTCCATGATTGATGCTGACACTGTCGTTTTAGGGAGAGGAGAACATTTCGGAACAGACCCCTCTATGTCAACTTTAAATCCAATTTCTTTTTTATTCACAAATTATGCCTTTCGAAAGTTCACATCATAATTAAGTTACAAATTTCACAAGAAGAAAACATGATATATTACTTACACTGTTTAACGATTCAAGAATAATTATATATTGTGTCGTAATCGTTCGAGTAGAATCTATACTAAATAATTTACTATCATTTGATAAGATATACCTATTTGAATTGACAGCTGTCAAAAAATCTTTTATTTTTAAATTTGTGCTCGTAATCTAACAACGGATTTTTATGTTTATCCTTTAATACAATAAGTTCTATTGTTCAAAAGCTCTAATACAATAAGTTTTATTGGTTAAAATGCCAATGTATAATTTTTTAAAAGCCTCTACTGAGTAATGAGGCATATTATTCACTGCTAACAATGGTTGAATGAATATATATTATTCAATAGTCGTCGATAAAATAATATTATTTAATGAACTGTGCGACCTACTGTAATTCTAACAAACAATCGACCTCAAATAGGTCCGTGAAGGTGGAGTCCCGACATCAAAATTACAATATAATAATAATTCTATAATTTTTTGCTAATTTTGTGCTATTTTTTGCTATATTCCACAAATTTTGTGCTGTGCTCGTTTTTGTTATATTCTCAATTTTTCACTTGGGACTTCAGGTTCACGCCTAGTCCCGAATGAAAATATATACATTTTTGGTATCTCTATAATTTTTTGCTAATTTTGTGCTATTTTTTGCTATATTCCACAAATTTTGTGCTGTGCTCGTTTTTGTTATATTCTCAATTTTTCACTTGGGACTTCAGGTTCACGCCTAGTCCCGAATGAAAATATATACATTTTTGATATGTCTATAATTTTTTGCTAATTTTGTGCTATTTTTTGCTATATTCCACAAATTTTGTGCTATGCTCGTTTTTGTTATATTCTCTTTTTTTCACTTGGGACTCCAAGTTCACGCCTAGTCCCGAATGAAAATATATACATTTTTGATATGTCTATAATTTTTTGCTAATTTTGTGCTTTTTTTTGCTATATTCCACAAATTTTGTGCTATGCTCGTTTTTGTTATATTCTCTATTTTTCACTTGGGACTCCAAGTTCACGCCTAGTCCCGAATGTAAAATATTAAATATTTTATTATGCTATAATTTTGTGCTCATTTTGTGCTATTTTTTGCTGTAGTAAACAAATTTTGTGCTCATCAAGTTTACTTGTTTCGTTGTTTCTTACGAATAATAAATTCAAGTTCCCGGCTAGACCCGGCTGTTAAATGTTTAATGTTTTGTTGCACTATAATTTTGTGCTCATTTTGTGTTATTTTTTGCAATAAGAAATAAATTTGGTGCTCATCAACTTACCTTGTTTTTACGACAATTTCAATGGGACTCATAAGTTTAAGTTGAATAGCGAAAATAGGTGACTGTACTGATGGATGTAAAATTGTTAGTGTTACCACAAGGCGAGACAAGACGAGACTTGACATTGGTCTTGTTTTGGTCTTAAGTTGGTCGCGACAACTTGGTCTTGATAAGACTTTATGTAAGTCTCGTCTTGGTCTTGAGTATCGACAAGACTCTTGGTAATAGGCCTCTCATTAATTATCAAATTTATGTATTTTTGAATCCATAATCAGTGAAACTACGATTGTATTTTTTTATTAAAGTAAAAGAGATATTAATTTTAAATAATTTAAAATGTCACTTAATTTACAAAATTCACATTTTAGTTAGTATTTTCTGCGTTAAATAATTACAACTGCCTACTTGTAGATAATTGTACAATTTGAACTTCGCAAAATACCTATACTCTATAATGTAATTTTTTAAAAAATAAAAATTCATCAATGGTAAACGAAATGGTAAAAATTTATTTTAAATAGGTATATTTATTTATTATGTTTTCATTATTTGTGAATTGAGCTTGAAATTTATAGTCTATTATGCTTCTTTATTCGGAACTGGAAAATATCATACTTAAGTACATTTAAGTAATATAGCATAACTAATAGATTGTTTAATTTTGTGGACCAAACAAAAACAGTAACTATTAATTCCATACAACACATTACTAATTTTATTAAAATTAACAGATAATCTTACATTTTCCTTGTTTCGGTATAGAGAAAATTGTGAATTAGGTACCGCAGATTAACATTGATTGACCTTTTCATTTTTGTTTTTTATTCTGGAGGTTAACAGTTTAATTGATTTTTATTAGCATCACAGGACACAAAACACAAACGCTAGGACATGTAATTCGTTCGAAACGAAAGACAAATGCGAATATACTTAAAAGAGCTCTATATAACTGTTCCTAGTTGGATTAGAACATTGTAGGATGTAGGTATATTCCTTTGAAACTATAATCTCTATTTTCTTCATAAGCAGATTAACACTTTTAAGGACCGAACATTGTAAATCATCTTTATTTTTACAGGTAGAAAATTAGGAGGAACATTAAAACTGTATTACAAAAATTAGCTTCTTCTTAAATAAAAGTAAAATTATTCGGAATGACAGAAAAGAGAAATATGAAATCAAAGTGTGAATTATTGGCAAAAAGTTGATATATACTTTATACTACAAAAGAGTTTTTTAAAAATATATTGCACAGTTATTATCATACGTAACGAATCGATTCAAATTCATTTTAGATTTACAATAATACACCTGTACTACTTGGGTAATTGTGTATTAGTTTAAAATAATTTTATTTGTTTTATTTTTGTACTGTCTTAAATTGTTTAATAATTTTTTGCCACGAGTACCCACGCATTTGATGTAATTATGTCATTGGTTTTTGTTAAAATGAGGTCATTTAGGGATTGTATAAAAAGTAAATCATTTCTCGGACTAATACAGAAAATAATTTTCATTCATACATAAAATGTTTGTTTGGGACTCGTTAGATCGTCTTACTTGTCTCAAAATCATGTATTAATGAAACAAATTATAATTATAATTCTCCTAAAAATCCATTGTTTGAGCTTTAAGAACTAGGATAATTTAAAGATTTTGAAAAATTAATATCTCGCATATTATAAATAATTTTCGCACTGCATTTATACTTATGCTCAGCGTTTTTTAAACTATTAAATAAAATTTTTAAAAAATTGTTGATGAAATAATAATAATAATACTCCTATACCTAGTTTGTTTATAACTATTTTTTCAAAATAAATTTTGTATATAGGTAGGTACATATTGTAAACTAATTAATAACACATTATTTAATGTGTATCATTTAGCAACATAAACATAATAGCAAAAATGAGATAAAAATAATAATTATAGCATAACTACTATACATATTACATCCAGTGCAGTCACTTATTTTCGCTATTCAACGTAAACTTATGAGTCCCATTAAAATTGTCGTAAACACAAGGTAAGTTGATGAGCACCAAATTTATTTCTTTTTGCAAAAAATAACACAAAATGAGCACAAAATTATAGTGCAACAAAACATTAGCAATTAACACCCGGGTCTAGCCGGGAACTTGGAGTCCCAATTTATTATCTCTAAGAAACAAATAAACTTGATGAGCACAAAATTTGTTTACTACAGCAAAAAATAGCACAAAATGAGCACAAAATTATAGTATAATAAAATATTTAATATTTTACATTCGGGACTAGGCGTGAACCTGGAGTCCCAAGTGAAAAATAGAGAATATAACAAAAACGAGCATAGCACAAAATTTGTGGAATATAGCAAAAAATAGCACAAAATTAGCAAAAAATTATAGACATACCAAAAATGTATATATTTTCATTCGGGACTAGGCGTGAACCTGGAGTCCCAAGTGAAAAATTGAGAATATAACAAAAACGAGCATAGCACAAAATTTGTGAAATATAGCAAAAAATAGCACAAAATTAGCAAAAAATTATAGAATTATTATTATATTGTAATTTTGATGTCGGGACTCCACCTTCACGGACCTAACTCAAATATACAGAGTGACTCACTTATTACTTAATAATAATTACCTATTTTTTTAAATCACTGGATTGGTGAGTGTATAATTAATATCTGATTAACTATGAATGGAATAAAATTAATGAATCGAATTAAATTCATTTGAAAACAGTGACACAATGTCTTGGATTAAAAAACCTGGAAACTAAAATTGCGAATTTTGAAAAGTTCTATCATTTTCGTGATAAATGAGTTGAGCCCAGACGTAAAAAGTCGGTTTTTGTTGTACAAAAGTTTAAATTAAAATCAAAATACTGTTTAATTTACTTAAAATATATTAAAGACATATTTAAAGTTCATGTAACTTTAAATATAACTTAAAGAATAAGTATACAGCTGACAATTTTTTTTATTATTTGCTCTAATTAGGTAGTATAAACGACTTTATCCCTGTGTAACTCCACCTTTATTTTTACAACTGATTCAATTCATTATATCTTAGTATCCACAAGTCCTAAACATACTTTTCTGGAAAAAAAATCACAAATATTTTACAGTCTGTGACACAATTCTTTGATTGACGATTTTCAATTTTTTATTCGGTTCCATAATGTTTCGACTGTTGATTTTATTTGAGATTGTGTAAAATGTATTACAGTTTTCAATAAATATACGATACAGTACATTAAACTTGTATTTTGATTTTTATTTAAACTTTTGTACAACAAAAAACTGATTGGGCCAACTTGAATAAGAAGGGGCTCGTATATATTGTGAATCGTCCTGTACATCTATACCGATGACCACAGTGTGTGGGTCTGCCACACCCAAGTTGAGTAAAAGGCGTAGGTCGTTATGCTTTGTTTATTTAAAAGGGATTTTTGACTGTGCTGCTTTTTAAAATCGTCAAATCACCTCCTGTCTCAGATGTATAAAAGTAAGTTGGCATGCACTGTCTGTCGCCTCGCTTCGTCATTTAAATGTTCCACAAGGACGCGTCGAGTTTCCTGAGTGTCCTGAATTGCAGGATGCCCTCAGACATAACACCATCAAAGAAGAGGAAACAAAATATCCAGTCCAAGGACTCAAATACTCAAAATTATTATACTATGTTTCTAGATGTTCCAAACTTATTTGATTTCGAATTATCCACATTTTTAACTCTTTTCAAATTGCAACTCTGAGGGTCCATTTTTCAAAAATTATTCTCAGGTTTACGACACTGTGTTTCTCGCACTTTAATTGACTTATAACCAAATTTTATGAATTTTGAAAATTTTAATATATTCTATCACTTAAAATCAGGGTTGGCACGTTTAAAACATTTCGTTTTAAACTAATGTTTAAAACTTGTTTAAAACAAAGCAAGTTTTTAAAACACGTTTTAAACATGTTTAAAACACGTTTTAAACATATATTTGAAACACGTTTTAAACATTTTTAATACTTTATCTACGTAACAAAATAAAGTTCATATTGCTAATAATAGTGTACCTATAGCATATACTGTTTCTCACTATTGTTGTCACCCATAGCCATAATAATAAGTATAGGTAGGGGAATCCCCAGCATATTTATCGCCATAGTGCGTAATGATGCATATTTCAGAACTCCTTGCTGATTAAAACATTGTTTTTTGTGTGTTTAAAACATGTTTTTTTTAAATCAGTAAAAAACTCGTTTTATACAAATAAAACAGTTTTAAACAAAAAAAAACAGTTTTTTTTGTTTAAAATAAAAAAAACATGTTTTTTGCCAACCCTGCTTAAAATTGAACTACCTGGATATTTTAAAAATGGTAAGAAACACGGACTTGATTTCATCACCATTAGATTCCTCGCGCCGAATTACATGGGTATACAAATGTTCAGCTAAAATTTCCGACGGGTACATTTTTATGACGGATTTTCAAAAATCGACATTTTACTAAGGTACCTACCCTTAAGAAATATTGAAATTTGGAAAATCCTTCATAAAAAAATTTGCATACCCATGTAATTTGGCGCAAGGAATTCAATGGTGATAAAATCAAAGTCCGCATCTTTTACCACTTTAGAGATATCGAGTGTGGTTAATTTTTTAGAGGTCGAAAATTTTCAAATTTTTCAAAATTTTAAAAATTTGGTTACAAGGTTCGCTTAGTTTTTGGTACTACATCTCAAAATTCTGACGGATACATTTTATGCAGAATTTTTGAAAATTAAGGGGCAAGCTCAGAAGGACCCCTCGCAAATTTTTAAATTTTAAAAATCCTTGATAAAAATGTACCAATTGAATTTTTTGCTGAAAATTTGTAGGCCAATGTAATTCGGCGCGAGGAATTCAATGATGAAATCTTTTACCATTTTCGCGAGTTATCGAAACGCGGTTTGCGTCATTTAGAACCATTTAATTATTTAATTAAATTTTTAAATATTTGAAGTAATTTTAGTAAAGAACAAGGTTCAGTACCACTTGAACATGTTTAATTTAAAAGTGGTAGTTTTCTGTTTTCATCTGCTATCTTCTCTAGTGTGGCATAAGAAAATGAGCACTGAACCCTAATGGCTGCTGCGCTCGCGTTTAAAAGGGTTGAATTTACGTTTTAATTTCACACACAATAACGCTCAAGATGTAACGAATAAGAAATGCAGAAAAGGGAACAAGTACCAGTTTTATTTTACTCGGATGTCCTGTTTTCTTAGCACATTGATTAGCTTTTTTGCTAATTACTTCATTATTTCCAGAGGATGTAGAAGTTTTAAACACTCGTAAAAATAAAATAAACATTATTTGATTTGGAAATAAAAAGGCTTGTCAATTGCCCATGCAATTTTACCCAGGGGAGTACAGGGTAACTCGAGGGTTGCTCAACATCGCTTCACAGATTTTAAACCCCATTCCCTAGCAGAAAATACATCCAACGTGGTTATTATACTGTGAGACATATTTAAACGTTTGTGCGGTTACCAGCCGCATGGACCCACGGGTACTCATAGCTGGTACTAGAGAGCTAACCACAGAGGAGACTTTTGTGCACTTATGGTGATCCTCTACCCATGGCAGAAAACAGTCAAAAACTTTCATTCTGCACGCTATACTATAGCGTTTATTATTTTGTTAAACATAATAATAACAAATAATTTATGTTTGAGGGGAAAAAATAATATTGACACCCATATTTTTGTAAAAAAAAACTGCAATATTTGTAAAAAAGAGGGTTGTCGCGCGTCACAGTACAGCTTTTATTTATAAGTGAATTAATTTCGAATTTAAATATGTTGTCAACAAAACTTGGACCTACGAAATAACCGATCAAATTTTTTAAATTCGTTTTAAAATGTATTAAAGAAATAACAAAAACTGTCAAAATTCAAATTAACATATTTCGATTTTAAAGCAAAATTTAAAAATTCTACATCGACCATTTTGTAGATTGTTTATCTTCAATATCTTTAGATTATTATATTTCACAAAACAAAAAACGCTGTGGAATGGCGCGCAAAATCCATGTTTTTTGCTGTTGGACAGTATCGTAAACTTCATACTCGCGTATTAATAGCTTTTATTATAAACTCATAAAAACTATAGAAAAACATAGGTTTGTAGTATCAGAATTGGAATGACAAGTCCAAGTGGTGCGTTAATGGCGCACAATTTATCATTTGATAATAAAATTCCAGTTCAGTGTCAACTCCGTCGTCACTGGGGATGTAACCAGGACGGAGTAACCCCAAGATCGCTGTATAAAATTTTACAACTTATTATCACGATGCCTGAGACTGTGAGTCTCGCAAATCCCAAATCTTCTCAGTTCTCACCTCAACTCACAGTTGTAAAATGCGACTGGTGTAATATTTATCTCCGCGAATTTGAATCTTATATTAACTTTCATATTTCGTTCCTGGCATTATCGCGAGAGGGGGTGCAGTATTGAGTACGATTTGTTGAGCTCTTTAAAATAGTCGAGTCCCCCAGGGTATGTTTGTAAGATTTAAAAGTTTTGAACCATACATATGGAATGAATTGGGGTGTTATTCTTACCCTGCTTATTTATTCGGTAATATAAAACACAGTTCTTTTTTTCCCAGGTTTACATTACTCAAGTTTTTAACCATTCTCTACTCGGAAAATAAGTCCTACACAGTATGCCAAATTAGAGATGGCCGGACTTTAAAATTTTAAATTGGTAAACAATATTAATCGAGCGGACATAGCTCGGTTTTTCTCTTGACTCAGTTGCGTTGAGGCAAGAAATAAGTTGGGGAAGCGCTTAATTTTTTCCTAAAAGCAATTCTTTCTAACCGTAGTTATTCCTAAAAACATAATTTCAAACGTAGTTGATGCTAAACGTAATTTGATATAAACATAATTATTCCTACTCTTAAATTTTACTATACGCAATTTTTCCTAATCGTCCGTTGCGATTAGCAAATTGTTGTACTAGAGGCAAGTCCACTTCTATGCATTTCACCGGTACTGAAACAATGTTCTCGTTAAAATACAGTACGTGGTCAATACGATGTACGAGTAGGACCCAACATTTTGAGTACAGTGCACACTTTTCAGTCGCCCCCCACGTGGCAGTTCCACAAACTGCACGCAGCGGCGTGTTCAATGTTATAAAAAGCATGTTTCAGTGCCACCGTATACCGGAAATGTTTAAAATCGAGTAAGTAACAATTTGCCACCGGCACTACTAACGATTAGGAAAAATTGTATTTAGTAAAGATTACGAGTTCCTACTCGTTATGAAGAATTGAGTTCAGAAAAAATTATTGGCCATCAAAAATTATATATTTTTTTAGTAATTTTTCTTTAACGTCAATCATATTGTATAGGAGAGATGACAGCATTCTACGTCACATATTATACAGGATGTTCCACAATTTAAGACAAAAAATTAAAGGGTATATACTGTACGACGTGCTGATCATGAAACAAAAAGAATTTTTTTTAAATTCGCAAAGTTAAGGGTAGTTTACTTGACGTGTGTACATTTTAAGTATCACTGTTTTGATAGAATATTTGATAATTTGACATTTATTAATATTAGATATTATGTAAACAATTAGGTACTTTCTTTGTAGAAGATTTGAAAACTACCGACCAGTGGCAAAATAATGTTTGCTTGAAATACAATGCATTTTTTTGCGAATTTAAAAAAAATTCTTTTTGCTTCATGATAAGCACGTCATACAGTATTATGCCCTTGAATTTTTTGTCCTTAGTTGTGGAACAATTTTCATTAATTATTTGTGGGTTTATAAATAAAAAAATTGTGACAATAAAAAATATGTGTACCAAGTTTGTATCTCTTCTTCAAAAATAGTTAACAAAAAAATCATTAGTAGCCTATTGTCAACACGGTATACGCAATGACATAACAATAAGAATAAATTAATTATAATTTTAAATTTATATTTTGCTACATGTTTTATTTTTGGAAAAAATGGCGTCATTGGTACAGGGGAAAACCCAGCTCATGTTCATACATATTTACACGCCTTATACCCACCTTGGGTGTGGCAGCCTCGCAAACCCATAAAAATTATTTATAATTGCTAATTTTTTAAATAACTTTTTAAATAAGTAAGTCTGTAGTATTTATTTAGTTATTTTGATAAGTCAATTAGAACAATGGTTATTTGAATAATTTGTCGATGAAACCGATAATCAAAATTGAGATAAGTATATCATTAAGAAAAACGACTTGAGGGTATACGCGGTATACGTATACCTCCGCTGGTTAGAAACTCGAGCGCTGTTGTGGATATATTTCATGGCAGGTAGCTACATCATGAGATAACATCGCTGAATAATTTGTCGTGTGTGTCATGAACTTTTTCCGAACAATATTTTACCACCTTACGGCCAATGTCGCCAACGATTTATATCATTTGTGCCAAGTGCCAACTTTCTAAGAAAAACAGGAGAAATGTACCAATGAACTTATATAATTTACACCACGAGGGAAAGAGTTATTGGTGTTGCTGTTGTCTTTTTTCAAATCTACCATTTCCTAGGCACGGCAACATATTTCTTTTATTTATTTATTATCACTCGCCTCAAATTCAGTCATATTCACTGTTACAGCAGTTTGTTAATCGTTTAACTGGCAATTATTAAAATGGACACTTAAATAACAACGTTAAATTTCTAATGCTTCAAACCGTTCCGAACCGGTTCACAATCATCGGTTTGGTTTCAGTTATGGATTTGCCAATTTTTTTAACGGTTCGGTTTGGTTAGCGGTTTAGTAAAATAGCTGCGGATCGTTCCGGTTTTCGTTCCTGTTCCGGTTCGGTTCGAGTCTCTGGTATATATTATACCTCGTAGTCTACATTAAGGGGCCTTTTTTCGAATTCCTAAAATACTCTCGATATTACTTTTTTTTCTATTTCACTCTCTTCTCCACTACAAAAGTTGTCCGAAACCCGTACTTTCCCGCATCCTAGCTATGCAATGTCATTTTGAAGTTGAAAAATACAGTAAACATGGCTCCAGTATTTCTATAATAACTTCTGTATTTTTAAAAGAAATTAAATAAAACAAAAATTACTCGACAAAGGAAGCTTAGCTGCATGCTATTGCCATTTATAGTGACCGAAAAAAATCATATCAAATAATGACAAAAAACCGCAAAAAACACCATTTTCAAATTTTGTTACTTCAAATTCCTAGGTCAAAGACAAGAAATAAAAATATAGAAGCATTAAGACATCCTTTGTTAATACACTCATTTGTAAAAGCATCATATATTTCAATTAATTAAAGTAAACGAGGAAGCCGTACACCTCCGTAACGCTGGAAATTTTTAGGGTATACGAACCACTTAAGAAGGGTATAAGACATAGACTAAGTTACTGTATAAGTATAAGTATAAGGTACCAAAGATAGCAAAGTACCTAAGCAAGCAAGCAAGAGGTATGTATAAAATTTTTGTGTCTAAAAACAAACGATGGAAACACTAAAATATCTGTCTACACCAAGCAAGATTTTAGTGATTTGAACAAGGTACTAGCACCGGTTAACGTATGAAAAAGGGTTGATATATTTGGAACAATGGTAGAGGAAAAGGGTGTGCCCAAAGTGTGTCTACTATTTATTTATTTCACTCATACGTTACATGTGGCGACGATGGCAATTTACTTATTTAAAATTCCAGGGAATACTGAATTGACAGTACGTGAACACAAAATCAAGCAGCTATTTATACAAGTATGCAATAGTCAATATATCTAGCAGTGAGTTACATGCGAGAATGAAAGAATGCGCAAACGTTCGTACGGTGCTACAGTGCTCCTGCTCATATATAAAAGGTGAAATGTTCTTAATATTATTCCGAAAAGAAATGTTGGGAAGTGGGTGACGTTGGTTTTGAAGTTCTTGATGCGACGCGGCGTTCGCGGCTCTCGTGGAGAATATCAAACACGGGCAGACGTTACACGTTATGATATGCCTCCTGCTCCCTCTCATAACGTGGACGTTCTCTTTGCCTGGATTTCAAAAAGGATAACGTACCTTATATTTGTACACAACCATCATCTCAGCTTTGTGACAACACACCCAAAATGCTGCAGCCTGCAAATCATCGGTGTTGATATACAATAGTATATTGTGCAACTAGGGACGAAAGTGGTATTTTTCCACGAGCGAAGCGAGGGCTGTCACATCACAAGACGGGAGAACACTTTTGTCCCGAGATGCATACGGTATTTTTTTCAGTAAGTTGAAGAAAGGGATGAACCGGATGATGTTAACATTGGCAAATTGTATAATTATTTCATGAAATAAATAAAAATAATCTGAATAATCAATTTTGGAATTCTGCACAAAGCGGAAGGAAAAGTACTTTTTTCCCTAGGACAAAAAAATCAAGTAGATTCCCGCATAAAGCGGGAGGAAAAGTACTAACCAGTCAGAAATACCTCACATTCGTCCCTAAATTATAGGACAAAAATTAAATTGAGATATTTATTATCATCAATACAGATATATAAATGATTCACAACTTCGTGTACTACCTATATATTTTGTTAAAAAACTTTTATAGTGCAATTCCGGCTCAAGGCGAGTTACACTGTCACATTTCTCGTCAAATATCTTTTATAAAAGATCTTTGTTAAAGAAATTTTATAGTTGCCGGCCTAAGGCGGGAATTAAGTACACTATAAAAGTTCTTTGATAAAGATCTTTTATAAAAAATTATCTTGAATATTGAGAGAAATCCCCACTAGTCTTTATTCGAACGATTAGAAAAACTACTTTTAAATTTATTATATGATCAGTAAATTGAGTACTGCCATTAAAATATATGCACGAAGTTGTGAATCTCCCTGTATATTATCTGTGGTTACCGTCAACTCACAGGTACTCCTAGTTGTTAAGAGAGATTTTTGTGCATTTTAACTGACTGGATTCGAATTTGAGTTAGCAAAACAAGTATCGGTCAGGTTATGTACTTAGTTATACTCTCTCCACCCCATTTAGGGGTAGAATCAAATTTGAAAAACCTTTCCTGTCTTATAATTGAATTAGCGTTTGTGAAGATGCGATAGCAACGTCCTTTTTCTCGTTTTGCGGTGTCTGGCAGAAGATGAAATGCGAAATTTTAACGAGGTAGTTATGCACCGATATACATCATAAAATTTATAAAGCTGGTAATATATTAAATGCTACAAGTAGTCGTCCTGAATGACTACAATCTGCAAGATAACGAGAAAGTAAAATACAAATATTATCTAAATAATCCTTCCCCAGGCTGCGTAATTCATTGCGACTGGAAAATGATTCATTACAGCGCATATTTATTTAAAGGAAATGTAATTTAAATTTCGTATAATTAAATTGTTATTTAGGTCCAGCAGAATAGCTACATTGGTGCTGTACTCCAAGCAAGGGACTAGTTATGGCCGGAGATAAGGCAGTAATGTACAGCCGCGAACTAACTTCGTAGATAAATTCCCGCGTTATCTACGATGTAGCGGTATGTGTTCATTATGTTTACATTTAAAGCTATTGTTGAGTAAATTTCTGCTTAATTTCATTGCCGTCTAAATCTATTAATTACCTCAATCTTACTGCAATAATAATATCGCAGACATAACCTCAAACTTACCCTGGTTATTACTGCTGCGATACGCAGGAACAATCAATTTTACGCACATTATGATTTCCCACCACACGAGATAACCTTGCACTAGCTTTATATAAATCAAATTACAAATAAATAAACAAAGTTTAGTACTTACTTTAAAGTCAATCAAAAAAAAACGTTTGGCTCGCGTTGGATACCTACTTTGCTACTTTACTAATTAATATGCAATACTGCCAACTCTCTTTCATAAAACAATGAAATATACCAAACTAGATCGAGTAATTTGACAATCAATATACCTACCCATAAAACTTCAGCATTTGAAAGAACTATAAATAATAAAATTGTTACCATGTAAAGTCATATTGCACACTGTAAACAATATTCTGTTAAAAAAAGAGTACTACAGTACTAATGAATATTTAATTGATTGTCAAAACAATAACTTTATAGATTAATTTTAGGTTATATTGTTATAAATACCCGCGAAGTTGTTTACAATAAACTTTTCGTCATTATGTTCACTTCTGCCAACATGTAAATAACTAATGTTAACTGTTTTAACTTATTCTTATTCTTAGTAATAGTTTTAAATGTCAAATATCAATTAATCATATTATAACTGTCTTGTAAATTTCATTTGTAATTTTTATTTGTTCAAAATTTGTTTTAGGTACTACTTGAAAACCAGCCTTCGGCTGAATTGTAATACCTTTTTGTACGTAGTGTGCAAATAAATACTATATTATTATTATTATTATTATTTTATAAGTAAATCAAAAAAGTTTAAAAATCGTTAAATAATAATAAAACTAACATACTATACATTCTGATATTACAATTTTAAGCTCATATTTTTTAAGTGTAAGTTTTTAATTAGGTTACAGGTGATTCACAACTTCGTGCATATATTTTAATGGCATATTATAACACTTTTTGAAATAACGAAAGAATTTTGACTGATAGATTCTTGTGATTCTACGTGTCAAGAGCGGTTTACACAAACACAATTCAAAAGTTATGTCAATAATTGTCAATTAATCTGATTCTTTTTTTGTAAGTGCTGCTTGTTATTTGTTGTTGTTTTGTCGTATTTTAATTTTACCTGGCTATTTTTATGTATTTTTATCGTACGGTTTTATGAAATATTAGCGCTTATTTTAAACATCGAAAATGTTTTGGTGTAGGTAAACCAAACTCCTAAATCACGCTCCAATTAACTGTCAAAATTCTTTCGTTATTTATAGGGTAGGTATAGTACCTACTCAACTTACTGATCATGGCACAAAAAAAAATTAAATTCGTAAACTTAAAGCACATTTTTGAAACATTGTTGAATGTATAATGGATATCTGATTAACTGTGAATGGAATAAAATAAAATTTTAATTAATTGTGCAATTGCCAGAATAGAATTTATGAAATTCCATTTGAAAACAGTGCCCCAAAACTGTTTGATTAAGAAACCAGAAAACTAAAATTGCGAATTTTGAAAAATTTGTTTTACTTCCGTGATAAGTGTACCTATATGCCGTTAAAATATATGCACGAAGTTGTGAATCACCTGTATACAGGCTGTATCATATAATAACTTCGGGTACATAATATGCTGATTGCGAGTTAAAAATAATTGTTCACAAAAAAATTTAATGTATCTTAAGAGCGCTCCGGAGAGCTTCACATGCGTCGATTTACACTGGAAATTTATATGATCTCAAATTTATTATTATTGTTTTTTATATAAATATTCAAATTTATCAGTTTTCTTAATAACGCCAATGGGTTACTTACAAGTCAGATTTTTAACACTATGAACCTAATGTTAGGTCTAAAACATTGGTCAAAATAAAAATTTTATTTTTAAAAAATTATGTTTTTAGTAAATTGAGAAAGAAATTATAGGAGATATGGCAGCTTTCTACGTCACACCACATATTATTTTAATTAATTTGTATTAATTATTTATGGGATTGTTAATAAAGATTTTTTTTAAATAAAAAATACTGGTCCCAAGTTTTAATTTCTTTTTCAAAAATATTTAATTTTAAAAAATCATGCATTAAAAATTCAATATGTTTGAAGTGATAGCACCGTCAGAAATTTCCAGTGAAAATCGACGTACCTATTTGAAGCTTTTCGGTAAGCACTTTCTGACGGTGCTATATGATCTCAAATTTATTGAATTGCTAATATCAAAATTTGAAAACTTACCAGTTTTTTTAATAATGTCAATAATAATCAAGATCATAACATTTTTATTAATGTTGTTAAAATATTAGGATGTTAGCAATTAATAAAAAACATTTATAATAAAATTGAGATCATAGAAATTTCCAGTGAAAATCGACGTATTTGAAGCCCTCCGGAGCGAACTTAACATAATATTTTTTATGCCATTCCACTGGATTGATAATTATTTTAACATAATTTCTATAATAACTCTAATTCTAAAGGAATGTTATTCTATTTAGATTTTCATTTTTAATAGTAATTATGCGAAACCAGTTGTTCCAAAAATGGACCATGGAAAAGCTAACCTTAAATTTTTAGAATTTCTGAAAAATTATTCTTAATTCACTATCAGCATATCAAACTGTATGTACTCGAAATTATGGTAAGAGGCCCGTTTACCTCCAAAAATTCAGCATAAAATGTAGGTACTAACGTAGCGAGTGTTTTGTGACCAGTAGAATGGTAAAATTTTATTTCAACAAGGATTTAATAGAGAAATAATGGATCTACAGATGTGTCTTTTTAAAATTTTGATTAAAAAATTGTACATGATTTTAAAAATTCAGAAAAATTAAAAAAATCCAACTTATGCAAACTTTACACGGTTATATCTCATGATAGAAATTAATTTTTTTAATTTTAAAAAGGTACATCTGTATAGATCCATTCTTTCTCTATTAAATGTTTATAAAAACATTATTCTGAAGTCAATAATAATCTGACAGTTTACTCGCAACGAGAACACTTTTACAGTATTTCAAAATGACATTACAGAGCTAGGATACGGCAAAGTACGAGTTTCGGTCTGGATTCAGGCAGCCGTATTATTGGGAAAAGAGTGGAATAGAAAAAAAAAGTAAAATCGAGAGTATTCTAGGGAATCGCAAAAATCGTAGACGAGCCGCTTAAGTTTAACTGAAGTAAATTTGGATGAATGTCCTGCAAAACTGGAATGTAAATAAAATTCTCCTGCATTCCTTTGTAATCGATTTCGGTATAAAAAGTCTCTAGTCACAACACTGAATGACCAGGAGTAAGGAGCAAGGGTGCTAGGGACCAGGAATACATTGGAATCACAAAGAGGCACCATCCACCGAACCCAATCGAGCGTAGTTCATTCATCGTTCGTTCTGAGGCAACATCAGCCAGTCATGCATGCCAACTGACCACTGGAAGATGCAAGAAGCTTCACACATCACAACTTCACGCTAGGCAACTTCACGCCTCAAGCTAAGCCGTAACGACTAGACGCCTATTTTCCGAATCACTGTTTTTCACACGGAGTTATAATTGAATAGTTAGGAGTATTATCACACCAACAGTCTCATTCCCATACAAAACCAGATACTTTATAAGATACTTAAGATGATCTAGAATTCTAGATCGTCGAAAAAAATTGGATGCTATTTCAATTTCAAATTTATTAGCTATATTCATCACAATCCTGAAAAGGAAGTATAGTCCGGCGGTTATAGGACAAAACTATGAATTTTGTGATTAAAGTGTGAAAATTGGCATACATGTCAATTAAACTATGCTTTTTTATATAAGAAGTGGTGCCAAAGTGTTAAGAACCAGAGACGGCCACCATTTAGTTTTCTTTATTTATCTCGTATGGTTAATATTACGAGAAAAATTGTTACATAGGATTTTATAGACCATAAAATTTGATATAAAATGGTATATCCATTTTTTCTGTAAATAGTACAGTTCTCGAGAAAATCGTAAAAATTTCTTGTCATTTTCAACAAAAGCGCAATTTTGTCTTTTCAAACAAAAACAGCTTTTATTTTCGAATGAATCAAGATATAAATATATCATTTTATAGAAAATTTTATGCTCTACAATTTCCTATATAACAATTTTTCTCGTAATATTAATCATACGAGATAAATAAAGAAAACTGAAAATGGCGGACATTTTTTCAAATTGGCGGCCGTTTCTGGTACTTAACACTTTGGCACCATGTCTTATATGAAAGAGAATAGTTCAATTGACATGTATGCTAATTTTCACACATTAATCGCAAAATGCATAGTTGATTTAAAATTTGTCCTATAACCGCCGGACTAGTAGCTAAAATAGGTAGGTAGGTACATTTTAAGAAAGAAACTAATTCAATAACTTTGATAAATTGTCCAGAAATTCTAGGTAATTCCGATTTAGTAACTCGATTATTCTTTATGCCCTGTGCACACAAGGATTCTTTTTATGCTTCTGAACTTCCTGCAGAAAATACTTGTCAAATTGCGGCGCTGCTAAATTGAATCTTCAATGAGTGTTGGAAAAGAGAAATTTCTAAGTTATTGAAAACAAAACAATGTATTTTTTTTTTCAAGATACGAAGAATTATTGTGTGAACAAGGGTTTAATAATTTTTAACTAACAGTAGTACCGCTTTGAATATTTGTGTTGTTGTGTATGTAGTGTAGGGGAGAGTGTTGTACCTTGGGACGCATGTACCTTTGGATAACATAAATTGCAGCCACAGCTAGCGCTAAATATATTAATTTCAAGTAGAATTTGACAACACTGTTGAAAATAAACATACATAATGTTTCAAGACTCATATACAGTTATTGTTCAGTTACTGAAGATTAATGTTTTTTTCAGAGTGAAATGTATTTTTTGATCGTATGTTGCATTTTGTATTACTAAGTACATATTTGGTACTTTTCATTGTCCGATAGTCCAGTTAGTATATACATTGTTACTTCTTCGAAAACTTCTTGCATTGATATTTAAAAGTTAATTAAAGAAATACTGCGATATATTTAATAAAAGTTGTACCTTTGGACAATAATTTGCTTGTACATGGTTTCAAGGATATGTTTCGAGGATATGTAAACTTCAAATTTAATTTTCAAGGATAATGGAAATTATAATTGCGTACATTTATCGCTAAACTAAAATTTTAAGTATCGCGCTATATGATATAGACCTTAAATCGTATAAAATGGGATCATTTTATTTCTCTTCCCAAACTCAATTATATTTCTTTAAATAAATATGTGTAACATAAAAAATTTATAAATACATACATTCATTTAAAATTACTATATAGTTAAAAAAATTGTTTCTGTTCGTTTGATTTTTTCTTTTTTCCGTATATTTTATTTGTCCCGAAGTACAACGAGCTCTGTTCCAAGGTACAACACCGCATTGTACCTCGAGTTTGTCATTTTTATTTCTTATATAAGATTTTACTACTATATTTACAAATATCATCACAATAAAAATAATAGTTATTAACAAAAGTTAGTTGTTCTTTAATGTACAATCATTTTCCGAAAAACTCATCACAAAAAACAGAACAAAAAATGTAATTTTTGTCCCAAGGTAGAACACCTTCCCCTACTAGTGTACAAATTTAAGTAGACGTGTGTTAAAATTGTTTAATACTTGTTCATTGTAGGATCTTCTGGGTGTCAGAAGACAAGACTGTCCATTCTATTGATTGATGTGGTGAAATGAGAGTGAGGTGCAGTGGGTGAACGACAGAATGAACGAGAATCGTCGTTCGTTCGTCGTTCGTCGTCACAGCAACCTCTTTTACGATTCCGTACGCGTAGCGTTTGCATTGCGTTACAATCCCGGCATTCATTACTGATATGACTCCCATATCCGGTGACATAAAGGACACCATTGTCATCGATTATTGTACGCATGGCAAACGATCGCTAATCAAACTGTTGCACACACAGCAAAGCTACTTTTCCATTATGAAACAATATCAGACACCAAATCACTAATATGAAAGTTACTCAAAAATACAGAAATTCTGATAGTAGGCACTATCTTTCACGAATTTGCATACAATTGCCAAGATAGTTGGCTACCGTTATAAATATTCAGACCTTTGCCAGGAGTATTTTGTTTTGTTGTAATTCTGGACACACTCTTCTTTTAAATTTTTTTAAAAAACGGTTCGAGAAATAAGCTTTCCCCCCAGGAAAAATCATGTAAAACAGTGCAGTTGTAGTAGACACCAAACAATATTATAATTTGATAAGTTTGGTAGGGTAGAGAAAATATAAGCGACTAGGGATTCTAATTCGAAGGGTTTGGGGATTGGAAAGTTGGATTGTGACATGCGTTTAGAGCAATGGCAGGGAAACGCCGATTCACTATGTGATTACATAGGAAAGAAATTTTCAAGGGATGAAATCAAGCGAATTACATATGTGGAAGAATTCTTTATAAACGGGGACTATCGACGTTTTTAACATTTGTGTTTATTTTCCTGAGAAAAATGAAGTGTTTACAGTCGTATTTACATGTTTCTTTTCCCTCGGGTGCTGTAAATATTTGCTCTTCTCAAAAATATTCATTATAAAATAGGAACACTTACATCTCTTGCGTTGTTAATTCATTTTTATTACCAACGAAGGAGCACTGAGTAGTTGAAGGTGCGATGAGCCATTCTCCAAAGGGCAATAAATACTGTCGCATTTTGTCTTCGCCAACCGCCGATTTATAATTACTGCGGCATACCCGCTTTTTTTCTTAATTTTATGCGGTGAAGAAAATGGAAACTTAAAGATATGACATTCATACAGCCGGAAAGAAAAACAATCATAAAATATTTGACCAACAAATGAGCTTTAGTAGTAATACTACTTTTGATGCGAATGTTTAACATAACATTTAGTTTGATGCCTAAGTATAAACTATAAAGTTGAATGTTTGTACAGACAGACAGACAGTCTGTCTGTTTTGTTTCTACATCTCATCTACACCGTTTGTCATCGCTCTGACGTTGTAACGAAAATCGGTATATAGGTACCATTGAAATTAAATAAGAATTTATTTAAATTGGGTCATAAATTATGTTTAAATTCGTGTGGACTATAAGGAGATTAAACATCAAGATCTACACCATTTTTCCGATCTTCATGAAATTTTGAATAGGTCTCTTGTGACCAGAGTCGAATTTTAAGATATATTTTAAGGTGCACGTCTACCCTAAAATTTTACAGCGTTAATGCCTCTATTTTTATTTTGTGTCTTTGGCCTAGGAATTTGAAGTAAAAAAAATTAGAAATGACGTTTTTTGTCATTATTTGATATGTTTTTTTTCGGTCGCAATAAATGGAAAGAAAAATTTAAAAAGCACGAAGCCTGCAGCTAGTAACCTTCCTTTATCGAATAATTTTTGTTTTGCTTACTTTCTTTTACAGTAGGTACCTAACTTCAAAATGACATTGCATAGGTATGATTCGGCAAAGAACGAGTTTCGACGTTTCGAGCTGGTTTTGGGCAGCCGTAGTAGTGGGTAGAGAGTGAAAAAAAAGTCATATCGAGAGTATTCTAGGAATTCGAAAAAGATAGACGAGCCCCTTAATTAGGAGTGGGTGTTAAAAATTAAAAATCCTTATGAAATTGTACATGAAGGCCAATCAGATTTTAAAGTAAACGTCGGGTACCCCTCAGCTACTACGTAATAAATGAAATGGCCACTTCTTTTGTATCTTTGTTAAGCATCTGGCATTCTGGGGTTTGATTGGTAGGTAAATTGGTAAATAAATGTACAATTTTTGTTATATGTTCTTTTGAAACGTTATAAATATAAATATATATATGTATATATATATATATATATATATATATATATATATATATATATATATATATATATAGTGTTGTTCTGTTTGAATTCTGGTTTGAGAACGAGAGCGTCACGTCCGCGATATGTATCGTTATTATTTAGCGTTTAAATTTAAAGAGGGACTCAAGTGGCGAAGGCGAAGTGAACAGCGAACAGAGAAGGTCTTGTGGGGTGCAGTGTTTTGTAGAATCAGCGACAGAGAAAACGGTGACCCACAGGAACTGGCAGCGTCTTAGACGGAAATTGTGAGCTGTGAATTATTACTATTAAGATGGCATTGCAGCAAAGCGCTTCCCACCTACCTAAATTATTAAGTCCTTCGCCAACGCCTTCACTTAGGAGGTAATCATTTAGCTGGCTCCAAGGCCATTAAATCACCCAAAAATAAAATACTAAATCATGCCCAACAACGGAGCTGTATTTATTTTAGGAAATTACAACCCTCAACCTAACTTATCAACACTCAGATAATAAAACATGCGAACAGTAGTGACAAGAAAGTTGTTCAAATGATTCTAAAAAAATTAATTTTAAATCGCCTAACAACTTCGCTATATTTATTCTTAGGAAATTACAACTGAATAGTGATGGAAAAGGTGACGAAATGTTTACAAAATAGTATATTATGCAATGAGTTTATAATGATTGCTATATTAATACGCGAGTATGAAATTTACGATACGAGCCATGGCGAGTGTCGTAATCCATACGAGTGAAATAGTAGCCATTATACACTAGTTGCATAAAATACTATTACTAAATAATTTTGAAGAAGGGATAATATCTTGGGACCCGTATTTTTTATTTTCACAAAATTTTTATTAACAAGCCCAGAAATAATTATTATTAATGAAAATTTGATAATATGTGATGCGACGTAGAATTCTGCCATATCTCATGTACAAAATAATGACGTCACAGCAAAATTTCTTTCTCAAGTTACTAAAAAATAATAATAATATTTTTAAAATAAAATTTGTATTTTTACCAATGTTATAGACGTAACATTAGGTTCATGCAAATAGCCCATTAAAGCATGAGCGTAGAAATAATAAAATTATAAATCATGCTTAACAATTTTGCTGTATTTATCAAAATCACTCAGGTAATAAAAAGATGCGGATAGTAAGAAAACTGAATAGATGGAAAGGTTGGTTAATTGTAGTGATGCCGTGAGACGAGACGAGACGATTCTCGATATAATTTTCGTCTCAAGGAACTCGATTCTCGAAAAAAAATCGTTGTCATTATTTGAATAACTAGAAGTGAATGTAGGATTTTTTGTACATTTCTGCTTTTGCACACAATTCTTGATTTGGAAATAACAATATTTATATCAAAACAAAACAATGCTAGGAACAAAGTAAAATATTATTTTAACATTTTCGAAGGCAATAATATTAATTTTTTTTCCACGTTTTAGTTTCGAGAATTCTCTATTTCTCGTCTCGTAGTTTTGAATTCTCGTCTCATCTCGAAAATCCGAGACGAGAGATTTATTGGTTCTCGTTTCGTATAATGTCGAGACGAGACGAGAAGTTTCTCGTCTCGGCGGCATCGCTAGTTGATTATAAAATTCTAAATCATGGTCAGCAACATTGTGGTATTTATTTTTAGGAAATCACAACTCTCAAAATAGAAAGATGTGACAGTCAGAAAACTGAATAGTGGGCTTATATTTGTGCGCTGTGATAGGTAATAAATAAACTGTATTTCTTATTAGTTGTGGTGGACTATAGCTTCATATGGCAATGTATGTTTAAGGGCGAGGGTGAGATGTTGATAGAAAAGAGTAGCCCCACATAACGCTGATTGCAGCAACTGATGGCACGAAGCCGCGATCAACCCCAAACTGGCAGACTCTGTAAATAAAGCTTAATCAAGCACCCAGAACCTAAACCGGTTGATTAGACCTGTAACTGCGTCGAACGGAAACTTCTGTCCCCAAACTCACATCCCTAACGCACATAATCTTGCTTTTTATACTATTTTTCTTCCTTATAGACGATATAGAACTTATAACAGCATGTCATGCCATGAATTATTCAACGTAAGAACAAGGATTTCTACATTTTCACGCTAGAATCTTAAATCCTCATGTAATAAACAAATTCCTCAATATTTAACTGCGTTCACAGTTCGAAATTTGGTGAAATTCGGTGAAATTTATGAAGCTTGTCATGACAATGTGTACCAAACTGAATTTTTGTGCACTGGAATTTCAATTCGTAGACAAGTATCCCCTTTCTCTAGTAAATTTAGGGTTAGTTCTATTAATGATCTACAAAATCTTCTTTCGTTTTCATTTTTCTTTATCACGTTTTCATCAACAAAATCAAACAAACACTGACAAGACAAACAGCCAACACAAAAATTTCGAACTGTGAACAGTTAAATTATACTTTCTTCAAATTTCGAACTGCGAACGCGGCTTTGCATTTTATATATTAGTGGTCTAACCAACTTCCTCCTTACAATATAAGATCATCTCTTGATAGTTTCTAGTGTAAAATATATCTCGAAACAATCTGCTTCATAAAACTGCCACCTTTATCTAAAGTTCCAAGATTCTGTACGGAGAGAGGCCCAAGTAATCTACTGCCCAAAACTCTCTGAAATATTTCTCTGCTACCTGCGCGATGTTTGACATCTCAATAACGTTGTAAGAATGATGTTAATGGTTTGCCACGATTTGTTACAAAAATTGTAATTATCTTTATCTTTTAATGTTTCAATTATAAATGAAGATGGCAGGTGACAGGATAATGATAATTATTTGCACAACACGTTGGTGATAAAAATACATAGGAAGTGACATGAAAATTGTAGTAAGTTGGAAATTAATTATTTTTTGTATACATTTTCTTACATCTTTGTTTGTGCTACTAGAATATATTCTATAATTACTGGTTTAATTTATGTGACACATTTTTCTGGAAAAGTTCTAAAAAGCGCTGTTAATGAGGTCAGCCTTGGAGGCGGATATGAAAATAAAAACAATTATAATGTAAAACAAAATTTGGCTAATATCATTGTAATCCGTTCAGTTGCGGTGATATACAGGGTGTTGAGATCGAGTGTAACAAACTTTAACAGCTTATTCCTGAGGTCATTTTAAATAAAAAATGTCATTGAACATAGGTCCAATTCCTTCTGGTTAACAAAACACAACAAGTGGTTGAAGTTTTATAAATAACACGAACTTTTTAATTTTTGTAATCAAGACACTTTTGAAAAGCAAATCATTTCATAAAAAAATTAATTTTTCTTATAATAACCTCAGGAATAAGCTGTTAAAGTTGGTTACACTCGACTTGAAACACTCTGTATATTTTTACAATAATTACGAATTCACTAATCAAAAAATGCTTGACATGCTTACATTTTTTTAAATAACTTGCAAATGGTTTAGAAAAAGTACACAAAATCTTCACGAACTTATTATTAATACAAGTTCTATGAATTTTTCATCATTTTATCATTATCTTAGTTTAAAGCATGCAAAACAAAGATTTAGTGAATTGCCACAAGAGTCCATGTAAAACGAGCTTAATTTCAACATTCAAAAATTTAACATTTTTTAAGAATCTCAATAGTGTAATAAAGGTACCGTATAAATTTCAGCCTCTCATCATCATTTAAATTATGGTCACCAACCTCCTTAAAAAGCAATCATAGTTAAAGTCTGTAGAGTAGGCTTATGAAAATATAGCGTAAAAAAGTTGTGTACCTACTTATCTTTTATCTGGTATGAAATAAGTTTGAAGATCATTTTAAAAGTGATATTTTTAAGTGAGTCCCCCATGTATTTTGCTGGTGACACGAGTAATTGAGGGAACAAATGTAATTATAATATCGTGATGAACAGTGAACATGTAGGGGAGATAATTAAAGTAAATGGGGGATTGGTCGGCTTATATTCCAACTTTCCTTGTTCTTTTGTTGGGTGAACAAACTTAAATCTACACCTCAATACTTTCATTTGGCAGTGTTTAGGTATTTGAAAAATCTCTGTGAATACTTGTCCCTTGTTTTTGTTTGTAGAGCATGAAATTTGTATGGAATTTTAATAGCTACTTTCGAGCTTTTTTCTTTCTTTCTTTCACTTGCAATCGATTTGCTTAACGATGCGCGTAATTTGCGTGTCATCTGCCGGTTTTATCTTAAACGAAAGCACATCAAAAACATTTGTGGATTACATATTTTTTACATAAATTGATTTTTTATTTCTTATTACCGCCACCATTAACCCGACAATGCAAGAAATCTTCACCGAGACTTCAGGAATCAAAGTAACATTCATCCCGTTCCATCCTACCTTTACAAAAGTCAAATTGCAGTATCAAACGATAATAATATTTGAAGGAAAGATGACGGCTTCAGGAATTAGTTAATTCTTAATTTATTGGACGTTTCGGAAGAATACTCTTCCTGTCTTCAGCTTGTCATAAAATTACAATATTTGGAACATTAAAAGTCACAATTTAAACAGAGAACATCGCCATCCAGAGTTAAAAACGAAGTTATTTACGTTGGTAAAGAAGTATTGAGAGTACTCTTCCCGAAACGTCCAATAAATTTAGAATTAACTAATTTTACATAGGTAGTTTCATGAAGTCTTCATCATTCCTTTAAAAACTACCTTTACAAACTTCATGGAGAGATTTTGCTTCAAATTATTAAATAGTGAATGTTACAGTAGAATAATTCAACCGCTTGACCAAATTGATTGCCCCTATAAATTTTCGGTATAAAGTAAAAAGTAGACAAATGTGTAATTTATTTTTGGCGTTGTGACTATTTGAAAAAAGGTTCAAATGAAAGCTGGAACAGACGTATTGTTCTATGGCTAGTGGTATCGGTTAAAAATGAGAGTGTCAACTAAACAGGCGTGCACCCCTAGCGAAATTTGCTATTCAAATATTCCGGCAGTGCTTAATCTATTTATAGGTCCCACCCTCGCATTACATATGTCATATAATTAGAGTCCCATTGTAACTTTATAATGAAATCATTAATTTACATTACTAACCAGATTCTCAAACACCACAAAAGTACAATTATAAGATTAAAATCAGTGATATATTTACCCAAAATGATCTAGGTTCGTTATCGTAAATATCTCCGTAATAATCTCACCGAAATAAAGTGTAGTTGAAACGATTTGATAATAGGTGCATCAGACAATTCGAGTGTCCAAAGTGTGTCTCCGGGCGGCAAGGAACACTCTGTATCACATGAAAACTGCTAAATCTTTACCACAATCGGCCGTAAAGATAATTTGTAGATCTGTAAGTTACAGATACTAAGAGGCACTGCGACATTGGGCACCGCGGGCGCCGTACGTGCGCTAATGATTTTATGGGCACAGAGGAGGACGGCTTTTGCAGAGGCGTCTTCCCATGGCAGAAAACAGTCAAAAACATTGATTCCGCACGCTATTCGATAGCGTTTATTGTTTTGTTAAACATAATAAAAAATAATTTATGTTCGAGAGGAAAATATAATTTTGGCACCCATATTTGTAAAAAAGAGGGTTTTCGCGTGGCACTGTACAGCTTTTATTTATAAATGAATTAACTTCAAATTTTAATAAGTTGTCAACAAAGCTTGGATCTGCGAAATAACCGATCAAATTTTTTAAATAGAAGATATTTGTAACCACTTATACTTATTATTGGGTAGGTCTGAATCTAGCTTTATACCCAAATAAATAATTTATTTTTTGTGACACTTTTGGCATTTGGACGTATTGGTTGTAAAAGTGACGGTATTCCAGCTAATCACTTGTGCTAGACAATACAATAGAGCAAATTTCGTATCCCCGGCCCTGGATTTGGGTTTGGTTTCGTCGTTATTGCCATTAACTCTAACTCGTTTCTAAATCTGCATTAAATACTCGCCGGCGGACATACCACCCAATCCACGAACCTCCGCCAGATTTACAGCGTCCTGATTCGATCGCTAACGGTAATTATGTACCAATTACAACCTCGAGAATGTGGAATATACCCTGTGCTCTGTATTCGCCCACAATCTGAACATAATTACACATTTATTTATTTACACTCCGAGCGAGACTTATAGACGATTTAAGAGACACATGGGATCACAAAAACAATCAAATTACCGGTCCCATTCACAAGGCAAGGAAGTTGTAGTCAATTAACAATTTGGTAGTTTTAATTTTGTCGTATTCTTTCTACCAAACCAAAGTGATCATACATATAATGTTCAACTTTTGGTAGGTATAGTTTGTGAGATGAAAGAAATTTTATGAAGGTCATCCTGGAACAGTACGAAGTAAGATTTTAGTTTCCCCCATATTGTCATATTCAGTAATAATAACTGAACTTACGTTACTATAACAGTGTTGAGTAGAACGAGCAACGCTTTGGCTATGCATGTCGAACTTACTCGAAACAATATGGATTTTTGAAAGACAAACGTGTTCAATTTACCTATATTAGATAAGATAAATATATACGCCGTTTGTTTATTTGTTCATGATGCAGATGATCCTGATCAACTTCTTTCATCTGACAAATTATAGTTAGTTTTAATTTTGCTAGTAACCATTGTTATTACAGTGGAATCCAACCACTTCGACTGATTCGTCTTGCGGTGCAGTCAGGATCTCAATCCGTGCGATCCAAAGCGGTATCGGAGAAATTCTTTTTGGAACCAGGACTGCATTAAAGACGATCAAGTGGTCAACTTGAAGCATCCGAGTGCGATTTAATTGCAAGATGTTTTACTATTTAACGACAATCACACTCTGCCGGCCGAGAGACTTGAACCATGGAACTGCGGGTTCGTACGTCATCACATGCAGAGAGCTGTGTTTAAACCTGCGCAGCTACTGCCTCGACAATAATATTATGGATTGTTCAATTTACAGATGTCGTCATTTTGTTATTCAACTAATAATAATAATGAATATATTTTGGTAGTTGTGGAAAAAATATTTCGTCTCAATTCTGGCAAAATTATGCATCTCTTTCTGAATAAACTTATTAGTTCTCTTTTCGCAATTCAGGAACATGTATATCCACTTGAAACGCCTGGAACTTTACAAAAGAAATTTTAAATGAAATGCTAATTGAATTGAAGTCATGGGCAGTGGCTGGCAGTAACCCACTAACGCAGTAACAGTAACATATCAAGGAATAAAACCCCTAACCATTCTACCCTTGTAGGGAGTGCTTCAACATTAGGGAGAGGGATTTAAACGCGGACCTTCTGAGCTTTACAGCGTTTCTTAAAGCGAGCCAAGACTGTTCACACTATTTTTACTAAAGTTATTCAACAATAGTTGAACATATCATACAACTTCGGCTTAGGTACAGACTAAAGCTAGATTCAGACCTACCCAAATATAAGTATAAGTGACTAATTTAACCAACGTTCGCACTTATAATTAAAATTGAAATTTTGTGAAAGCGCTGGTTGGTTCATTTATAATTGGATTTTGGATAGGTCTGAATCTAGCTTTAAACATTATTTTGGATTACGAGCAGTATATGAACTTCTTCTGGGATCAATTTTAAAAATATTTTAGTCACCGTAACAAAATATTGCTTAGGTGTAGCAATTTCTGCTTTACTCATTGCATATTAAAAATTTGAAGGGAATCAGGTAGGTACTAGATGTTTGATGAATTAATCTAGGTTTATGCCCAGTTAGAATTCTGAAAAAAATTATTGGAATCCATAGTTCCATTCTTCGTCTGTAAATAAATTTATTAAATTTTGCTTTATCTGTAAATTTCGTGAGCATTTTAAAAATTGCTAGACTGCTTTTACCGAGCTTTTACGTATTTTAGGGTAATGGTTCCATACGTTAGGATGACAAACGCGGTGTTAAGCTACATGGAGTCGATACCCTTGAAACATTTTCATAATAGTTTAAATATCAACCTTTAATGAAGTAATAAGTTGATTTTCTGATCAACAGTAAAGATGTTTCATAATCTGAATTAAAATCTGTTCATTCAGAATTCCCATTTGACATGAATTGTCCATGTTCATAAGATGTTTAAAAATATCTTATTCTTGTACTTTAAGTGTCATTACGTAAGTCTAGCCACATCCTGAGTACGATCAAAAATTACATACTCGATACAAACATCTCAGAGAACTACATGGGATGCATAATTGGCATATTATTACCAAATTACTTGCATTGAGATGTTACGATGATGATATTAAATGCGGACATTAGCAATAGGACGGATATTAATAGGATGTTCATAGGCAAATATAACAAGTAACAAACATTCTTGAAGTGTTCTAGGGATTTTATATTGTAAAGCGGCTTGTGCCGCTAAATTGAATCTTAAATGAGTCTTGGAAAAGAAGAATTTCTAATTTTTGGTAAAAATATTTTTTTCCCAGATTTAGATGTGGACAAGGCATTAACTTATAATTTGCTGTAGCTCTTGAGTCATTGTTTCAAAAGTAAAATTGCGCATTAATAAATATGAACAAATAAGTTGTTTTATAGTCTTTTAATGTGTTCTGTTTGTTGTATACTCTCAAACAGACTATTGTTCCATTCTATTGTCTATTGTGACAATTCTTTGTTGCCAGATATAATCAATTAAAAATAACACACAATGTTTTATTCTTGAAAATAATTAAGTAGCACTTAATAAACAAACAAATAGTTGTGCTGTGAATCGCGATAAGTAACCCAGTGCCGTGAATCACAGTCAGCAAATTGAAAGTCAGACTAAATGAATGATTTCCTCGGCTCGGTCATTCCTAAAGGGTCACCAAGTAGATACAAATTAAGATATTCTAATTGCCCGAACCCTTGCAAGGGGGAAGAAGGGTAAATGTGAGTGTGTGCGTATGGCAATGTAGATGCTTGTATGTTGGTCTTTGCTAGTGCACTGCGTTTTATACGCATGTACTTATTTACTAATGAAGGTACGTGAGCATGTATGGGTACCCCAAGGCAGGAGTCCTAAAAAGTGGCACAGATAATTGAAATATTTAAGCTTGTCTTCAATTACTCAGCTATCTTATCCATGGTTTAAAGAGCACTTTAAAACTACAAAAAAAAATTCTAAGAGAAAAACATTAATGTGGCTAGCTAAAGAATAACAATATTACTAAAATCGAGTTTGAGTTTTGGGTAAGTATAACAGCAGGAAATTTATGTGATGTCAGCCCAGAATTAACGAGTTCCACAAAAATCGGGTATAACTGCAGAGATTATTGTGTTAGCTACGTTATATGACTCAGGGTCGTAGCCAGGGAGGCCAGGCCTGTAAAAATTCTTGCCCTTCCAGGAGCTGAAAAGTTGATTTGTACTTTCATCATTTTACAGATAAAAATCTTGGAAAATTAATATTATATTATTTATTTGCAAAAAAAAATCGATGGAATACGAATGAAATCTTCGAATCACATTCCGTGGTTCTACAGTTGTCATTGAGTCCGTCATATTCTTATATTACCGTCGCGCGCCGGACTTCAAATTGATTTGGTAAACAGAAAGCCAAAATTTAAAAAAAATATTTTGTTTTCTAACAGATTCTGTGCTTCTATTACCCGACAATTATTTATTTTACAACATGAAGTAGATAACAAACATGCAACTTCAAATCCCTTGCGAAATGTAAGGCATATTTGACCTTGAGTGAGAAAAATTTTCTTTACTTGAACAACAACAATGTTGCCCTTTATACAAAATGTTTTGCCCTTCCTAGAAACATAACCTGACTACGGTCCTGATAGTACTCCTGCTGCCTGCTTTCTTCTGAAAATACTATTTGTATAAAATTTTAGTTGAACCTAATTTACAAACATACATAAAATCACGCCATTTCCCTAAAATAGAGTTCGCACGAACCCCTTATCACAAAAAAAATTATCAATATAGAAATAACTGCTCAGAATTCAAATTAATACCGATCTAATCTAGAATCAAGTCTGCCTAATGTCAGTTTCATTCTTCGTTGATTCAGTAATTTTGTAAGCAGAGAAAAAATGCTGAATTTCTGGAAATTGCTGCAATGTTTTTATTGTGTTCTGAGCAAGAAAGATTTGCCCTCCTGTTGGAAAGCACTGATACGTTTTCCACGCATAACCCGACGTAGATAGCCGAGATAACAATTTTCTGAAACACTAATGCAGCAAAACCAAGTGCCTTAATATACAATTCCTGAGGGAGTCATCTTCAGAACCATTCTCTAGGTAGCGTGGAATAGCGTTACCACTGATGAGCATTCACTGAGCACTGTGGGCTCTTAAATATTATCAGTTTGCATGTAGATTTGCGCGCTGCTAACAGTTTTGTGATTGTGCATACGTATGTGAGTATATGTGGAGGAACATGGCCGCCAAAGGGGTTCAACCGGGAACATGCCCTTAAGATAAGGAGAGGTGACCAAAAATGTTCATTATATTTAGCTCTTCTGTTTCTTTTCTTCGTAACGTTTTCTGTGCATTTAATTCTATAATGCCAAGTAATAGGTAGATAAAAAATATTAAATCCTGTATGCGGCCAAGCCGTCAAAAGATAGGGGCGGCCGGGGTTGATTGTGATATTTTTTAGAAAATTATTCCTACCGTATTATTGAGTAAAATGATTAAGAGCCCCGTGTAGCAGTTTCTGCTTTATTTACTTTTAAAAATTTGAAGGAAAAACAGGTACCAGATGTTTGTAAAAGAATTAATCTAGGTTTATGCCCAGCTAGAATTATAAAAAAATCTTTGAAATCCATTTAAAAAATTAATGAAAACGAGTGCTTTAAAGCGCTACACTTGTACCAAAAATATAGTGAAAAAGGAACCTTACTATATTATAAACTGAGCCTTTGTTAGTACACCTACACTTTTCATATAGATAGTTAAAAGATGACTCTAGAGTGCTAAGAAATTATATTTTTTTAATATCTAATGGTATTTTAGTAATAAATTAGTAAAAATAGTCAATTTGGCCGATTTTTAAATATTTTTTCGTCAGATGTGTAATTTTCTTGACAAAAAATATTTTCTTAGCACTCTCACGAACAATCGAATCGACTATTTAAAACAAAATTAATAAATATGCAATAATAAGCCCATCATTTGTAATATTAAGAGGCATAAATTTAAATTAATTCTTATTTTCTCTAATTGTTGTCGCAATAATGTATTGTATGAATTTTTCGATCAAATAATGCTTTGTAATTACTTATCGTAAATTTCAGATTTTTATTTTGAGCAATATAGCCAGAATCGTGAATTCTGATTCTATTGCAGCAATATTGCGTTCAACAAGTGTAGAGCCTTAAGCAATTTTTTACATCTTTATCCTATGATTAAGAGATTTATTAGAAAATGTAACTCGGCATAAACCTAATTCCATTCTTTGTCTGTAAATAAAATTTTGGTTTATCTGTAAAACTTCGTGAGCATTTTAAAACTGCTAAACTGCTTTTACGTATTTTAACCGAATGTTTCCATGTGTTACCATAGGACATAGGTACGTGGGGTCGACCAAAATCAAACATTTGAGATGAAAACAAAAATAATATAAATCCAACAAATTATTTTAATCATCTACGACATGAGACCAAAATTACAAAATAGAATAAAAGTTACAAACATCCTGTTTTTGGTCACCATACGACCGCAGATGTACTCAGTGACCATGATTTGTTTGTGCCTTAAGTCTTTTGCATTATCTATATTGTGCCCTGTAACAACAACTTACCCCCGTAACAACCAGCCCCGGTCTCCCCTATTCAAGATTGCTAGAGAAGTGTGCATAACAAGAGAGATTTTTCTACAGTAAAACAGAAATGGGATTTGAATCCTAACATCAGAACAACATTCAGTCACAAATAAAAAATTGCTATGGCAAAAATATGTGCTACAAAAATAACAAAATAGGTATACTATTTGTGAAACCTATAGTTAACTGCATGTGCCCCGGACTGGATTCGAACCTGAATTTTCAGAACCTCAGTGGACCACAAAACACACGAACTTGTTGTAAATACAGATTATTATCTAATAAGAGTTAATTACTCACGAGAGTGAAAAATTCTAGAAGAGTAGCCAGGTATGGAAGTAATAAAAAAGTGTTGAAAACACTACCTGGCAATAAGGAAAAAGGAAACAGCGTTAAAAAGATTGTCAAACCCCAGCTACCTGGGTTTGAAAAGTTATGATGTTGTGTCATCACCATCAGATATTGTATTCCGTGAAAAAAGGAGTAAGTTGTCATAATATTTCACCCTTGATAGATAGTTTGATCATCACTGAGTTATTATGGTTGTGGTTAGATTACAATTTCTTCGTTAGTAATTACTAGCATATAAGTAGATGAAAGATGACTATATTTTAATTATAATTAACTGTATATTAATGAAGGAGTTGATTAAAACCAGATACCTCGCTCACCAGATTCTAACAGGAGCTTACAGATTCGTAAAGTATTATAAATTGAATCTTGACTGTTGAAATTTTGATGTTATGTTACGCCCTGAACCATTTTGTGACTCGATTTTGTAAATTTGTCCCTTTGCTAAATAAATATCCGAAACGTCGACTGTATGAATAAATAACAAAATCTACAACAATTGTGACTGGTGTTCCCATTATTCGACCTTCCAACATCTTCGTAAATTATGTTTGCGAAACCAAAGTTACACTATATATTTTCGGAATTTGATAAATTGCCTTTAACGCATTTAATTGCCAAAATGATCGTTGTGGTCAATTTAATTTATAATGGAACTTATATTATGGTAGCCAGGTGAACATCTTTGGGTTCACTACGGTATGGTTCTTTAATTGAAGAAATTATGATTATGAACTTGAACCGAACCGAAACAGAAATGCCGCAGGAATTTTAGTCAAGCGGAAAGCAAACCTGAAACATAAAATATTTTGGCAAACCCATAACCAGAATCAAACCGATAGTTATAAAATGGTTCAAACCATTCATAAAAATTTACGTTTCTTCGTTAAAATTCTATTAATATTTTATGAAAATTGTTGTATTTTATTTAGATCAGTCAAATTTTTTTGTACATTTCTGTTAAATTTGCACACAATTCTAATTTTAGAAATAGAAATATTTATATCGAAACAAAAAAATGCTTTGAACGAAGTAAAATAAAAAATATTTTGACATTTCAGAAGAGAATAATATCAAATTTGTTCTTGTCTCGTAATTTTGATGTCTCGTCTCATCTCGAAAATCGGAGACAAATAATTTATTGGTTCTCGTCTCATAATTTCGAGACGAGATGAGAATGAGACGAGAAATTTCTCGTCTCGGCGGCATCACTAATTCGGTACTTGGAACCGAAACCGAAACGCTTTTTTGAAAACCGATTAACGTTTCGTTTCGAGGAGAAATAATAAAACTGGAACAAAATCGAACTGTAGTGACCCATGAACCGAACCTGAACCGTTCGAGTGCAGTTCGAGTCCCTGATAAAAAGAACATATAAAGCTAGATTAAGACCTACCCTAATAGTGTAAGTTAATAATTTAACCAACCAGCGCTCAACGTTCGCACTTAACTGGGCATTTTGTTGAAGCCCTGGTGGGTTAATTTAGCACTTATACTTATAATTTGGTAGGTCTGAATATAGCTTAAGAAGAAGAACAGTTTTTTAAAATTGAACGGTAGCAAGGGGATGTTTTGGCAAGTTGGTTTTTAGAGAAATGACGTGATTTTTACGTACGTATGAAGGTAATAGATATGTGCAAATCCGGGGGTACAGGGTCAGATGATGTTGGGATGTATTGGCTACTTGTTGACTCCAGTTCGACGTCTCGTCGGCTGCGTCGGTGTGCGGAGCATGCGCGTTGCATTGTGTGCTCGGTGTTACGTAGGTAGAAGCGAACCAACCACGAGTCAGTCTGGCAGAAAGAGGGCCGTGCCGGCCAGCCCTTGCGCTACGCCCACAACTTGGCGCGAGTCGCGGCCTCGCGAGCTGTCACAGTCGCAGTTCTCGCGAGTGATGTGCATAGTGAAGTGAAGATGTTGCCGTATCAAGCCGTGGCCATGGACTACGCCGTCTCGACGTCGTTCCAGCGACAGGCGCCCTCCATGGGCGTCCCTGTGCCCCTCGGAGTCAACATCAACCCAGCCTTCACGCACTCCTGGTTCGTACCGGCGGATCTCTGTGTCCCGTACAAACAGAATCAGAGTCCTCTACTTGAGCCAGGGCATGTCAATCTTATTATATCTCACGCTTTTTATAATCATAATACGACGTAGTACTTATGATACTTGTTTACCATCACACTCCTTCACAGTAGGCTCCCGTGACTAGTTAAGACATGACAACCATTAGATCCAAGCAGGATTCCCCTGCTTCCTATATCTAATAATCATCTTTCAAATTACTAGTTAATATATCAATCCTACAAGATATTTTCTTCTTACATTGCCGACGTTTCTGTTAACATTAACATCTTCATCAGGTTTAGTAAGATTTAACAACAAATGGATATGTATGTTTTATGCTGTTTTTACGAAAGCTTCTGGTACATGATAGTTTTTTAATAAAGAAAAGTAAATCACACTTGTCAGAGCCGGTCTCTGATAAATGACCGAAAGGTTGATTCCGAGACTGAAATTTGTGTAACATTGACAAGTGTTTTTTACTTTTGTTTATTTAATTTTGTTTCACCATGTGCACGCACCTGAAACGTCGGACCAGGACAATATGTGATATTTAACTAAACAATGGTCAAGAAGTTAAATGACAGGCGTTATGATAAAAAAAGGAACCTAACATTTGCTTCCTCAATCTTATAAACATCTAATCTAAATCTCGTATTTAAAATTATTTTGACCAAGAGAATGACATTAACTGAAAATCGAATAGCCGCCGGCACAAAGCCGATATCAGAGAAATAAGCTCGAAATAATTGTTTTATCGTGTCAATAAAAAAGCACCCCAATGAGAATGCTGTAAAGAAGGTACTGAAACCACAAGTATTTAGACAGTACAATCTTTTTAGCAACTTCTAAGCCGGAAGCAAATCTTTGAGAGAAAATGCGTGTTCCGTCACGCACAAAGTCCCATTCTGGGGGTTTGAATGCCGGCGCGTAGCAGACGCACTGAATTATTAATTTCTACAGTCGATATTCGGTTTCCAAGTCGACACATCGTAATATTACAGATTTAAAACTCAGTATGGTTTACTCTAAACACAAAATCGTAAAGGGTTTAATCAAACATATTGCAGATTTCTTGTTTCTCTTCGTGGTTTTTTAATAAGACATATTTTACATGCAAGTTATCATTTTTGTAATTGCAGTCATTACAAGCAAAAATAATTTTCTTTACAACCGTATCTGCAATAAACATCAAATGTTTCAAGCAACGTTAAGTAAATTACTGTTTCCGGTTCCGCCATTTTGTTGGAAATAAGCACTTAAAATTCAAATTAACATTTGGTTCGTTACACGAAATTGCCGAAAAGTCATCAAATACGTGCATATTTTATCAATATCCTAAAGAAACATTCAAATTAAATATGTTTTTTAGGAATCATCCTTCCATTTTCATGAGCAAAATGACTTTCCGCTATAGTCTATTTAAGATTATTACACTCGATTTAATATTAAAGTTGAACAACAAATTTTAAATTAAGATATTTTGAGAGCCTTTTAAAGTTTTGTTTTAAAATGAAGGAATGGATTTCAAAAGACACAAAAGATTTATGATTCATCTCTTAATAGTTTATTAGGTATGTAGGTATCAAGTTTTATAAACGTCATTTTAGTCACGAGTTTTTTAGGCACGAGTGCAGCAAGTGTATAAAAACGAGTAGGTACCTATCTAGAGAGTTTATAAACGAATTATATACTATACTTTTTCTACGGCCACAAATTAAACAATATAAATATATAAAATTTCATTTAAAATAAATTGAACATTTAGGTTAAATCCATGTTAAATCAAAATAATTTTATACATAACTACAAAATTCTACTTAGGCAAGTGTATTTAACTGTTATATTGGAAAAAATTTACAATGATTGAAAAAAACATTAATTTCACTCAGTTTTTCACAAAAATTAAATGTCACATATAGGAGCCAACTTCACCCCGTGCTTTATGTCAGTTGCTGTGTTCAGCCCGTGACTAAAAACGGCCAAAGCCACGGCTTGCCGAGGTGTGTTTAAAATGTTATTTAGCGCCATGGAAACCAGTTCGTTAAATGATGTTTTAATACCAGAAGTAGAAAAAAATCTTTAAAAACTTTTGTAGCACCAATGTCAATAAATAATACAAATGCAAAATTATCTATTATAGAACTAACAAAACAATTTTTGTAGCTAGGTACTTTTGGTAAAATTTTTCTTTCTATAAATTAGTGTCAAATTTGAGCTGTTGTCAAACCTCATATTATGTGTTTCACCCTAAAGTATATGATCACGTGGTCATATATCGTATCCGTAGGGGACACCAGAAGACATGCAATAGAAAAGAAAAATGATTATTCACTGTTCCCTTACAAGGTGAATTGTTATTGATATTGGCGCAGATTGAAATCTTCAAGAAAAAATATAACCATCAAAATTTATCACATAACCAATTTCCAGAAATCCTGACAAGATGATAACATGACAAATAATGATTTTGATTTTATCCTTCGATAAAAAATTATTAGTTTATTAATTTGAGTCATTCTGCTCATGTTTGATGTTGTAAAAATGTTGTTTATAAACTATAAAAATGTTTATAACATTTTTGATAATGTTATCATTATTTATAAAACAGGTGCTAATCTTACTGAGATATTCTGCATATTTCCTATGGGAATTTTTTGACGAAGCAAAACTGCCTAAATATCTTTTTTAGGCAATAGGAATTAAACTAGGTTTAAAAATATTTGAAAATAAACAGGTAACAGCCTGTCTTTAATAACTAATATGTCAGATATGTACTGAAAATATCGCATTGTAGGGAGACGGGGGCTATTTGAACTATAGGTACTTGGTTTTTCGTGAATTTATTAAATAATATAGGTAATAAAAAAGTGACTATGATGATATGTAAGGTTGAAAAATTACTCGAAATATCAGTCTTATACAACATAATATACTTCTTCTTACATAACCGACGGTTCGATTCACACTTAAACCTTCCTCAGGATCTACAAACATACTTAAATCATAATAAATACAATCATTTAAAAAAATTCTAATATACTTACTAGTAAGATCTTACAAAAATGCATGTATTTGATATATTAATTTTTGTAATATCGGGCCAGTTTACTAAAAAACAATTTTTTCTATTTGGTAATCTTTTAAATATTAAAATTTAAATTATACTGCCACAATATAAACAAGTCGATTTAGGGAAATTCATGTCTATAACGTTTTGGTTGGTGTCACTGTAAAAGTATATAATTCATGAACTATTCTAGGTGATACATGCAGACATTATAGAAAATATTGAACTTATATGTTTTCTATTTAATTTTATTGAATAAAAAGTAATTAATTAAGCAAAACAGTTTTAGAGGTTATACTGAAATTTGTCAGTTCTGAGGTTTGATGTTTGACAATTGAAGTAAATTTCATCAGATACTGCCAAACCAACCTATAAAAATATGTTGCGTGTCACAAAGTGAACCCTGGCGACATTCAGTCGCGTTTCTCAAAGTTAACTTTGTGAACGCCAAATAAAAAAAATGTTTAAATTGAATGGTTCTTAATATTATGAATTTTTGTCTATGAGCGCGTTTTTAGCGCTTATGCTGTGTGATTTTGTATTTGGCTGAATGTCCGGTTTTGTGATAAAACGGGATGTAAACAGTCCCTGCGGATCGTCTGTCCGTTCTTCCGTTATGCTGGAAATCTATGCGCAATATAGTGCTCAGGAGACACCGAATTTCGTTACGGTCCCAATGATTCTCTGATTGAAAAATACACAAGGGGCCAAGCGTTAATATTACGTATGACCAGAATTCGAAATCGTACAAATTTTCCCCAGAAACCGGAGGGGACAGGGACAACTCAACCCACATAAATTTCACCAATTTTTTACGATAATTGTTCCTTTTAATCCACTGCTTCGAGGGACTTGTCACCTTTCAAAAAATGACTTAGGGATGACAGAGAAATTGATACCAGACTTGAAATGTTTCGCTGGAATTAATTGAGCGTCTTGTCACTACCAAAATGTACCTCCCATGAAAAATTCAAATTGCAGTTGTTTTTCGGCAGTTATCGTGGTCAGTGTCTATAAATATTTTTAAAATGCTACACTCTTCTTATATGTTTAATGTAGTGTTAGAATAGTGTATCTTTTCATATTTGCATATGAAATGTTTAAACTTAGAATATGACTTGACATAAATAAAAAATTACCGGTGTAGTTGTACATGGGGCACATTGATTCAGCTTATCAGTGTCCATATATTATGTGATGATGAAATATCCAAAGAAGGAGACTTTGCACTTGTAAAATTTTATACTAAAAAGACATTATTATTCATTACGTGTGGCGTGGCGAAATTGCGCTGGACAGAAGCATGGAAGTTGTATTTCTAAGAAAACAACCACTAAATAAATTTATTATTCCACAAATAGATGGTATAAAATATTGTAATGAAGTTCTAGTACCATCATCTACAAAAAGCACCACTCGGGCTAAGTCAACATATTTTTTTCAGTTGATATTGAATGAATTAAATTAATTACTAAGTAAAAATGCAATGAAATTTATAAAACAATAGTATAATATAATATATAGTATAATATATATATATATATATATATATATATATATATATATATATATATATATAATTTATAATTTTTTGATTGCTTGAAAATCTTGAATCTTCTCCAAGATTCAGAATCTTAACAGAATCCTCGTGCAAACAGGGCTTAAGAGGGGCAGTTTCGTACACTTTCACAGGGTTTTTAAAATTGAATTTTAGGCAATTTAAAAATTATAACAATATATGGTACATAACATACAACTAATAAATGTAAGTAATTTGTACCTTCGCTTATGTAGGTACCATATTGTTATCTCTGTTTGTACTTGTAGTCACCCTGATGAAGACACAACGGTGTGTCGAAACGTCGGTTTTTTAGTTAAATAAAAACATACAGACTGCATTCTCGAATATTCACATCCTTCAATTGAAGTTTATGTCTGTATATTAAAAACTTCCAAAAACGATGCGTGATCGTCACAAAAAAATAAAATGTCAAAATCGTATCAACGTATCTAATAATAATAATATGTTTATTTGCCTTCGGGAAGTAACATCCCATACAAATGATTGACAACAACAAGAATAATTTACTAACCATAAAATAATACACATAACTTTCCAAAATATAATATACATAATATAAACCATAACAGCAAAATATTAAATATCAACACTTTATATACCAAATACAAGATATATATATATATATATATATATATATATATATATATATATATATATTGCATTACTGTAGCAAAATTTGGAAGGAAAGCTAATTCATTCTTCAACCAAGTTTCGCATAAGCATACCACGTCCCCGTTTAGTATTTTTGTTTTAGTATCAATATCTAAGTTAAATAAATTGTTTATTCCATTTACATTCCAAAATACTAGAAAGAGATGCGGTTTATTTTTGCAACAGCTTCCTTAATATTGTCCAGGATTTGTAATTTTTGTAAAATTGTATCTATTTTACTTTCCATTATTGAAAACACGCGGTGATTTTGTGGTTATGTAGATAGAAAATTATTATTTGAAAATAAACTGGTGAATAAATTTATTCAAATAATTGAGTAGTATCCTTCTTACTTTTAGAGTGCTTTTTTATTTAGAATAAACAAATTATTCAGTAATATTCAATATTTCAGAACTGAGAACAAATTTAAACTTCTGTACTTGTCAAAAACAATGTTGCCAATCAACGTATCTCTCTTTCTCTCTCCCCAATTTTATTAAAATAATTCATAGTGCTTTATAAACGGGTGTATTAAAAGAAACAAGTTTTAATTCTTAAGAATATGACTGTGACGATGATAGTGACTATGATGATGCTACATAAACCCGGATTCAAGCTGCAAATAATATTAAATATGCATTTAAAGTGCATTTTATTATTTATCAATAAATGCAAATATTAAGAAGACCAAGACAATGCTATGTTTTATGAATTTTTGTATTAAAATTTGAAGTCCATAACCTCAAGAATATTATAGGTTTGAAGATTTTAACAGAGTATGGACTTGGTTTTTAAATATAGACTGATTTATAATTTACTTCTTGTGCTGGAAAAGTATGTTTTCTCCTCTGAAAGGTTGGGAAGCACTGCCGTAAAAGATGTCATTCTTTCCCCATAATGCTACACCCTCATTTCGAGCAATCGATAGAAAAAACCATTACGCCAATGGTAATAATTTGGCCGTACACATTACTTTAAATCAGACTGTCGATCTGGTTATGTTTTGGATTATTGCAACAGCTGCTGACCAATATAAATATTATCTAGTTTTGACAGTTATTCTAAAGAATGGCCACAGAGAGACACTATAGGATTGCCTGAATTGCTTTGGGGCGAGTTCGGATTTTCGCAATTCTAGCTGGACTTAATAGAAAAAACAAAGAATTGAGAACAATTTTGGTTGATGGGATTGACGTGTGGAATGAATATTATTAACGTTATTTTAAATTGATACACTGCGCTGGACTACAACATAATCAAAAACACATCAATTACTAATACTCCAAATATTAAAACATCTACTTTGTAATGCAATATTTGTTTACCTTAGTCATCACTCATCAATAAGCTATATTAAAATATTATTCATTTAGAAGCTATGATCAATGAATAATCAACAAAAATTAGCGAGTCTCATATCAAACGGTGGCAAATAAATACCCGAATACGACTTGATTCCAGTTTTAAAATTCAATTGAAGTATTCACAAGTTAAATCTGTCAATAAGTCCGGTGAAATTCCTGCCTATTCCTGAGAATTCCTGATAATTCAAAAATCGATTTAGTGTTGAAGCAAGTGTTGATTGAACCCATCCGCTCGTTAAGCCCTGTTCACACAAGGATTCTTTCATGCTTCTGATTCCTGAGAAAAAGAATTTACCTGTCAAATAGAAACGCCGCTAAAATAAATCTTCAATGAGTCTTGGAAAAGAAAAATTTGTAATTTATTGCTAGCTTCAAAACTGTACATTTATTTTTTCCAGAATTCATCAGAAGCATGACAAAATATAATCCCCAGAACTTGTCAAAAATGTGAACATCCCGGCTTGTTACTTGCTAAATTTGCTCATTAACATTCTATTAATATTCTAGCGATTGCTAATTTATTTATTTTGACTACACTGTCCAACAGGAAGAACCTATTTAAAGGACAAGAACAAGAGCAAAAATACATTAATTATTAGTAAAAACTATTACTTAAAATCTAGAAATATAGAATAGAGCTAAACTAAAAATAGTAAATAAGATAAATAGAGAACGGTAAAATATTAATTAAATTTATTAGAAATCTATTACAAATTTTCTAATTCATTAATGAAATTATATACATCAAATATTTCTAAATTTGATTGCAATGAATTGTAAAGATTACATGCAAAATGTATTGGAGATCTCTGCATATTGGCTTATGTCCGCTCTTAGTAACATTATCTATATGTAGCATCCCAATGTTAGTAATTTGGTAATATGAGTATATCCCAATTGTGCATCCAATGTAATTCGTTGAAATGTTTGTATTCAGTATGTAATTTTTAAACGTACTAAGGACGTGGCAAGGATAGACTTACGTAATATCACTTAAAGTATACAAGAACAAGATATTCTGAAACATTCCACCGACGATTACTGTGAAGTGAGCATGTGTGAACAGGGCTTTACGGTCAGTTTGGGTGTATCATAATATTATAAACAATTGATTGGGCAAAGTTGGCGGATATGATGTGGAGGGTGTATCCCCTGTGCGAATATTACATTTAGCCTGGTCGGACAGCGTAAATTGTGTAAATTGGCAGAGAGCAAATCGACGCTTCTTTATTTAACGTACTCGTCCCTTTTTTCGTTTGCCGCAGTTCTGCTGCGAGCCGACACTGCGCGCTGTTCACTGTTCGGATAACCTAATAACTGACAAATGCGGGGGATAACTCTCTACGGACACGAATGACGAGTGAACTACCGTCGGCCAATTTCAACCAATTTGACCAAAAGTTCGCCTTAATTTTGTTTTCACACGGGCAGAGGACGAGACGAGAAGGAGAAGCCTCTTCGTTTTCGTTCCACATCGCGGGTCGCCAACCATCCTGTGATCGAATGATGGAACGAAGTCGGAAGTGTGAACAACTCAACACTACACTATCCCCGGGGATCATTTGCTTTCAGTGCCGTGCTATTCAACGCGCACTAGTCATTTCACCTTTATTCACTAATATGGACAACTTTTCACCACGCTGCTAATAACCACGAATTGATCCTTCCAGAATATCTCACTCAGATGACCAACTGTCACTTTAGTCAAATTTTAAGAAAATCAAATCAAAATTCTTATCAGTAATTACAGGATTCAACACCAGAAAATAAAATTCTAGAATATTCATACACAGGATAATGCATACACAAGAAGATTCAAATCTAGAAAATACCTGCATTACAAGATTCATTCACAGGAAATTCAAATATAGAATTTTAGATTTACCGTAGATACAAACATAGGAAGATGCAAATCTAGAAAAGTCATAGTCAAAACCGAGTATGTGATGGGACTCAAAAATGGTATTGAGTTGTTCGTTTAGTTCAGTTGAATCAAATATGTGTAATCTTCCTTGTGTTAATGAGACAAACTAGTTTTTTAGATTTACATCTTTCTGTGTTTGCATCTTCCTGTGTTTGCATTTATGCCGAATCTAAAATTCTAGATTTGCATTTTCCTGATATGAATGAATCTTTTAACGTAGGTATTTTACGTATAAATTTTCTAGATTTGAATTTTCTTGTGCATGCATTTTCCTGTGCAAGATAGTACAGTGCTACTAACAGAGATCGTGGGTTTGAATCCGGGTCATGGTTTGCTTTGGATCGGTATCTGCTCTCGTCACCATTCCAAGTTGTGATACAATTAAATATAATAAAACTATTGGAAACCGGCTAGTGGTTGTCACAAGAGCTTGCGCGAGAGGGTTCAGCCTTGGCTAAATCTCGTCCATTGTCAGGAGGCAATTAAAGTAAATATATTTTTTTAAACTGTCATGCCTTTGATAGAACTTAGGTGTGGATATATAATGTGTGCGATTAACAGCCCTTAATTCATAAGTGTTCATGACCACTTACCATGAATCGTCCATGGGATGTTTAATAATATCTTATTCATGTAATTTAAATGATATTACCGCATCCTGAGTACAATCAAAAATTACATAGGTACTCAATACAAACATTTCAGAGAATTACATGAGACACATAATTGGGATATTATTATCATTGGGACGTTACATAGATAGGGCAGATATTAGCAATCGCTAGGATATTAATAGGATGTTAATAGATAAATATAGCAAGTAACAAGCGTGATGTACACATTCTTGAAATGTTCTGGGGATTTTATTTTGTCAAGTGGGTCAGCTATCAGTCAGCTATCCACCCAATAAGTTATGGTTGATTTGCCTCTTCAAAATCCAAATTCTTATCAGTAGTTTAGTAAAATATCTAACATGCTGACTGGATTCAAACCAACAGTCAGTCAACTATCTGTCGCATAAGTGATGGTTGTTTGTTTGTTGGAAAGCCCAGTCGAAATCAAAATTCTTGTCAGTAGTTGTAGTAAGCATATGCGCATATTAACTGGTAATAAGAATTTGGGGCCAGTAGTAAACATTGCTGCATACAATGTCGTAAACCGTAGTCGGTGGCACTTGGTTTAGAATATCGATTGCGGTGGCAGTGAAGTGGCCTGAAATCCACGTCCGTTGTCTGGGACATCGTCTCCGTACGAGTCCCAGAGGGAGCATCGAGCTTCGGCAGTCATTAGTGTGACACGTTCCCGTCGTGCACGCATAGGTCATGATGGACACAAACCCGAGTGGTGTCCGGTGTACGGTGGACGTACCGCTCGTAAACCCCGGTAAATGAGATAGCTTCCGTTGGAGTCAGCACTCGCCATCAAACCTACATCGCAAGATCGAGTATCGTAAACCGCGAACAGATATATTGTTCCTTCGTGCGCACTCCACGAAAACCAATACTGATAGATTAGATTGGAACCATTCTCATTATTACTTACACACTTTATTTCATTATCTCTACATCTACATATACATTCCTACCTTGTTATCACCTTCAAAATATTCATAATCAGTGAAAAATATTTATACAAAACAATCAATTAAATTAGTCCAGAAAACTAAAACTGTATAATTTTGACAGCAAACATTTTTACTATTAAGGGTCCCGTCTCCGTAACAAAATATATAATAAAAAATAAATGATTAAGAGATTTATTAGAAAATGTAACTCTGCATAAACCTAGTGCTATTTCTCGTCTGTAAATTTTGCTTTATATGTAAAACTTCGTGAGCATTTTAAAAATTGCTAGACTGCTTTTTCGTATTTTGAGCGAACGTTTCCATGCGTTATTATAGGACAAACGTGGAGTCGATACTTTTAAGTCAAAGTGCGTGTAGGGTATAAATATTAACCGTGTGTGCGGTTACCAGTCGTTAACTCATGAGTGCTATTGGTTCTTAATGGAGAGTACTACTTACACTTCAACAGGTATAGTACTAAAAATGAGATTCCTATCACTATGCACCTAATGTTAGGTGAAAAACATAATTTAGTAAATTGAAAAATAAATTTTTCTGTGACATATTTATCTTGTATAGAAGATACGACAGCATTCTTACGTCACATATTAAATATTCAATTTTGTAAAAATAAAAAATACGGGTCCCAAATTTTTATCTTTTCTTCAAAAATATTTAATTAAAAAAATCATCCAAGTAGCCCATTATTGAGTAGCTTCCATTACTATACATTTCAAAATCGATACAATATTGTAAAACCTTGAATTTATTGTCGATACCGGCAACTTTTGTTAGAAATTGCAACACACTTCTATGTTATAAGCACATTTCGGCAATTTTCTACTGGCTTTAGTTTAGATAAACAAATTGCCATGTTTAAAACATAGTATAGTTTGTGACAAATACTTCCGATTTGGCTACAAATTGTCGATACTTCTGTTGTGGGATTCACACAAAAAGTGGGTAGAAGTAAAAGATTCAGAACAACCTAACAGTCGGTGTAGTTAAGGTTGCCCATACTAAATGGTGAAATTAGACAATATAGGCTATCAAAATCAGTATATCTTGGTACCTAGTCCGGCAGGGATTCGAATTGAAATATCCTATTCTATCCTGGGCAGTATTTCTGGCGGTCAGTCGCCTTCTCCTGATTCGGGGATTGTGCACCCCGTGCAGTCCCCAAGGAAGTATAAAAGTGAAAAGTGGCAGACTGGAGTCGGCTGGAGCACAGCTATCGCGGCGAAAGATGATGATTACGCGTATCCCAAAATGAAATGTCCACCGAGAAACGATCAAATTCCTGCGACGCCCGTAAACGGAAAACGAAATCACTCAAATTATACCAGCGGAAATTACCACACATCACTTTACCCTGTTACTTTACTTGTGTTTACCCAATTTTAAATGTATGAGTAAACAACACATTTGATTCAAATACCTGCACCGAAAATGCCACCTTTTGTTCTATTTTGTCAGTACCTTTCCTCCCTAGGGAGGAAAAATACTTTTCCTTACGTTTTATGAGGGATTCCAAAATTGATTATTTAGATTATTTTTATTTATTTTATCGAATTATTATTATACGTTTTTCCAATGTTATCACCATCCGGTTCATTCCTTTCTTCTACTTCTAATTGCTTTTCGGTGCAGGCATCGACAAAAATATCGTGTGTATATAACAAAACACAACTTTCGTCCCTAATTGCACAATATACTATTTTTACTATCTGTGTATTTAAGACGCATCTCTTGCTATCAAGTTCAGAGCAAAAAAGTTTGTTACAATGAATCATTTTGTGACTGGTTTAGAAATCCATTATCTCATCTTTGACAAAGACGTTCTCAAAGGTAAAAATTACAAAAACGGCTAGTTTTACATAATTTTTTACAGTCAATTAGTTTATTATTTTTTTAAAATTCTCTCTATAGCCGTCTTTCATAAAAAAATTAAGTTTTGTGTATCAATAAACGTATAAAATAGATAATTAAATCACAAAAATTAGCTCCAAGTTTACGATGTCATAGCAATAATTTATAACTTGCATTTATCGATTTATTAGCAATTCATGATTCTTCGTGTTTTTCAGACTAATTTTATAATCGTTAAAAGTGAGTGCCTTAAGGCTTGAGCCTTTAACTACAAAAAATTCAAAACAAATCAAATTCAATAGCCACTAAGCTCTAACAATAAAAATAATTCTGAAGGAATTATATTTTTGTACCAGGAGTAATATATTGCATGTGCGCTGCAACATTGCTCCCAATCTAAATAATTTGTTGACGCATTTCGTTAACACATAAAAAATGGCTATGTACCCCGCCCATTTCATCATAATAATACCTACGTTATTATTAACCTCGTCGTATAATCTCGACACAGTTTTTGCCAACAACACTATTTTATTTCCCATTAAGTTGAAACAATGAAGGACGATATATTGTAAAATGAAAGATTTTGTTAAACACCGGATTCAGTAATGATGCCAAATAATTAGTAAATAAATTTAATAGGGACAGGTGTGAAGTTACGGTTATTTTTTGGTTTTTTGTAATGCGAGCACGTAGTTTGGAATAGGGGTGATTTTACATTATTTCGTCGGGATATTTAAATTGACTGACAAGCCTTCCGGCAGGCGGTCACAACGTCCATATCAGGGACTCGAACCGAACCGGAACAAACCACAACTATTTTATGAATCAAACCTGATTAGTAAATATTTTGGCAAACCCATAACCGGAGTCGAAAAATGTTAATAAAATTTTAGGAAAAATACTGCATTTTCTGTAGTTACATTTTAGTCCAAAACTGAAACGACCATTTTTAATTAATTGTTATTTAATAAATCATTGAACCTGAATTGAACCTTGAACCGTTTTTTTAAACCGGTTGTCGGTTCATTATAAAATATAAATATGAAAGCCGGCACAAAACCGAACAATACACAGCACAGTGATCCGGTAACCGAACCTGAACCGTAATGTTGTGCGGTTCGAGTTCCTGATTAATATTATATTATACGATATCTACTTAATTTTTTTATAAGAAAACAGTAATAGACCAGACGGGAAATCCGAAATTCGCACTTCTAGGTGCATTTTATGTAACATTTTGGTAACATGAGTTTCTAGACTAATTTGACCCCGCTGAATTCGAATCTGCCCGTTACCAAGCCGAATTTTGCATGCAACACCCGGAATCCAAAATGGCGGCCGTTTTTTGAATCTTTACATAAAACACGTAAATATAGTTGTATTTTTGAGAACGATGAGTCTTTTTCTAGGTTTTCGGTGTCTCTGATTTCATTGAATCACACAGTTTTGACATTCAAATGTAATATTCAAGATGGCGGCCAAAGAAACCGGAAGTTAAGCCGTCCAAAGAATATACAAAAACATTTTAATTAACTTTTGGGTTATCAAGGGCCTTACAAAATTTAAATATAATGTATATTACGTAAAATTTACAAAGGAATCCAGAAGTCGATATCTTTATCCGTTCAGAAAGTAGAATTGATTAAACACAAAAACATATTTTAGATTCTTAAATATTGCAATTTTCACTTGAAGATAATAATTAAATTTTTGTTTATCAATGGCCTTACAAAAAAATTAATTATAATGTATCTTACGTAAAATTTACCAAAGAATCCAACGCTGCAAACCGGAAGTCGATATCTTTATCCGTTTAGAAAGTAGAAATGATTAAACACAAAAAATATTTAAAATTCTTAAATTTTGCAATTTTCACTTGAAGATAATAATTAAATTTTGGGTTATCAAGGGCCTACCATAAAATTTAACAATAATGTTTCAACATAAAATTTACTAAAGAATCCAACGCCGTAAACCGGAAGTCGATATCTTTATTCGTTCAGAAAGTATAGTTGATTAAACACAAAAAATATTTAAAATTCTTAAAATTTGCAATTTTCATTTGAATATAATAATTCAATTTTGGGTTATCAAGGGCCTTACAAAACATTTAATATAATGTATCTTACGTAAAATTAACTAAGAAATCCAACGCCGCAAACCGGAAGTTGATATCTTTATCCGTTTAGAAAGTAGAGTTGATTAAACACAAAAAATATTTAAAATTCTTAAATTTTACAATTTTCACTTGAAGATAATAATTAAATTTTGGGTTATCAAGGGCCTACCATAAAATTTAACATAATGTTTCTTAAATAAAATTTACTAAGGAATCCAACGCCGCAAACCGGAAGTCGATATCTTTATCCGTTCAGAAAGTAAAAAATATTTTAGATTCTTAAATTTTGCAATTTTCACTTGAAGATAATAATTCACACTTCTGGGTGCATTTTATGTAACATTTTGGTAACCTGAGTTTCTAGACTAATTTGACCCCGCTGAATTCGAATCTGCCCGTTACCAAGCCGAATTTTGCATGCAATACCCGGAATCCAAGATGGCGTCCGTTTTTGAATCTTTACGTGAAACAAGTAAATATTATTGTATTTTTGTTGTATAAGTATATCGTAAGTTGATTATATATATATATATATATATATATATATATATATATATATATATATATATCGTAAGTTGAATAAATTGTTTGGTATAGGTATTCTTTGGACAGTTAACTTCCGGTTATGGCAATTGAATGTCAAAACTGTGTGATTCAATGAAATCAGAGACACCGAAAACCTAGAAAAAGACTCATCATTCTTAAAAATACAACAATATTTACGTGTTTTACGTGAAGATTCAAAAAACGGCCGCCATCTTGGATTCCGGGTGTTGCATGCAAAATTCGGCTTGGTAATGGGCAGATTCGAATCCAGCGGGGTCAAATTAGTCTAGAAACTCATGTTACCAAAATGTTACATAAAATGCACCTAGACGTTAGAAATAGAGCGAATTTCGGATTTCCCGACTGGTCTATAATTGGAATACTGGTTTTACATTTTGTAAGTATACAGAGTGTTCATTTTAAGTGGCGCACCATTGCTATCTCGAGAAGTATAAGAGCTACGAAGTTGGTTAAATTAGCAAACAATTTCTATTTTATATTACTACTAATGAACGAAACAAAAAAAAATTAGACCAGTGGTTCTCAAACTACGGGGAGCAACTTTCTTATTTCAAAAGTGAACCTATTTTTTATTCGCTTATTCGATTCAGTATTTTTCTCTGAATTCAATGAGATATTAGTTTTATACCCTGGCAACCCAAAAGGTGGCCGGCCACATGCGCAATTGACAAAAACCCATAGGACAAATGCCCAAAGACAAATACTCAATTGACAAATACCCATGCGGACAATTGCGCACGCGGACAAAAGCCCATGTGTACAAATGCTCACGGGTACAAATGCTCATGCGGACAATTGCGCACGCGGACAAAAGCCCATGTGTACAAATGCTCACGGGTACAAATGCTCATGCGGACAATTGCCCACGCGGACAGAAGCCCACGTGTACAAATGCTCATGGGTATAAATGCTCATGCGGACAATTGCTCACACGGACAAAAGCCCATGTGTACTAAAGCCCATATGTACAAATGCTCATAAAATTATTTTTTCTCATCGGTATATTCTAAACTGCTTGACTATAATTTCTGTATGAAATTAGGTTTTTGTTAGTATTGATTAGTTTATTTTAAAAAAACGGAGTTCTGTTGGACTCAATTAGGGTTTTGTGTTAGTATTGATTAGTTTATTTTAAAAAACCGGAGTTCTGTTGGACTCAATTAGGGTTTTATTAGTATTGATTAGTTTATTTAAAAGAACGGAGATCTGTTGGACTCAATTAGGGTTTTGTTAGTATTGATTAGTTTATTTTAAAAAAACGGAGTTCTGTTGGACTTAATTAGGGTTATGTGTTAGTATTAGTATTGATTAGTTTATTTTAAAAATACGGAGTTCTGTTGGACTCAATTAGGGTTTTGTTAGTATTGATTAGTTTATTTTAAAAAAACGGAGTTCTGTTGGACTCAATTAGGGTTTTGTTAGTATTGATTAGTTTATTTAAAAAAAATGGAGATCTGTTGGACTCAATTAGGGTTTTGTTAGTATTGATTAGTTTGGGTATAAATGTGCAAATAGAAGTGTGAAAATTGGTATATGGGTAGCTGGACATTGTGGTGGGGGAACTTTTATACGCTGTGGTTTTTCGGACGTGTGGTTATTAGGCGGTATGGTTTTTATACGCTGTGGTTTTCGGTGGTGTGGCATTTACTCAGAGTTTGTATCAAAACCAAGAATGTGGAACTCAAGAAGGGTATAAGGTTCCTTATTTACGAGTAGTTCTATTCAATCAGAGTTTGTACACAAACCGAGTATGTGGGGCTCAAGAAGGGTATTAGGTTCTCTATTCAGTTCAATTATTTTTGCTGCGATCTTAGGTTTAGCTTAAATACCATTGCTGTACATTGTTGTGCGATGTGCACATGAGCAGCCTTAAATAAATAAATAACAAATTTTGATTGTTTCTTTCATTTTATTTTATTTTTTGCAAAAAACAAAATAGCGCGCTGTGTTATCGGAAACGCACGATAAAGTGAATACACGAGATCAAAAATAATAACTAAAGGAATGATTTTAAATAAGTGGGTAAGTAACAATAACACCGTTATAGTAATCTCTTCTAAAATTCTTAGAAACTCATTAGGGTGTAAGTTTCTTCACAGATGTTCAGAACAAACGCAGTATAATCATGAAGTTTAAGACATGCCGATGAGAAAAAATAATTTTATGAGCATTTGTACATATGGGCTTTTGTCCGTGTGAGCAATTGTCCGCATGAGCATTTATACCCATGAGCATTTGTACACGTGGGCTTCTGTCCGCGTGGGCAATTGTCTGCATGAGCATTTGTACCCGTGAGCATTTGTACACATGGGCTTTTGTCCGCGTGCGCAATTGTCCGCATGAGCATTTGTACCCGTGAGCATTTGTACACATGGGCTTTTGTCCGCGTGCGCAATTGTCCGCATGAGTATTTGTCAATTGAGTATTTGTCTTTGGGTATTTGTCCTATGGGTTTTTGTCAATTGGGCTTCTGACCTGGAACCATAACAAAAACATGAGAAAAACGCTATTGAAAATTATGATAATTTAATTAAAATCTGATTGTTACAAGACTGCTATGGAAGAAAACAATTGAATATTTGTTTCATATTAATTGTTATTTACTAATGAAAAAGATTATCTGATTTTAATCAAGAAATCAGGACCGCTACTGAGTGCATGAGTTCAGGATTCGAACTACTAAGTACTCAGTAGGGTGGCGGTAACTACGGAGTACGGACACGTGTTTCGACCTTATTTGGTCTGATCAGTGTAGTATAACGGATAAACTAGAATCTTTTCCACTAACAATTAAAATGAAACAAAATATTCAATTATTTTCTTCCATACTCTCGTAACAATCAAATTTAAATTAAATTATCATAATTCTCAATACTTACCGTTTTTCTTATGTTTTTGTTATGCAAGGGTATGAATCTAATATCTCGTTGAATTCAGAAAAAAATACTGAATCGAATAAGCAAATAAAAAAATAGGTCCCCATTTGAAATAAGAAAGTTGCACCCCGTAGTTTGAGAACCACTGGTCAAAAAAAATCTTGTTTCGTTCATGAAAGTAGGCATATAAAATAGAAATTGTTTGCTAATTTAATCAACTTTGTAGCTCTTATACTTCTCGAATTAGCAATGGTGCGCCACTAAAAATGAACACCCGTATAATGAACAATAATTTTACTCAAATGCTCAACAACTGAAAATGCTTTCAGACATTTACAAGAATTTGTTTATGTTATGTGAATTTGTTTTACGATTGGCCAATAATAGCAAAATTTACAAAGTGTTGTCTTCTTAAAAAAATAAAGTATAGTGTGTTTTTAAATAAAATTAACAAAATATAAATTTACCGGGTTGTTAGTAGAGTGTACCCACTTGACATGAATCGTCCATGGGATGTTTAGAAATATCTTATTCTTGTAGCTACTTTAAGTGATTTTACGTAAATCTGTCCTAGCCACATCCTAAGTACGATTAAAAATTACCTACTCTATACAAACATCTCAGAGAATTACATGGGACACAATGGAGTACTTGCATGGTATTGAAAATGAGACTATGTATACCATACACCTAATGTTAGGTCGAAAATATATGTAAAAATAAAATTGTATGTATTTAAAAATTATTATATGTTTTTTAGAAAATTGAGAAAGAAAATTTTATGTGACGTCAATATGTTGAACAGGAGGAGGGAAGCATATTAAGAATGTAACCTATGGTTGGTCGTTTTAGCTTACAGCACTAGTTTATGTCGGTACCATGGCTTACGGCCAGTCATTGGTTTTCTACGTCACTATTAATATTTAATTTTCATTATTTTTTTGAGCTTGTTGGTAAAAATTTTGTCACAATACAAAATACGTGTCCTAAGTTTTAATCTCTTTAAAAATATTTAATAAAAAAAGTCACTGGGATATTATTACCAAATTATGAAAATTGGGATGTTAGCAATCGCTAGGATATTGGTAGGATGTCAATGAGCAAAAATAGCAAATAACAAGCCGGAATCATATTCTTGAAAAGTTCTAGGGATTTGATTTTGTCAAGTGGGTACAGTGTACAAACTGTAATGAATGAATGTTCGAGTGTTCCCGATGGTAATTGTGTGTTTGTTTGCAGCATCCTGGAGCTGCGCAAGGAAAAGAGCCGAGATGCAGCGCGATCGAGACGAGGCAAAGAGAACTTCGAGTTTTACGAACTCGCGAAGATGTTACCCCTCCCCGCCGCCATTACGTCACAACTGGATAAAGCCAGCATCATAAGACTCACGATATCATATTTGAAGTTACGCGATTTCTCGGGACATGGCGATCCGCCATGGAGCAGGGATGGCCCACCGCCAAACAAAAGCGTGAAAGGTACAGAAACTCACAATGTCGCAATTTAAAAAAAAAAACTTTACCTTCTGCATTCACAAAACGGCAAAAAAAAATCTAGAGTCCTGTTCACACATGGACATACACATGCGACACGCAGGCAACAGAAGCACAATGAAGAACGTGTGGAAACATTTGTGGCCTCAAAATTAATTTTTTTCTTTACTTACATAGAAGCTACAAAATAGCGGCGCCTCTATTTCACAAGCAACACACACAGTATATTTTACTATTGCGTGTGTGTCTTTTTGTGTCCATGTGTGAACAGGGCTTAAATTTAATTCAGATAAGCCAAGCGTTTAGTGTGGAAGTTTACATTTATTTAAGTTTAAGAAACACAGCATTAACATAATGAACTTAAAACAGCTTTAGTAAGTGGTAAACATAAACTTAAAGATTGTAAGATTCAAACTTTAGTGCTAAAAGTGCAAAGTGCGGATGCTCGTATAGTTATATGAATTTAAACTTTCTTAAACGTAAACATATAAATGTAAACCTTCAATTTAAATTATTATGTGAATGAGGCTTTAAGCTTTTATGTTTATGTTTAAGAAAGTTTGAATACATCTAACCAAAAAAGAGCATTCACAGTGCTTTAAAGTGCGATATGTAAATATTCATATTTAGTTATATGAATTTAAACTTTCTTAAACGTAAACATAAATGTATACCTTAAGCGGTCAGTCTACGTTTTTTTCTAGAATACTCTCGATTTGACTTGTTTTTCTATTCCACTCTTTTCCCACTTCTACAACTGCCTGAGACCAGCCCGAAACTCGTACTTTGTCGCATCCTAGCTTTGCAATGTCATTTTGAAGTTGAAAAATATTGTAAAAGTGTTTTCGTTGCGAGTAAACTGTCAGATTATTACTGACTTTAGGATAATGTTTTTATAAACATTTAATAGAGAAAATTTAATTAAAATTAATTTCTATCATGCGATATAACCGTGTAACAACTAACAGTTTTTTACGTATCGGACAAACTAGTGTCAAAATTAACATATTAAATCACGACAGCGAAGCTGGGGTCAATTTTGACCCGAGTTGTCGTTTCTACGCAGGAATTATGAGAAATTTTACCAAATTAATTTATGGCTCGAACTATATTTGCTTGATTATTTCACAAACGTCAAAATAATAGAATATAAGTGTCCAAATTTTTAATAACACTGCAGTAGTTTTATCAAATTTTATCGCAAAAAAATTGGCCTTCTTCGAAAAAATAAAGCATTCTAATTGGTCAAAAAAGACGTGTGTGAACTAATATAAATAAAAATTCGGGTAACAAATATTTAATTTTAAAAAATCATGCAAGTAACCTAGTTTCCAATGAAATGTGTGAATGAATATATGATTGTATATAGATGTGTAACGAATGAGGTCAATTACAGTTATGTAACTAATAGAATGTGGAGCAATGAAGTGGTGAATCTGTGCAGCAGGTTTTGTAGAGTTCCCCGTTGGAAGTTGGCACCCTTTCATCGTGTGATCACGCCACAAGTACACGAATTACGGTTGTAAATTTGCAGAGTTTGGTTTACAATAAGCGCTGCCTAATTTGATCATTCGGCAGCAGCCCGGGAATTGGATTTACTAGTTTAACAGTAGCGAACGCGGGCGGAGAGCCTCTTGCCGTTGTCGACTGTCTCTGATTAGATTTACATGTTCTATTACAGAAGGGGATAGGGGGATATTTTTCGGCTTTCGGGTCGCATCATCCCGTATACACTGGGCGATGTTAATGCCGCAAATCTAGTTTGCGCTCAAAAATTTCATAACATTTTCACTAAAAATTCAATTTATTATTTTAGTTTGTTTACTCTTCAAACAAACCAGATTTTATTATACGCCCTTGTGGCTTCTATTCATTTTTCCTCTGTGCTAAACTTGATTTACCAACCGCGAAATTTCTACCACACCCACAAAAATATCATGTTCACACATGGACACATAGAAGACACACACACGCAACAGTAAAAAATTCCGTGTGTGTTGCTTTTCAAATAGAGGCGCCGCTATTTTGTGGCTTCTATGTAAGTAAAGAAAAATCAATTTTGAGACCACAAACGTTCCACACGTTCTTCATTTTGCTTCTGTTTCTGTTGCCTGTATGTCTCATGTGTGTGTCCATGTGTGAACAGTGCTTTAAGCTTCATTCACATAAGCAATTAGTTTTAAGGTTTACATTTATGTTTAAGTTTCAATTCATATAACTAAATGACTTTAAACTTAAACATAAATGTAAACCTTAAAACTAATTGCATACCATGTGAATGCCAGCATTTAGCTAGATTCAGACCTACTCAATTATAAGTGTAAGTGGCAAATTTAATCAACCAGGGCTCAACATTCGCACTCAATTTAAATTGGAATTTTGTGGAAGAGCTGGTTGGTTAACTTAGCACTTATACTTATAATTGGATAGGTCTTTCTCTATTTCAAAAAATTAAAGTTCTATGAAATAAGTGTCTACAAATTATTACGGTATTAATTAAATAAATAAATAAAAATCAAAATATTCAATATCGGGCTAAATTTTTTTTCAGCTTTGAAGTCCAAAATTTCAGAAACTAAACTCGATTTGAAACTTTGGTTTCCAGCATTGTGTTTCTCGCACCTTAATTACTTATAATCCAAATTTTCAGAATTTTTACAATTTTAAAATTTTCGGGTTCCCAAAAATTAACCTAATTACAGTATACAAATTTTCTGCAAAAATATCCAACTGTTACATTTTTTATGAAGGATTTTTAAAATCTGGAAAAAACATTAATGTCGATTTTTGAAAAACCTTCATAAAATTTACCCGTCGGAATTTTTTGCTGAAAAGTATACCCGCATGTAATTAGCTCGAGTAATTTAATGGACAAAATAAAGTTCGCTTTTTAACTATTTTCGAGGTATCGAGGGTAGCTAATTTTCAAAATCCTGACAATTTTCAAAATTTGGAAAATTAAAATTTAGTTATAACGTTAAGGTAATCTAAATACACAGTGCCACAAACTGGGCTAAATATTTTAGATACGCAGTATCAAAGTTGAGCATAGGAAAATGTGAAACTAAAACTAAAACTTGGTAATTAAAACGTGGTTTACGGTACTGTATTTCTCAGAGCATAAGGTAAATATATAACAAATGGCGGAGTGCACTACAGATTGTTAACATAAAAGACAGCTATTTATTTTCTGGAATTGTAAACGTACACATTTTATTTTTACATTCTAAGTACCCATGTGCCGGTCACATCAGATTTGAGTTTCCTAATTGAAATGCAAGCAATGTTCAAAGTGACATCCGGTGTCCCGATGTGAGTTAGTTGTGGCCCCATATTTACCTGACACCCTTTTCAGAATGTTATTCCCTCTCTTTTCCACACTTTCTATATTAGTACTTGGGACATTTCATTGACTACCATAAATAAGGATGAGTAACAATTATTTTAGTAGAAATGGAATGTCATATTCATTTATAGCGACCATTATTGCGGGTAACACACACGGAAATAGCGACATAATCGTCTTGATTGACCACCAAAATTTATACGCAGAATAGGGATATTACTCATTTTATTTTATTTTTATATCAACACAATTCCACAAGCATTTAGTACACAAATCCATAAAGACAAAGGGAGTATATAATTTCAAAATGCACATTTCTCTAAAAACCTTTGCATATATCTTCGAATATAGGTACTTAACAAAATAACATTTCAAAAATGTGAACATCACGCTTGTTACTTGCTATATTTGCCTATTAACATTCTATATTAATATCCCACCGATTGCTAATGTCCGCCCTTAGTAATATTATCTATGTAACATCCCAATGTTAGTGGTTATAATATCCCAATTTGTGTCGTAATGTAATTCTCTGAGATGTTTGTAATTGAGTACACATTTTATTTTTACATTCTAAGTACCCATGTGCCGGTCACATCAGATTTGAGTTTCCTAATTGAAATGCAAGCAATGTTCAAAGTGACATCCGGTGTCCCGATGTGAGTTAGTTGTGGCCCCATATTTACCTGACACCCTTTTCAGAATGTTATTCCCTCTCTTTTCCACACTTTCTATATTAGTACTTGGGACATTTCATTGACTACCATAAATAAGGATGAGTAACAATTATTTTAGTAGAAATGGAATGTCATATTCATTTATAGCGACCATTATTGCGGGTAACACACACGGAAATAGCGACATAATCGTCTTGATTGACCACCAAAATTTATACGCAGAATAGGGATATTACTCATTTTATTTTATTTTTATATCAACACAATTCCACAAGCATTTAGTACACAAATCCATAAAGACAAAGGGAGTATATAATTTCAAAATGCACATTTCTCTAAAAACCTTTGCATATATCTTCGAATATAGGTACTTAACAAAATAACATTTCAAAAATGTGAACATCACGCTTGTTACTTGCTATATTTGCCTATTAACATTCTATATTAATATCCCACCGATTGCTAATGTCCGCCCTTAGTAATATTATCTATGTAACATCCCAATGTTAGTGGTTATAATATCCCAATTTGTGTCGTAATGTAATTCTCTGAGATGTTTGTAATTGAGTAAGTAATTTTTGATCGTACTCAGGATGTGGCTAGGATAGACTTAAGTAATATCACTTAAGTGTCCCTTCTCTGTAATAAAATATTGCGAGTTTAGAGGTTTAGCAATTTCTGCATATTAAAAATTTGAAGGAAAAACAGGTAGCAACTAGATGTTTGTAAAAGAATTAATCTAGGTTATGCCCAGTTAGAATTCTGAACAAATCTAGTGAATCCTGCTAATTTTCAGAGTACGGTAGTGTTGGTGTAGAATAGAACAATTAAACAGTCCTTAATCATTTGTAAACATATTCTTGTTAGTAGCAGAAGCAAGATTTCTCGTGATTCATTGGTATAGCCGGGTACGCGTTGCGTTTATTTTCTAATATTGTTATAAGTAGTGACTCCTGCTGATTTTCAGAGTACGGTACTGTTTGTGTAGAATAGAGCAATGAAACAGTCCTAAATCATTTGTAAACATATTCCTGCTCGTAGCAGGAGCAAGATTTCTCGTGATTCATTGCTATAGCGTGGCGCGCGTTAGCGTTTACCCTGGAAGGCGCAAAGACGGTGTAAACTCCAGGGAATTGATGTTCAACAGCAAGTGCAGGACTGCAGTGGTCAGCGGTCAAGCTGCCAAACGACTGATAATTCAATCAGACTGATATTTTGCCGAAACACTCAATACGGAGAATGTTTTCCCACTTTCGAGCTGTTTTTATTTTGAGTTACAAAAACATCTTCCGAGATGATACAAAATTTAACATAAAAATGTTTTAATGAACTCACCAAAAACAGCTGTCAAATCGCCAAATTCAAGGACCCCCAGGAAAGTCAAAATATTGTTCACATTTTTACACTTATTAACACGTTTTTTAACACAATAGTTATTATAAACAACAACAAAAGTAAATGTTTTAGTGGCAAATATATAAAATCAACAACAAACCTTACTGTTTAATTAATAACAAAAGCTAGCGTCAAACTTTGCATAAATGCTCCTGATGCTACTGAAATGTTTTACTCGTGCTGCCATCTAGGTGGTCCATGTTGAAATATGAAAACATCAATAATGCGCGTTTTTCAAATTAATTCTTGGATTTTTTAATATACAGATATTTAAAATCACATTTTATAATAAAAATATTATTATTCAAAAATAAATATTTGTTTATATACTTAATATTGTTTATATTAGGCGTATTATTTTGGAATTACTATCATCAAGTAATAGCAATTATGAATAATTTAAAAAATTGAAAGAAATTTGCAGCTCATAATTAATAAAACTGTTTACTTCGGTATAGCTCTGTTATGTTTTTATTTATTTAAATACAACGTGTCAGGAACTGTGTATTTAAATAAAAAATATAACCCAATTAAACAATTTTATCTACGACCATTATGGCACACATTATTAATTCATAATTCAACACTATTGTATTGTTCTTCATTATTCAACACGACTGTCAATATTATTCAAAATAACTGTCATCAAACCAAAATGTGAGAGATTAATATTTTAATGAATAAAAATTAGTAAAGAAATGTTTTATTTCAGAAGTCGTAGATAAAAATGTCGTATTTGACTCGCACATAATGACTATAATTCACTCGGATAATTATACACTCGCTTTCAGCTCATGCATAAACATTCATCCTCTTGAATTATAGCCTACATTATGTTGTTATTGTTATTATAAATTATATTTTTATAATATTTGTTATTTTGTTATATTAAGAAAAATACTAATATAGACACTCATTTTAGATTGAGTATATTTTTCCAGTGTATCAAGTAGTTAATTGCAATTAAAGAAAGTTTGCAAACAACAAACAAGTATGGTATTACAAATCAGTTTAGAAATGAAATTATTCCTGTAGTCCTTTATTGAAATTAACATACCGCGAGGGGAAGAAATCCTCGCTATAAAATGAGAATTCTAAACTTTATTCAACCTCTTATAATTTGATTGCAGTATAACAAGTCCCAGTTCTCACTGATTGCTAACGATCTTAGAAATTTCAAACTTTCTTCACAGTTTATTTATCGAAAATTATCCCTGGGACCAGAGGGGGAAATAAAATGGAATCACAGAGCTATTTTTAAGAATCATTTTTGTTTAAATAAATACGTAAAACGTTTTAAAAAACAGGGCAGTACATGCCTGCGCAACTTACGATCTCAGACTAAAAAAATTATATTCTATTTGCAGTCAACAAATCTGTAATTAGTTTTTGATTTGTTTACTGAGACCGCTACTGCATAGAAATATCAAACTCATTTTAGTCATAATTAGCATTTGAATGTATTGCGTTATGACTTGCACAAGTACTTTAAACGTTACATTAAGTTGACTCTGAATGACATAAATAACAGCCAATGGAAGAATTGATTACAATAATAATTTATGGTTATACCAAAATTTAGCAAAAACTATTTAATACTGTAATAATTCAGTGGAAATAATTCTATTCTAATTCTAAGTTTGACATTTGAATTAAAATTTGGTTAAATTGTCATTTTTAGTGTAAATAAACAATTAATAAGGTAAATAATGGACAACATAATCAGCTCTCAAAAAATCCAGAAAGAATGGGAGATCCAAGCCTACGGCTTTTATAGAAATACTTATTGGATCCCTATCAATTTTAATAATTTTATATAATTTATAGAAAAGTGATAATAATTATTGTTAATTTTTATCTAAATGAAAATGTAACTCTTTTGAAACGTGCATTAAAATGCGCCATGTGTGACGCAAACGGCACTGAGAGCAAACCGTGAGTAAATTTGTTCGTTTTTTTTTTCGTTTTGACTACGGAATGGACGACGGAACTGTGTTGAAATAAGGTAATATCTACCTATCGTATTCGGTCCTTGTCACCGCGGTGAACGTAATATGTTCTCAGTGCCGGTGACGTCACACCGTCGCGGCATTTATTTTTTTAATCTTTATGATATTTTTCTGGCTTATTAGCAACTTTTTTGGCAAAAAGAAAAAATACGGGTCTAATATTTTAATGCATAGATTTTCATATATATTAAAAAAAATCCCAAAATCACACGTGAGATTACAAGTGACAATTTATATCTTATCACCCGATGTAATTATTTTGAAAAATCTTGTTGTTCCAAACACATGTTTCCTTTCTAGAACGGTATTTATCGAACGCAGTCTGGCCGTACCTTTTATATTAAGTGATTTATGTGCTGCAGGATTTCTATCTATGACTTATTTACTTATAAATTGACTTTGTGCAATCTCATAACACTTGTGTACCATATGAGGCATGTAGCCATGGCCCTCGACAAATTGCTTTACGTTACACCTGTCATCTTTTAAAATATAGACGGTCTCGTAGTTCCTGCGAAAGAATATTGCCACATATGTGCAGGAAGACAAGGATATGAGAATTGATCCCACCAGTTTTGAGGAATTGATTTATTGATCGCCAGGAAATATTTAACAGTTCATTACAGTATGTGTTCGCTGTAATAAACGTAGATGAATTTCTATCTCTCGAGTAAATACTGCAAGATTTCATCAACTCAATACCGGTCAATCATGGTGAAATGTCCAATAAGTGTTATTTACTCGAAATAAGACAACCCTTTTGCAGGCTAAGCCAGGAGATTGGAACTGACTCATCGATTATACGATATCCCAGAACTACATTCGAACTTCATTATTGAGAAATGAATCATGTCGAAGCACACAGAACACTAGTCAATCAATACTATGAATTGAATCCTTTCTGGATAGTATTGTTAGTATTGTCCCCTAAGATTAACTTCATTTTATTCATAAAACATTTCAAGAATGTGAACATCCCGGCTTGCTGCATGCTATTTTTGCCCATTTTTTTTACCTACTATTAATATCCTAGCGATTGCTAATGTCCGCCCTTTGTAATCTATGTAAGGTGCTCCGGGGTAACTGGGCCATGGTTTTACAACGTCAACTAAAATTTTTGTTTTTAATGATAATTCAAAATAAGTAAATTACAGTATTTTTGAAAAATATTTGATAATATGTTAACTATAACGCATAACCTCATGTAAAATTATAGGATTCATAAATATTTTGAAATTTAGAATTGAAAAAAATATATATATATTTTTGTCATGGTGTTCCAGTTGCCCCACGATTTTGGGGTAACTGGACCACCCCCAGCTAAACTCCCTAAGAGCATTATGGTTTTAATCTGAGGTATCTGGACCTATTCTTTAGCATTCAATTTACTTGGAAAAAAATATTGCTAGCTTCTATAGATCATCAAAATACATATTATAGCTGTTGTAACAAAACATGTTACCTATGTCTAAAGATAAAATGGTTTAAAAACACTCAAATTGAAGATAAAGGTGGTATAATTAACTGAATAGTCTACAATAACATTTTATACATATTTATTCATATGGAAAAAGTGGTTTTATCCAATGTTTTACTCAACTTAACATATTTTACCATAAAAATTAACTACTAAATTACGAATAATGACCAACACTGAGTAAATCGGATATTCTAAATTCTAATGTAATGGTAAAATGGTAATACAGTTCCTTTCAAAAACTAAGTTCAATTCTTTAACCATATAGGACAAGCCTAAGATGGATTCCTTGGGGGACCCAGTTGCCCCAAGGACATGTCCCAGTTACCCCATTTTCACGAAAATTTTGGGGTAACTGGACCACCCCATACAAAAAAACTACAACTAGCCTAGAAGCAATTCCAACACTAAAAATAGATTTATTGATTCACAATTATAAAGTTAAAATAGTAGATAGGTAGAAAACTCTTATCTGCTATGTATTAAACTCCATTCAAACTGATGTAACAGCGCGTTGTTCACGAAAGATTTGTCTTCAAAATTTCACTTACACTCACATGGACAAAATAGCTGCTAAGAAGGTAAGGTCTGTTGTTTTTAGTGCTGTTGATAAAATTCGAATTTTCGAATGCTATTTTAGTGAACCTGGAACCAAACCTGAACCGTTCAAAAAAATTATGAACCCATAACCGGAGCTGAACCGATGGTTATGAACCGGTTCGGAACGGTTTAAAACATTAACGAAAGTGTAACATTCTTTGTTAAAATGCAAAAAAATTGTTGTATTTTTTTCAGTTTAGTCTAATTTTGTAAGATTTTAGAAATTTTTTTACTTTTGAATCCAAAACTGGGACAAAACTGAACCATATATAGAGCAGAGCATTTATCCGCAAACCGAACCTGAACCCGTTATTTTGTGCGGTTCGAGTCCCTGCTTAAAAAGTATACAGGGTGTTCATTTTAAGTGGCGCACCATTGCTATCTCGAGAAGTATAAGAGCTACGAAGTTGGTTAAATTAGCAAACAATTTCTATTTTATATGACTACTTTAATGAACAAAAAAAAATTTAGACCAGTGGTTCCCAAACTACGGGGTGCAACTTTCTTATTTCAAATGGGGACCTATATTTTTTATTAGCTTATTCGATTCAGTATTTTTTTCTGAATTCAACTAGATATTAGTTTCATACCCTGGCATAACAAAAACATGAGAAAAACGGTATTGAAAATTATGATAATTTAATTAAAATCTGATTGTTGCAGGAGTGCTATGGAAGAAAACAATTGAATATTTGTTTCATATTAATTGTTATTTGTTAATGAAAAAGATTATTTGATTTTAATCAGGAAATCAGGACCGCTACTGAGTGTATGAGTTCCGGGTACTAAGTACTCAGTAGGGTGTACGCTGGCGGTAACTACGGACACGTGTTTCGACCTTATTTGATCTGATAAGTGTAGTATAAGGGTTATAGTAGAATCTTTTTCACTAACAACTAATATGAAACAAAATATTCAATTGTTTTCTTCCATAGCACTAGCACTCTTGTAACAATCAGATTTTAATTAACTTGTCATAATTTTCAATAGCGTTTTTCTATGTTTTGTTATGCAAGGGTATGAAACTAACATCTCGTTGAATTAAAAAAAAAAAAACTGAATCGAATAAGCAAATAAAAAAATAAGTCCCTATTTGAAATAAGAAAGTTGCACCCCGTAGTTTTAGAACCACTGGTCTAAAAAAATTCTTATTCCGTTCATCAAAGTAGTCATATAAAATAGAAATTGTTTGCTAATTTAACCAACTTCGTAGCTCTTATACTTCTCGAGTTAGCAATGGTGCGCCACTTAAAATGAACACCCTGTAGAGATGAGCTTACAGATTTCTATAAAGTAGCTGTATAGCTTAAACGACCCGTTTACGTTTTTTCCAAATTCCTAGAATACACTCGATTTTACTTTTTTTTTTCTATTCCACTCTTTTCCCCACTACTACGACTGCCTAAAACCAGCCCGAAACTCTTACTTTACAGCATCCTAGCAATGCAATGTCATATTGAAGTTGAAAAATACTGTAAAAGTGTTTTCGTTGCGAATAAACTGTTAGTTTATTATTGAGCTCAAAGTAATGTTTTTATAAACATTTTATAGAGAAATTTTTTTATTAAAATTTTTATTAAAATTTTAAAAAGGCACAATTATTAATGGATATAATACTTGTTGAAATACAATTTTACCTTTCTTGTACTACAAAACACTCGCTAGGTTAGTACGTTTTGTGTTGGATTTTAGGAGGTAGACGGGCCTCTTAAATAAATAGGTTAGGATTTGATTCATAAATGTTTTTATTTTGTTATAGGTGGGCCAACGAGAAATCGATCAGCAGCAGGAATGGCAATGGAAATGTTCGAGCAGCACCAAGGAACGCATATTTTACAGGTAAATATTTACAATTCTAATTGTTTTAAAAACAGCAAAACAAATTATTCAGGACAGCAGTATTAATAACTGCATTTAGTTTCATTGTTAGAAAACATATTTGTCACCCAATCTGGGTATGGCTGCATCACAATATGCTGGTAGTCATCGGAGCAGATATATTTTATCATGTGTAGCAGTTGAGTCGCTCATGGTTTTTAGTGGTTAGTGAAGTTTCACAGTAAGCTTGATTAAAATTTCGGAATCAGCAGAACAAATGAAGATAGTTCTTCCTTGTGTACGGTTCCTGGGAAATGAATTCCGTGCAGCCGTGTTTCCCGCGTCAGTTATCGCGTTGTCCTGGTGTCTAACACCTATCCGGGATCCACAACGGGCTTAGGAAGTGCGGCGCGACCAGCAGGTTTCCGGCCTGCCCAATTTGTGCGGTGCAAAGAGAACCGCTGCTCCCTCACTATATAAAGAATAACTCTGGACACGTGACAAGAATAAAGTACAGCAGAGGATCATCATGGAACGATATTAAACTTTCTTGTCCAGTAATCGCCAAATGGAATATTCCAAACAATTTTTCCAACATTGTTTCAAAATCAAAATACTCAACAGTTCCGCTATTTTCCTGATTTCAAAGCAGGGACTCGAACCGAACCGGAACAAAACGCGGCTATTGTAGCGAAGCGAGAACCAAACCTACAATATTTTGGCAAATCGGTTCGGAACAATTCAAACCATTCATTAAAATTTAAAGTTTTTTCGTTTTCTTTGGTTTAGTCATATTTTATTTTATTTTAGAAATTTATTATATTTTAGCCCAAAATTAAAACGAATACCGGTTACCGGTTCTTTTCTAAAAGAAATAAGTACTAAAAACCGGAACAAAACCGAACCATATAACGCATAGTGAATCGTAAACCGAATCGGAACCGTTTACTGATTGCAATGGGGTATCTAAGTATCCGTTCAATTTTACTCACGAAACATTTTTTCAAAATACTCAAACCATTTTCAAAATATTTACGTTAGTTTTTCGCCACAATTTCCATAAATTAAATCCTAATTTTGAAGCAGGAACTCGAACCGAACCGGCACAAACCGCGGCTATTTTAGCGAAGCGAGAACCAAACCTACAATATTTTGGCAAACCGGTTCGGAACAGTTCAAACCATTCCTTAAAATTAATTTTTTTTTCGTTATCTTTGGTTTAGTCATATTTTATTTCATTTTAGAAATTTATTATATTTTAGCCCAAAATTGGAACGAACCGGTTCTTTTCTAAAAGAAATAGTAAAACACCGAACCCTATATAGCGCTTTACCGTTTACTGATTGCGACGGGGTATCTAAAGTATCCGTTCAATTTTACTCACGAAACATTTTTTCAAAATACTCAAACCATTTTCAAAATATTTCCATTATTTTCTGCCAGTTTCCATAAATTAAATTATGATTTCTAAGGTTATAAACTGCTAATATTGATTGCGTTTTGCGTTGGGTTATCTGAGGAACAACATATTTAGGGTTCAGATTGAACCATAAGATCGTATCAAGTAATCAGGAAGAATTAATCGGATACCTGTAGTGCCAATGATGAATAGATCGTTAGGTTAATGGCCGACCCATAGGGAGCAATTAGATAATTGTTGAATGTCCACGTTATTTATTTCCTAGTTTCTGACCCTTGTGATAATTGTTTTTGTTGACAATGTGTGTTTTTCTGTACTAGAGCCTGGATGGTTTTGCATTGGCACTAGCAGCCGATGGGCGATTCCTCTACATCTCGGAAACCGTTTCGATATACTTGGGTCTGTCACAGGTGAGAATCATGCATTCAAATTTACATATTTACTACAGATTTTCTCATCTTGATCCTGCATGATCTTTCCATCCAAGATGCAAACTTGATGGCCAGATTTACTAGATGTAAGAGAATTCACAATTCCATAAATATTTATCCCTTCGCAGCTTTTACGATATCAAATCAGAAATCGTAGATTTCACATCCCATAGTTAGCTGCTATTTGACAGGCAATTCTCACCAGGATTATAAAGCATATGAAAGAATCCTCAAAGAAGAGCTATAGTCTTTTTTGATTATCATAATCCAGTTAATAAATACCAGCGTATATTTATTTTTCTTCATGATTAGTTGTTCCAGGTGATTTAGATCTTTTTTATGACCTAAAACGGTATAGCAGAATGAAAAGTTCGTTCAACGTAGTTACATAATTACAAAATCCTTTAGTTTCTTCCGATTAGCATGGTCCAGTTAATAAAGAGCAGCGTATAGTTTTTCCATGATTGGTTGTTCTAAGTGGTTTGGATCTTTGTATGACCTAAAACCGTATAAACAGAATGTTCAGTTCGTTTAGCGTAGTAATAAAGCAACAAAATCCTCTGGTTTTTTCTGATGATTGATGTTCCGGTTGGTTTGGATCTTTGTATGACCTAAAACGGTATATGTATATGTTCAGTCCAATTAAGAAAGACCAGCGTATTTATTCTTTTTTATGATAGGTTGTTCCGGATGGTTTTGGATGACCTAAAACGAAATAACAGAATGAATAGTTCATTTAGCGTAGTAAGAAAAAGCAGCAAAATCCTTTAGTTTGTTCTGATTAGCAGGGTCCAGTATATTGGTTGGTTTTGATATAGTTTAGTTTAGTTTATCTGGTAGATGTATATGAGTTAGTGAGATATACAGGTGTGCGAATATTCCAGCAGCTCGTAGCGTTAGCGTTGCTGTGCCGATGCTCTCAAAGTCAGCTCACGTAGTGCTCTGCAGCGGCGTGTCTGCCATTCATAATGCCGCGGAGCCGGGCTGGGGTTCATGCTCCGAGGCCGACCGACTCGCAATCAATAGGGTGTTCCGTGTTCGCAACATGGCTGACATCACATATACACCACCACCGTACACACCACCCGTCTTTAAATACAATTCATAATAGCAGTTCAAGATCTGGCTGTTTCAAGAATCCTAGATATTCAACCAATAAAACCTCTTCAATCAAGTTTAATTTCACCGTTTTCAAATACAATTCCTATCAAAGAAGAAAATGTGCGAATTAGTATAACTGAAGAGTTTTTCAGTAAAGAATGTTTTTCAGCAAGTGAAGATCTGTGCATGCATAGATTTTTGCTGATATTCAACTCATTTCTTATATTCTTTGTTCAACAATCTTTAAACGAATACTATTTAAAAATATTTTTATGACACCTCTTTAGTCTTTCATCAAGTTATATTTAACAGAATTTGGTTTTTAAATACCTACAATTCATAAGAAGAGAATGTATGAATTATAGTTGAAGAATTTTTCAGTAAAGGACCTTTTTCAGGAGTTGAAGGTCTGTGCAGCGTGTGCAAAGAATCCATAGATTTTTGCTAATAGTCAACTCATTTCTTATATTGTTAATTAATTAATTAATAAGTTTTTATAAAAGGGTCAACTGCAAAATAACTGAACAACATTCTGATTTATTTTTTATTCTCAGTAATTTAGAAACGGCATATATCTAAATAAACATTATTTTTTTAACGTTTTGCCTCATTTATATTATGTTAATAAAACAAAACCTACAATTAATTGGGCTTAAAATGACCAGAAAATAATTTATGTTTTTGAATAGATTTTGAAAATATTTATTTATTCTACTCGTATTCAAATCTTTTTTTTAATATGAACTTGAATTTCAACAAACCATTTATATTGTATAAAAAATTAAGTGCCGTTTGTATTCATTAGCTAAATTTATATGAAAGATCACGTACAATTATAAACTTTCCTTTAACATTAACAGAACAAAAAACATTTATGCTACAATACATTGAAATTTAAATATATTAAGTATGTAAACTAGGTGCGCCAACACGGATTTCAATAGAAAATCGCGATTAAAATTCACAAAACTAAACTGAATAGTAGCGACATACTTTTAATCAATAACCATGCACATATAAACATTTCATCTTCACAGACGTTAACTCAATTTTCGTTTTTTTGTCTCCCTCGGGTCAGTCCACCCCTGTGCAATGAATTACCTGCGTCATAAATAATGTAGGAATGGGTAATATACCACCGCGCCGCCGATCATAACATAAGATGCCTCGCGCTTTGCCCTAGAAAGCCCGAAATATTGTCATTCATTATTCGCGTGTTTTTACTGCATTTACAGATTAAATGAATTTCATTATATCATAAATACTTCATTACCTTCATTGTTTACAGTGCCGCCGCGTGGGTGTTAGTCGCCCGTAATAATACTAACTTTTATTTAAGCAATTTAATTTTTAAAAATGTTAAAATATAGTTCTTTCTTATTATATTATATTTTTAAAACGCCTATTTTGTTAAGTACTGTGATACAGATTAATTTTATTGGGTGATTCACAACTTCATTTTAATGGCATACCTATAGAATTAACATTTTAAATCATGACAAATATTTCTCCTCCAGGTTGAGATGACGGGCAGCAGCATCTTCGACTACATCCACCACCAGGACCACGCGGAGATGGCAGAGCAACTGGGCCTGGGGTTAGCCACGGGCCAGAACATGGCGTCTCCGAGTAGCGCAAACTCTGAAGAAGGTGCATCTTCCACAGGAACCAACAACCCTGATGGTAACATCTTGCACTTTAGAGTGCCAAACATAAAAACACAATTAAAAGTGCATGTTTCAGTTTCTACGATCATGAGCTTGGCCAGTGGAACTCAACAGTACAAAGGACTCGACAGGGCGTTTTGTGTCAGGATGAAATCCACGCTTACCAAACGTGGCTGTCACTTCAAGAGCTCTGGATATAGAGTAAGTAAAGCCCTGTGTAGACATGGATTCTTTCATTGTTCTGAATCTTGTAAAAAGGAAGCTATCAATCAATTAGAACTTCTTCTTTTCCAAGACTCATTGAAGATTCAATTTAGCAACGCCGCTATTTTTTTTTTCTCACGTATTTTGTTATTGCAGGTAGTACTCATGCTATGTAGATTACGGCCCCAATACACATTTTCGCATTCAAGAAAGTCGCCTCCACCTCTGTTAGGAATGGTCGCATTGGCCATCGCGTTACCTCCTCCCAGCGTCCATGAAATACGATTAGAGTCAGATATGTTCGTTACAAGAATAAATTTTGATTTCAGAATAGCACATTGTGAACCTAGGTAAGCACAGACCTAATTAATGCTTGAATAAACCTTCATGTTAATTGTTACGTTTACAGAATATCAGAATTGCTAGATTACACAGCCGAAGAATTTACGGGGAAGAATTTGTATAATTTATGCCACGGAGAAGATGCTAACAAATTACGAAAATGTCACGTAGATTGTAAGTTATTGTATACAGTTAAAAAACTACAGAAAAATAATTTATTTTTTGTTGCAGTAATAAATAAAGGTCAAGTGTTAACACATTATTATCGCATTATGAATAAAAATGGAGGCTACACCTGGATTCAAACCTGTGCCACAGTTGTTTGTAATTCTAAAAATGCCGATGAACAAAATATCATCTGTGTTAATTATGTTATAAGGTAAATATATATTAAACATTTTAAATTATTGATGCCTAATTTTGAAATGTTTCAGTGGTAGAGAATATGAAAATTTAATAATGGACTGCTGTCAATTAGAAGACAACAATCATAGTGTAAAACGCGAAGAGGCAGGCGGAAACGACCCAGAAAACGGCTCTCCCGACGCGGATCGCGGAGGTAATTAACTAGGTGTCCACTTGTCCAGTTGTCAGTGTTGTAGAGTTACTGTAAATACAACAACAGAAGACTAATAGCAATGTTCCATTTAGAAGGACACAGCACTGGCGGTCCGACGAACTCACAGCAAGATCCGCACAGATCTCCGCCCGACATCGACGACGGCTCCTCAGAGGATCCAGGTGACCCTCACGGCCGCCATAACCACATCGACCACGTTACACAACTCGCTACTTCACAAACCTCCAAACCTCCCCAACAACAAGAGCACAACAACAAAAAACTCAACATCGACAAAGATATCTCCATCATGCAAAGAAGAGGGCAGAAGCGGAGGTTGCGCACCGAATCCAGTGGCACTTCCGAAGAAGAGACAGAAGAAGTAGAGAAAATCAGTCAGCAATTAGCGCAACCCCAGCATAGAACTGCAATCAGTCCGACTTCGCCCTGTCATTCGACAACAGGAACTCGGATTACCATTTCCGACCCGACAAACGCAAGTCCAAAAACAATAACAAACGTAGAAGATTCTGAAGTTAGTGCACCTGGTACATCAGTTAAAGATTTAGAACACGCAATGTCGAAACATTTACCTTCAAATATGATAAATAAAACAAATACTTCTCCGCCGTTGTCCGCGACAAATCCACCGACAGATTTCAGTACAGACGCTTTGTTGAAACAACAACAGCGCAGTACGATTCAATGGATTGGGACTCATCACCATCTGAACCACCTGAACCACCAGCAGCTGCAGCACGCGCAAGGTACACCAGGTACTGCACCACTCCCAGCGTCAGCTCTTCTCCGGCAACTCTACGCCAATCGGGAAAGTGTGATCCGAGCGGCGAATGTTCACGGCATTACAACAGCTACAGGAACTGTTGCATCAACAGCACCAGGTAGTTCTGTTAGTACGAGAACATCTTCTAATAATGGTACTCCTTCTTCGTATTACACGAATGATGTAAACCAAATGGGACCGTTACCTACGCCGCCTGGCAGTGAAGGTTCCTCCACTTACAGTGAACACCAGTTCATGTTGTCGCACCATCAGAAACCAAGTAACGGCGATGCTTTCAGTAGCCTGGTGTCGTATTCGGCGACGGGAAGCTACGCCATGGATTACCACTCGGCTATGACACCTCCGTCGTCGGTTTCTCCTCGAGATAAGCACCAGCATAGCAGCATTCATAGTGGAGTTGGGGTTGGAGTATCTTTTGATAACCCGTCAGTGTATTCCGATGTGGTGTTAAGGCATCAGTACCTGGGTGGAGGAGCAGGTGGGTCTAATGTCGGGTTGTCAGAGTCTCCTGCACAGCCACTGCCTCTGAAGCCCCAGGTGTACTCGGCGATGCATCCTAGTGCACTGGATGCAGCAGCAGCGGCGTACGTAGCAGATCAGTCACAGTTCTACCACCACGGAGCGGCGAGTGCGGGCTTCCATCTCTACCACCCGGGGAACAAAGGCAACTCAGCTGCGGCAGCTGCAGCTGCAGCGTCGGCCTACCCGGATGCGCTCAAGAACACCACCAACTGGTACTCTAGTTCATAGTGAGCGACTTATGGACGCACTGCCTCTGTACTTATATCCACAACTAGAACCTAAATCTACTCTATCATTCCAGTCCAGCTCCGAAGTATGCGTAATCATGTAATATAATATAATGTGATGTGTTATGCCAACGTGAACCATTATCAAAACATTTTAAAGTAAAATTTATTTATGACATTCGAGTTCATGTGACCATCATAATTTCAACTGTAAATACAGTTAAACAATTTTAAATGTTTAAATATGTATCATATGTGTAGGTACAAACATATTTCACACGTGCACACATATTTGTATGTAATCAGAAATTGGTGTTATCTTTTGAAACTAATGAATATAAGCAGTATATATCAGATCATTATAAACCATGGTGAACGCGCGATTTTAAATTATTTATTTAAGTACATTTCATTCATATAGTGAATATTTTTTAATACTCGAGTCATTTTAACATGTGATGTAATTATCACTTATGCTATAATTCGTAAACAGTGACTGCAAAATTTTGACTGTTGTATTAGTATCTAGCTTGATCAGTGTGTTCATTAGTAATTCAGAAGATATCCCGTTTAATGTTTGTCATTGTTCACTAAACAGGTTAGATAAAAATGCACAGGGAAGAAAGACAAATAGCAAAACTCACCCTATTTATGTTCTTGTGTATAGTGCAAAATCAAACCTATTACTGGTTTTTATAACTTCATCTGATAATGTTTGTTTTAAAGACCAATGATAGTGTTTTCCCGCTTACGTATATCGGTTTTAAATAAAAATGTAAAAATGTCCATTATGAATTAAATTAGAATTAAAGAATAATTTGTAAGGGATGGGGTGGCTTTTGCTATTCGCTGCAAATGTTTGCAGTTCCGTGGTAGGAATTATGAAATATCTGGTGTGCAATAGAAAATTAGATAATTATTTATATTTTATTGTTATTTATGATACATTTAAAATACAAACTTAATAAATAATTTTCGGCCTCCAAATTTGTGCAAATGTAAAATCAAAAATTAGTTTTAATCATTTTAATATGTTGTCTTTTAAAAATTGTAGTGTTTTAATATGTTATTTTTGTTAAAAGTTATAATTATACAATAAATTATTTAATATGTTTCACACAAGATATTTCGTACTTGCAGTAATTTATTCATCAAATGAAAAAAATTACTTTCCTTTTGTTGCAATTTTTATTTTATATAATTAATTTGTGATAAAGCATAAACTAAGTTTGTTGCATTATGTGCAATTTATTTCGATACACCAAAGCAAACGAATAATATTTGTAACTAACAACACACACAAATTACTCTTTGACACGAATACTGCATATCGAATTATCATTTTAAAATGTATATATTAGTACCTATTGTATATTTTCTTTTTATAAAAACTACCCAATGATTCAGTATTTTAGTCCTCCAATATTTAATTAAGATAATAGAAATGAGTAAAGATTTCAAATACCAAACATTTTATTGCTATTCAAATGAAAAGATTTCAACATAGACTCAAAAATTTGTATTATAGGTATATGTATTATTTCATTCATGCAAGCTATTTACCCGTTGCCCATTGTTGTTTATATTGTATGAAAAAAATATACCATAATAAAAAATCATTCATTTCTTCAAAATTTTCATCTTAGTACTGAAACGTTTTATTTCATTGCAATGACTAAAATTTATGTATCTTTGTTAAAATTTTAATATATTTTATGATCTAATACTGCTGTATATTTATTATTCAGCGAAAACATTTTATGTTAATTATATTATGTACAATCATTAGTTTAAACCAAATATTGTTTCAATAAATAATAACTGAATATTATATCAGTATTAAATTTGATCATCTTCGTAAACTTGTCTTTTATTATCTACAGAAAAGTGCGTTTAGTTGTAAGTACCCCACAGGAATATTACCCAGGAAATTAATATATTTTTTATCTACCTATATTCGAAATTATAAATGTATACTACTTACAGTATAATTAAAAATCGCGTTATACCAAATAAATTTTGTATGCAAATTAGAAATAATATTAGCATCTGAAAGTAAATATAAAAAGAACAAAAAAAATTAAAATACTATAAATGCTTTATTTCCGTAATAAAAATGTAAAATATTTTAAAATACAATTTAATAAGTAAATATATACAATAAAATTGTAATTACGACTAGATGAATTTGTATATGAAAAAATATGAAAAATATATCATTTACAATCAATATTTGTCTGAGTTATCAGCTCTTGAATATTAATATATTCCGTATCTGTAGAAAAAATTTGTAAAAGTTCATTAAATGTTGGCCTTTCTTGAGCATCATACGCCCAGCAGCGTCCCATGATTTCGTAAATATGAAACGGACATCTTTCTGGTTTCTCTAGACGTTCTCCTCGATCAATTAACTGAATGACATCTGTCCCTTTTTTATCACCATAAGGTTGTTTGCCGTAAGAGAACATTTCCCATAGAGTTACCCCAAAACTCCACACATCACTCGCATGAGAAAACGTACCATAGTTGTAAGATTCCGGTGCGTACCATCTTAACGGCCACTTACCGCCTTGAACCGCGCGATAATATTCATGGTCTGTACTAAGAGCTCTTGACAAACCAAAATCACTGATTTTAGCTTGATGTCTCGAAGCTAGCAGAATATTTCTAGCGGCTAAGTCACGATGGACAAACCGTTGCGCTTCTAGGTACTTCATCCCACATGCAATTTGCGCCGCCCACAATTTCAGCTCGTAGTCAGGAGTAACTTGTTCCGGGAAATCTAATAAATACGCTAACATGGATCCTAATTCTATTAGTTCTTGCACCATTCGAAGTACTGGACTTGTACAAATACCAATTAGTTTAACGATGCAATGATGGTCAAGCTTCATCATCACTTGAGCTTCGGTTAAGAATGCATCTCTGTTTGTTTCGTAGTGCTCTTTGTGGAGTGTTTTAACAGCTACTTCTTTGCCGCGATATGTACATTTTATCACAGATCCGAATTCTCCTTCACCTAATACTTCTCCTAATTCTAGTAGTTCATACGGAATGCATAAATCGTCCGGTTCGGCTTTTTTTTTCGTTGTGTTTTTATGTTGCCGCGGCATTGTTGAAAACTAAAATATTTCCACATAAATACAACGCACTATTCAGAATTTGAAGCTATATAAAGCTACAACAAAAATATAGCATACAACAAATTATTTTATGTAGTAAATTAAAGCTTATTTACTGCTATTTTAATGCACAAAAAATAATTTGCTGCTCCGCCCATTTTTAAGAAAAATGCTCTATTCTAGCTTTAGTATTAAGCTGGAATACAACCATGAAATCAAAATATAAATAGAGTGAAACTATTGTATTGTTGTACTATTGTACTGCTGGAATAAAATAATTGTTGCTCTGGCCATTTTTGAGAAAAAAACCTAATACCCTCCTTGAGTCATACTCGGTTTTGTTTGAGAAACTCTGATTAAACTGAACTAAATAAAGAATCTAATACCGTTCTTGAGTCACACAAATTCGGTTTTGGTATCGAGACTGATTGACCTGAACTAATTAAAGAACCTTATACCCTTCGGTTTTGGTAGATTAAACTAAATACTACAGCGTTTATCAAACTGAAATTTGACACACTCGAATTTCAATTCGTAGAAAAGTATCCAAACGCCAAATTTCTCTAGTAAATTTAGGGTTCGTTCTATTAATTGAGAAAAAATACATTTTTTTATCGTACAAACATGGAAATTTGGCAATTATATCTTCAAAATATTCTTCTCTGTGCTGAGTAATAGGCAACACAAATTTCGAGCTGTGAACAGACAAATTCATTTCTTCAAATTTGAGTGATACGAATGGACATAAACAGACATAAACTATGTTCGTCATGAAGTTGAAGTAATCTATCAGATTTAACTTCATAGTTGTTGTTTGTGCTGTTAGCACACTGTCATTATTATTATTTTTAAAAACATGTCGTTATGGTAGGAGCATATTGCTGTGTACCAGGCTGTGATACTAGCCGGGCAGCCCGTACTGCGAAGCATTGTTCGTGTTTGACGTGATATTAGCGCCAAGTAGTTTTAATGTTTTCTTGGCGAATCAGATCCTTCAAATTTGAAAAATTTGACCTTCGCAGTACGGGCTGCCCGGCTAGTATAGCAAATATAAAGACAAAGTGCCGTGGCATTTTTAGTTCAATAAATATTATTTGTGTCCAAAGGTTCACTGAAAACAATATCAAACTGTCAATCATTATTATGTAAATAACTTAGTTTAACTTACGTCTTTTTTGAATTCATGTTTTTACTATGTCTGCTGGCTGACAGACTACTGACAGCGCTGCGCTGACGCTATGCTTGACCTTGGAAGAACATAATTTTTAGTTCAGAAAAATTCAACATGGCTCATTTCTACTGAAAATGGTCCATTACACCAAATTTCTCAAAAATATGCGGAGCAGCAAATAATTTTTTGCGCAGTAAAGTAGCAGTTAATGAACTTTAATTAACTACATAAAAATATAATATGTTGTATGTTACATTTGTGTTGTAGCTTTTTGTACCTAGAATTTGATATTTTACCTCAGGAACAGGTGGCTTAGGTCTTGGAAATATAGGATATTTTAAAATACTAGGCAGACCATCTGCCATTGAACTATAATAATCAATCACGTGCTCCAATGATTCCAAATACGGCCCATCATCAATAAATAAATATTTGTTCTACAAAAATAGAATAATTAAAAATAATGCACTGGTTTTATTGAATAAAATACAAACCTCGCTACGTATTAAAAAATGGAATGTTTGTTTATCATGAACCATAGTTAAAACATAACAACCCCCATTCCTGTCACTAAATCTAACTAAAAAACTTCCATCTTTGTTCCCATGTTGCTGAATTTCCGCTATAGCCTCGTTTCGACCCAAAGTTCCATGGTACCATAAGGATCTATGGGTTTTGGGCGTCGGGTTTTCGTAATGCTCGAGTAAATTAACACACTCGGTATGTCCACTTGCTTTAGCTAATTGAATTGGAATGTCGTTGTCTTTAGTACGTGGATTTACTGGGGCATTTAGTGAGAGTAACATTTTAACTACTTCTGTATGGCCTCGGCTTGCTGCTTCGTGCAGTGGCACCCAACCTGTTAAAGTATTTCTAGCTTGTACATTGGCTCCTCCTAACACAACCAAAAGGCGAACTGTGCTTGTCAGGTTACTCTGACATGCATACTAAGAAACAAAATCAAATTAGCTTTCAGAACTAAAACCAAGAAATATATCACAGGAGTGGACACTCCGTATCTTAGCAATTCGTGGCTAGGGCAGTTCGATCATCAAAATTTTTGATCGATCTTCGATGTTTTTTCGCAGCCCTATTCGTGTGGCATTTCTGTTTACCCTGTGCGAGAGAGAAATATCACTACTGGGTCCGTACGTTACCATCGTTACTGTTGTTTATCGTCATAAAATGCATGCTTCGAGCTGGCCCGTAGTTTCTGCCTGTCTCTAAAAAGTAAACAAAAATACCACACTTCATCCGCCCTAGTGTCCACTTCTGTCTTATTATACTTCGTGACTAAATCGCTAATAAAAAACTTACATGTAAAGGTGTGTATCCGGCAGTATCTCTACAATTAACATTGGCCCCATTATCTATTAATTTTTTTAAGATTTCGTCTTTGCCCATGCGACTAGCCAAATGAACAGCAGTTTGGCCATCCTGATTTTTAGCTTCAAGTCTATAGCCGCATTTAACTAATTCTGAAACAACTATATAATTTCCTTCCTTCGTTGCTCGGTGTAATAAATTTGTTCGACCATGCCTTCGAGAATTATGAGGTGGTGCTTCTGATTTACAAGGCCTAGTAAGTTTTGTAACCAGTCCATGAGCATCTTCTTGGTAATATTCTATCAGAGAATCTAATCCGTGACTTGTTGTGTGTTCATCTGAATGAAAACAGTTGTACTTTTAGTTCTTAATGCTAGTAAACTGAGCTGTACTTACGATAGTGAAGCATGAAACAGATTGAAGAAATAGTAAGAATGTAAGTTATATGAATGCAATTTTACCAGGAGTGGGCACTAGGGCGGGTGAAATGTGGCCTTTCTGTTTACTTTTTAGAGACAGAAAATACGGGCCAGTTCTACATATTCTATGAAGATAAAGCCTCATTCTTATAAGCATTTAGGTTTAAGGTTTACATTTATGTTTACGTTTAGGAATGTTTAAATTCATGTAACTATACGAGCAGCCGCACTTTTCACTTTCTAGCACTGAAGTTTGAAGCCTCCAAACTTTAAGTTTATATTTACCACATATTAAAGCTATTTTAAGCTCATTATGTGAATACTGTGTTTTTTCCCTTAAATATATATGTAAATCTTCACACTAAACGCTTATGTGAATGAGGTTTAAACAACGGTATCGATTGTAATGCACAGGCCCAGTAGTGATCTTTCTCTCACACAGGGTAAACAGAAGAGCCACAAATCTACTTCTAAGATACGGAATGTCCACTCCTACGTTTATATTATACTGTATTTTACCTATTGAAAAAAATGCATCCTCTCCGTGTTTACGTATTTGATAATGGATAACTTGGCTCTCATGTAAAACTGACAAAACAAAGTCTCCAACGGATGTGTTGCTATCTCGAACCAAAAACAGACCATCTTCTGGCTCTTCTAAAAACAAAATATATACATAAATATGTTAAAATAATGCAGAATTTATTGCTCACCATCTAGCAAGATCTTTTCGGCAGCTTCTCTTGAAATTTGGCTGTGATACCAACAAATCTCATCTTCACGACTCATTATAAGTCATATGATTCTAAGGTTATTCTTAATAAAAATTATAAAATATATAAAAAAACACTATCAACGAACTTATAAATGAAATTTCACGACTATAAATACGGCACTAATAAATGCATCATTGATATTCAGTGGAAAATTAAAGAAAAATTTGTTGTACATCATATCGTCACTCTACGCCATTACTACTACTGCTACTGATACTGAGCAATACTGAGACTGACTGTTGCCCTGATAGCTGATAGCCATGTAGTCATAAGCGACTAATGATGAAAATTTCTGCTTTGTTTTTAGCAATTGTGACTCAGGCGCTAGTAAGTAAAACAATTACCTCTATGAAACAATCCCTCATTTAAAACGCTATCCAAAATTACATTTTTCAAATTTCTGAGCCAAAATCATAAAAATTCCATTAGTGTATATTTAAAATATCACTTTGTATTTAGCGTATCAGTTATAATCAAAACAAACGTATTAGCAATTTATAAAATAATAAATTTATATAGGCTACCAAATTAATTAATTCATTTACATTTAAGTAATACGGGGAAACAGATCTCTATTCCCAGAATCGAAATTAATACTTCTAGAATACGGTATTTTAAAATTAGATATTTTTCCTGGTACAACGATAATTAGCAGTGAAAAAAATGTCGCATACTTTAATAATCAGCTTCCGTAAAATAGTATAATAAAGATAACAAAAAATCTATGCATTAAATTAAGCTTATCTGTAATATTATTTTATAAATAACATATTCACTCACGTATACAAATAATTGCGGAAATGGTCTAGTTTTCAGATGATATGGTACTAAAAAATTAAACAAAAACGGAATAAAATGTATTCTTTATTTTGGTCTTAATTTTATTTCTTAACTTATGGGTTGGGCAAATACAAATTTTTACATGAATGTATATTGTCAATGAACAATTCTACAACATTGCAGAAATAATTCCGTATGAAAATTATACAATTAATTAGTGTTAAAAATATATCCTACCACATAATCATTATCCATACAAAAATTTAAACGTTAACACATATACATAACTAGACTACCTGTGAATAAAATCTTGATCATACATTGAGATAAAATTACGACGATAATTTTATCGGAAGAAGGATTTTTTAGTGGAATTTCACTTGGACTTAGCATTTTTTTCTTCTTCTTTTTTTCTTTGCTTTTCTCGCATTACTTCAGCATCTCTAAAAAAGAAAACAAATTTATTACATTATTTGAAATAATTATAAACAGAAGAATCAAATAAATACAAATTATTTTAGAACGGATATTTACATTTATAAATCAATTAATGGCAGGTGGACAATAATTTATGTTAAAAAATATTTACATAAAGCCTATAATTATCAACAGGAACCATGGAATGTTCTAGAATTTTTTAATTTTATTATTTGATTATGCAAAAATCCCGGTTATAAATTTAATTTAAATAAATATTTCAACGAGGTCAATAATTTAAAAAAATATTGAGCTTATTTTATTCACATAATCAAAATATTTATTAAATTTTCAGAAATTTCAATACTCCATAACAAAGAAAATACTACGTATAAAATTATCAGCATCTTTGCAATAATTTGCTTTGTTTATTTAGCATAAATTATAATAATAAACATTAATAAGCAATTATATGTAAACAAATGAAAATCTGATCGCTACGTTCTATTGTTTTTAGTAAAAAATCACGTTACCGTAATCCGACTTGATTAAAATTTGAGTAATTTGAATAATGAAAAATTTAAAAATAAGCTAAATGAAAAAGAATACCTGTGTTTCCGCTGCTCCAAAGTTAAACCGTCCGCGCCGCCAGCTTTCTTTTTGGCCTGTTCAGCTTGTTTTTTCATGTTTTTTGCCCTGGCCAAGTCACGTTGATTTCCACCTTAATATATAAAAAATTACTCCATGTTTTATCTCAGCTGGAAAAACTATAAACTGTACTTACGAGTCATGATTGATCAATGTTTCAATACAAATATGTGTAAATAATGAATTAAAAATATATTTCACTCTGACTTCAAAGGCCGCAGCCCCGAAAGGAGAGGAAATATTATGCCAGATGTTAACCTCTGATACCAACAGCTACAAAAGCAAAAATGATATAAAGAAGATGAATATTACCATCATTGCCAACTATATGTAACTGGTACAGGCCTCAAATTTCCCTACCCTTCTACTCACCTGTTGAAAAACACCCTTTTCATTCATTACTTACGCTTTTTAAACAGATTTCTCACTTAAAAATTGTGTTATCCGCATTCATTAAGTGTTTAAGATCTTATTATACTTTTAATACATGCAGGCACCATTTTGGTCACCTCATACATCTTTCAGAAATAAAGAATAATAAAAATTAAGTTGGAATAAGCATCAAATATGATATAATGCAAGCTTTATACTTAAATTTAAATATTTTAAGTACAATTATGCATTTATAATATAGAACAGCGGTAGATATTTTACCTAACTTTCGAAATTTATATTTTACCAATCAGATTAATTTGTTATGCCGCACCTACAACAACATACTTCAAAGCAAAAGTATTTAGCATAATTCAATGCTTTGGAAGCATTTTTACTGATTTTTCTTAAAGTATAAGGTATCTAATCAAAATTTAAAAAACATCCCTCCTTATTTTCTTCGAACATTATTCTTAATTAAACAGAGTTTCGTGGTTCATTAAAAATGTTTATTCTCTCGGCTGTACTTTTTATATTGATTTGAATGCAAGCCACGCCTCCCATGTTTCCGATTACTTAAAATAATAAACATCAGAACATCGCCGTAGTTCTCATACTTGCCGTTTGGGGCTGCGAACTTGACAGTTTCCCACGATAAGAATGACGCGTTTTTAGCATTCAACGCAGCTCCAAAAACAATTGTGTTGGCTGATTGTTTGTTTTGTCTTTTTATTTACATGCATTAAATCGTTCAGACAAAATGAGTAAACGAAAAGTTTCTATTCAGGACGATCTCGAAGATGATGGGAATGCTAAGAAATACAAGGAAACTGAAAACGTAATAAAACATTCGTTAGACTCTGACGAGGAGGATGATAACCATGATGTTTACAATATTATGAATGAAAATGACATTGAAGGTATAACTAATGTTGTAAACGAAGTTTACTCTATTTAAATAGATTGTTACAATAGGTGAAGAAGAAGGAATCGCGGGCAATGAAGATGGAATACGAATCACAGCGTTCAACATGCGAGATGAAATGGAAGAAGGTCATTTTGACACAGATGGACATTTTATTTGGAAAAAAGACACGGACATCAGAGACAACTGGCTTGATAACATAGACTGGCATCAAATTAAACGCACAGATGCTCCAATAGACACAAGTAACACATTAGGAGAAGACAGCAGCAGTGAAGATGAAGCTATCAAAAAATTCAACGAAATAGATGAATACAAAAAAATTATACAGTACATGCAGCCTAAAGAAACAATCGCAAAATCATTACGAAGAATAGGAGGTGAGTAAAAATAAATACATTTTAATGTGAAATAAACGTTTTAAATCGTAGGTGCTGGCAAAAAGTTATCCACTCTTGAGAAACTAAAACTAAAGAAATCTGGGGGCCTGGTACAAAGTGATGAAGTTATCAAATTCACAGAAATAGTTAATAACTTTTTAAACCAAACAGGCAACATGGATATTTACCAAGAAGTATACGAACAAATATCAGAAAAGGTTAGTTCTCAATACAAAACATGCAATCACGAAGTTAATATAATATATTATGACAGACGTGAACACTAGGGCGGATGAAGTGTGGCCTTTCTGTTTACCTTTTAATATTATTATACTTCGTGCATACAACTAATGTTTTGTTATCAGATTTCAGCAGCAGAAAGGAAACTAGAACCAACACCAGCAGCCAAAGAATTAGACATGTACGCTGACGACTTCGAAGTGAAAGAAAAAGAAAGACTTGATGAACCAGGGCCTAGTAGTACCAAAGAAACTACAAATGAAAGCAAACAGTTGCTGTGGGAATTCAAATGGAAACAAGATGCTACAGAGTTGGAAGGTCCTAATACTACAGAACAAATGCAGAAGTGGGTTGATGAAGGAAGATTCAAAGACGGCGTGTGGGTTCGAAAATGCGGACAAAATCAGTTTTATTCATCAAACCGAGTAGACTTTGAATTGTATCTGTCGTAAATATATGTTTGCTTATTAATTGTAAATAAATGTTTGTAACATACATAATAATGTATATCTATGTGAAGTATTATCATCTATTTGTTATATGAAAGTTTAGAAATAAACTTTTAGTACATCTCAACTTCAATTGTTTTTAATAAGGTTATAGTTCATTATGCAACTAATTTATAATGATAGCTATTAATACGCGAGTATAAAATTTACGATACGCCATGGCGAGTGTCGTAATTCATACTATATGGCTATATTAATAGCCATTATACACGAGTTTGCATACTCCACTTTTTCTACTCCTATGCTTTCATTTTATAAACTATGCATTTGCATGAAATTTACTTGGGTGTGTCATAATGAAAACCTGTATCGAAAAGACAATCCGTATCGAAATGAGTGTCATTAAAGTACAGATGACAGGTATAAAATAACTAAATTACAACATGGGAGTAGATACAAGTTTATATAATAACATAAAATTAATTTTTTTGATTGGAGTTTAGATCCAAAATACTTCTTAAAATATATTTACCTTACCAAAAAAAAGTCGAGAATTTTGTCGTCTCTGTCCTGGTACAATGTGCTCTCTGTAACAAAATAAAAATTACTTGAAAAATGTGTTTGACGTGTACTACCAGTATCTTTGCCAGATTTTTAACAAGTTTTTATACCTTTTACAGCAATAATAATAAGAATTTACAGTATAATAAATAAGAAACACTGTAATGAAATAACAAGGATTTGAAATGTCTTGTTTATTTCTCAGCCGGTAATGTCGCTCCGAGTACTGGCGCCTCGGTGCGGTCAAATAGAGGAACCAAAAATAGGGGAAAGTGGTGGAAAGTGAAGTAAGAGACATTTATGCATACCTATTTTGGTAAATAATGTCCAGTCCAAACCAAAACATGTAGACTTTTTATGTGTTTTGTGGACTGAATAGCACAGTTATTTCATTTATTGTTGTAATCGCAATTTTTAGTTGTAATATTTTGTGATGATAATTTAACTCAATACATAAAAAAACATCAAAAATAAAACACAGGGTGTTAAATGCTTTAATTTTAATATCTTTTTAAAATTTACAAAAGAAAGTCTCTCTAAGTACAAGCCTCAAAAAATTATTAAGCGAGAAATTTAAAATTTACTGTGGAGCAATGTGATTTTAATTAATTTATGTTGATTTATAGTTTTCCAATTAAGACCTATTTTATTATAAAGAAAAATAATGTATATAAATGCAAAACTTTTGATATAAATAAAATAAAATAGAATAAAATTTTTGAATATTAGCGTTGTCAGTTTACCCCACCTTCCCCTATAAACTAGAATTGTATTTGACAGACGTGAACGGGACACTGATATGGGAATAGTACGATTGATAGTGCGGATTGTGAGTGATGAATACATACATAGTGTATGTGATAAACGATAAGTGCTCGTGTGGTCTCACTTCATAAATTATACTAATAATCAACATGTTGTGCATACATAAGAAAATGAATAAATGATACAGTGATGTGTAATGTATGTTAACATTTACTCCAATCACTGGCTCCTGTATCCTGTATTTAACAATGTTATTGTCAAACGTTCCCAATGTCTGCTATTTCACCAGCTTACGAATCACTTTGGAGAATCAAAAATTACTGGTTAAGTTGCTGCACAGAGATTTGCAGAGTAAAATATCGACAAAAAACTACAATGACACGAGTAAGGTTAGAATGTAAAGTATAATTTAAACATTTGTAGTAAGATGCAAGCGAAAAAACGTTATTTGTTAGTGTTTGTTTCTTGTGCATTCTTAGCCTATTGTTATTTCGGTGGCTACCGCTTGAAAAGTGAAGGTGTTATATCGGAGTTCAAAACACTGCCGTCATATTATGATTATGTACATGAGAGCATTGAAAATAGTGTGAATCTGAAACGTCGAACAGGACCTGACAGATTATCCCGTGCGAACTACAACATGTGTCGCATGGAAAGTTGCTTTGACTTTAGTCGTTGTAGGGGCGATTTTAAAGTGTATGTGTACCCACAAGAAGTCTCGGAAGATAACTTAAGTCCACTGCCGTCGTCCTCGTACCAGAAGCTGTTGAACGTGCTGGAGGAGTCTCGCTACTACACCTCGGACCCGTCGCAGGCCTGTCTCTTCGTTCTGTCACTCGACACCTTGGATCGTGATCGCCTATCAGCAGATTACGTTCGGAACCTGCCAGCTCGCATTCAGCGGCTTCCGCTGTGGAACAACGGCATGAACCACGTTGTATTTAATCTCTACTCGGGTACTTGGCCAGACTACACGGAAGAAAACCTCGATTTTGATCCGGGGATGGCTATTTTAGCCAAGGCGAGTATGTCCTCTAGTCACCTTAGGCCAGGGTTCGATATCAGCATCCCGCTGTTCCATAAGAAACATCCGGAAAAGGGGGGCGACCCTGGTTTCGTTGTAAGCAACAATTTTCCTCTAAATAAGAAGTATCTTTTGGCCTTTAAGGGCAAGAGATATGTTCACGGTATCGGGTCGGAAACTAGAAATGCGCTGTTCCATCTGCATAATGAAAGAGATCTGGTTATGGTTACTACATGCCGTCACGGCAAGAGCTGGAAAGAAATGAAAGACGAACGCTGTGATGAAGATAATTTAGAGTACGATAGGTAAGTAAAAAGCGGAAAATTCATAGATAAGAATTTATATCTGGGCCAGATACATAAAGTTTCATTTGTCTTGAAACTATTGCCAGAAAATGATAATATATTAAATTAAATTGATATTAAAAATCATGTTATGTTATATTGGAAATTTTATAGCAGTTTCTGAGAAATCCTGTTAAATCGTTAAAGCCTCATTCACATAAGCATTTAGTTTTAAGGTTTAGATTTATGTTTACGTTTATTCATGTAACTACATACAAGCATTCACAGCGCTTGAAAATAGGAAGTGTGAATGCTCGTATTTAGTTACATGAGTTTAAACTTTTAAATGAGCTTTATTCACATAAGCGTTTAAGGTGAAAGCGTGAAGGTTTACATTTGTATTTAATTTTAAGGAACACAACATTCATATAATGAACTTACATTAGCTTTTGTAAGTGGTAAACATAAACTTACAGTTTGAAGGATTCAAACTTTATTGCTAGAAAGTGAAAACTAAATGCTTATGTGAATGAGGCTTTAATCAGCTAAATTTGTAAATAACATATCAGTGCAATTTACATAATAGTAGAATTAGCATTCCTACAATTGGGGAAAAGGCGTGATATATTTACTTTAGAAAGACTGGGCGTATTTGATATGTAGGATGTCGGATCATATTTCGCAGTAGTTGTGTGCAAATCACTGAAAAGAAAGACACATAAAAGAGTCAAGGTGATTTCATTTATTTTCCTATTGTGTCAAATGAGAATACAATGAATATGACTAAAATTGCAGTTGTCAATATTATAAAGTCTTTAGCCATGAGTTGGTTACACAAACCTACGTCATTGTACATTATTAGCTGATTGTCACGTTACCTATGTTTACATACCGAGTATTTCTGTCAATATTTTCCCCGATCATTATATGCGGATGTTTTACATTTGTATTTATTTTACGGGCAAAGTATGTTCTTACATAAGGAAAGATCGGTTTATCGTCTTTTGGATTGGGCTTAGTCAGCGGGTTACCGGACAGATTTAGAGAGGCTATACGTGGCCAGATAAACTTCAGCTTACAGAAAATACGTATTTATTTAGCTTTTATATACCTATTCGACTTTTCGACTCTGACCAGAAATCAATTACAAAATTATATAACTTTAAAATTATATCATCTGATTATCTTGCGGTAACTATTGTTATTTTATTTTCTTCCTCTTGTTCTGACGCAAATAAATTCCTGGAACAATTCATAATACAGTACAGCGAAAAATTTATTAACAACAATAATCAAAGAATTTACAAACTTTCACAAAGTTATTTTACGTAGAATTGGTAAATAAATACAAAATGTTCTTGGAAACAACGTCGATATCTGTTTCGACTATGACCGATAATGTATTTTTTATTTAGAAGTAGCGATAAAAAATTGCAACTGCATGTTGAATGTTGAAATGAGATTAACATGTGTTTGATTCAGATTTATATGGGACGTTGGTATATCAATTATGGATATAAAATCTGTTTATACATGAGATTGAAAATGACACACATTTGTTGAAGGCGACGTTACACGGTGCCAGTAACATGTTCAAGTCACTAAAATTTAGCTCTGGATTTTAGTACGGACCATACATTCTCTCGCACACAGGGTAAACAGAAAAGTCACGAATCTACAGTATTGTTATGATACGGAGTGACCACTCCTGTGTTTATATTATACTTCGTGGTTTCTAGGTAGTAACAAAAAGTTAATACGCCCCACTATGATTTCAGGGCGCTACTTGAACAAGCTGCTACCTTGCAGCTATTTAATGTAGAGATACCATTTATGTTTTTGATGAAATCAGTACAAAACTTAGTAATTCCTATATTTACCTACATATTTTTTGAGTATCTGTTATTATTGAATAGAGAAAATAAAAACTAAAATAATTATAAGAAATGCGCCGCATCCGAAAATTTGTTAAGAAACATTTCACGTATTGTGTATTTTTATGAAGAATTCAAATAGTAATAATAATTGAAAAAAAGTTATAAGTAAATCTTTATGGAGGTCCGGAGAACGAAATCAGTATATAATTCAGTGCATTATGTAAAAAAATTAGTACAAAATATTTTTCAAATTATTTTCAGTAGAAGGGTCTGAAAATCAGTACTGTACTGACAAAATCAGTACGTATATAGTCTTAATTAATGTGGACACTAACTCACATTGATTTTAACGATTTGAATGACTTTATACATGAGATGAAACATGTGTTAGGTACGACTACGAGGTGCTGCTGCAGAACTCGACGTTCTGCCTGGTGCCGCGCGGGCGTCGCCTGGGCTCATTCCGCTTCCTGGAGGCGCTGCAAGCCGGCTGCATCCCGGTGTTGCTGTCCAACGGCTGGGCGCTGCCGTTCGCGCAGCGCATCGACTGGAACAAGGCCGTGGTCTGGGCCGACGAGCGCCTCTTGCTCCAGGTCCCCAACTCTGTGCGCTCGCTGTCCTCGTCCCGCATTCTGCAGCTGCGACAACAAACGCAAATACTCTGGGAGAGATATTTCTCTTCCATCGAAAAGATTGTTTTTACTACTTTAGAGGTAAAGCTCTTCATTTCTGGGACTAGAACCGAACCGCTGCTATTTTAGTGGACCCGGAACCAAACCTGAACCGTTCAAAAATATTTTTATAAACCTATAACCGGAGCCGAGTCTAATTTTCTAAGATTTAAAAAATTTGATTACTTGTTAGTCCAAAACTAGGATTAATATTTTAATTAATTCATTGTTATTAAATAAATCATTGAAATGAATCGGAACTCGAACCGCTTTTTTAAAAACCAGTACTAGTTCAGGTTAAGAAGAAAAACGAAATATACAGGATGATTCACAACGGAACTGAAATAATTATTCAAAATTCGCAATTTTATTTTCCAGGTGATATAATAAAACAGTTTTGAGTTACTGTTTTCAAAAGGAATTTATTATTCTTGTCATTGTAATTTTATTCTATTCATAGTTAACCAGATATTCATTACACATAAATAAGACGGAATCTGGATAAAAACAATAATCGTTTCTTATTTCATCTCCTTTAACGCGTTAGATGAAATAAGAAACGGTTGTTGTTTTTATCCAAATTTCGTCTTATCTTTCCTTATCATAATTTTTTTGGATATATTATATAATAAACAGTTTTAAAAATATGCTTCTTGAGATAATTGCCCTTAAATCTACAAATTCTAAATTTTATTTTTATTTCATGATCAGATAGTTGAATACTATAGTCCATTAAAATATATGCACCAAGTTGTGAATTATCCTGTATAGAACAGTGAACCGCGAGCCGATCTTGAACCGTTATTTTGTGCAGTTCGAGTTCCTACAAGGCGCATCTCTTGCTATCAAATTCAAAGCAAAGAAGCATATTATAATAAATCATTTTGTAATATCATATTTTACAGTGAAGTATTTAAAGGTTATGCTTACACGGTCATAGAATGAAATTTACAAAATACCTTGTTGTATTTTGTTAAATAATTTCTAAAAATGCGAGCTCTGCATAATTTTTTACAATCAATGGGTTACTGTTTTAAAAAATCCTTTTATAGCTGTCTTCCAACTAATGTTTATTATCGATTCCAAAAGAAAAATTTAATTTTTGTGTATTAATAAACATATAAAATGGATTATTAAATGATAAAAATTGGCTCCAAATTTTGTTAATTGATTTTTCATCTTAAATTTAATTTTGAAATTTTTACTACCACAGCCAGAATCGTTGAGATTGTGAAGCTTGTGGATCACAAGTGTTGTGTCTTAATTGTTACGCAATTTTTAATTACTTAAAGTACTTAAAAACGTGCATTTGCAGTGATAAACAGTGTTATATCGATTATAGTTATTTGTTCTCAGGAAATAATAAAAATCTTGTTGACCTTACTTGTTTTTATCAATCACTAAAATTAAACAAGATAATTTATTTTAATTGACAAAAAATCACTTACGTAAATAATTTGCTTACGTGTAAGCTGAACATTTTTGACCTTGTTTTTATGAACAGATAATACGTGAACGTCTGCCGAGACAACCTTCACGAAACGGCCTGGTTTGGAATAACGCGCCTGGTGCATTGCTCACGTTGCCGCACTTCTCGGACTCGCTGTCCAACTTTCCATTCTACACAGCGCTGCAGACGTCGAGTCCTGGAGATCGATTCACGGCGGTGGTGTACTGCCAGCTAGGTCTGCCGGTGGTGAGCACGTCGCCACTGTACCGCCTGGTGGCGAATGTAGCCCGGAGTCAACACATCGCGAGGTTAATCATCGTGTGGTCGAACGACAAGCCTCCTCCTACGCGGAATCGGTGGCCGCCGATGCCAGCTCATGTTCCTCTCAACGTTCTGCAGTCGTCAGCAGCTGGTGCTCTCACTGCGTCGCGTGACCACAACAAATCTAGTATCTCTCAGAGGTTCTTCCCTCATCCCCTAATTCAAACTGCCGGTGTGTTATCGCTGGACGAAGACACTATGCTCACTACGGACGAGGTTGATTTTGCGTTCAAAGTCTGGCGCCAGTTCTCAGATCGTATCATTGGCTATCCAGCGAGATCCCACTATTGGGATGATGCGAAAGCGTCTTGGGGATACACGTCCAAGTGGACGAATGATTATTCCATAGTGCTGACCGGCGCTGCCTTTTACCACCGGTATTACAATGTCCTATATACAGACTGGTTAAGTCCACTTTTACATAAGACTGTCGAGCAAAGTCAAAATTGCGAGGATATTTTAATGAATTTCCTCGTGAGTCATGTCACAAGACGACCTCCTATCAAAGTAACTCAAAGGAAACAATACAAAGAACAACCTACAGCTGGTGCTAGGTAATATATACTTTTTTCATTTTTCTACCGAGCTGGAAAAATCCTTGAATTTAAAAATGGTCCTTGATTTCCTTGGAAATCCTTGAATACCTGGAATTTCGTCAATATATTTATTGTTTTGATATTTTGTAACTTTTCTGTATTGGCCTGTAAATTAATATATGTATTTAATTTGGACAATGGGGTAGTTGCGAATAAACAATGTTGTTGATTTTTTGATAAATTATGAAACTTTGGCCAATTCTGAACATGTTTACGTAAAAATCATTTCTAAATTTACAACTTTTCATTCATAATTTCCATAAATAAAGTTCGCGGTACAAATATTGTGACGTAGATTGTGCAGAATGATACAGTTCGTCTAATGCCTCGTTTTCATGTATCCGGAATCCGCAGATTTCTTGCGGAATAAAATGGCCGCCACGAATTCCGTCAGTAGTTAAATTATTTTTAACTTTCTGCGGAACTCCGCAAGTTTTGACGTTTAAACTGTCAGTTGTTATAACTTCAAATATATATTTATTTATGTTGAATATGGAGATGGAATTCGTGGCGGCCATTTTATTCCGCAAGAAATCTGCGGATTCCGGATACATGAAAACGAGTAAGTCTTGGCGACTCTGACAGACTCATTGTAATACCTCAACATAATTTTAAACTTATTTCAAATATTAAATTAACAGATATCTAAATAATATTTAAAAGTAATTTATTGTTAAAAAATATTATTTAATTACTCGATAAATCGCATAGTTCTTGAAACACTACAAATTTTATGTCAGCCTGTACACTTCAAGGACTGTACAGAGAAATGTCAGTTGAGTTCTGAGTTCACTCGCAAGAGGGCCGAGCTCTGTGATTGGTTTTCACAATGCACGATGCCTAGTGCACACGGGGAAACTTTTCACAAAGTTTCCTGAAAAAAGTTTCCAGAAAATGGAGATTTTCTTTGAAAAACTATAAATATGTTTATGATCACATGTCACATTTGACTATTTGACAAATAAGAAGTTAGTTGCACTTCACAATGTTTCCTGAAAACGCCTCATTTTTATAGGCGCCGTTAAAACTTTGAAGTTTCAGGAAACTTTTTCCAGGAAACATGTCAAAAAGTTTCTCCGTGTGCACTAGGCATCAGACTAGAAAATTTAGAATTAGAAGATATTTAAAAAAATTGTATCTTAAAAATAATACACTTTTCACTCGTGAAACATTTATTAGTATTAGTTACTCTATGCATTATTTCAGAAAAAAAGTTAATTGGAAAATACGGAACTACCCCATTAAAAATAAAATTACTTATGTTTTTACATCATGAAACGTGGTCTATAAAATTGTAAATATCAGCTCACTATTTAGGCAACGTTATTAAGGACAAGATTCATTAAAATATGATTTTTTGGACTGAAAACAGTTCGCAAAGTGTCGATTTTTGAGAAATTGTCCTGGAATACCTGAAAAATTCCTTGAATTTCATTTTTAATATTTCATAGACAGATATGTGTTATTTATTTTATTGAATAATACTTTCATTATGTAGTTAACTGTAGTAACCCGTCCATAAGGGGTTACTATAGCATATGTAAATTTGTAAAAAAATTTGTTGATAAAACGTTGTATTTGACTCGCGCATAATGGCTATAATTTGCTTAGATGATTATACACTTGCCTTCAGCTGGTGCATAAACTTTCATTCTCTTGAATTATAGCCTACATTATGCAATAGTGTGCTATTATAATGTATGTGTTTTCATGTTTCAGGTCACCGTGGAACGATCCTGACCATTTCATCCAACGCCAGACCTGCCTGAACACATTTGCAGCAGTTTTCGGTTACATGCCTCTGTTGCGGTCAAATCTGCGTTTAGATCCCGTTTTATTTAAAGATCCAGTCTCAAACCTCCGTAAGAAATATAGACAAATTGAACTTGTGGGTAGCTAGCTGATGGTTCATCAGTTTTACTGTTTCGAAAAGTGATCTTACGTATTTGATATCATAGCAGAACAATACGTCCAAAGTTAAAAATCAGTGATGGAATGACTAACTGTAATCCCATCCCAGTATAGAGGTATACCAGTTGCTAAATATGTGTATTTTATATGATTTCATGATGTTTGAACTGAATAACTGGAAGCAGAAAGACGATGAAGGGACATTGATCATTTTCACATTTCACCACAAATGATATTATTTACTTGTCAGTACTACTAGTAATTCGTGTTTATTTCTCATACAGTGTGCCATTTTTAAAATGAACCAATTTCATCGTCATAATCAATGATCGTAATGACATTGGCCCACTTATTGATCAATTATCAAGTAACGTATTCAGTAATATGTGTCAAGTGCTGGTATAAACTTTTGTACATTAACTAAAGAAATGTCAATCATTTATATTTCATGTGAATTTAAGGCTACTAAAATGTATGAAGAGTAGTAGTATCATGTAATAATAGTTGATTTCTAGAAGGCTGCTATAAACCGATCAAACGGAACTGTGTTTGCTCCAAGAGCATTTATTTATAAACTATACTCATTTATTTTATCATTTATCATGTTCTTGTACTGATTTTTAGCAATAACAAAATTTTAATGCTCGAATTATGGCAATTTTAAAATTAAATACTGATCAATTAATATATTTTTAAAAATATAAGATAGTTATAAACGCCATAAATATTTATAACAATGTTTTTATTTATGCTGTAAAGTATGTATATTGTTTGAGCAATAGTTGATTGTTTACTAGACACGGTGATGAGTGTTTATATTGCCATTCCACTCTACCTATATTTTTGTATGTTAGCAAGGACAGGGAATGAATCTTTCGTGGCATTATGACTGTACTTAATCCTCAATCACCTATGAACCCATTGTGCCATATGACTTGAGTTCTTTGTTTTTATGCGACGTAAATTACATATTTTATATTCCCTATGTATGATGTATCATTTAGTGTGACTGGTATTGGCTGTGGTGGATATAACTAAATGTATAAATAAATTTACGCAAATTGTATATGTATTTCTGTTACACATAGTTAGCTAGATTATTTTCAAGAGATGATTTATTTATATTAGGTTGCAAGGAATGTTTGTTGCAATTTAATGTAAGTATTTTATTTTCTTTCATATCAAATTATAAAAGACTCACGTATGCTGTTTGTGAATGTTATAACGATTTATAAGACGTATCAGTAACACCATGGTCTAATTTTTTAGATATAAACACGCTAATAATAAAATGTATTTTTTGTATAGTCAGAAGTCATTTTTAAAATTTTAAATTTTGTACAGTTTTGTATCTATTCTACAGAAAATTGCCTGTTACATGATTTTGTGATTAACAGACGTTTAATAAATTACTTTTAAAACTTGTTTATTAAATAACTTTTTTATTAGATAATAACATTACACAACAATAGATAGTATAATATTTTTATTAGTGTTAAACATAAAGTATCCAATTATTTATAATTATCTAAAATCAAATAAATTTTAACTAGATTATTTACTTTTATTGCTGTTTATATAATGATGAGCAACAAGAAGTAGTAATAAATATTTTATTCATTATTTTATATAAGCAAAAGATAATATATAGTAATAGTTTAACAGTACCGTAGGATTTAATTTTTTTTATATTTCTACTCCTATGCTTTAATTTACTTATTTGCCTGTACTTAAATGACATTCATTTCGATACAGATTCTCATTATGAAACACCCTAGTAAATTTTATGCAAATGAATAGTTTTTTTTTAAATGAAAGCATGGGCATGGAAGTAGAAAAAATAGTATTATGCTACTCGTGTATAATGGCTATTAATGAATTACGACACTCGCTATGGCTCGTATCGAAAATTTCATACTCGCGAATTAATAGCTATCATTATAAACTCATCGCATAAAGCTCTGTTAATACAAGGATTCTTTGTAGATTCTTTCATGCTTCTGAATTTTTGAGAAAAATTATCCTGGTGAAAATTGCCGGTCAAATAGCGACGCCGCTAAATTGAATCTCTATTTATAACTCTCATTTGATTTTGCCGCAAGTATCGTGATCGTTGACACGTACTAAAACTTGCTAACTTCATGGTAAACTTCATTCAACTGCATCGACTCGGCACCGGTTTGTAAACGTCAACTAGAACTTTAAGAGTGAAATAAACATTAAAAATGGGTAAGAATTTCGAAAATAATTCATAGAACAAATAATAATTATGTAATTATTTATTTTCTAGCGGTGTCCAGCGGAACATCCTTCGCGTTATCGTCAATAATGACAGTTCTACTATTTTCGGGAATGCAAACTTATCGCCCCTGGTTGGCTTCTAGTCAAGTACACACAATTTTCGGAGGATATTTAGGATCAATTTTGTTTATTTTAATATTGACTGTAAGTATTTGATTTATGAAAGCTAATTTTGCATTAATGTTATTGTTAACCTTTCAGGCTGTTGGAAACATTGAATCTGCTGTATTCGGAAAGTCATTCCAAACAAAATTGTTCCCGGAAGGTAAACATTAATATATAAACATTGTTTATTAGAAATGAATCTGTAAATATTGTTGCAGTTATTTTCTGTTTGCTGTTGTCTATGTTTGCTTCGGGAATGGTGCATAGAGTTTGCAGTTCGACGTGGTTAGTATACAAATCGTATTTAAATACGTAGTTAGCTAGATTCAGACCTACCCAATTTTGAGTGCTAAATCAAATTAAATAATCCACTTACACTTATAATTCGTCGCTTTGGAGTAACAAAGGTTCTATCTGCATTTTTGAGATTGAGATTTTGGTATATAAAGGTTATATCTGCTATATTTTGTATTTAAATATGTGAACTATCGATATCTGTCGAAAAATAAAGAAGTTAGTTATGTTAAGCGGCCTACACACCGGAGGTAACATTGTTAATAACATGGTTATTAGCAATGTATCTGACAAAAAATTCTAAATTTGACCGTAACATGTTAATAACATTTTGTTATCAACAATGTTGAAAACATTTTGCGATTGACATGTTAAGAGACACATTAAAAATGTTAGTAACATGTCACTGTTTACATGTTGTGTATAACATGTCAGTAACAATTGTAAATAAAAATTGTTATATTTTATTGTAAATTGTTGATAACATTGTTGCTGACAAGTTGAAAGCAAATATTTTGTTACCGGTCTCGAGGCGGTCTACATCAAAGAATGTTGATAGCAAAAGCGTCTGTCCGAGAGGAAAACTAAAATAATTTACAAATAAACGAAAAAAACTACTGATTTACTATAGGGTGGGCCAAATACAAGTTTTTTTTTAAATACAATAAAATGAACAAAATTAATTTTTTTCTTGGATGATATTGGCCTGAATCGTTTCTGGATTGTTAGCATAACATCGGTCCATCACGGTTCCCCACAAAAAGGGGTCAAATCGCAGGTCCGAGGCAGCCAATTGACATCGCCAAGACGGATGATAACATGATTTGGGAATTTGGTGCCGAAAAGATCGATTGTGGCATGGGCTGTATGGCATGGCGCGCCATCCTGCATGAATGAGAGGTAGTCCAAATCCATGTCTTCAATTTCAGTTAAAAGAAAGTCGGATACCATGGCTCTGTAAAAATCTTCTTTTCAACAAACGCACTGTTTGGGCTACACAGCACTCACTTTGGAAATAAATTTGCAATATTTCCCAACGTTGCTCAAGCGTACTCATTTCGTACCGCGGAGGTATGATACTTACTTTCTATCAAAATTTCGAGTGGGAAAAAGCTGTCAGTGTCAAAATAACCTATGATTTAAAAAGAAACCACTGGTTGGCCCACCCTATAGTTACATGTAAATACAAATACTTTATGACTTAAAACATCTACTATGCGTGCATTCAGGTAAAGAAAATACTAGTCCAGGCGTCCAGGGTAATAAGACTTTAAAAATGTAGAGAAATTTTAAAACTATATTGCTCAAAATTTGGAAATATATAAATAAATTAAAAAAATTCCATGTGGCCGTATAGAAATTTAAGTTATTTTGTTAATTAAAATACAATTTCTGAACTATAATAATAGTATTATGCACGGTTGTATCATTATTTGACAAATATACACGAATTTCTGTGACATAAATATCATTTTATAGCTAGTGGACCTCTTTATAGCTCAGTGGGCCATAATGAAACGTCAAATATTTTTAGATTTCCTTTTTTACTCATAGATACTACTTATAATTATAATTAGTTATTTAAATAACATCACTTTTACTTACATTAAACATGAATTATCTTGTAAATGTTTAATTTAATAATTACAACTTTGACATTATAGATTTTGGTTTATTTTCAGAATTTTTAGCAACAGTCCAAGTATTTATGAATTTTTGGTTCTTTAAACAAATAAATTTAATAAATTAATGACAATGTTGATAAACGATACGTGTCCTACTAACATGTTATTAGCAATAACATGTTAGTATATTTTGTTGACAACAAGATAGTTTTTTTTTCGAATTTTTCTGCTAACATTGTTACTGACAATGTAACCAGCAATGTCAGTAGCATGCTGCTATCGACATTTTTAGCGGCTGCATTAATTAAACTGTAATTTGTTAACAACATTTTTGTTTGTAACATGTTTTGTTATTAAACATGTTTTTGTTATTTTTTCGGTGTGTAGGCACCTTTACATGTTCTGATTTGAGTATAACAATGTCTTGACTACGCAAAATGGTGTATCAGAGTTCTATCTACATTCAAATAGAACTTTGTTTCACTGAACCAATGCAGATACATCTTTATTGTTCTAGTTCTATTCCGAAGAATCATAAATAACCTAAAACGTTCACTTCATCTTGTGACACCTGTTGTTGATATTCAGTTCGTATCTTGCAGTGGTAAAATAGTGTTTTTTCTTTAAATATTTCATTAGTTACGACGCGTGGAACAAAGTCAAGAGCATCAAAATACTTATAATTATTCTTCCGCGCGAAGGGCGCATATTTGTGTTTTGAACATTTTATTTTCTAGTTATATTCTTCCGCGCTTTGCGCGGTAAGTTTCTACTATTTATATTTATTTCCATTATCATTATTAGCGCGCATAATTTATATGTATTGAATATTTTATTTTTTAATGATATTCATCCGCGCTTTGCGCGCTAAGTAATTAATATTAAAATTTATTTTCTTTATCATTATAAAGAAGTTAGTTATGTTACATAGTCCTATCTGGAACCAAAATTTTTCTGATTTGATTATAACAATGTCCTAACTACGCAAAATGGTGAATCAGAGTTCTAGAGTAAAATTCAAATATCTAGGACCCTGAGCTGCGCGAGAAGGCAGAGCTTGTCATGTAGGTACTGTCCGTTTTACAATCGTGGAGCTAGCGAGTATATGCTACGCTGCACTTCACTTAATTTTCAAAGAAAACTCAAATATAACTCAATCACAATCAATTATAAAATTCACAGCGTTACACGAAGCAAAACACTACGAACGTCAACATGAGAATAACAGATATTGAAGCTGATGTTCTGTAGAACAGATAGTAGCTTAGTTTCCTCTTGTTCATCATCTATGTCTCTCTTTCTAAGACGAGAATTTGTACTTCGCGCAGGATTCTGCTTAAATGAATTTACCTCTATCTACTTTATAACGTTTATAAAGCAAAGGTGTATCTGACACCTAGAACCTTGTTTAATAACTTGAATTGAGTTGAGTTAAAACAAAGTAGGAACTATCTACATTTTCAAGAATAAAAAAATTGCATTTCTTAAAAAATAAGAAAAAAGAAAATTACCAGGATCACTACGTTTCACACGTTTTTGGAAAATATGTAAATAAAAGTTAAATATATAAGATCAAAACTTTGCAGCACGATACTGGAAATTACGTCTTGGTCCAGATAGCACCTTGTTATTACAGCGCGACGAATTGGCTAATTTAACAAACCAACGCTCAACGTTCGTATTTATAATTGAAATTGGAATTTTGTGGAAGCGCTGGTTGCTTAATTTAGCACATACTTATAATTGGATATTTCTGAATCGCTTAAAGGTAGATTCAGACCTACCCAATTATAAGTATAAGTGGCTAATTTAACCAAATAGCGCTCAACGTTCGCACTTATAATTGAAATTGGAATTTTGTGGAAGCACTGGTTGTTAAATTTAGCACTTATACTTATAATTGAGTAGGTCTGAAGCTAGCTGTAGATTAAAAAAATTAATAAAGCAGATTTTAAATATATTTTTCAATTTATATTTATATCTATGCTAATTTCGAATAGGTTAAGTTAAAAAATGATTGTTTATGATTCTAGTTTGATATTTTCCATCATCGCCTTGTATTTCATCAACCAAATATCTCAAAAGACCCATGCTCAACCAGTTACAGTACCAACTCAGCCAATTAAAAAAAAAAATAAGTAAGAATTTTGTGAACTGTTTTATATGTTAAAAAATAAATTTTATATGCTTTGTAATTGAAATAAGCAGTTATTTATACCCAACAGTTTTGTCTTATGCCTATGGCACACCGGTCGAGGAGCATCGAGGACCATCGAGTAACTCCTCGATGAAACGAATGTATCTCATTTCAGACTTATCTTTTGTATTTGATTTCGCGCAAAACTTTGATGTATTTGTCACCGATTAAATAGAAATCCATCGTGGACGGGTGCGTTCTTTCGTTTCATCGAGGAGATGCTCCTCGACCGGTGTGCCATAGGCATTACTGTCGGTAGAATGAAATGCGTCATCAATATTTAATTAGACCATAATCAGCATCCGGTAGATGTCACCTATAAAAACAGATTCTGTTTGGATTTCAAATGGGAGAAGTAGTTGACGTTGCCCGTGGCGCCGCATACGGGGTTGCCAAGAACTAGGATTTTATTTCTACTTTTCGCCCCAGTTGCCCTTATTGAACGTACGCCCGTTTTTTTCGTTAGAAAAATATAAAGAGTCGATAGAATAAGAAACTTAGCGACTTTTTGCACCAGGTGAATATTTAAAAAAAATAATTTAAAGCGAGTTTTGGTACAATTTAACACGTAAAGTTTAAAATTATAAGTTATAATCAATTTGTATCTATTATACGGACAGCGAATCTTTTGATTCATATTTTATTTCTCTGGAAAATTATGTATTTATTTTATTCGCGTATTATTTAATATTACACGATTTTGTCTGTAAAGTTATTCTTAGAAGAACCTGCAGTCAATAATTATTGTTTTTTTTTGAAAATTATTTTTTTATAGATAAATAAAGTAAAATGGCAATACGTGACTTTTATTACATGGTTACGTATGCGGTAGTAAAGGTAATTATATAATTTAGTAAAATAAAAAGCAGTCATTAATGGTGAAACTGTTTTAAACAAAGTTTAACATTAAATTTAATATTATCTGTATTATGGTGTACACATAAATATAATAAACATTTGTATTTCTACTTACCTTTACGATGGTTCACGATTTTACCTGAGAAATTATTTTAGAATAAACTGCAATCAATAATATTTCAGGTGGCACTCTATAAATATTGTTTTTTTAAATGATTTTTTTATAGTTAAAAAAAGTAAAATAGTATAACGTGTCAGATGTTACGTGACTATTATCACATGTTTACGTATGCGGTAGTAAAGGTAATCATATAATTTAGTAAAATCAAAAGCAGTCATTAATGCTGAAATTATTCTAAACAAAGGCAAAGTTTAACATTAAATTAATTACAGTTGCTAACTGATAACGTCTATTGATTATTACAGAAAATTTGAATAACATTTTAAATATTCTAATAATACAACACATGTACTACAGGAAGTGTAAAATAAAAAATACGTATATTGGAAATATATTTTTATTCAATATATGTTTCACAAAAATAACAATCAGATAAAATTCTCCATAAGCACTCGATTTAATATATTTGTTTGTATTTATGGTAAATGAAACATAAAAATCAAGTGCTTATCTAACAGGTATATACGTATCTTTAACCATTATAAACAGATTCAGTGCGCCTTTTACTTGTAATTCGAAACCACAGCGTGCCTTTTTCAGCTCTCAGATCAACAGATGATATAAGGTGAAGTGATGACAGAGTTGACATTTGCGACATTTGCTCTTAAATAATATGAAATGTTTTGTCGGGGACGTTATTAGTCTTTTTGATTTTTCAAGTGTCCAGTAGTTATAATGAGCCGATTATCGGAAGCAGAGGTTTTCAGTTCTGTTTATATAATTTAGATACACGAATTTCTGAGTGCTTTTCATACAGGCAGTAAATGTCTTTTCCTTGAAATTCTCAACTATAAAAATGGGCCGTAATTTTTTTATTCGTGCTCGAAACACAAAAGTTTTTTACTGCTGTAATAGAATATTAAAAGTCAATTTATTCATAACTGAATACTCTATATGAAAAGCACTGTAGAAATTCCAAAATAATATATAATCTGTATCACAGTTGCTATAAAATTTGTAACAAATCTATATAACGTTATATTCTAATTTTCTCTAAGTCAAGTGTTTTTCTACGATCTACAAAATCAGTGCTACTAAAAATAATTGTATATTAGATTAGGTACTTTTTAATTTCAAGAACAAATCATAAGAAGAAGATTTTCAAAGGCGCCGACTACTCACTAGTTAAATTATAACCAAATTCGTTAAAAGGTTAGTTTTTGCGTAAAATTTTATTAATTATTAAATTCAAATGAAACTATAAAATGATGTCCATAATGGAATCTAATAAAATCTAGGAAACTTTATAGTTTTCGTGCACTTTTTGAGCGTAAAAATTGAGCAAAATTAATCTTGAGTACCAATAGTATTTTGTGCACCTAGGGAGGGAAGCGTGCTATTCCTCCCGCGGGCGAAGCGGCGGTCCGAGCGAGGGCGCCGGCTTCGCTCAAGGGTGTAATAGCTATTACTCCCGCGGGCGAAGCGGCGACCCGAGCCGAAGCCGAGCCGCAGGCGAGTCCGAGCGAGGGCGCCGGCTTCGCCCAAGGGAGGAATAGCCTTCCCTCCCGTGGGACACACAATATTTTACGTCACGAGGGCCTCGAAATCACCTTTCTTGCAAGCGGGAGGAAAACACTGTTTTCCTCCCGCTCGGGAGGAAAGCAAGTACGGTCCTCCCGAGCGGGAGGGAAAACTCGCTTCCCTCCCTCCATTAGCAAGAGGAAAACACTGCTTTCCTCCCCCGAGTGACGTAAATTTAATTTAATTAGTTTCTATTGACTAGTTTCATTACTTAAAAAATTGAGTCTCGTATAAGGTAATAATTTTTTGGCAATTCTCATTCTTGAAAACAACCATTTTAAATATCAAATATGACGTCACGTTTGACAAGTCCTTTGACATTTACTTATTTCTATTTGTACAATTACACATATATATCTCTTAAGAGAATGTTCTTAAACACTGTAACACATTTATAAACACCATTGATATATTTTTATATAGGTAGTTAGTTGAAACATGACAAATATTACATCAACTTAAAATACTTATATAGGCAGAGGCGTATTTATGGTTGCCGAGGCCCTGTGCGGAATATTTTTTGGTATGTACATACATTATATACTTTTAACAGTGAACTTTATACTACGTGCCTGGACAGGACGCGCGCGTGTGAGTCGCTGAGGCAAGTTAGTATGTTCTACATCAAAAACTTGCTTTACTTATTGCCTACGCTACGACCCCCTTGCAGGTACTTAGTATGTAGTTCACTGTCTTTTATGATATTATTTAAAAATAGAATTAAAGTAGAAATGGTATAAAAATATTTGTTTTGTTAAAAATTAAACGTTTTCTTGGGGGATCGGAACCTAAAATTTCTTTTATATAAAATAAAAGTATATATTTTTAATTTTAATTAAAGCCCCTCCCCCTTAATTGCCCGGAGTCCAGCTCTATAAATACGCCGTTACTCAAACGTGACGTTACGAATTTGATTTAAACAGGAACATATTTTGTAAATTTATTTATTTATTATTAATTTGTTTAAGTTAGTCGGCGCCAATTTTTGGTCATGTTCTGTAAAAAACATCGCGATTTTACATCAAAGTACCCATTTATCTATAAGTGCAACTGCAATATAAGATAATTCATAAGGTATTAGTAAGTCTATTCTTTGGTCTGATGTAGGAGTTGGCTCTCATTATTGAATTTTAGAATAATGTGTGTGATGTCGTGTAATAAATTATAATTGTGAGGAGTTGCTCGTGTCGTTCATGTCTGTAGAGTTGGTTCACGGTGATTTGGTTATAGCAGTGTAGGGTGATTCATCCACGGTCATGCATCCGAACGTTACAATAATGCCTTAAACAAGCTCTTATAATTTATATGAATTAATGGTTTCAGTATTTGAGTATTATTTTCATGTTCGGATGCCTGTGCACGGATGAACATTTCTGCACCATTTAGATATAAGCGCCGGTAAGATTAATTTTATTTACAGTAGTCTAAAATATTATACTTATACAAAACAAAATTCTCCCAATGTTGGCGCCCATGTATTCTGAATCGCTACGTTTAATTCAAACGCAAATGTTCCACAGATTAAATAAATTTTATTTATGCACAAGTATAGAAAACAGAATTAACCATTTTGTGTTTTCGGGAAATTATTGTTATGAATTGCTTAATATTGTAAATAATAAACACACACACTGATAATGTTTAGCGGGCATACATTTAATTTGCAAACATCAAAGGAGAAGATTGAATAAATAATTTGTATTGTCTTTGACGCAGCCAGAAATACACCGGCGCTGCGAGCGCTGTAGATACAGGCGAGAAAAATACTGTAAGACGGATTTAATCAGTGTTACTTATGTTTATATGGGTTACACATCGATTTAGAATATATACGCTTTATATAATAACGTCACAACAGAAATATAAAAATTAATACACAACACCAAAAAACGGGCATTCCTGTTTGTTCAACAGGTACATACATTGGTTTGTTCAGCAAAATTAGATTTTATTTTTAACTTTTTAAAATATTTCATTATTAATAAAAATCAGCGGACATTATCGCTTGATCAGCCGACATTTTGGTGTGTTCAGTGGGCATTATCTTTTGCGTTTGGTTAAACGTAGCATCGTTCATTGTATAAAATGAGAGTGAAAGTAAATGATATAGTTCCTCCAGTTACTAAACATAGGCATAGACCTAGGCCCCTGCTTATGTTGCAGTGACGTACGGTATACGTGTACGACCTTTACGGCGTACACGATACTCGGTGGAGCGTCCTTGGAAGACATCTGGTGATCGTTACGATGATAAAATTTTTCTGATGCCGAGATTTGCAGACGAAATCTATTCACATTCACCACATATTCCTCCCAAGATTTTCATTTAATTATCTTTATTTTTTTTAGTTACATACCATATGAGCAAACGGAAATACGTTAAGGGTATGTATAGTTTATATTCTGATGAATTAAAAATAATTTTTTAAGGTTTAATTTTACACGGTCAAATTTAAGTAAGTACTTACCACTGAATTCGTATAATTACCATTAAAAACAAATTTCATTGAATTACATTAATTTAGAATTAGAGTTATAAAAAATTATAATGCAGTAGAGGCACGGAAACAGACTAGGTACTAGGTACGTCATCAAAATAAATGGCTTATGATCTATGTAGTCATCAACAAACATTTTACATGTAAAAATATTCGTTGAAGACGACATGGATAACAGTCATAGCGTCATAGCCATTTATAGGTCATTTCTGTTCATGACGAACCTCGTCTGACACCGTGCCTCTACTAACTATGTCCACCGAACAGATAGAGTAGATGCTCCTCCCACAAATGTGCGCGAAATTGAAATACGGTATTGCTATTGGTAAGCCAGTTTTACACTGCTAGACAAACTCAACTGCTGAGATCGGTCATAAAAAAACCGTTCGTAAATAAAAATTGTACTTCATATTTCTTTTAAAATTATGTTATACATAAATGATAAAATATATAATTCTTCCATATTTATTTCAAATAAAACTATTTAATTTTTCTGCTTTTTAAAATTTGTTGCTTGTAAAGCCTACTTGTGCGCACATTGTACTGCGCAGTTTTGGCTCTGCCCACTAGTTTTATTACTCTATGTGTTCGATGGACATAGTGTAAAATCATTTCGCGGATACAAAGACCTTACTCAGTGGCATGAAAATGAATTTTTAATAAACATATCAAACTGTATAGTTTCTCCGTGTTGTGGTGACCGGTATGTCATCAAACATATTCGTCTGGGTTAAATTTTTTAGGTGGGGCAAAAATTAATTGACGTCATACAGGTTCTCAACAAGTCATGCATGATGAACAAGAACTATAAGTAAATATAAACTTTAAATTAAGAATTGTATTAAAAAAAATTAAATAGTAATAATTTTTCATGCTATTATCGTTATAAATTACCTAAAAAATGAATTCTGATGGCAATGGGTTTGTTTCATATATTAGTAGGTATTTAGTAGTTTACGGTTGTGTTATGCTTTCTGCTGTGAGTATAGTTTTATTATTATTATTATGTGTAGTTTCTGTTCCTTGTACATCGTTGTGAATATTCTTTAATTTCCTACAAAATATAATCTGAAATGATAATTCAGTGTTTGGCATTTTGTCTTTAAGTAACGGAATCGTTCTCTTTTTAAGAATACTAGTAGAACAGAGATAAACATATTAGACAGACGTAACGTTAACTAACGAATGAACAAGCATGTATGTGACAAAGAGAGATAATACATAATGCCTGTTTATTATTAGTTCAGAAACTAATGACGTAGGTACCGGTCACTACACCGCGGGCAAACTATAGCACTCGAAATTATGATATAGTCTGTATATAAGTTTTATACAATGTTGTAAAATGTGTTTGCAAAACCACAGCCTGTCACAAAGTGCACTAAAAAGCAGGGACTAAAGACGAAACGAAAACGAAGTAACGAAATTAACCGAAATTTTTAGAAGAACGAAAACTCAAACGAAAATTATAATTTTTGGTCCAAGATCAATAACGAAATTTGTAATACCGATTACCGGTTTTAAACATTCTTAACTTTTAACACTATCGTAATAAGAAGAGATTCTGTTTGATCTATTTATATAAGGATATAAAATTTATAAAGTTAGAGAGTATGATCAGAATGTATAAAAGTTTTTTTTGTTTCATTAATTTTATCTAGTCTAGTATCTACTATTTTTATGATCATATTTGCATAATTTGAATTACCTATATCCTATCAATAAAACGTAAAAATATTAAAACTAAACAAACGAACGTAATTTTTTTCGCCCCTGCTGAAAAATGAACTTTTTTCTCTGATAATATAAAAAGTTGACGAAACTACCCCATCTCCCCTATATGAAAATTATCATGATTTCGAGTGCACTACACGTGAAATTGGGTGAATGTGAAATTGAGTTGGTTTTTGAAGTAGGTATAGCATACAGTGGCAGAAATTGAAATTGGTGCGAGGAATATGTGAAAATGCTTACAAGTAGTTGTTTCTCCGTATGCAGCAAAAGAAGCTCATGTTCTCGTAGAGAGAGTTTCTCCTGCGTCTGTTCGAGCAAGTCTTGTCATTGTCGCCTTGCAAGGCGACTCTTTTCTCTGTAAATCAAATGAACGCGAGGGCATACCTCACGTCAGTATAAGTCATGTAGCTTCTGTGCTGCTGTGGTGCTAGTGTCATGCTAAGCTAGGGCCACATGCCGATACTTCTACCTGTATCCTAAGATTCGTTCCGCAAATCTCAACAAGAAAAGAGTTTCATACTGTACTGTTCAAGTTGCTACAATATATATATATATATATATATATATATATATATATATTCAAAAGACACAGACTTTTGTGGAGTTAAGTCTCAAATGTTCTTTGGCGTTTGTACAAAACACCAATAACAGTCTAGATATTCATAAAGATGCGTGCAAAACTGCAACTTATCTATATCACGCCAATTACCCAATTATAAATTTATTTTGTTGAAGGCCAGATTGGGCCCTGTTTCGTAGTATTTCTAACATTAATAGGTCTACTAAATTCTAGCGAGGTGAACTATTAATTTGGATATTTTACAATTTTAAGCAGGATTTTTTTTATTTCATATTTTAAGATGATTATAAAATTAAATTTTTTGAAAAGTCAGTGCCTTTTTACATGTTCGATGATTTTTTTTTACAACAATTATATTGGACAATATCAAATCTGATGGGATATCAGACTTGTGCAGGATACAGTGTGTTACTAAGTAGGTATACGTATCTGGAAAAGGGAGCAATAGCCAGAGCGGAGCAATAATTACTCAAAAAAAGTAATAAATTTCTAATTACCATGAAAAAATTTAATTCAATTAGGTACCAATTACTAGTAAATTAAAATTTATATACATTTTTAATTACTTACTTACCTTATTATTTTTTAACTCTTTGGGGTACACAGGTTCAAAATTTATAATTTATATAGGTACTTACTCGGTATATAAAAAGTTGTATAAAATTTTGTTTTGTACAGTGCTTATTCGTCGCCCAGCATAATTGTGCTAGTTCGTACGCTCGGACTCTTTTACCTGTATTTTTCCGTCGCAGCGGGGTGTTTCCAAGTCAGTGCTAGTTCGTACAACGTTAATATCGCACACAAATACTCGATGCAGGCCATGCTACGGCTACGTTATTATAATAATTGAATAGTTGAATATTTAAATTTATTTGTGAAGAACAACTAATAGCAAAAACGAACTAGTATTTTAACATATTTTTTAAAATTCATTATTCGTCTTATATCAATATAAATAATCCAAATAAATTCTTATTTAAATTTAAATAAATTTATATTTTTTCCCGAACTATTTACGTTGATATCAACTTCGGCATAATTTGAATAATATGTGACAAAACAACTGACCATCGTTATGTTGTTTTTGATTCTTCGACTAGATTTTTTCCCAGAGAGCTTTATAGCACTTGAATAATTATTGGAGAAATAATTGAAAATCGCATAAATGTAATTTTTAAATGTTTACTAAACTTATCTCCCCGAGAGCTTTAAATTGACACAAACTCGATATAAATTGAAAAATTTATTCAAAAAAATGATGATCGTTATATGTTACTTTTATTTTTCTACTAGAATTCTTTTCCCGAGAGATTTAATTTGATACACACGATACGCACGATAGTATTTAAATAAAAATAAAAAAGTTCAGTTTATAAAGTTGGTACCACTGGTTGAATAAAGCTCGTAACGAATCAGTCTTTGGCTCAAGATTTTAAATATAAAATTTCAGCCCAAAATGCCACGGCGTTTTTTAGTTATCTAACATCCAGGCAGAGCGACAGACACACAGACCGACTATTTTTAATTAATGATTTTTGAATTCCGTAGGGTCTAAATCGTGAAGATTCATTAAAACCTCGAACTGTCAAAAAACCAGGATTACAATACTTGCCCGTATTACATAGGTCGGGTTAGTTAGTGAAACGCCGACGCCGATTAAATAAAAAAAATGTGACATTATAAATAAAATAGGTACTTTAAAGTACGATTAATGATTAATTACTTATTATTCTTCAAAGTTACAAAAGAATTCTCAAACCACGAAAACCCTAATCCTCTCTAATTGGTAGACTGCGGAGAAATAAATATATAATGAATAGTTTTATGTCAATACATATATGTCTTAAAAGAGTTTCTGCTTATTAAAATTAGAATTTATTTGGATTATTTTAATGAACAATTTTAAAAATTTGCTAAACAGTTCGTTTTTGCTATTAGTTGTTCTTCACATATATACTTATTTAAATATTCAACTATTCAATTATTATAATAACGTAGCCGTAGCACGACCTACATCAAGTATTTGTGTGCGATAATATCGTTGTACGATACGAACTAGCACTGACTTGGAAGGAACCCCCCGCTGCGACGGATTATGAGTTCTTGGAAAAATACAGATAAAAGGGTCCTAGCGTACGATATAGCACAATTATGCTGGGCGTACGAATAAACACTGTACAAAACAACACGTAGCCTATACCTCATAAAACGATGAACCGTGGACGAAAAAAAAAAAAAGATCAAATAAAATCAACACATACATTAGACAGAAAAAGGCACAAATGGTGGCATCCTATTTTTTTTTTATCGATGTAAAAGTACCTACGTAAGATTTTCAAACTGGAAGTGTACTATAATAATAATAAAATATGTTTTCAATCATATCACTAAAAAAAGTTAATTTTATGTTTTATAATTCTGTGGCTTGGTGCTAAAAGTGCCAATGTCAATTTTTTGAGGTTTTGAGATTTCGAGGCCAATGTACTTTTAAAAGGTTCAAATTTTGTACTGTTAAAACGGCCACTGTTTATCCTACCAGTGTCGCTGTTATTTTAAAAAAGATAGGCCAATGTCAGTCCAAGTATTTGTTAAAACGGCCAATGTTCGCCAATGTTCGGTCAATATTAACATCGGCCGTAGTAAACAAGTCCATCTTTTAGTCTAAAAAGGCCTATGTTGACTATGGCCGTACTAAAAAAATTTGTCGATATATGTAAGTACTTAATTTTAATGTCTTTTTAAAATTAAATAAATCGTAGGTGTTATTACACATGTAGATACCTCAAAATATAACAATTTTTACAAATATTAGACGAATTATAATATTTTTACGGATCATAAAAGGTTCAATGTCACTACGTTTTATTTAAACAAATATATTTTCTAATGTTAATAATAGGTGTCTAAAATGGTATTTAACATGTAATTTAAAAAGCTTAAAATCCACTGAGTGCGGTGCAAAGAATTAAAAATATATCTGTTTTTATAAATGCAAAATCTTTAATCGCGTTTTTCTCAAAACTTGATTTTTTGACTTTGGTCCTTTTAGCACCAAGCCACAGAATTATTTGCTTTTGTATGTAGGTACAGTGGTTTATTGTTTAAACCACCCGTTATTGTTTAAACAATGTAAATAAAAAATACAAGTTGATTAATTTCAGTTATTGCTTTTGACGTTTTGACTATGTAAAAGCGTTTATCTTCCCCTGTGCAATAAAAAATACTTCTGCCTTTATAGGTACCTCTAAGGGTGTAATTTTATTCATTTTACCGTACCTCAAAGAGTTAACATAGGTAAAATTATTCATATTAGCTTTAAAAATATAACAATTTAAATAACAATATTCTGCAAAACTGCCTTATCAAATATTATTATATTTGAGAAAACTGTCGGTTAATATTTGTATTAGGACATGAACTTAATATAAAGTGACAAAGTGTTAATAATTTAGAATAATTATTAAATAAAACATGTTTTTTATAACACCATGAACATCTAAGTAATAAAAAATATGTTTGTTTTTAACGTATATTTGTAAGTAATTGAAATTGAACAATTTAAAGTAATAAAACTACTTATTTAAAAACGAATGAAATATTTGAATGTAATTTAAATATTGGTAATTAGTAATTTAATTACTGAAGTAATTAGCTCTGGCGGTAGCGTAATATAAAACGGCAATACTGAAGCAAGTTTACAAACAGACTGGGTAGTATCTCTATCACTGTCTACCTCATGTAAAACATGGGCAAAATACTTTTTTACGTTTTAAATACAAACTTGCCTCAGCGACTCTTTCGCGCGCGTCCTTAACCAGGTACATAGTAAAGCTCACTAATCTATAATATAATTATAAGTTAAAACTAAATCAGGCGTCTTCTAAAAATTATAAATAAAGATCTACAAAATAAGAAAATATTATGTGAATCTAGCCAAGACAAAGCTGAAAAACCGTGGTAATTACTCACCTAAATTTTTATTTTCATCCATCGGCATTAGATCCCGAAGCTGATTTAGAAGCGTTGTTATTTCATTTGCATCGTGTTCGATACTGTACAACTCTTCTTCGTTGAAGTCTGGGGTTATAGATTTGCACAACAGAATTTGCGATATTACGTTTCCGATATTAGATGGACCAGGTCTGTTATCTGCGAACATAATTTTTTACTTACTGATTCGACAACAGTGATTTATTATTGCGAAATAAGAACAACATGTCCCATTATATACTAGTGATGCAACGGATAGTGAATTGACCGGATACCGGATATTCGGTTTATTCTTCGGCCGGATAGCCGGATATTCGGCGTTCAACTTGTTTGGGGGTGATGCTACCGATTGAAAGATGGCGCTCGAATGCGTGTAGAGTTTATGCTACACCAGGTTGCAATAACATAATAGTACCCCAGTTCACGACAAAAAAAATGAAATAGGTACTCATGTAGCATATATGCTACCGCAGATCCGACGAGGTTAATTGTAGTTTTTCTACTCCCATGCTTTAATTAACTTATTAAATATGCATTGTCTGTACTTGAATGACGTTCATTTCGATTCAGATTTTCATTTCGATACAGATTATCATTATGACATGACCGAATTAACCAATAGCAGCACAGCATTTTGTTTAGTAAGCAGTTGGCATCACTTCGCCTGCGTGCGTTCCTGTGTTCATGTGTTTCGATCAGAGTGGTTTGACAGTTCTTTTTCAGATCTCAAACCAATATAAATGGTGCGACAGCATCAACTAATATTCGTGTACAACTAAACTTTACAAATTGTACGATATTTAACGTAAATATACATAAATAAAAATATAATTTAAAAATAATAATGTATAATTCAACCATGTGTACCTATAATAATACCTACTGTGAATAAATTTCATGATTATAATTTTTTTTAAAATTATAGTTTGGAAGTAGAAAAAATAGTGTATGCAACTCGTGTATAATGGCTATTAATACACTCGTATTAATAGCTATCATTATAAACTCATTGCATAATATACTATTTCGGCATTGTGTTTCTGCCACCTTAATTGACTTATAACAAAATTTTGAAAATTTAAAAAAATTTCTGATTTCTGAAAATAATTGCCTTCGATATCTCGAAAATGGTTAGAGCCACGTACTTGATTTTGATTTCTCGCGTTGGGTTATGTGGCTATACAAGTTTACAGCAAATAATTTCAACGGGTAAATTTTTTATGAAGGGTTTTCAAAAATCGACATTTTAATAAAGGGTTACCCCTTGCAATTATTTATTATTATTTTTCGAGATTATGAGATTATTCATTTTTCAGGAATTTTGAAAATTTTAAAAATTTAATTGGTACCTATGTCAATTAATGTGCGAGAAACACAATTCTGTAAACTAAACCGCAGTTCGATATTTTTGAGATACAAAAAGTTGGAATGCTAAAACTGATCGTTTTTGATTGGCTCATGTAACACCAGTTTTACACCACACAAACTTTGTAATGTAAACAAACGAATGTTCTCCATCTTCTCTCGTCAGCTGTTGTCAGTGACTGTATATGTGTGTAAATATGGCTCTATATATATATATATATATATATATATATATATATATATATATATATATATATATATATATATATATATATATATATGTCGGAGTAAGAGCGGAGCGGACCATAGATGATCAGTTACGTGAACAACAAAACTACTAAAAGCGCAATTAATGGAATAGTTAACTAATCTAAACACCAAATAAATCACACATTCACCACTCATGTCATGAACCAGTTAAACGTGATCTACAAACTATGACGATAAGGAATGGTGGCAATTCCTGGGCACGTGCTACTCGCATCAGAGCAGCAGACCTTTATCTCAAATCTAAGAAAACCATGAAACTCATCTATCCAGCAACTGTTACGGTTAACAAGCTAAAATAAGACGTAGCAGGTAGTGACAATTGCTAACAATTTAAATCATAACAAAAACAACTAAAATGTCTGTATGCCATATCTCTATTTCCAATTACTATCCAATTCATTATTTCAATTTCAAATAAATCACTTAGTCTCACCGAGACCTTTAAACCGTTCGGAGTCACCTCAGTGCACTAACGTTGGAAGCCACCTCAGTGCACTTCATCGTTGGAGCCACCTCAGTGCACTCACGTTGGAACCCACCTCTGTGCAGTTCATTGTTGGGAGCCACCTCAGTGCACTCACGTTGGAAGCCACCTCAGTGCACTTCATCGTTGGGAGCCACCTCAGTGCACTCACGTTGGAAGCCACCTCAGTGCACTTCATCGTTGGGAGCCACCTCAGTGCACTCACGTTGGAACCCACCTCCGTGCAGTTCATTGTTGGGATCCACCTCAGTGCACTCACGTTGGAAGCCACCTCAGTGCACTTCATTGTTGGGAGCCACCTCAGTGCACTCACGTTGGAAGCCACCCCAGTGCACTCACGTTGGAAGCCACCTCAGGGCACTTCATTGTTGGGAGCCACCTCAGTGCACTCACGTTGGAAGCCACCTCAGTGCACTTCATCTTCTCACAGACTCAGGGCATCAACCACAGTGCCAGACGCAAAACCAAAATTCCATCACAACGACGCTTAACCCCAAAGGGGGAAGGCCAATCACCACTTCACAGCATAGGCTACGCGCGACATAACAACTGTGGTACATAGCCAATCAACTAGACTCTCTACTTAATTACTTTTTGTTTACGTTTACTACTCTGATCTATTTTACTCGCTTGGCATTTAGACATCTTTCTTACAACCACACATTTGTTGTACTAACGGTTTATCTTTAACTTTAGCAATGTCAACTACCAAAAGGAAACATTTCTTCCGGGACTTCCGTATAACTTCAAAAGTTCAGGGACGGTGTTACCCATTTACCACTTAAGGCACTACTGTATAACTTCAAAAGTTCAGTGACAGCGTCTACCAAAAGGAAACATTTCTTTTAGCAAGTTAATAGTAAAATATCTCTTAACAGTCATATCTCCTGACCACATCCCAAGCCAAACTCGTAGATGCTCAAGAGCTGTCGTATGCCGTTTACCTGAATGAAGACATAAAAGCTCGAATCTGTAATTTTCAAGAATTCTCGTTATTTACAAAGGCTCTTTAACTTTCGGTGATAATTTACAATTTCGTTCTCTGGCAGATTTTACTACGTACGACCCAACTGTTAGGCTCGGACCCTTAACTCTTTTAATGTCAAACCTAGTTTTGCTTGTTATTACTTGCAAACACATTCGTTAGTAAGCTAATTCGCGGTCAGCTTGCAAATTTGTCGGATGGAGTATGCTTACGTTAAGATTCAGTTCTTCGGAGAAAATACCCGAGCCTGAGCCTGTTCACCATTACTCGTTAGTTCAGCATGAAACAATCACAAATTTGGCTTGTAGTAAAGAAACATAAGAACTAGACAAAAAGAAAATAATTTAACAGTTGCTATTATACTCAGGAAAAACTCATGAAACGATGTTTAATGGACGGTGCTTAATGGACTGTGAAATTTCTAATAAGTAATTTTTGGCAATACCATGCAGGGTCTATTTCACTGGCGAAAGCATTGGCTTTGGACTACAAGGCGAAGTGTATAATCCTGCGTAGCTAATACATCGGCCTTGATAGACCTCCAGAGCCGCTATGAATGTAGTGCGCATTGCACATGTTACTGCTAAGAAAGTTGAACTTTGAAACATGATTTTACAAATTATTACAAGTCTCGATCTAACTCCAAAATCATAGCGCGTTAATCTGATGGGTATTACAGTTCGAACCTATTTCATAAAATGCAGTGATATAATGACATTATGGACTTGTCAAAATACACGATATTATTCACTAGTACCTACAGCATAATCACGAACACAATTGGATACTAAGCGCGTCAAAACCCTCGTTCATAGAGGTAAATACCTAAACGAACAAACTCTCAACTTCCACATACCATTCTTATCAATTTGATTATTCGTAGTATGACACTAAATTGCCATCTAAGGAACAGAGGTAATTCTACTTGAACTTTGTTGGAATTAATATTTACAGGCAATTCAATTCTCTACAAATTTTATTAAGGAGATACTTAGAGATCTCTTGAAACATCTCTATTTTCCACACCGGTCAATCACTCGAAAAGCTTATCATCTAAGAACTTTAAATGTTTGACTTTATTTAACGTGACAATATGTGACAAATCACTAATGATAATTAACTTACAGCTATCAGTGAAATGCTGAAATAATTTTATAACATTGGCGAAACTAAGTAATTCGTGCCCATATAAGATTTATAAAGTTTCAGGTATGAATGTCCGTTTGACGCACATAGTCCAAGTTAAACCTAATTCAATAACATCAAATTCACATGTCAGAATAAATGTGATTTTCGTACAAAATTTTAAAGAGCAGTTCATCTATGAAGTAAATTCATGGCCTAAGAGAGATTTCTGAAACTAAAGGGTTAAACAATGAAGTTTCAACTACTCTTTCAGGAGGGTCAGTTTATAAAACGATTGGGCAGTCAATACCTCTATCTTACAAGAATTTAGTTTTAACTTACTGTCTGCCTTGCTTATAAAAGGAACTGTACCTGATCTTTAGTAACAGAGGTCATAACGAATAACTAACATAGGTTAACACCTCTGAAAACAACAAACGTAATATTTGGGACAATCTCTAACTGGATCGGTAATAAACAAAAGCCATCTAAATACGAAACAACATAATTACAAGATTATTTAATGCCTTTGATCTTTCATGTCACTAATAAATTCTAATCTGCTACAAAGTGAATTACGAAATCACATTATCTAAATTCTTTCTCAATATTCAAATAGAAATACTTCCTTCAATTAACGAACATTTAGCCTTGCAATTATTATGAAATTAAAAGACTCACCAGACTCACAGAGTTATCAATTCGACTCGTCTCTCTGCGGGCGCAATGCTATAACTACCACCTACCTTACCGCTGTTACTATACTATCAACTACCTCCGCTATGCAAATACAACTCTAGATGCAAGTAGACTAAGTGCTGTTTCCGTGTTCAATATGTTCAGATCCCACTTCTGATGTCGGAGTAAGAGCGGAGCGGACCATAGATGATCAGTTACGTGAACAACAAAACTACTAAAAGCGCAATTAATGGAATAGTTAACTAATCTAAACACCAAATAAATCACACATTCACCACTCATGTCATGAACCAGTTAAACGTGATCTACAAACTATGACGATAAGGAATGGTGGCAATTCCTGGGCACGTGCTACTCGCATCAGAGCATATTCAAGACTGCCGATCAAGGCTGCCGATCTCCGGCTCATTCCACATCTAGCACGTAATCCCAGACTTCGCCCAAGTGTACTAATAATAATAACGTAATCGAACAAGCAAACACGATCATAACTTCATTAGCACACTTGCATTCCTATCATTAATTATTATTACAATCAACATGATTGCTAACCCCGACATATATATATATATATATATATATACACTCGAGGAAAATAAAAACGCACCACTTGAAAATGCACAAAAAATGACACAATTTCAAAGTGCGATATCTCGGCTGCATTTCGACGAAATTGGATGAATCTTCGAGTTCTGAAAACGTTGAAGTCTTATCTTTAATCTGATGATAGCCAATGTTACAAAAAAACCACTCCACCTTCTCCCACCCCCCTAAGAAAAACGAATGTATCTGATGTCCAAAAAGGTCCAACTTTGGCAACTCATACGGAGTGACAAAAAAATCGTGGACTTTATTGGCCAACAGGGTAATAAAGATCAGACTTTTCCTGCAAGGTCTGCAAAATTTCAAGTACCTACGATGATTTGGCGCGAAGTTATGAATTTTTGAAAAAAAAGTGCCTTTTTGAGGTTTTTGGCCATAACTTTTTGCACGAAAATCAATAAATTTTGGATTTCCGAGAGCGATAAAGGTTTCTCTATTCGGTCATGTAAGATAATCTGCCATCAAACCCGATCCACCCCCTGCCACCCCCGGATAAAAAAACATGTTTTTGACTGAAAAATGTTCAATTGTAGCAACTTGTAGCGTGAGTAAAAAAAATCGTGGACCTTATTGCCCAACAGGACAATAAAGTTCAATCCTTTTCCTTCAATTTTCTCAAAATTTCAAGTACGTGCGATAATTTGGCAGAAAGTTATGAATTTTTGAAAAAAATTTGTATTTTTGTGCTTTTTGCCCATAATTTGTCCTATTTCGCACCAAATTCGTTTATTTCTTAAAACATCTAACAAATAAAGGTGTTTAAAGAAATAAAAATTTCGATTGTATTGAAATTTGTATCATCTAAAAACGAGTGCTAGCTAGACTGCAAATTTGTAACGAAATATTTAGTTAAATATGTCAGTTCAAAATTTTGATTTAGTTCCTGTGTGTAAACAGAGCTTTAGACAGTGTAACTTTTTGACTTCCTCGCTTAACAAATATACCTAATTCAAATTAAACACGATTCGAGTATTCTAGAGATAACTTTATATTTACTTCTAACTCAATTTAGGACGTTACTAAAATGTTCCATGTACCGGTAACTTCAGATATGGATATTAACGTTAAAATGGACCATTTCATGTATACTTAATGAGTGGTGATGATGATGGCTCACTAATATACTTTAAATTATAACTTATGTGTACTTATGGCTAAAACATCTCATCATTTTCATACGGATAGAATATTCAGCGCCAAGTCAAGTTAGCATTATTAGTTGTTTACTTAACTAGCACAGAAAGTGACACATTTCACGCGAATGACGAGTGCAGTATCACGTCAATAACACATTCTATTTAGATATGTTCAGTATTGTACAAATCAGTAATAATTATTATTTAACTAGCATTTGAAAAATTTGAATTCAGTTACAGGGTGATTCACAACAAGTACTTATATATTTTAATGGCATATAGACTCAACTAACTGGTCATGGAACAAAAATATATTTTTTTAAAATTGTAAAGGGCAGTTTTCGCAAGAAGAACATTTTTGATTCGGGATTGTTGATTACATAATGAAAATCTGATTAACTATTAATGGAATAAAATTAAATTTTAATTAATTTATGAAATATTCAATTTGAAAACAGTTTGATTAAAAAATCTTGGAAACCAAAATTGCGAATTATTATTCTTTGAGCAATAAATGCCATAAAGTGTGAATCACTCTGTATAATTAATACTATAACATTTTATTAGTTAATATTTTTATATGGCTGAAATTGGCGTCAATTTCATGTTAAAAAGTTTGCACCCTTCTTTATGTGACAATTAGTCAACAATAAATTCGTGAGCATTGTAACATGATAAAAGAATCATGAAGTTAAAAAGCGTTGAAAAGTAACAAAAATGAGTTGACGTGCGTCAAGAATCACTTGGAGGGTATTCCAATGTGCAAACCGACTCCGAGAGTTTCGAAAGCTTGGAAAGCCGGCGTTAATGTAGATGTAGACATTGTAGTCGTTTCCATTAGACAACACTGAACACAGGGTAAAGATCAGGCCCGGATCTGTGTATATTTCCTGACCCTACGACATTCAATAATTTAGGGTATGAATAAAACGCTGATCTGCAAAGACATGCATGCATTTAACATTTAACTAAACTAAATACATAAGCCTAACACTTTTCTTGAGTCCCACATTAACAGTTTTGTTAGAAACTCTGATTGAACTGAACTAATAGACTCGTTTAGTGATTACGTCACACTGGTTCCAAACAAGATATGGGCCGTTCGTTGCTAAGACCGTTAACAGTAAAACAGGCTTGACGTTTTCCGTTTGACAATAATTGCGACTTTATATTTATTTGTTTTAAAGTGGCTTAAAAACACCTAATAAAGTTTAGTTCTGTAGTAAATTATTTTATAAATGATTTTTGAGTGTCAAGCCAAACTGTTTTATCGCCTAGCATAGCAACTACCTTAGCAACGAGTGGCCATTTTCTTGTTTGGAACCAGGGAGTGACGTCTATACTATTTATAAACCTGCATTTTAGAGAAAATTTATTTATTTTTTGTATATAAATTTTGAAATCGTTCACTTAGGGTGTTTTAAATGTTTTCTATAGTTCCATTAAATTTTTTGGATTGACGGTTATACTTATATATTCTTGTATATTGAGCCCCATTAAACGTGGACCCGGTACTGAGCGAGCGAATTTTGATGCGCTCTCATTGACTCTCACTGCTCGATTCCTCATTCCGTGTAGCGTGCAACGGGCTTTACTTCCGGCTCGTTGAGAACAATTCTCTTTGATGTTCAATTGATTTTCATACAACTTCAAATTAACTCGTTTTGTTACCAAAAAGTATGTTTATTTAATTCTCGGAAAGGTATCACATTCATCTGGCAACGACATTACTTTTATAATCTCAGAAAGACAATACTTTGTTTATTTAAGCAATAAGTCGAGCTTCGGTACTTGGGCTTTACGGTTTTTATTTATTTTTCCTATTAGACTTTTGCAGGATTTTGTAAATTTTAAATTTCTGTTTTATTTAATATAACTACAAACCGGAAGTAATACTTTTTAAAAATATTCCGATAAATAATTAATTTAAGACATTTTTTAAATTTTAATTGAAAGATTATGTGATTATTACCTTACCTACAATAATTGGTATTTTATAAATTTTTCTGTGTCTGGTATCATTTAAGAATAATTAAAGTAGGTATATACTTATAATGTAGTATGATCGTTTAATATTTGTTACAACGTAAAATTTAAGGAGTTTCGATACCGATTATCTATCTAGGGGATCTAAACAAAAATCTATTGTATTTCTGCAGAGTGACAACTTCTACCCACTAAATTTTGTTGTAAAAAACACCGAAAATATAAAAAATCTTATAGCGAAATATATTTGTTTATAAATATTTTATTACTATCTTTCAATTAAATTGTATTTTTAAGTCCTAAAGATTTTATATTTTAAAATTCATAATTTTAAAAATCAATCGAAAACACGGCAACAGCGCTAGTATTTTAGCTGCTTTACGTTGACTGTTGGCTGCAGTGATTCTAACCTAACTGTCAAGTGTTGTCAGGTAGTAAATGCAATAGCTCATAATAATTGTTCTTTTGACGCTCCAAGATTAATTCAAGCTATAAGAAATGAGAACTTAATTGATAGTTTTCGTCCAGTCATTCATTATTTCCAAGACACTTTAAAATTATTTAAAAACATTTCATGACAATTGGTAGAAATTCATCTTTCTGTTTCAGAAATAATTAGTAATGGGGAAAGCTTTGATCAAGTATATGACAAACGTACACAAAAGATACAGATATTATTATTTCTACTGTACAGCCTTTAAAAAGAGTCAGATCTTCTGGAATGATTAAAAAATTAGCGACATTTGGAATTAGTTACGAAATAATTGCAAACAAATTTAGTGATCATGGACCCGTCATGTCCCTTGTAGAGTTTTTAGTAGATGAACACGAATAATTCTTACTCAAATAGTTCTTCCTACTTATTTTCGATAGTTTCGTAACGGTGTTTGTATGCGCATTGCGAAAGTGTGTCCAATTTCCTAAAAATGACTTGTGTATGTGTATTTTATTTGTTGTGAAAATATAAATATAATATCATTTGTTACAAACTTTATAAAATAATATGCTTCAACATAAACGCACTCTTACTTTCCAACAGTATTTTAAATTTCGCGCCAATCTATGATTTGCGACGTTGCCGTAGTTATCGCTCTTTTAGTTATATGTCACGTTTTAAATTTTATTTATTTGAATAACTCAATAACGGTGTGGAAGAATCCACTGAATTTTAGTTTCATGATTTATTAATGTCTGATTTATAATTACTGTAAATCTCTTTCTGGTGGTATTATTTTTATAGATTATACAGCCCTTTCAAAATGTATTCTCATTTACTCCCATGTAAAACAGAAATTTTTAAAAATTTATTTTTAAAAAACGGTGTGGACGATTGATCTGAAATTTTAACAGTGAACGATAAATACATCCATCTTCAACTTGTAAAATTTTCAGATGAATGGTAATATTTTCAAAAACGGTATCGAACCTCCTTAAATGATTATGACATGATAGTGACAATGACAATAGTAAAATATCTTCTTCTGCAGTTTGAATAAAATGACTAAAAATATTTGTGAGTAGTAGTAGTAGTACCTATATATATATATATATATATATATATATATATATATATATATATATATATATATATATATATATATATATATTAATACATATATTTGTATAATAAGTAAAAAGACTAAAGTAAGTATGGCGCTTGTGCTGGCCACATCATATTTTTTATGATTACTTCAGATATTTATTTTTATAATTAAAAGTTACAAAATATATTAGCAATGCAACTTATAAGTACCTACTAAGTTTGAATTTTTAAGAAAATAAAATATTACACTAACTAATGACTAGGTACCTACTAAGTTTTTTAAATAAGATAGAATAACATACAACGATTATTCCGTTTGTGTTTATTCATAGTATTAATTATACTAATGTTAACTGGTTGGGAATAATAACATCAATTAAAAATTGTAAGAGGTAAAAGCTTATGTTCTCATAATCTCATTAAATAGTTAGAAACAAATTACGTTATGGTCTAGAGAGAACACGATTATCAAGTGCAATTTAACAGTACAGTTCTAAGAAGCCTTTTGCATTTAAATACCTTTTTGTTTACTAAAAATATTCATTATGTAAGTACTTATCTTATGTTTGAGTTTGTGTTTATTCATCATTTATACGGTTTAAGTAAATATTCCACGCTTCAATACGTGTTCATTACGCGAATTAGAGTTCCACAGTGGTTTTCTGTTCAGAAACGAAACGAACTGAATTATTTGTATATGCACGGCGCAATTAAAAATCCAATTTCATGTAGGTTTATTTAATAATTACAGCAAAGTAAATAAACTTAAATTTAATATTCATTTGAACCAAACCACCTTAAGTTTAATATTCAATCAAAATGATTCGATCTCCATCAATGTCTAATCTATAATTAATATTATTTGATTCCAAATTCATTATTATTAAGTATGAAATGAATATCATTTCATTCATTGAATTATATTTGAAAGCATGACATGTTCGTGCTACCATACAATCTCGATCTTCGATTATCAATGCATGATAACGCTATTCTCAGTTTATTAATTAGTATTGGATTTCTGAGAACAAGATCAACTTAATTTACAATAACCAATTAAAAATTTACAACATTTTGATTTTTATCAGGTACCTACTAAGAAAGTGTATTATTGTTTAATTAAGTCACCGAATAAATCACTAAAGTACTTCAATGTTATGTTATGATGGATGTAAATATCGTTTACCAACACATTTACCTTTCATAAGTGCCCGTGATGCAAATTAATAAATATTTGTTAATTACAAATCATACTAGAAATTCTCGCCATGAAATTTAATATTTTTTAATTACTGCGTTTTTCAATTTAACATGATTTATTCCATGATTGCATTTTAATGAAATACTTTTGAAACTAATATTATTTTAAAATAACATGTATTATATTGAAATTAAAATGTGGGTAGGTACTGCGAATTATATTAATTTTTGATTAAATTTCCTAGAAATCTTGTATCAGGTTTAAATATTTAGTATATTACGAAGCGTTATATTGAACTGAAATCTTCTATATTGAAAAATAATTGAATAATAAAAAATGTTTATTTTATTAAGTATCTAAACGGTAGATAATCTTATTTTCAGCAGGAAAATAATTTATAATTTATAAATAATGGCAAGATCACGAGACACGAAAGTCAATGATAATTAATATGAATTAATTTTTCTAACATGAATTATATTTAACGTTTATCTATACTGATTATTCTCTGCATTTGTTGACTATAATTACCTATTAAATAAGTGGATATAAAAATATAATAGGTACATTAAATGTAAAAGTAATATTCAGGCTCCAATTACAAAAAGTGTAAAGTAAAATTTTCCTTTTATATTATATTTTGCAGGATTATTTAAGATTGAAAAAAAAAGGATTTACGGCATTAATTTCTATGATTTTGATAAAATACTTACGCAGTGTACCCTTTGAGGTTTGTAAATAAATATCATGGTGTGTGAGAATGGGTTAAACACCATAAAATAAAATTCTGAATTATTCATACACAGGAAAATGCATGAACAAGAAGATTCAAATCTAATCTATACGTAAGAAAATACCCGCATTCAAAGATTTATTCTCAGGAAAATTCAAATCTAGAACACAGGAAGATACAAGGGTGCGTTATATAAGCGCATTTGGCCTTTATCAGTTTTTCTTATCGACGTACGAAAAGCGCCGAAATAAACGTTATAAAAGCGCCGAAATAAACGTTATATAAGCGCAGAAGGGAACCCTATAATTGAGTCCAACAGAACTCCGTTTTTTTTATTTAAATAAACTAATCAATACTAACAAAACCGTAATTGAGTCCAACAGAAATCCGTTTTTTAAAAATAAACTAATCAATACTAACAAAACCCTAATTGAGTCCAACAGAACTCCGTTTTTTTTTTAAAATAAACTAATCAATACTAACAAAACCCTAATTGAGTCCAACAGAACTCCGTTTTTTTGACATAAACTAATCAATAACCTGAACTTAACTCCATCATACTGGAAGACGATCTGGACTAACTTGTTATGGTCAGAAATCTCATTTTCGAAAAATGCGCTTATTGTACGTTACGATCTGCGCTTATTGTACATAAATTTCTGCGCTTTTCATACGCTTTGATGACCTGAAATGCGCTTTTACAACTCTCCGAAGATACAAATGTAGAAAAGTTACAGTCAAAACCGAGTATGCGGGACTTAAGAATGGTATCGGGTTATTAATTTAGTTCAGTTAAACCTAATGTGTGTACCTCCCTATATGTTTGCATCTAGTCTAAATCTAAAATTCTAGATTTGAATTTTCCTGCGAATGAATCTTTGAATGCAATTATTTTCTTACGTACCTATATATTAGATTTGAATCTTCTTGGGCATGTATTTTCCTGTGTATGAATAATTCAGAATTTTATTTTCTGGTGTTGAATCGCCACCCGTATCCTCTGTTTTTTAACATTTAAAAACATTTAATGGAGTTGTGTAAGTTAACTCACCGTAATATCCAGACATGTCCAATGGATATGTCTGGATAATATGATAACCCCTGGTTACTTCCTTCTGGAACTGTTGTGCGGTGTGGAAGAACAGATTGAGATTAGGATTGTCGCGATAGCTTTCCTCCATAGCATCGCTACAAACATACAAACAAACAAATAAACATCACTTACTTATAACATTCTAACATATGCATTCAACATATACGAACTACAATGTGCCACCAGACACTATACACATCCAATATTATCAATCATATTTACTTTTCCAATGCGAGAGAAATATCTTTCAATTTATATAAGCGCGAGTACCCATAGCTGCTCCAAAATTCTATAAAATTCTACTTGTATTTATTTTTAATCAAATTTACTCGTTTTAGTGTAGTTTTCTACAACCGACCAGTGTTCTGACTGATATAGATAAATTTTTAAAATGATCTGCTCAAAATAAATGCAGGGATTATTAGTCCACTACTCTGCAAAATTACAATGCTATAAAAAATCTAGTCCATTTAATTGTTTTCTGTATTTATTTTATAAGTTGCATATTTGTAAAAATATAAGTTTTGAGATTGATAGTAGTATGGAATCTGTCTCTGAGTGCAGTAAATTGTGTATTGTGTGATAGTCAATTTAAAAATAACCCCCAGTAAATGTCAACCAAAACTAATAATATTCAATACATCAGCATCAGCAGGAATTTTACTGCAACAAATAAAATATTTCATCCGGATTTTATAGTTATACAGTTCGAACTACTTTGTAACATCTCGATAAAAGATGATTGTCGGGAAAACATTGTAAGTATAATTTCAAATTGGAACGACTGAACAAAATTATTGAAATCTCAAATAACATGCATTATTAATAAAAAGTATTAAAATTTTATGAATACCCAAGATTATGGTAATAAATTATTGAAGGAGTTTAAAACTTTATGCAAGGAGATCCATAAAACCAACATTTTATTTTCAACTAACCGAATTTTAACTCGTTATCTTCTCAAATGTTTAAGTAACCAAGGTCTATGTAAACGGTTGTGCCATTGTGCATTGATTCAAAAAATATTAAGAAAAAGGAAAATACAAATTCAGTGCAAACTTTTCGTATGTTTTACTTGAGCTTTATCCTCAAAGTTGTATTTGATTTACTTACAGTTTACGTTGCTGAAAGTCCAAAGAAAACAACCAAATTTTGCACAAAAGCGTCGTCACTATAGTCATGTCTAAAAGTTCTATACCTACCCATTTTTAATGAATATCTTATAGTGTCGTAGCACATCACATAATCAAAACAAGTATACATAATAGGTGGAACATTCCAGTAGCATGCACGCATACACAACACTGATATTTGTTCATTAAATTCATAATTATAACATCGAACTAAAATCAAAAACAATACATGTTCAAATAGAAAAAAAGTAGCAGTATCCTTACATGTTATATTCATAGTCGATGTAATAAATTGTCCAGAAATCATTTAGTAACAGTTAAATCCAGAAATTTTGTAGAATTAAGTAGCCATTCCGAATATTATTTTGAAATCTTAGGTAATTCGACATATATACCCCGTATAGACATAGACTTAAAAAACACATATACCTACAGGGTGATTCACAACGTCGTGCATATATTTTAATGGCACTCAACTTACTGATCATGGAACAAAAATATTTTTTTTAAAATTCGTAAATTTAAGGTAGTTTTCTCAAAAAGCATATTTTTGAAACAACTGGATTGTGAGTTGAGTACTATGAACGTTGTTTTCTTGACTATTTACAAAGGGTGGAAAATACAGAACAAAGTGTAAAAATTTCCATGATTACCCGACTTTGTTGTGTTGTATGTTGTATAAGAGAAATTCAATCACTTAGTGTGAAGGACTGGAGAACTTCTCCGAAATGTTGACACAGTGTATTATTAAGCTATAAACTTCACGGAAATTTGGAAACTGTTTTTATGTTTAATGTCGACAACCCTCCGTGGCTATGGGTACGCACGAAGAATACTATATTAGTGCAAGTATACGTTGGTTCCGGCAGTAGAAATAGAAATTTTCCAAAAATTTGTGGATGCTCATCAACAAAATTTACTTTAGCCATTAGGTTCATGTTTATTTTGGAGGTAAAAACTTTTTCTTTAAGAATGAATTTAGGTTTATGCCGTTTCATTATAAAAATTACTTTGACCAATATTTAACGTGATAGGATAGCTACATGTGCTACGTGATCAGCTGTGGTACATCATTTCTGTTTCTCTGCACACGGGAAAATATGCAGGTACAAGTATAGGACAGAAAGAATTTTTTTTCCGTTGATCGTTTATTAATGAGTATCATTAATGTAAAAAAATCATACATTACTGACCCCTATTAATGCATGGTTTTTATTAATCAACGATTTTTTAATGCTCTCAATACACGTAATATAGTATATCAGCTAGCCGTAAGTTGTAAAAAATGGTAAATAGAATAAAACTAAATTATATTGACAGTTAATATTGACAATTGACAATAATATTTATGAAATATTGATGCTCAGCAATATCAATCGTTCCTAACCTAACATATTTGTCATGAAATAAAATTATTTTTTCTCCGAATTAAAAAGGCATGATCAACGGAAAAATATTGTAACTCGCTCATGTGTTAATAGGCGATTAATAATCTCGACAATTAACGCGTTCGCTTCTCTCACGCGTTAAAATGTCTCAATTATTAATCGCTCTCATTAACACACTAGATAGTTAAATAACAATTAACACAACGTCTAATAAAGTCTGATGTTGAAAATTCATTTAACTTCTTTCAATAAAATGCTTTTAGGTGATCCTTAAGGTAGGAAATCCGTCGGTCATAGGCGTGCGTGATTTCGGTGTGAGGTGAGGCCAATGCAGTCAAATAATGGGAAATAATTAATTAAAAATCGTAGATTTGAATGTAAATTACAAATCATAGGTATACCTACATTGAAATAAAAAATAATTGAATTTAAAATTTATACTGAAATGCAGACTGAAACGCTATTTCTCAATAATAATTATTGCGGTGACACATAATTTTTATTTTTTTAATAAATACCTCAGATTTTAAAGAATAACATAATCGTTTTCCAAAAATGTGTTGGGTTTTTGTAATATTTTCTACACGGTTAGTATAACTATTGTTAATCTCCATATAAACAATGCATTTTAGCGCGTTTAGTATGAACTTTAAATTCAATGGTTATCTATAAATTTTAATTTTTATCCAAATTCTACGACTTCTATGAATGTTGTATATTAATTTGAGGTTGTGACCACCCATGGATTTACTACCTTAATTTTGCGAATTATTCAAAAATTATTTCTGTCATGCAACATAAAATACACTTATTTTTTTTTCAATTATAAAAACATCTTGTATATTATACCGATGGCAGTCACATCCAAGTTTGGATAAAAAATGTGATAGATATCGTAGTATGTACATGTACACTTGACAAAAGAAAAAACGCATCACTTGATAATGCACCAAAAATTCCGAATTTTTAGACTGCCATAACTCGGTTGAATTTGGTCGAAAATGGATGAATCTTCAAGTTCTAACAAGTTTGAAGTTTCCTCTTTAAGGGCATGCAAGTTAATCTGACGCCAAGTTAATGTCACGCCCTGCCAGTTCCCTGAGGAAACAAATGTTTTTGATGTCAAAAAATGTCAAACTTTGACAACTTGTATCAGGTGCAAAAAAAATCGTGGATTCAATCCATTACGAGGCAGATAAAGTTCATTTTCCTTTCGGGGAAAAAAAAATGAGTACCTACCTGCGATGATTTGGTGCGAAGTTATAATTTTTTGAAAAAAATGCATTATTTGACCTTGCTTATTTGCTTGTTTCGTTCAATGTTCTCGTGACCGCTTCAGACTTCAAACTTATCAAAATTAAAGCAGAGTTATGAAAAACTCACAAAATGCAGAGTAAATTTCAAAAGCCCATAGACATTTTTGTGTCAAAAACATTGATTTTTCTTAGGAGGTGCCTGGGGATGAATTGGATTTGGCGTCACATTAATGTGCATACCATTGAAGAGGAAACTTCAGTCTTGTTACAATTCAAAGAATTATTGACATCTGTGCAAAATTAGCCGAGTTATAACTGAAAAGGCACAAAATGCAATTATTTTTCAAAAATTCATAACTTCGCGCCAAATCATCGGAAGTAGGTACTTAATAATTTTTCACATTTTTTGACAACAAGAACTTTTTTCTGAGGGCGGCAGGGGGTAAAATGAACTTGGCGTCAGATTAACTTGTATGACCTTAAAGAGAAAACTTCAATCTTGTCAGAACTCGAAGATTTATTCATTTTCGAACCAATCCAACCGAGTTATGGCGGCGGTCTAAAAATTCGGAATTTTGGGTGCATAGTCAAGTGGTGCGTTTTTTTTGCCCAGTGTATATGATTTCTGATCTGTACTTGTAAAGGTCGTTAAGTCAAGATTATCGTCGATTGTTGTAAATTTCCGTTCTCACCTGGGGGTTGTGTTCGCGGTTTGTCAGCAGCCTCACATAATATTATGACAATTCGATAGCCAGTAGACGAGCCGGCGGCAAATATTATCCACCGAGCACCGATTGACTTGTTCTGAGCTCGAGGATTCATTGCACAACAACAAACTATAGAAAAAAAGAAAACACCAAATGTTATCGCGGTTTTGGTTTGTTTTGCTACCTGACGAGGGGCACAGCCCACTCGTCTGAACAGGAAATGATACGAGAAGTGAAGTGTCACTCTGGTCAATTATGGAGATACAACAGCGAAGCTCAATCGATAGCTGGAAACTTGGAATTCAAGATTAAGATCAATCTAACTTTACTGTTTGTACCTGAAGTGCTTACACTTCTAAGAAATTGGCGGCTCTAAAATAGTTAAATTCCGCAAAAACTAACAAAAGCTGTCTGAAGTTTAGATTACACGCGAGCAAATGGACGTGTAAGTTTTATGCTTTGTATCTTACCTAAAGTTTGTTCAGTGCATCTGACACATACTAGTTTGTAAAATCCTATAACTCTGAAGAAGGTTCAAGAGAGGGCTGCTCTTTTTGGCATGATATTCATCGTGATCTACACAATTACTCGTTCGTAGATAGTTTAAATGAAGGGCAATTTTCGTAAGCAACTTCGTTTAGCTTCGTTCGGTTACGCTTACTTCAGCAGGATAGCAGGATAGTAGGGCAGCAGGAAGGAGAACTGTCACTGCACTCAAACTGAATTTTGTCCGGCCTGAAATCACGAGCTTGATTAAGATTAAGGGTAGCTCATTTGCGATAAGAGCTTCAGGTGTACGTCTGCACTAAAATATTACAGCGTTACAGAGGTGTACGCATTCGACGTTTACTTTAATTATAATTGAAGTATATGATGCTTCTATATTTTTATTTTTTGTTTTTTGGCCTAGGAATTTGAAGTATAAACAAAATTTAAAAATGACGTTTTTTGTCATTATTTGATATGATTTTTTTCGGTCACTAAAAATGACAAGAAAAATTTAAAAAGCAAGAAGCTTCCTTTTTCGAATAATTTTTGTTTTACTTAATTTCTTTAAAAATACAGAAATTATTATGGAAATACTGGAGCCATGTTTACAATATTTTTCAACTTCAAAATGACATTGCATAGTTAGGATGCGGGAAAGTACGAGTTTCAGGCTGATTTCGGGAAGCCGTAGTAGTGGGGAAGAGAGTGAAATAGAAAAAAATTAATATCGAGAGTATTCTAAGAATTCTAAAAAAGATAGATGAGTCCCTTAATTATTATTTTTCTTATCCCACATTTACCAGCCAGCCAGTCAACTCACGGGGACTTTATGGTTGTAAGTGAGTAAAAGACAGCAATTTTTGAGCAATTAAACTGGAATGTGTTCCTGACTGGATTCGAACTAGTACATACTAGGTTATCCATCCGATAGTAAACATAGTAACACATAAAATCGGTCAATGAAACCGGTGAAATTCCCACTGATACCGGACTTTGCTGTTTGTTTCTCAAAAAAGTTTAAAGTTGAGGAATTAGTTTAAAATATATATTTTTATCCAACACCTCTTAATAAAAGCATCATAACCATGGGCGTCGTTTGCGGGGGGTAAGGAGGGACACTTGCTCCTTCCCCTAGATTTTGATACAAAAACTCAAATGTCATACATAATAAAAAAGAACCAAACAGCTGGAATAAAAATTGTAGAATTTCAATGTATGAAATACGCGAATCATTTCAAGAGTACTCAGTATACGCACAAAATGAGTTAATTAAGGAAATTGGAGGGCAGTATTTTCCTCGAAAATCGAAATAAAGCAATAATGTAACACACAAGGGTTGCAGCGAACTTTGATACCTGTATGTTTTTATGATTAACTGTGCTTCTGTGGCAGAAGGTGGCTAAATTTATTATTAAACAGATTTATTCTTAATCTATCATTTGGGAAATGGGTAACAGTAATTTAAGATGTTTATCTGTTTTGTACTACTTTTTTAATATTCTTGTTAAAATTTAAATTTAATTATCCTACACCATGTTGCTCGAAGAATTTAACATGTTGTCTGTCGAGCAACGCAGAACTAATGCTGATATGTTATTTTTGTATAAATTACTGAACAACATGGTATCGTTGATAAATTAATTTTCATGTTCCATCAATAACTACAGGTTACAATACCTTATTTTATACAAACAAAACCATAGAAATTCAGCAATGAATAGACTGATATGTACGTACAATGATAAATTTCAGCATTTAGACCCATTTAGTTTACCCTTTAATCAATTTAAAAAAGTTTTAAATATACATTAATGAATTGTCTGTTTCTGTTATGCTCTTTTTGTAATGATTATATGTAAACCGTGGAAGCCTATTATCGGAAAACTGAGGCCTTCCTAAATTGAAATAAATAAAACGATGATCGATTGGTGTATGGAAAATGCAAAATAGTGATGATAATAATAAACGGACTGCATCCCGACTATTTATTATCATCACCATTAGTAGTAAATACAATAATGCCCAACAAGGTAACGTCCAATTCTGCGATACGGGGGAAAAAGCATTTCTTTGTATCATTATTCTACTATTAGATCTTGCACTTTGATCGAGTGTTTTGGTGCTCGATCTTATGTGAAACTGTGATTTAATTGAAACTTGAGCCCGCTGGATGGAATCTGGATCTATATGAGTATATTTCTGTGTAGATAAAGAACCGATGCCGGGGTCGTCTGGTAATCTGAATCGAATATGTTGCGCATTTGTAGGACGAAGGATGAAGCAGAGGATGGCCAAGCCAGTCCGGAAGGTAAGCTCACATATTACCGAATTCTAAAGATTCTATTCATTTCATTTATATCATTTCACGAATACGCTTTTCTAAAGGACACTGACACTGTACGTAAATTCATTACATAGCCTGAAAATATTACTGAAATACATAGCAGGTACTCGAATCGAACCGGAACGAACCGCTGCTACTTTAGTGAACCCGGGACCAAACCTGAACCCTTCAAAAATATTATGAATATTAACTAAAATTTAATTTGTACAAATCTTGCAAAACTGACGTCATAAAAAATTAAAACTAACCGTCCATTATAAGATATATAATTGTTGTATTTTCAGTTTAGTTTAATTTTGTAAAATTTTGGAAATTTGCTTACTGTTTAGCAAAAAAGTGGGACTAATATTTTAATTAATTTATTGCTATTTAATAAATCATTGAACCGAAACTTGGACTGCTTTTTTGAAAACCGGTTAGCGGTTCAGTTCAAGAAGAAAAATGAAAACCGGAACAAAACCAAACCGTTATTTTGTGCGGCTCGAGTCCCTGATATATAGTAACATTAGACAATCATGTGTGCGGTTGGAAAAATGAAATAAAAATTTCCTTGTAAAATAAATAATAATTTTCGAGTATAATTATATTTGAAAAACAAGCAATCCCTCGTTACACTGAGTGTTAATTTCTCTAAGTCATATAATGTATATTTTATTGGATTGCACTTACAAACACATTATTGTTCTCAAATTGGAAACCGTACATTCCGATGAATAATACATAAATAATAATATAGTAATGACTGAACATGTAGTTCAATAGTGGTAGAGTGGTACATATCTAGCAATATTTTTTCCGTGAAGTATAAATAGGTAATATAATACTCAAATATAAATATATATATATATATATATATATATATATATATATATATATATATATATATATATATATATATATATATATATATATATATGGAAAAATAAATATTTGATCCGTCTACTTTATAAAGTAAAAATAAACTAGTGCTAGAGTTGAGAGAGTTTTAAGTCTGAAATATAACACGAATCAACATTGAAATTGGATTTAAAACACGAGCGGTTTCATTTCTAAATAAATAAGACTGCACAAGTTCGAAATACGATTCTAAAAATAAAAACAACGTTATGCTGACTGCATACAAGAGTCCCATATCAAATTAAGTTATTTGCAAAGAGCTTAACAACTCCGGACCGGGAAAAAAGATGACGAGGAAAATAAATAATGATGCGGTTGCGACGAAGCGCAACAGTCACGTTTTAATGTGGATATGGAACTTCAATAATCATAACTTAATCCAATATGTGGAGACTAGATCACGAGCGAGGTTCTAGATAATCTCACGGAAATAATATTGCTATAGATGTATATATTTACAATTTTTAAACGTTGGAAGTAATATTACAAAACCAATAACTTAAAAACTGACTTACAGAACTCAGTTTCAAGTGCAGATATGATTTTTCAATACTTGAACCTTTTAACTAAAATTCTGAACAAAAATTCGGTATACCTTACACGTCTCATTTGAAAGAAAAACTCGTTCTCTCTTTAAACTTGCTGAATATGGAACTGAACGATTTTTTCCAAATTCGCAATTTTATTTACAGGTTTTTTTAACCAAACAGTTTTTGGCCACTGTTTAATTCATTAAAATTGAATTTTATTCTATTCATAGTTAGTCAGATATCCATTATGCAAGCAACGGTTTCAAAAAATATGTTAGTTGTGTATTATTATGCCTTTAAAATATATGCATACGGTTGACAATTACGCTTTGCGAAGTCTTTATTAAGTGAAGCATGTTAGGAAACAATGAAATATATGTCCAATAAATATTGGGGAAATTTCGCAAAGTTTGTTACATGTTTTGTTGGAATTTGAATTGTGCTTGGTATTTACTGGCAAGTTGCCTGTGCTTAATAAAACGACAATATCAACAGGGTCAATAAAAAATATGCTGCCCTGCAAAGTTCAACGAAGAAAACAAGTGCAGTAAATTTAAATTGCGCGAGAGCAGTAAAAAGAAATGCACCGCAGGCAATTAATTTTTAAATTCAACGTCAAATAACTTCAAATTAAGAGTAATATTTCATGATAGTGCTTCGGACAATAGCAACACTAGTCTTGGTATTGGTCCTGGTCTTGACCAATTCAAGACCAATACTCGAGTCAAGACTAGGATTAAAAATCAAGACTAGACACTCAAGAGTCTTGATCCGATTATTGATTTTTTTCCTTTAAAACAATAACATAATTCATTTTAAAAATGAAGTTAAATACATAAAAAATAATAATAAAACTTTTATCTGATGCCGTGTCATAATGACAACATTATAAGCCTCAATTTGAGGACCATAATAGCGTTCATTAAAGGCCAAGGAATCCAGTATGAGTATACCATAATGAAATAACAAACAACTGATTACTTAGGAAGTTTTTAAAATAGCATACCTACCTGAGTTTTTTAGACTTAATTTTTTGTTCAAGACCAAATAATTTATTTCTTTTTTGTCTAATTTACGCTAGCAGATAAAATTTTGCATGCTATACCTACGGATCGTAACATATCATTATGGTACTCGTCGTGTTATCAAACTCAGCTTCGCCTCGTCTGATAATCTTAATGATTAACGTTACTATTATAGTATCTAAATTGTAAACGTACGTAGGTACCTACTTTAAAATAAATCATTACAGTCGTAATTTTACAAAAGTATAAATTGTTCGCAATTAAGTTCACTTTTACTAGTGACATTTCGTTAATAAATTATTAAAAAATGGATATTGATGAAATTATAAATTTATTCAAAATTTATTTTGATACTGATAATTAATATATTTTTATGAGACTGAATGTTACAAGACCAGACTAAGGCAACACCAAGTCAAGACTTACTAATACAAGACTTTTCGAGACACTATTTTATGAAATAAACGAAAAATATAGCAGTAAACAAAACTAAATTGAAAGTATAATTTAAATTAGTTTTTTTGTGATAATTTAAAATTATAAATACTTTTTAAGTGGAGTTTCGGCCGCCCCAATCGCCAAAATCGGACCTAAATATCAACAAAGATTCATTTGCTCAAAATATTTCTATGCTACCCTGTTATTCTTTGAGTACCTAGGTAAAGTACAAGTACCTGCAATACTTTTTCTCAAGTACGCTTAGTTCTATCTTGAAGACAAACATACGAACATACCGTGTGTCTTGTACATTTACAAGTATCACTTGTGAGCTGTGAATTAGCGTTTTTAATAAGGCACGCAAACAAAACAACAGAAATAGTGCCATTGTGACACATTCAATTCTCGCTAGTACAATGGAACATACGAGAATACAGAAATGTTTCAGAGGATATTCATACTGTCGGGTTGTATCCGGATTAATCAGGAAACTTTTTTATAAATGGGATCACCAGTTCACGAGTAGTATTATAGCAGATTTATACTGATAATAGCTTCAAACAATTCATTTATTTGGGTGTAGTTTAATATTTTGAATGTGGAAATGTGTTTGATTTGCTATCGATTTGGAGTGATTTCGACGAATTTATCTCTAAAGTGTAACAACGCGTGTTTTTTGTAAAGTAGAATGTTTCAAGTTTGTCGGCGAGTAGAATTTTGCGGTTTTAGGAATTGATTGTTTTAAGTGCAAAGTACAGACAAAGGCTCAGCCAAATGCAGTTCACTTAAAACTAAGCCGAACAGATTACTTTACACCCGCAGTAGGATGGGTGATAACATTGTTAATTTTACATTCCCTTACACACTTTCATCATCATAACATAGTTGATAATACTACTTATAGTAACTTATTTATCTTTGCTAGTTCATTTAACCTATCAAGGAATATACTAATGTACTGTCCGTGTAGCCAGAGTTGTGCTTATGTTCACACAGAGCTGAGTCAAAGTTCGCCAATTTATTACTTGCCTCAACGCAATCGAGTCAGAGAAAAACCGAGCTGGACGACTTCTTTATACACTATTTCAATGTAGTGAAGCGGTTTCTGCCAAAAGATTTGCTGATAATCTTTTCCGCTCGATTAATATTGTTTACCAATTTAAAATTCCTAAGTCTGAGTTACAGTATAGTACCCCGTGGGAAAGATAATGAAGGGAAGGTACCAGTGCTGCCAATTTATCGGTAAAAATATGTAGTTTGATAATTTCCATGGTGACACTCTCACAGGTGTTGCGTATGGCTATGGTGACGTCATCTAAAACGGCTGCCCTTGCACTATAAACAAATTGTCTTATCACGGTCGCTATCTAACCGATTTTAATTTTTTTAACTTCCTTAGCAATTATTGCGAAAACCAAATATTTTGGTTGCTACTTCGATTTAAAGTAAAAAAATTAAAGTATGCCATTATTTTGTTTCACAATATACAAAAACGACTGTAACTTTCTAACAGGTAAAAATATCTATTTCCGGTTTCAAGCATTCGATTCCACATACTTTTTTCTATCTAGAATACATTTTGTAAACTTTTGAAGGCCCGAGTTTAGCCAGAATTTAAACAAAGGAAATACAAAAATATTCGTATTTTTAATAATTCATGTGTTAATCAACTCTAATTTCTGAATTAATTGAGATGCCGACTTCCGGTTTCCAGAATTGGATTCCTCGGATTTTTTTCTGTATGAGCCATTATGAAAAAACTTTTAATAATTCTTACAAATAAATACTATATTTATCAAAATTTATAGAACTTTTTGACAATTAATTTTTTTAATCTTCAAAAGCTACCACTTCCGGTCAAGGTATTTGTACCAAAATCTTCGCATCTTTTCCAATTAGTATACAAATGTAAAATACCAAACATTAAAATTTTTGGTTAATTCGTATTTCAGTTATCCGGCCTCCAAAAATCTTTGACCACATACATATACACATACATACAGACATCATAGTGAAACTATCAAAAATGAGTTGTAAAGACCCTAATTTGTGCTCATCCACTTAAAACTCACAACCCGATTTTTTGCATGATTCCTGTAAGGGAGGTACCTTACAGGTAAGCGGGAGGTAAAAGTAATTGTATGTACGTACTTTATTTAATTTTGACGCCAGCCCCACTCTTTGAGAAAAAAAAATTAAATACTAAAATGAATTAAGACTTAAAATATATCTATCTGTTTTACTTCAAGTTTCATACAAATACTGGAGGTCTCCATTGTGGCTCAGCTATGTGTGTAGAACATAGGCACATTCCACATTCTTTTTCTCCCTTACAGCTCAGGCCAGCTCTGGCTGCACGAACTGTACAATGTACATATCAAACCCTTTACTAAACTTGGATGCGGCAGCCCACATACTGTGTACCACATAACGTTCTCGGTTATCCCTACCCGATCCATATTTTTTCAAAACAATACAGCATTGAAGCTTTTTATGGGGTGTTGTTTTTTATGCGACATTTTGATTTGTTTGAATGGAGTCCGTACTGTACCGCACCATTAGTCCTTATTTATTAATAAAATGTAAGAATTGCATGACTTGAAATACTAAACTGCGTAGGTATATTCGTTTTGCTCGTGTTTCTCTGAGATGTAAGTACCTAGTGAAATAAATTATTTAATAAATAGAGGGTTCTTGGTGATAAAGTGTTTATGGTTGTAAAGCAGATTTATTTAATTCTCCCGATACGAACTCTAAATGAATTAAAGTTTGTGAAACAAATTTGTATGCGCCGCTTTGAATGGCTGAAATATTCTAACATGCGCCAGCTATCAACATTAATAGAGAGACACTTTGTTCACTTTAGATGAAATTAACACGTTAAAGAAGAAGAGAAATGCGATTTGCATCTTTCATCTCTCATTTCGTTGGGACGAACCTTAAGAAAAATGTAAGTCTTCGTTTTATTACCTGGGTCATGACTGCAACAAAGTAAAATTTAAATTAGAGTAGCTGTTTTCAGTGTTTTTCCGGAAAGGATAAGCTTTTATTTGCTCCTGAAATATTTTACCGCCCGGTATATTACTCACTTTATATTCCTTTTAAATTTAATCATCTGATTATGATATCGCTAATACGACATTATAAACATGAATCTATTTAACACTACAGAAATGTATCTTTCTTTCTTAAGAGGCCCATCTACCTCCTAAAATCCAGCATAAAATTTACTAACGTAGCGAGTGTTTTGTGGTCAGCACAAGAATGGTAAAATTTTATTTAAAAAAGGATTTAATAGAGAAAGACACTTTTACAGTATTTTTCAATTTCAAAATGACATTGCATAGCTAGGATGCGGCAAAGCACGAGTTTTGGGCTGGTTTCAAGCAGCCGTAGTAGTGAAGAAAAGAGTGTGGAATAGAAAAAAAAGTAAAATCGAGAGTATTCTACGAATTCGCAAAAAACGTAAGCGAGCCGCTTAAGGGGGGTCGATACCTAAATGCCGGATTTCACTGTGCGGTTTATTACACATACCTAAATAATATAGCAGGGCTAATTTATTGTACTAGAATCAATAATTATTGTTTTTGTAAGTTGAAATATTTTTGTAAAAGCTCTACGGTTTTTTCCACGTGTTTATCCGACTTCTAAGAAGTCCATCTTGTTTTGGTGTTCAAATCCTAGTTTCTAAAATGTACCTACGAGTTTTGGCATTTCGGCAGATGTCAAAATGTAAGATACGGAAACCGTTTAGTTCAATGAAAAGTATTTCAACTTCATTTGGAAATGTTTGAGATTCACTGTAGCAACGGTCAGATACTATTTTTAGAATCAAGGGATGGTTTTGTACTAGAGTTTTGTAGCATTTTTCGTTTTGTAAAATAGATAGTTTTAAGATCTCGAAAGAGAAAGACGCTTTAAATATTGAATAATTTGTCTTGGCTTAATTGTTGTTTATTTGTACTCAAAATGAATCTCAATACTCTCCGTCTTTATTTGGTTATTTGTGAATGTGAAACTATGTATTTTGAGTAAGTTAAAATTTTATGTTTTATGTGTGTTTTTGTTATCTGTGTGTTTTTCGTAATTTATAGCAAATACATTAGTTGCTAAATAATTTTATTCAAAAATTCATCACGATCTTTTGTTTAGTGTTTTATCCATCTAATTAATTAGTTAACATATTAATTAGTGGTTTTCCTAAACGTTTAAGACAAATGTCGAAAGTATCGTTTTATTAAATTCACGTATTTTATTTAAATATTAGTTTTCGTTTTTATTAATATAGTTAATCGTTTTACTACCGTGTTGTGTTTTATTATATTATTATATATTCCTTTCATTCTCATTTATAAAGCATCACCCAAGTGTTATAATACCGTTTGGCTTACGATATCGTGGAGGTTGTTCGATAATAAGTAATACTGACTTAGCGTTACGATTTATGGAGCAAAGATCTAATCATTAGTGATGCCGTTTGTCGAGAGTAGTCGAGAGTGCACCCGACTCTCGTCTCGACTCGGAATTTCCAAAACTAATAAAAGTCACTCTCGTCTCGTCTCGAAATTTCTCGACTAATCTCGACATGGAGTCGAGATTCTCGAAAATCTCGAATCAACTTGGGTTGTGGTATTTATTTATTTGACATGCAAAACAAGTCAGTATTAGTTTGTTAGTGTTAGTGCGGCCTAGGTCCAGTCTTATGGGATTACTTATACGTATTTTGTACGAAATAACTCTTTTGTGATATATTTAACTCTAACTAATACATGTTTATTTTATTCCACGGTACTTCATCTATACTTGACTAGTTAGGTATCTAAATTTATAATTTTTATAATTAAAATTAATTATTGTTAATTAACAAAAATGTTTCGTATATCTTTACTAAACTTAATATTTTGTTAATAACTGTTACATAATTTTAGGAATAGGTATTATTTTTATTAAATATCTAATTGATTTATGTAGGTAGATCAAAATAAAGATTTTATTTTTAAACATGTATGTTTGTATACATTTATTGTTTGTTGATCTTGGGAACATTACTTAAAATACAACTTTTTTGTGAAAGATCCCATTTATGATCTGGTCCTGATATTCCAGCATCATTAGCATCTAAAAATGCGTCACGGACAAGAAGTTAAATTTTTTTTAGAGTAATTGTTTAATCCTATCATATTCACAAAAGCATATTATTTCTGTTAATTTTAATTTCAAGCAAATAGTTACTAATCAATTATATAAGACGAGCCTCGAGAGTCTCGACGAGACTCTCGGCGACACTTGATACAGGTCTCGTCTCGGTTCGAATTTGTAGTCGAGAGTTGCCTCATGGTCTCGTCTCGATTTTCTCGACAAGACGAGACGAGACCGAGACTAGTCTCGACTCTCGCGGCAACACTACTAATCATTAAAAACGTTAGATCCCCCCTCCCACAATAAACAAAATATAAATTTATTAATTTAAATAAATACATACTATTCTTTGTGAACTATTTAATTCAGAAAATTAAATTACAAATGGTTCAATACAAGCTATCAAAATGTTCAAACAAAAATGAGATATTTTTAAATAGCTAAAGGTTGTCCTCAAGTGCGTCTAATACCACTATAAAAAACTCACAAAATAGCTTAAATTGGCCATGTTTAGCCATGAATATAAAAAAATAGAGTACAAAAATGAAAAAAGTGACGCATTTGGAGACAAGCTTTATCTATTAAAAAATGTATTTGTTATTGTAAAAATGTGAATTTTTACTTCAATTTTAAGGAAAATACTAAACATACTTTTCAGGATTATTACGCCGGTAGTGACCCACCTTAATCTTTAACTCTTTTTATATCTTGTGTTGAGTATATTCAAATTTAAATTTCGCGCAAATGCTATTAAACTTATTTCTTCTATAGTGAAGTGAGCATAGATGCATTTGTTTAATCTAGCAGATTTTAATTACGTTCGTTTTATTTCGTTTGTCTCGCGAGCAACTGTCATATTATGCATGGCATAGGTTTATTTATTTATATTATAAAGCGATTTCTTTTGGTCTTTCAATAAAGTTTAGTGATAGTGAGTAATAAGAACGCGTAATATAATGTTTATATAAGTTGAGGAGGTAACATTCAAATTCCGACATGTCCAAAATTCACAATTCGTACAAATCGAGAAAAACTGTGTACGAAAAAGTAAAAGATATTTTTAAATTTCGCAAAAGCTGGACTTTACTTTATGGGCACTAGAACAATGTGTTAAAATTCAAAACAAAAATCTTATCAATTGTACAGTCCACAGCGAATATAAAAAATATGTGGGTTTTTGTTTGAATTTGGTTGTGGACATGTAGCCTTTTGAACGAAGCAGAATTTTTGAACTAATGAAAACTAATTTTAATTAATAATATACTCTTATTAAAAAATATTCTGGAATGATTACAGATACCGAAATAAAAAATAATGATGGTTTTATCTTAAATGTGAAGGGCACAATCGTCTTCTAGGCAATTGTACCTATCTTCTTCATCGCTTGTCTCTTCGTCTCATTTTCATTAACATTATCTCCTGTATCCTCTTCTAGTATTTTTCTATAATACTCTAATTCTGGTAGATCCTGCCATTTAATCGTAATATCACCTTCTTGTCGGCTATAGTGTTTTTCTAGTAATTCTTTAACATCCTTCAATTTAGCTGGTTTTATATGATTTTTGAGCTTCAATTGCTTCAATTTCAACAAATTTTCTTTTTTCGCTGGTTTTACCAATAGTGAGTAGTTTACGTTTTTATTTTCATAAGTATAAAATTGTAAGTATTAGGAAAATACTCAGGAAATATAACCTTACTTTTTAAGTTTAAACATTTCACGTTTGCTGGTTTTTTTTACTTTTTGCGGGAACTCACGTTAATTTCAGAAACTGTGGCATCCATTTCGCTTCTTATTCAATAAACATCCTTAAAATCCACACTCATTACACAAGAAATACACCAGCTCTACGCAAACAGCAGCAATCGTGAAAGAACTGAGATTTGGACATATCGAATTTTGACTGAATTCTGAATACGAGTATCTAAATATTATTGGACGTGTCGGTTTGTGATGCAATTTGTGTACAAAAACTGGTTTGAACGTGTTTGATTTTGAATGGACCCCTCATTTTTGTAAGCGCATAACTTTGGAATAGTACTGTTTTGACAAAATCTGACTGCACCAATCGACGCAGATGACGGTTTTTGATTGATTTTGATGTCTAACTCATTTTCATCAAAAATGGACATGTCGGATATTGAATGTTACCTCCTCAGTTATAATATAAACGCGTCGGGTTTTAAATAAATCTAAATAAGGTTAGGTGATTTGTAAATTGTGCAACTGGAACCTGCAGCGGCTGTACAGGCGACAAGGTTTGTTTCTAATTATTGGATAAACAATTTTTTTTCACGACATGCGGAGAAAACACAATTTTCTTCTCGCGAAATAGTGAGGAAAGTAGGTTTTCCCTCTCTAGAGAGGAAAGTAAGCAGTGTTACCACCAGTGTTATTTTACGATGAAATATTTTAAAAATTGTAAGTAAATTTATTATTTTATTGAAAATTCTGATTGTATAGTGATTTACTGTAAACTATTATTTTACAATTATTATGTTTTATACTTTCTTTTTCTACTATTTCACGATTTTACAACTTAAATTTAATTTGGCATATTGGCTGCATTTCGTTGTTTTCAAACGTCATTCTGACAGATAGCAGTTATAACCTAACTTCTAGTTATGTGTTTCTTCTACATTTACAATGTTTTTAAAATGTCGTGAAAAAAATGTTGTGTCTAACACGAAAGGAAAGCTCTTTTTCCAGTCTTGCTCGATTGCCTTACTCGCTTCGCTCGTGACACAAACTTCGAGCTCGAGTGGGAAAAAGAAGCGCTTTCCTCTCTAGTTGGACAAATAACTATTATATATTTGATTCACTGATATATATTATATGACTGGATTGCGTATCTCGTGTTATAGGTTTGTGACGAATAGCGAGTCGCCATATTGGCAAAAGTGTAGTCTCTCGTCCTACTTTCGGTGGGAAATTCAAATTAATGGAACTATACAAATAATGAAAATGACTATTTATGAAGATGAAAACGAGAATTTGACTAAACATTAGAATCATTTAATATTTTTTAAATTGTTTTTAATAAAAAATATTAAACAATATCACAATAGTGATATTTCAAATGTTACCATAACAACATATTTATATAAAATTATTTAAAAAAAATCTGCTGTAGCCAGTACACGACCTCTCGCCTAATTCTGCTTATTCTACTAATCTAATAAATAGTTTTACTTACATTTTAATAGTTGTATGTTCATATAATATGTAAACGATAATGTAAACCAAGATGCAAGCAAAATATGTCAACTGTACTGTCACTGTCATAATAATTCAAAATGTAAAAACAAATTTCATATGTCCATGGACAACAAGATACTGAAATTTCAAAAAAGTAGAATATTAGTTACACTTTATTTTATTGTTAAATACTACCAGGTTCAGCAAATTGTATTTAAAATTAACTGTACCCATACATAATTATATTTTCTTTTATTTTTAATTGCAAAAATTGTCATAAATAAATAATGTACCAATTTATTTAAGGAAAACTATTTAAAGTTTCAAAAAGTACTACTTCCGGTTTGCGGATTTCTACCAAAATCTTATCCGGTGTTAAGATCCTTATTAAAATCTTAAATATGAAATTTGGTTATTAAAGGTTTGATACCTTTTAAGTTATCGTGGACGAAAAATCGTCACATACGTCCATACGCACACACACACAGACATCATCGTGAAAATATTAAATTCGTATTCTAGAGACCCTGAAACGTGCTTATCCACCAAAAACTCATACTCGAAAATTTTGACCCATTACAATTTACCTCTCTTATAGAATATGAGGCGAGAGGTAATAATGGATGTGCATTTTATACTATGTATTAATGTATATTTTCAATGAAATTCTATTTATGTTTACGAATTACGGCAGGAAATGTGTAACTAAGTAGCAAAATAAGTATACAGTGGTTTTATGTATAAATGTTTATTACGAGATACATACAACAAACAGAGCTGGGCATGTATTTAAGTATTGTACTTATAATTTAATATTTAAATACTTTTCCCAGTAATTGTAATTATACTTAAGTACAATGATTGGTAAAGTAATTTGTAATTATATTTAAATACATATTTCAAATTGTATTTGTAGGTAATTTGTATTTGAAATAAGTATTTAAATAGTTTACAAGTACTTAAATACAAATCTAGATTTCTGATTTGTAAAAACATTTAATTATTTCGTATTTTTGCCCAAATAATGATTCATTACAAACGAAATGAACAGAATTCACATTAAAAACATGTTGTGATATTTAAAATAGCATAAGTTTTTATTTTATGTTACTTCATCTATTTATATATTAATAAAAACAATAATTAAAATCAAGATATATACAATTCACTTACTTGTGAAAACTGATATTCTCGGCTCCCTTCTATTTTCCACAATAAATACAGTTTAGCACCATTTGTTATGGCAAGCCGTTTTAGTATTTAATGTTACACTGGCTTCATAGTAATTTTAATAATATACTTGGCGTAACAAAAAATAAATGTGTTAAAAATATTCGTATCTTATATAAATTGATGTATTTACAATTTGAATGAATTAAAATTTACCCGTATAAAATTCTGTACGATTTAAAATTTTTAAGTATTTAAAATGTGAACGAATTAAAATTTACACGTATAAAATTATGTACGATTTAAAATTTGTAAGTATTTAAAATGTGATCGAATTAAAATTTACTCGTATAAAATTATATACGATTTAAAATGTGAACGTATTTAAAATTAACATGTCCGACCTGCTGCTCTGCGTATCTCATAGAAAATAGAAAGAGATGAAAACATATTGCCCTATACTGGCAGTGGAATAACACTGTCTGTCTCTTTCTATTTTCTGTGAGATACGCAGAGCAGCAGGTCGGACATGTTAATTTTAAATACGTTCACATTTTAAATCGTACATAATTTTATACGTGTAAATTTTAATTCGTTCACATTTTAAATACTTACAAATTTTAAATCGTACAGAATTTTATACTTGTAAATTTCAATTCGTTCACATTTTAAATACTTACAAATTTTAAATCGTACAGAATTTTATACGTATAAAATTTAATTCATTCAAATTTTAAATCGTTCAGAATTTTATACGTTTAAATTTTAATTCATTCAAATTGTAAATACATCATTTTTTATAAGATACGAATATTTTTAACACATTTATTTTTTGTTATGCATGGTAGAATATTGAATTTACGTCTTACTAATTTTTGTTACGAAACATTAATTTACAATGTATTTAATTTAAATTTTGTAACACCCGTAACAAAAAATAAATGTGTTAAAAATATTCGCATCTTATAAAAATTGATGTATTTACAATTTGAATGAATTAAAATTTACACGTATAAAATTCTGAACGATTTAAAATTTGAATGAATAAAATTTTATACGTACAAAATTGTGTACGATTTAAAATTTGTAAGTATTTAAAATGTGAACGAATTAAAATTTACACGTATAAAATTATGTACTATTTAAAATTTGTAAGTATTTAAAATGTGATCGAATTAAAATTTACTCGTATAAAATTATATACGATTTAAAATGTGAACGTATTTAAAATTAACATGTCCAACCTGCTGCTCTGCGTATCTCACAGAAAATAGAAAGAGACAGACAGTGTTATTCCACTGTCAGTATATTTTCTATGAGATACGCAGAGCAGCAGGTCGGACATGTTAATTTTAAATACGTTCACATTTTAAATCGTACATAATTTTATACGAGTAAATTTTAATTCGTTCACATTTTAAATACTTACAAATTTTAAATCGTACATAATTTTATACGTGTAAATTTTAATTCGTTCACATTTTAAATACTTACAAATTTTAAATCGTACAGAATTTAAAACGTATAAAATTTAATTCATTCAAATTTTAAATCGTTCAGAATTTTATACGTGTAAATTTTAATTCATTCAAATTGTAAATACATCAATTTTTATAAGATGCTAAGATTTTTAACACATTTATTTTTTGTTACGCCAAGTATATTATAAAAATTAGTATGAACCCAGTGTAACATTAAATACTAAAACGGCTTGCCATAATTTGTTGTCACCCGTGCGACCAGCGACGCATTCGAATCGCGCTCCGAAACTGAGAACGAGAGACTACACTTTTTCCAACATGGCGACTGTTCAATTAATCACAAGCCGGCCTACCCCATACGTCATCCAGTCATATAATATATATCAGTGATTTGATTATACTCATATTTTAGTTTGCAACAAACAATAACTTGTAAACAAGAATATATGAATGACCGGTCTAGAAATGCTTATCGTTTATTTGAAAGGTCTTTAAATCTAAAATACCTATATAAATTGGTGGACGATAGATCCTGTTTTGTAAATCTAACTAATACGCTGAAATTACCAGTATTTGCAAAAGATGTTTTTCAAACAAAAGACAGACGATTTCTATGTAATAAGTAAAGGGTTGAGTCTTAGATTATCCTTGAAATTGGAAGTCTTTCTTTGAATGGCTCAAAGGTTATCACGAAAACGAAAACATTAATTTTTAATTGATTAAATATTTGAATCAGAAAGTAATGGAAGAGATCATACATATATTCAATTCAAGTTCAAAATGACCACGTATATAAGGATGAGTGTTATTATTTTTTTATAGTTACCTATATAGATTATAAAAATGTCAACAATCTGCTATATTAGAATAGTAAAGGTGGCGAATATCGAATAATGATTATTATGCAGGACTGTCTGCCGAATAACCGACTATTCTGCATCTTTTGGTGCCAAAATGATAAATTTACAAGAATACTGACAAGGCTGCATCTAAATTTTAATAACGGATCAAAAACAAAATAATGATTTTCATTTTAAATTATAATAATAATTAATTAAACTCAGGAATATACATAGAGATTTTTTCTGTTTAGATTAATCAATGAAAGAGGAAACACTTGCAGGAGATTTTTATAAGCAATTGTACCTAGTTCAATTTTTATATTTTACATAAACTATTCGGTATTCAGCCGAATAGTGTGTGGCCGAATAATGAATAATATTCGTTGCAACTCTACAAATTATATAAATTGAAAATAACCTCGTATGTAAGGATGAGTGAATGAGTGTTATTATGACAATGTGTCCACTCGCTGGCAATTTGTAAAGTGGTCAGTTTTTCCATTGCCCACCTGGCAAAAGCGTACATTTACCAAGTGATCGATATGACTTGGGTCCGACTGTGGCGGAGTTTGTTGGTCCTCGTGCGAACTAATTTGCCGGAAGTACTATAACTTAAGTGCACGCGACACAATGCGCCCGATTTTTCCTTTCTGCGGAAATCGGAATCGGGCACCCTACTCTGTTTTGTTCACGTGATGCCCGGAAAAACGATATTTGTCAAGTAACGGTTATTTGAAAAAGCGCTAACAAATTACTTGTCAATTAGTTATAATGATTTACGCGCCACCATGCGAACGAAAGCTCCATTTTTATTGTGTACGATTCTACAAGTTCTTTTTACACCTTTTTCGTAAATGCCAGCTTACATACATAAATCACGACTGGGTTGTCACGAACCTCTTCAAAATCTTACTAATATGTAGGTATCTAATTTTTGTTACGGCATTTCGTGATACATAAACAGAAAATAAAATGATACACATATTAATTAATTTAAATTAAACTTAAATTGGCTTGGGGCTTTCCACAACTATTGTTTTTGGCTCATTTTTTATATTAATGTGAAATTCATTATTTATTGCATGACACTAAAAAATAAACAAGAAATCAAAATATAAAATAGAGGATTAATTAAAAATGCACGCACAGCAAAACATATTTTATTGGCAGATGACCTACAGAACTCTATTGTAAAATAATGATTACCTATAGATTTCTTACGCGATAAAAGTAAAAAAATAAACCAGAAATTCAAATTGGATTGGATTTTAATAAATTGAATGCTTCCCCAAGAAATTTTCTATTTTATTAAGCAAACCAGTCGAAAAATCAATCTTCTATTAAAATAGAAGATTAATTAAAATGCACGCAGCAGATTATACGGAACTCTATTGTAAAATAATTAGGTATTATAGGTTTTTTATGCGGTAAAACTAATTTCCCGTATCAAACGTTTTTTTATAAATATTTACTTCGTAAATACAAAAACACGATATATAAGCCTTGATTGTCATTAACTGAGTCATTAACTTTAGATGGCGGTGATAAAAACTTTTGTATTACTTATGCATAAAACAGCATTTGATTCAATATCACATTTTTAAAAAAGTTACAATACAAGTAAATTATTTTTCATGATGGAGTGATCAGTATAAATGCATGTTCAAACCGTGTGTGTGCACAGTCGGTAACATACGAAGTGATGCGTATTTTTAAATTTTAGTGTTTTCTACGCTGAAATTTCATTTTGTTTGCATACATTGTCTTCTCTATTCAAAGCAGGTCTATTATTATGTAGATGTTGGAGATGATATATTTGCAGTCGTACTATGCGGTAACCAGCTAAACAAATTATGGTATCTGTGGAGTTTAGCAGGATAAAGCTCAAGATCTTTAGTAGAATGGGCTTAACTATTCATCAAATATAAACAACATTAACTTCAAAGCTCAAATATACTTGGCTGAGGGATCAGAGCTTATATTTTTATGGGCAAAATAACTACAATGAATTTTCTATTAATAGGCCACGTTTAAAATTGAGTTGGACATAGAGAGTAGTGGCGATTTATTATGTTTGACTAGATGTGTGTGAAAATGATGATTCTGTGATCCAGTAAATAGAAATAAATACGTCACAAAGGGTAATTGTATTTTTGTGTTTATAATGGTAGAAAGTTCATGCTTTGTGTGCAGAATGGCATCAAACTGTTCAGACTGAAAAATAAGAATATTGCATGCACCAGTAATGCAGATCCGAGTCAAATTCTACACTAAAAGTTTCATTTACATTTACATAATAAAGTAAACGTTGCTGCTTACATCGCTACCGCGTCGGCTTTGTTTGAATTTAGTCCAAGTTTATATTTTACTCATCAATACAATAAAAACGTCCTATTACTATAGAAATAACTGGCGAGGGATTTTCTCCTCTTGGGATTTATCCAAATTTCATTTTCCTCAAGTTTTGTCCCTTTGCCTATTTGAGTAACGCTTCGTAAAGTTTCCCCGAGAACCAACTGTCCAGGGAATTTAACAAAAAAATTTCAATTTTTCTAATCGCCAGCGTTTTGCATAAAACTCTTTTGAAGTATAATACAACTTCTTTCTCGTAATCAGTTTTAAATTTCATAAATTGTTTATTTTATATTTCAAAATTTAAAGTAGTTGAAAATTTGGATTGGTAATTTGGTTTCCATTTTTTAATGATACAATAGATCTTAGTTTAGTATCAGTTTGGTAATTTGAATTTGAATCACTTGGAATGGTGACGAAAGTAGACGCTGTACAAACTTCGAACCTACGATCTCTTTAACCAGAGCCTAGCACTCCACCACTATGTTATCCTCTTAGAAAAACAGAATTAATTCTTGTTACAAACTTGGAATTTTAATGTAGTAATGGATTATACCTCATCATGTATTGTTTGCCTGTTATTAAATAATCGTTGTCATTTTGCAATTTGTTGTAGTCGGATCACATTACATGCTCTAGCATCTGTATAGTGTTTCACTACATAGATAGCATAGAATCAAGAGCATAAACAGTACCGCGAGTATCGGTTAAGCCAAAGTGGCCCTTTGCTCATGACCGCTATTCGTGTATCGGAAATTTGGTAGTGTTACGTTTACATTCTTAATACCAGATCATAGAATACTCATTTCTTAAACTTCACTTACAATATTTTTATAATAATTCCTTAATCAATTATTTCAATTGCATTATTGGAATTTATCGGAAGCTGTAACGTGAACGACGCCAATGAGAATGAACGAAATAATTAGCTTAACCATGAAAGAAGTGGTCAATTGACGCTTATTAAGAACTAGCCTACTTCGTAATTTTGAATGTTTCATATATTGATTAACAGCTTATTATTACACTTGAACATTTTTGAGCAAATTTCGTTCAGCATCAGTGCAACAAATAATTGAAACTTGAGGCAGCGGTCTCACTGATCGAGTCATATTGTGTCATGTAGCGTCGATTCGTGTCGTGTCGTTTAAAAATCGATGATCTGGTCTCACTGGTCGAGTTGTATAGATTGTTTCGTAACATTTTACGTAAAACATAAATTATTCTCTGTGCATTTTTGAAACATCTAAAGTGGATATTTACCATTGTTTTTATGTGTTATTACTGTCATTATCTAGATAATTACGTTTGCACTAAATATATATTTAGAATGACAGATAGTAAAGCAAAATTTTAAGGTTATGAGCATATACGCATGCGTGAAGGCATCCAGCAGCATCGAGCGTCGAGTAAAAATCAAACCAGCTTGAAAAACAAACTGCTCGACCGCACTCGACACAAAACGATCGTTCAGTGCGACATACGTCATTACAATATACATGTGTTTGAAATTTACTCGACAGCAAGCGATTGATGCAACTCGTTCAGTGAGACCGCCGCCTTACTCGATAGCAAACGATTAACGATTGATACTACTCGATCAGTGAGACCGCCGCCTTAGTCACGTCTTGAAATATAAATTCAAAGATGAATATAACAAATTTATTGTGGTGAGAAAAGATACCATCTTCAGCACGACTCAAGCTGCGCAGTTTCAGTTTCTTACAAAGAAGAGAAGTCAGTGGTGAAAGTAGACCGTACCGGTAGAAAAAATAGAGCCAGTACGGCGTTCCGTTAAGAAATATTCACAAATAAGGTTACTTTTGACGATACTATACTTACTAATTATATTGTATTCATATTTGTCAAATTTTAAATATCAAATTGTGTGTATTCTATTGGAGTGGACCTACGAGTAAATCATTTTTAATATAACGTAAATATTTCTTATTCCTAGACTTATTTTCTAATTTCCATATTTTTTTAGAAAAAATAGCGTCCTGGTAAAAAATAAAACTACTTTCGCCCCTGAGAGAAGTACACAATTCTGCATGATTGCTATAAACTTAAGAGACTCATGTAATAGTATAATCCTTCTCAATTTTCCTAGATTCGCCTCGGAGAAATTGCAATGTTTGAATGTTCTCAGAGAATAAAATTGAGCACTTATTTTTAATCGTAACTATCATTTCATATGCACTTCCAATTCCAAACATCATATCAGACGAACAATTTATTTTGATTGAATGCAGCTTTCTTTACAAGACGTTACATTAGGAATTCAATATACCATTGTATAAATGTGACATCGAATACTATCATCGAACACACAAAAAGTGCGTCCAGGAAATTCAAACCACTTTTTAAGGGAATACACTATTTCAGTGATACACTAACAACCGAACAAGTATTAGATTAGATTAGAGTCTTCTTCTAGCGCGTGACATAAAACAGATACAACTGTTTCATGTGGAAAATATATAGGTAATTTCTGAAAGGTGGCAATAAGAATTTTTTCGTGATCAAGATAACGGTTGGGTTACTGGGAATATTGATGTAATAAAAGTATCGTGCCTACCTGCATATGGAGTAATAATAATGGGAAAATGTCGAGGGATTTTGTTTGTATGTTTTCATTTGGGTCGGGTAGCGGTCTGGTGGATTCAGGAAATCAAATTCATCCATTGTTTTTATGAAGTGATGTCGCAATGACCAACAGTAGTGAATACAACAAGTGAAGTGAATCGAACCTCCGTCCAATGTGAACATTGCATTATTGAAGGGATCGCGGATCGATGTGTGTGTAGTCTGTAGTAGTGTGATATTCACGGCACAAGAAGTCTGGTGTTGGCATATTCCGCTGCTTCTCTATTCTACTGTTATCGGCTAAGACTGAACCATAATTACATGTTAGTTTATGCCCCTAAGTGTTGCGAGGTTTAATCATGCTCCTAATTTCAATCTGAATAAATTATTGTTCGCCATGTGTTCCTGGCTTGAACACTTTAAGAGTTATTATTGACTAATTTATGACTTTACTTCCTTCAAATTTACACGATTATTTATTCATCTCATTGCGGCATAACCACTCGCATATCACTTCTTATCATGATATATCTAATTAGCTTTTTTCAACGACTAAACTCATTTATTATACAATTTTCCTTTGCCCCCCATAATGATACTACAATTTTTCAATAATTTACTCATTTATTCATTAATAAAGCCATTATAAGCCAGCCAAATACTTGTAAATTTTGTAGAGCAAACGATGACAATTGTCCATCCAGTGAATAAATTCCTCCATCCGCATTACGCAACCCTTTGTGAAATGTGTATGTTTTTATTACGCAATAAACACATCAATATTTATATTGGAGAAAATCCTGCGAAGGCGGCGGTAGGCTCTGGGTATATAAGAGTTAGGGCACAGGGTGAGAGAAAGGAAAGCCAGCTAAGTATTAAAGCTGAAATCTGAAAACAACGACAGCACTGGAACGAGAACGAGGCAAAAGTGTCAGTGTCAACGACAGAGGCACAACATCTGCACTGACACTTTGCCTCTAATCGATTTCCAGTTACCACTGCTTTAATCCTTATCTTTGCCTTCTTCCATTTACTATTTACTTAGCTCACGAACTTCAGTTGGCAAAATGTGTTATTCCTGATTTAATCCTTTCGTTATCTTACTGAATAGTTCTTGCTGAATCAAATCAACGTTTTGGTTATCAAAACAACTTCAATCGTATTGTAGAATCCTGAAGGTGGTTGACATGACCCAAGCCTTGGCCACTTTTGCTTTTGACTGCAGTTTTGTGGTGATCGAACCACAAGTGGTCAGGGGTCACATCTATTACGTATAAAGTAATTTTGCATCCCCATTTGATAGTAAATGTGTTGGTATTAAAAGAAGAAGAAGTGAATTAGGATAATTGAGTGAATCTAGTATGGTTTTGTTGTTGTTATTGACTAAGTTATAAATGAAACAGTGACCAGTGTATGTCTGTGTGTAGGTGGTAGGTACGTGTGTAGTAATTTGGAGTGAAACCTCGTGACACCCCGCGAACCTCGCAGATAAATTCCACAAGATATAGCGTGACCTACATATGAATCTGTGTCGCTACTCTGGACTTTGCTGTTCGTTCTGGCTCTGGATACCGATGTAGACCATACAAATAACGAAACGTTTTCATTGTCAAACATCTTCAAAGAAAACACAAAACTTTCCAATTTTATCAGAAAAGAGCAACATTTATTTTCTTGTTCTTACAAATTGTAAATATGATGACTGATGCTGATTGCACTCGAAAAATTCGCGCATAATGTTTTAATCTTATTTATAAACGTACCTCGCTTCCAATATATAAATGAACAATAATATACTAGTAAGAAATTAAAAGACAACAGCCTTAAAAATTAGTAAATAATTGATCAAGCAGTTTCTGAGAGATTTCCTTATTTGGTTATTATTATTAGGATGGCGTCCTAAGATTTAAACAGCATACAATCTAGTTTGAAAAACTCCCACTTGATCTCAAATTTATTATAATTTTTTTTTTCAAAATATTGAAAATTTTTTAGGTTTTTTTAAAAATAACGTCAATAAAAATAATAATAATAATAATAATAATAATAATAATAATGTTTATTGACCATGTTCTTGTACAATTACAACTTATGGTAAGTCAAAATGTAAATTAAGATACTAATTTATAAATTATTTGTAAATTACAGTGTAACTCAAGGCAGTAGCAGTGGCTTAGCTGAGGCAAATTTGCGTGTCTAAAAATTCTTGGACTGAATAAAAACATGTATCTAATAAATATTTTTTAATTTTATTTTTGAATGTAAGGTGAGATCTTTTAAACTTTCAGGCAAATGATTATACAGATCAATATTAATTGAATTTTTGGCTGACATCTCAAGTCTGAAGCGTTTTTTGCTTAGTTGATTTTGTGATCTGGTGTTGTAGTGATGAGCTTCACCGTTTTTTGGAAAAACTTCTTTGTTTTATCTTGATTATTATTGACGTTATGAAAAAAATATCTGACAAATTATTTTATTTTGATGTCAGCAATTGATAAAAAAAATTCAATAAATTTGAAATAATAATTGCACCGTCAGGAAATTCCAGTGAAAATCGACATATTTGAATCTCAAAATTTATTGAATTTTTTTTATTAATTGCTGACATCAAAATAAAAAAATTACCAGACATTTTTTTTCATAACGTCAATAATAATCAAGAAATAACATTTTTATAAAAAAAACCTGAAACATTTTCAATATTGATGTTAGCAATTAATAAAAATCTGATGTGGCTAGCTCATGACCTCTCGCCATACTCGCCATACATTTTTTTAAATATAAGTACTCGTATATATTATGTAGTACTTACTCACAAATATACCATTGTAGAATTGTAGTTATTATAATATTATTAATAAAGTACGTTACTAATTTTATTAATGTTATTAATGTTTATCATAACCATATAGGTAAATAATAAATGACATTTCATATTTTCAATTTATCAAAATGTCAAAAATTTATTTGACATTAACGATCAAATATTTTATTTCTTGTTTTCATTGGTAGGCAGATATATAAATTTTAGCATGATTACAATATTAATACCTCTCTTACAAGACTGAGTGGCGAGAAATTTATTTGACATTAACGATCAAATATTTTATTTCTTGTTTTCATTGGTAGGCAGATATATAAATTTTAGCATGATTACAATTAATACCTCTCTTACAGGACTGAGTGGCGAGAAGTAGAAAACAAGATAATAAATTTGAGATCATAGAAATTTCTTTAAAATCGACATATTTGAAGCATAACCGAATGCACTTAAAGATTAACAAAATGAATCGTTCTCGAAGCCATGAGCTTTCGGTGTCAGGAGATGTTTCAGGTGTCCTGAAAACGCAGTGTAAAATAGATAGCGCACAATTGTATGTTTCTTATTTGAATATTTCCCCAGAATAGAGTAAATCATGTCTGATATGACGTCACATATTTGTCAATAATTCACGTTCGAGATTCGAATGTCGAATCATGTATTATTTATTCAGAAATAATTGAAACTTATTGTGAGATAGACTATTTTAATTAAATTGTCACATTGAAAATGTACATAGCCAAGTACGTTGGCGGCAAACCAAAGTTACCGTAATGTATTTAAGTTATACGAGATGTGAAATATAATTTTACAAAGCACTAGCAGATTTTCATTTTAAACTTGTTAGGGAAGTAGTTACAGTTAAAGTACCATAACCGCATTATTCACTGATTTGATTGACGCGTTACACCGAGAACTCTGTTACTGCTTCACTGCTTTATTTTTACATGGTAATGTGAATAATAAGCACTAAAGTTATTATTTTTTGTCGGGGTCCGACGGACTACCATGCGGTGATCAATGAATAAACTTATGTTTGAGCCACTCGATTATTTTTTTCATAAATTCGGCCAGCGATCGCGAAATTACACTTTTTTGTTAATTATCGACAACAATGAAAAGAGTAGGGACAGGTACTATCATGCAAATCATGCAATAATTATTATCATTGCTTTTGGAGAAAAAGTCTTTATAGGTCATCAACTAAAAAAATCAGGTTTCGGTACTACATGATTGGCTGATGTAACACATAGCCGAATGATATTGGTAAGGTCAGACAGTTACGAGTCTCAAATACGAACTGCTTTGCGCATGACGTCACTTGACTCATGTTCCACTGATAGTCTATCAGCTAGGGTGTAAAATAGGCTCATTTTTGCGGTAAAGACGAGCGAGTTGTCATTTTATTCGTTTTTTTGCGTAGAATACGAAAATCGCAACGAGGAAATCTAATTTGGTAGCTTTCATATAGTTTTTTGCAAAAAAGGTTAAAAAAATGCATTTTTATTTTGGTGATTTTTTAACTTTAACTTGTAATTTCTTGTGAACTACTAAATATATTTTATTCAAATTTTATACACAAGTAGTATTAGGTATGTAGTACATCACTATTTTATCAAAAATGATATATTGTTTATAACAAATGAGAAAATAATATATTTGTTATAAAACGTAAATTTCGCGTAGTGAAAAATGTAGCCTGCTACTAAATCTCGTCCTGTTCGGAATTTTGCTATACATAGTGCGGAAGAAATGTGAAGGAAGATTCAAAATTATTTTTAGTGAAGAAATCAATATAATTGGTTGACTAGATTACGAGTTATGAATTTTATAGTGTAAGAAAGAAAAACGCACGGACCGTTGAGCCAGGCGCGTAGCAGGTCGTGTTCGTAGTACAGTACTTACAGTATCTGCCGTTCGCTGTGTAGTTGTTGATAATTTTTTTAACTTTTGTTTAATTATTCATTATAACGAATTTTTATTATTACACGAGCAGCAGGCGAATAACATAATTATTCCTATAAATAATTACTGTAATGAATGCAAATGTAATATAATAGGTACCTAAGTACTTTATTTATGAATAATACATTTATTTTTTATGAAATCGTACAATAATGACTAACTTTAGCTCCGCTAAATCGTAGTAAAAAGTACAACTTTAGTTCATAAATTATAATAAGTCATTAAACAAAAAATATGAAAAAAGCTAAAAATTTCCAATTTTCTCTGGAAGAAAATATTAAAATTTTGGCTTAACTAAGCCCTTCAAAAAATTTAAAATAATCTATCTTATAGAGAATTGCTTGCAGAATTTAATAAAAAAAAACCGGATATCAAAATTTTAATTCAAGTTTCTCTCGAAGAAAATCTTAAAATTTTGGCTTAACTTAGGCCTTCAAGAAAAATTTCATATAATCTATCTTATAGAGAATTTTTTGCAGAATTTAATAAAAGAAACCGGATATAAAATTTTTGATTTGTTTAGAAGTTACAGGTCATTAAACACAAAAATTATTTAAAAAAATTCATAACTCGTAATCTAGTCAACCAATAATTATATTGATTTCTTCACTAAAAATAATTTTAAACCTTCCTCCACATTTCTTCCGCACTATCTACCTATAGCAAAATTCCGAACAGGACATTTTTCACTACGCGAAATTTACGATTAATAACAATTATATAATTTTCTAATTTGTTATAAACAATATATCATTTTTTTATAAAACAGTGACGTACTACATACCTAATACTACTTGTGTATAAAATTTGAATAAAATATCTTCAGTAGTTCACAAGAAATTACAAGTTAAAGTTAAAAAACCCCAAAATATAAAAGCATTTTTTTACCTTTTTTTCCAAAAAACTATATGAAAGCTACAAAATTCGATTTCCTCGTTGCGATTTTCGTAATCTACGCAAAAAACGAATAAAATGACACCATTATGATTTGTTATAAAGATTAAAATATTCAAATATTTAATCCTGTAGTGTGTAGTAAGTACATAGAATGCGAAGTGTTGTTTTGCCGCGTCGATCTAGTCACAAGCACAGCACCAGTAGGCGGGACTATGCGTAATGGCAGACCTTACCAATATCATTCGACCAGGGATGTAACACCAGTTTTACACCACACAAACTTTGTAATGTAAACAAACGAATGTTCTCCATCTTGTCTCGTCAGCTGTTGTCAGTGACGGTATCGAGTTTTCTCGCTGATAAGTCAAATTAAATTTTGCCGCCAAAAAATCTAGTGATATTTTTCTCGTATTTACACAGTGTAAATATGTCTCAGCGAGACAACTTCAAGTTTGTCCGTTTAGTTATTAAATCAAATATAGCAACATTGTAAGTGTTTTCTTAAAAAGTGTTGGGTTAAAAATAGATGAGTCATATTTTGGAAAAAGTTTTTAAGCGTTATATTCAATTATTGAGTATTTACCAATATTCCGTGATTTAAATAAATTATTGATTCTAATAAGATCCTTAACCTCAAATTTCAAAATTGAAAATTTTTGTGCCATCTTATTTTCAAAGCGAAATAATAAAAAAATACGAGACAAATGATGTCAAATAAATTTAGAACAAGTTGCCTATTCCGTAAAACATGAAAAAATTAATCTTCGCCATACAGAAAAATGTATTTTGTACTAATTACAACTCTAAGATAGTGAATTTAAAAAATAATTTAATTTGCGTTAAGCAACGAACAGAAAAAAAATTGTTAATCATATTAGCAAACTGCTAAAAATATGATTTGCATTTATTTTATATGACGTGCGAAAAGATGCATTTGGACTTGCGGATTAGTCAAAAATAAAGAATTAGTTTTATTAGAATATAATGAAAACCCTGGTAATAATTGCTTAATTTCGTTTTTTAAATTGACATCTTGAAATGATTGCTGTATGCAGGGCTGAAGGTGTGTGATATAGCAATTATTTAATAAACTTGCAAAGATTCACAAAATGCATGAAATATTAAGCTTGAGTTCGTATTAACGAAGAAATGCTCTAAAACCTTGTTTAATGTATGTGCCATCTATGCCGAATTCACTGTGTCATGTTAAACTGATATTGGTTTTTTTTAGGAAAACATAATTTTGGTTGTTATTTACTTTTGTTCCATTTATAAAACAGTTATGACCGATTAACAAAACGTGTGCCATCTTTCCTCGACTTACCCTATGATATGTGTATGGCAATTATTACCTCCCTCTATGTATGAAATCAGCAGCGAATAATTTTTCTTGTTTGTGTTATATTTCCCCTATGACAATTTTAGCCCCAACTTTTTATGCTGTTCGCAATTCGCTCATGGCACTGTGTTTGGCGTTTGGAGAATTTGTTTCTACGCTACTGTTTTTCATGGATTCAATGTTAATTAACAACGAACGCCAACATCACAGCTTTTACATAGAAGAAACAAATCCAATACCTTTGCTACCAGGAAAATGTAATGTTTCTATTTTGAATTAAAATGCTTCTGCGTTGCTATGTCTTCCGGAGTTATTTAACTTTACTGTTGTATTATCTGTTTTCTTCATATAGTTTTAATGAGAGTACCCGGTAAGAAAATGCTTTATTCCTTTTTTATTGTTCGCTATTCAACAGTATTAAGAAAACGCAATTTCCTACCTTCACAAACAAGTACATGTTTTAGTGAAACACAGCCACTTGAAGTTATTACTATTTTATTTGATAGTCAAGTTTCAGCATCTGCATCTTGTCATAATTATTGTAAACATTTTGACTCCAGTAGAAATTGTATTTAACAAAACGTAAAGTACTCCTTCCTACTTAACAAGTAAGTTTTGAAAGTTCCATAGAATAATTTTGTAATCGGGTTTATTAATTAGAATAAAATGAAACAAGTTTTTGTTTTAAGTGCTGTTTCCATTTAATAACTCGACGTTTCGACAGACTTACAGCACGAACAAATTAGACTAAAAAGCAAAATGTGGTGAAATTAAATATTTCACTGCATTTGTCTGTGATACCAAAAAGTTATTTTTTAAAAGTTAAATCGCTTTAATGGTTCTTTATCATTTTTGACAAATAGAAATAAAAACCACAAACAACATTTTTATTTTGAGTTTAAAGGGTCTGTCAATTTCAGTCTCAGAACCTATTTTGACCATGAAAATGGAAATACAGTAGTCGTATTTTGTTGTGTTTTTTATTCTTTTTATCTGTGATATTTTAGGCTGTACACATCGAATGTTTGATAAAATCGACATATTCATTAAAAGTTTAATATTAATTAAAATGTTTTATAAATGTTAATGATGTCAGTGTTGAAAAGTTGCTCAACGCAGAAATCTTTTCGGTTGTTCACGTCCGTCGGTTGTGGCGGTCTGTGGCGTGGCGCGTATATAGCATGACAGCCGGACTCACTTCAATGTATCCTTCGCATGTGGACTCGAATCCTGAATCCTGGCAGAGGTCCTCAACCGTTCAGACCAGAGAACTTATAACAACTTGTTTCTTTTATTTCAACTGTCTGCAATATAGATTATAAAAGTTTTTCTTGATAGATCAGGAATTTCAGAGCAGGTCGAGAGGTAAACCGCTTTGTACATTTTTACCAAAATCCTTTCAAAATCATTTTTACAACACTGCAGTCTTATTATGGATAAATATAATATTTATTTGTAATGATAAAAGAGGAAAAGTTATTTGCAACTTACGTTATAAAAAAATTGTCTTTATCTTTTAGAATTAAAGAATTGTAGTATAATTTCAAAATTAAATTTATTAGACACAACGCTAAAATCTTGTAATCCATGATTGGTTGATTTTTGTTTCTGCGTAAAAATAGGTGGTGACACGTTGCCACTAACGACATAAGCAAGATATTAAATAATGTTGTAGTGATTGAACTGGCTTCAACACAGGAGAGTAAAAATCTAGACTAGAAAATTCAAATCTAATATAGAATAATTTTAGATCCGGCGTAAATGCAAACTTAAGAAAATTGAATGTCAAAACCGACTATGTAAGAGTCAAGAAGTTCTGGGTTGCTCATTTACTTCAGTTCAACCTAATTTGCACCTTCCTTCCTGCATTTGCAATTTCCTGTGTTTCCATCAGCCCCCTGTCAGCTTTATGTTATTGCTTGTCATACAGTTATAGTTCATCCCGGCACCGTTAGACGGCTCATAGATGACTAGATCTGGTTCGAAATTTCAAAGGTTCTTTGTTTATGTTTGATAATACTTTTGGATTATTCAGTAGTAGAAATTTGAACCTTATTTAATGGCCATGTCCACATTAACAGGGTGGCAATAAAGCCGAAATAAAAGAATTATGAGGTACGCAGTATTTCTTGGCTTGGTGCTCGGTTATGAACCGCTGATTTAAAATCCAGCACCAGGAATCCACATCCGCATCCTCCGACTCATATCCGTATCCGCTGCCGAGGGCATAGCTTGAAACATTTTGCATATCTTTGTATTTGTAAATATCTAACGTCCTAGTTGAGAATTCGTCTAAAATCCGTAGCAAACTTCTCGCTCATGTATCATTCAAATCGTGATTTTCTGATTTCTGTTTTGTCTGATTTTGATATGAGTCCGCCAGCGCAGCATCTGCCACGCCGACGGATTTTCACGAGCGTAGCTTGTTCGCTAAATTTTGCCTCCGGTGCCGGAAATACGTTTTCATTTGTTATCAAATTATTGCACACGCCGTAAAACTTCTCTTAAAAAGCTTCAATAAACTGTATTTATTGTAAGTTTGTTTACAAGCATTTTTGTATTTTTGTTTTGACCAAACGAGGTTCCTGTACTATGTTATATCAAAAATAAAACTCTGTTGCTAAATAACGTACGTATTGTAACCTGACAGAAGTCATGTCAAATTTACTTTATAAAACGAATGAATTATTATTAGATTTAGTACGGTACTGTGACCAAAATGAGAATATAGGAAAAAGTGGCAGTCGGCAGTCTCATAAAAGCATGTGTAATGTAATTAAGTGTAGTATTGCCGGGAAAACTGCGTTCATTTGCAGTAAAAGAGAATGAAAGAGAAAAATTGAAACAAAGGTCCAATGACAATGCTAAATCTGTAAAAAATCGATAATAATTAGTTTCCGTGTTGAATTTTGAACAGGACGCATAAAATAATTACATCATGATCGTGTGAAATTCACGGTAAAAGTGAACAAAAAGAATCAAGTTAAACAAAAGTAATAAGTCTCGTTTCATGGAGACAAATGTTAGTTCTGCCAAAAAATCGAAAATAATTTATTTCAATTTATACATTTAGGAGCTCTCACCATTTTTCAAGGGTTACAAGACCCCATTAGACACATTCTCTTTATCGCATTAGCTCTTCCCGTTTGGAGGTCTGGATAATATAAACAACTTCCGATAAGCAAGTGTGAATCTTATCCGGCGGTTGTTTGCGCGTCGTTTCCGGAGCGTTCGAGTTCTTGTTTTGAATGATTAGAACTGCGTACCGTTGATGGTTGAGTTTCAAGTTGGTGTTTTAGCAAAGTTTCAACCAGTCGAAGTGTTGGTTACATCGCTATGCATTGCGGTTGAATGTTGCGAAATTATTAAGTAAACTAGTCCGGCATCCTTTAACGATCTTGTGATAGACGAAGAACGCATTACCAACGATTAAATGTCTGTGATAAACATTTTATCAGTTCATAAATCAAGTATTAACTCTGCAGACATTTTAAACACGGTATTAAAAAAACACATTAAAATACACCATCATGTTATCGGTATATCTGGATTTGAACCACACATAAAGCACTTGGCAAATACTAATTACATTACTCGTCTATGGTTTTATTTATTCGAGTAGTTTAGACTTTAAATATGCTCTCATAAATTTAGAAATCTTTGCACTTTCAGTGAAAAAAGCTCTTGATAGTGAAGAAGTTTTGAATAGACTTTAAGAAGCTCTAAATATTGTAAACATAATGAGAGTGCAGGTATTTTTGGTAATAATTTGCGTTTGCGATACTATCCCGATATAAAAGAAAATTGAAGTGCTTTCCATTTTGATAGTAAAGAAGATGTAAGCACAAGCTTTACCATTTTTATATATTTATATACAGTTTGTTGCATGATGCTACTTCAAAGAATTTCTGCATCTGAAGAAGAAGCGGAATAAATAGAGAATTATGTTCATTACATGCACAGCTATTTGTAATATTCTTTAATGCAATTATTGAATTTCTATACTTTAACGAAAAATAATTTTGTATTAGGTATCTATTTCTTTTACAGTTAATTTATAATAAATTTAATAGTCAGTGAGTTTTCCATAATTAACCACTCATTATTTTCTGCATTTTACTAAAATGTACTGAGCGTTATTTAAAAAAACAAATAAATTACTTTATTTTTATAATAAACTGCGACAAAGAATTCGATATATTAGTGTAAAGTACTAAGTGAATATATGAATTTATTCTGAAGAAATGAATAAATGACTCATTATATAAATGTATTATATCGCTATAGAATAATATTGTGTTTCTGCTGATATGGGTCAGTGGAACTCTGAAACAAGCAGGTCAGCAGGAGCAGTGGCAAATGTAGGGGAAAAATATCGATGGTCGTCAGATCATTACAGCATAAACTAGCCCTAGCAACATTATTTCATTATTGCAGTTAGCGGTTACTATGCAATTTACCACTAATAAACAAACATGAGAATTTCCGCAGAAATGCACACATTGACCAAAAGTGAATCCATATCAATATCCAATTCGTTCATTATAATGAACTTCAATCCTCCAGTGACATACCCCAATAATAAACACGTACATACTATATCGGTGGTCCATTTTAAATTGCGTTTGGGAATATCTCGAAAACTACGCATCGGATCAAAAACAAAAAATAGACGTGTCAAATATTTTCATAGTCGATCCCAAACCCCACCACCGATGGGTAACTTTGAAATCTTAATTAAGAACCCCCATTGCAGAGTCGGATTAGGTTTTGTTTGAAACTTTTTTTTTCGAGACGCGATAGATGCGCTGCAATTGCAAAAAATTCGATGTATCGTACTTTTCGAGAAATTACTCTGAAAAGTGGACAATAAAAGTACGTATTCATTAATTTGACAAAGGACACCCAATGGTGCTCAATTGAAAGCCTTCTGGTCCTGGGGATGGTGTTTTTATTGGAACTTGTTTTGTGACGTAGAATCTGCAATAAAGAAAGGGGTTCTCACAATTTCTAGTAATTTGGTACTACCTACATCCGCTACTGCGCTTTGCATTGGCATTGTCATTTATGAAATATCAATCAAATATCAATCCTTCCTGCACTATGTTTCATTAACATTTTATAATTTTTCATATCACTTTGTAATAATTATTGTTTGCAATAATTATTACAAATTATTATATTCAATAATTCATCATTATCTAATATCATCGACAGAAATTAATATCATCATTAATTAAATGAGCTTACACTATCATTAAATTTAATTATAAAAAACTATACATTTCAGTTCAAGTTGTTTCATTTTAGTTCACTCATAAAAAAATCAGCTGCTCGTTATTTTCAGGTAGAATTTCACATGCATTATATTTACCACTTATGCAAACACTGCATTATTTTACTTTTCGTTTACAATTTTCATGCATGCAAAAATAAAGCCGTATTTATTACACGTATTTTTAAATCTGTCTAATCAGGTGTACTGTATTTTTTAATATTGGTAGACAGTAATAGTGTTATTAAATTTATAGAAAATAAGGTCACCGTAAAGAAATGTTTTGCAAAGGTTTTTTATGTGAAATATCAACATAAGAAATTCTAGCTTAGTAAAAACTGTGCATGTTTTAGTATTTTCTCTCAGCATGCATATTCAAAATGATAAATTATCACAGTTTAAAAATACCCTGCGTAATTAATTGTTAGAAAAAAAACATGAAACTAGGTGTGTCTGTCACCAATACATTTACCTAAAAACAAAACGAAGACAAGCTCTAATAATGTGAGGGAAAATCGGCAATAAGATGTTATAACCAGGGATTCGAACCGCACAAAATAACGGTTCAGGTTCGGTTCTATATATTATTCGGTTTTGTTCCGCTTTTCCGGTTCTTTCACAGAAAAAATGTTACATCCGGAAGACACAAGGAACCGTGAACCGAATCTTAACTGTTATTTTGTGCGGTTCGGGGTATAGAATAAAACGGGTATGTGCGACTAAAGAAGGTTTCGGTATTTCGTTCAGGTCAATCAAAGTTTCTACCAAAACCGAGTTTGTGGGACTCAAGAAGGGTATGAGGTTTCTTTATTTAGTTTAGTTAAATGTAGATGGACGGTTTTTATTTGTGCATTTCTTCGCAGAACTGAAGAACTGATTTGGTCTGACAGTTTGAACTGTAATTGGGGTATAATTTTGATAATATGTGCGGGGCTGTATCCCGTATGGATGAAATCTTTAGTACGAAAGGAAGAGGTAAGTGGTGAGTAGTGTTCGTCTCGCATGACTGGGTCTATGCTATCTGCTGAAATAGGCAGAGCCTTGGGCCTCTTGTAGTACAAAGCCGTATCGAGCGAGCGCTGATTTTTGACGCGTGTCAAGTATATTGTTAGAAGTTTTTGTCATCAGTATTTCTGATTTTATTCAGAATTTGTTGAATCTGTCCGCAATATCTTATGGAAGAATAAACAGTGCTAGGTACGAAGGGTTTTTTCTCCTTCATCTATTGTCAATTCGAAAATCAAATCCTGCATATATAATCTCAGGAATGGGACTGGGAATGGGATTTGCGATTTTCGGTATGAACCTAATAAAATTTCAATATTTGCGTCTTATTTTTTAATATTGGAAACACAAACAGACCTAACTGGTCTGGGTCACAATTTTCTTTTCAAATAAAGTAATCAGGCGCCCTTTCTTCGCCGAGAAGTGACGGACCAGCAGTTTCAAACAATAAAGATAAAAACACTGTACGGCCAAATATGCTTTTATCCTTTTTCTTATTACTGCAATATTTTAAACTTCCCCTATTCTTAAAGTTTCACCTCGCGTGCAAAAATCTATGGTTACTCAACTAGTAAGAAGATTTGAAATATTTAAATAAAAGTTAATATCCTTTTATGATTTTTGAGATGTGGCTGTCGTGTCGTATATAGAATTGGGTGACTGGTTTAATTCGAGTTTTAAAAGTTAGATTGACAGTGCGCTAATATTATTATGTAAAACGCTGGGAAACACAGGTGAATAAGCAAATAAACAATCCCGTTGTCATGCAAAATAATAATCTTTAATCCAGTTTAGCATTTTTAATTTTAGGTTAGAGGGTTAAAACAATTCGTGGTTTTGCCAGAGTAATCCACCCTTGTACGTTGTAATTAAAAGCGCAGCGTTGCCGTTGTTAGCACGGTATTATTATATATTATACGAGCATTTTGTTGCGGATAAGGAAAAAATTAAAAACTCCCCTCACGCCAGAGGTGAGTGATAGGCGAAGGCAAGTGGCATGGCAAATGCAAAGCTATAATATATCTGCCACACGGGCTGAAAGGCTGGAACCAGTTGCGTAGTCGAAAAATGAATTTAGGGAAGTTTTCCAGCTCAGCCGCACGTTTGCCGACGCCCTCTATTTCAACCCTTCAGAAACGTTACTCTCAAATGCCAAATCAAATGAGTATATTTTTAATTAGCCTTTAACACTTGGTCACATTCCATAAATTAGTCTCCAAATTCAAGCCTCATTTTGAATCTTTTTAAAATTAATTTCTGAAAAGTATTTTTCTTTAAATCTCATTGTACTATTGTTTAGATTTGTTTTAAATATACCTAATATTTATTTGGTTTTTCCTTACTACTTCATGTAAAATATGGTAATCTATATGAATCAGAAATTCATTGCAAAAAATAATGTGCAGTATACTTTATATGAGAATAGTTTTGAAATATAAGCTGTCGTATATTATAACAATAAATAAAGATTATAATTGTTGCATTTAAACTACAAGGATTACAACGCGTACTACAAATGATTTTAAATTTGTTTCTCACTCTGCAAAATGATAATAGTTTAGTAAAACATTTCTCGCATGTAACCACATGTAAGCAAATAAATATTTGATTACCTTTTTGAACGCGGCCACATTTTTTATGCAAATCTAATAATGTGTGTTCATGTAAAATTTTGTTATTTACTTTGCTAAAGCTATTAATTTGTTATTTTGTTTACTGCGTATTTGGTTTAAAAGTTGGTATAAGTTATTATTAATGAGCATTATTATTGAATTGTAAATTTTCATTAATAATGCAGTACGTGAAAACCACATAATTTCATAATGCAATTTCATTAATTTATTCAATATAACACGGAAATAATGCTGTGCTGTTTATCCTAATGCATCATGCACTTAACCCAACTTGGGTGTGATAGCCTCACATGTTATGAGGCGTTGGTATAGATAAATAGGTGATTCAGAACTTCGTGCATGTATTTCAGTGGCACTGATCATGATCATGGAAAGATTTTTTAAATTTGCAAGGAACATATTTTTGGAATCAGTGGATTGAACATTGCATAATGGATATCTGACTAACTATGAATGGAATAAAATAAAATTTTAATTATTTATACAATGGCAAGACAGTTAAAAATTAAATAAACTTATAAAATTCTATATGGAAAAAACGTGCAATTTAAACCGCTGTTACTTTGAGACTTGAAATTTTGAGTCCCTTGAAGACTACATTTTAAGCTTCAAGGGACTAAGTATTACGGTAGAGCGTTTTTGTTGTTGTTGTTGTGACTCATCCTGAATATTTGACCAAAGTGAGCAGTTAGCTGTAGTTAAGGAGGTACACTTGTGACAAAAATATAGTGGCACCTGCTATAACACCTACAATGTTCATTTTTATACAGGCTGGCTTGGTTTCCAGTGTCCAGCTGATATTTCGTAAACTAATAACAATTGAGAAAATTTATTCATGTGAACTTATTCAGTATTATGTATTCTATTCTATATTATTTTTTTTCGTAAAGCACTTTTGATTTGCAACTTTTTTTTTCTTTTTTTTAATGGAAACATATTTATTTTTACAGTTTTGAAAACAACATATTTTTCTGAATTCAAAAATGTAATTTTTTTATAAAAAAATTGAAAAATCTGAAAATATTAAAAAATATTTTTTTTGGTTATACTAATTCAAAACAACAAAATAATTAATGTTTTATGTAAATAGAACTTAAAAAATAGATGAAGAAGACAAATTTTCACAAACTTCTTTCTTGTATAATCTATTTTAAGTATTATTTCGATATTTTACGAGTTTATAATTGATTTTTTGGTGATAAATTAAATCAAAAAATAAAAAATTTATACGTTTTCGAATTCAGAAAAATATGATCTTTACGAACGAAAAATAAATATATGTTGCAATTAAAAAAAGAAAAAAAAATATACACATCAAAACCAAAAGTGCATTAAGAAAAAAAAATTCTTGCTATAATATAGAATACATAATACTGAATAAGTTCACATGCAAAAATTTTCTCAATTGTCATTAGTTTACGAAATATCAGCTGGACACTGGAAACCAAACCAGCCTATATATGGTTAGTTAAAAGATGACTCTAGAGTGGTATGAAGCTATATTTTTGAAATTCTTAATAGTCTTTTTGTAATAAATTAGTAAATTTAGTCTATTTTGCCAATGTTGTACTATTTTTTTAACCAGTTGTGTAATTTTTTTGAAAAATAGCATTCTTACGACTAATGCAAGGAATCGACTATTTAAAACAAAACTAATTAATATTATAGAAGCAAAAATTAATTCTTATTTTCGACTATTTAAAACAAAACTAATTAATATTATAAAAGCAAAAATTAATTCTTATTTTCTCTAAAACAATTCTTTGTCTCCATTCATGTAAAATTGAAGATTTGAATTTTGAACAATAGCCAGAATTGTAATTTCTGATTGTAATGCAGTGAACCAGTTGGTTGTAATGAGCAGGTCACATCATCTAATGAATGAATGAAGAATTTCTTTCTTACCTCTGTAACTCCGGCACAAGAAGTGCACAGACTCTATGGCAATTGGCGAGACATCGGCGACGAAGCTGACGAATTTTCTCGCGCATTTCCGGGCAGTCACGGGGCTGTCCGACGTAAATGAGTAACTCCCTGTATAGAGCCACCTCCATGTTGATTTGTATGATCATCTGAAAGAAACATAGACATTACTTATACTATACCAGAAAACCCGGAAACAAAGCATTCAAGAAGCACTGCTCTCAACAGTAGATTTTCATTAGTTCAGTAAACGTCTATCGGTCAAATCACAAACTTCATGTCTTTGTTTCAAATTGTACCACCGTTTTTATATTTACGGTAGCTACCTTTTTTAGTATTCGACTTATTAAACTAAAGGTAAATTCAATTATTATTTTCAATACCTGCACCGAAAACGCTACCTAGTGAGGTATTTCTGACCGGTCAGTACTTTTCCTCCCTAACGAAAAAAAGTATTTTTCCTCCCGCTTTATGCGGGAATCCACTTAATCTTTTCCTTTTTTTTCCCACTTTATTCGAAATTCCAAAATTGATTATTTAGATTATTTTTATTTATTTTATAGAATTATTATACATTTTTTCACTGTTATCACTGAATACATAATAAGGTACCAAGAAGAGACACCGTATGCTTTTATTTCAATCGCCTCAAAATTAGTTGCGAGGCCTAAGTATGTGCTGCCCCTAGCGCAACATGTCGCTCTGAATAGCTGGCCATACACGTACGGTTTTACCCGCAGACTTTAACCGCCACAGACAAGTCTGCGGGTGTTGACCGCCACGGACCAAAACTCCACTAACGTGTAAAGAAAACTGCAGGCTCACACTCACAGTCCAGATCCGCCACGGGTAAAACCGGGCGTTAGTGGGCAAAAACGGTTGACTTACCTGCAGACTTTGCCAGAACTGTGAACTTTTAGATCGGCGAAAAGTTTTAGAGACAGTCCGGCAGTTTTCACTAGTAGGTTGTATTAACGAAATATATAATGCATGATAATTTTGATAGACATCAGATATTGAACTAAATACGCAGTAATTGGGTGAAAAATTACTTCTGACAAAAAATTTATATTTAGTCATATGACGTTACATAGTAAAAAAAAATTAAAGAAAACGATCCATTTGATAGCTCTACTTGTTTTGGTTTATTTTTCTTAGAGCAATGTGGTCTTCATAAACGTATATTGAATTAAAAATGCAAAAGATTTGATGCGAGATCCTGGAGTGCCTGTGTGTGGTGGGCTCCATACATTTTAGGACCGCGGTTCAAGTCTTTGGACAAATCTGTGCCGGTTTAAAACTGGCGCGGTGCTTCCCCATTAACGCACGGATATATCTGCGGTCTTATACCGCCGCGGTAAAAGTCTGCGGATAAAACTGTACGTGTATGGCCAATGGCCAGCTAAAGTTTGAGCTATGCGATATTACACGTATGGACGCGGATCTCGATCTCTGTCAGTAAAGAATTCGAGTTATCGAAGCAGCGAGCGCTTTGAACGTTTAAACCCGGCGATTTGAGTAATTTAAATGTAAACTAGTGAATATCTTACAGGACATTGTTGCAAAGTTAAACTGATTTACTGTTTATAACAAAAAAGTAAACAAAATATAATATAATATGAAGGATTATTATAAATGTCGTGTTTTAAAAAGCTAATAAAATAGTAAACAAATCTACAACGTAAGATATTTTTTCGACGATTGACATTAAAAGTGCTGTTTTTTTGACAGCTGACAGTCAGCAAAGTGTCACTTTTGCTGCCTAGGCAGCAACAATAGTAAAATAAGCCTAGGCAGCAATAGTTATTTGTTTAACTAGGCTAAAAAATATTAGATTTGCTGCCGCAGCTAAAGTTTCATAGACGAAGCGCAGCCGAGGCTATGAATCTAGCTTAGGCAGCAAATCTGTCTCGTCTATGAAACTCTAGCCGCGGCAGCAAATCTAATATTTTTTTGCCTAGTTAAACAAATAACTATTCTTTGTGAACATTTATTATTTTTACTAAAAACCTGTTTTATTTAATAATATATAAAGGAAGAAACATAATTTTATTCATTAAAATACAAACACTCGTTACAAACAATTTTTAAATTGCAAGAAACTGCTGGGGTTATATTTACCCCACTTGACCGAATATGTTACAAAAATCCACCTGACCGACGCCGGGTTAAAATTATATTCTTTCTTTATGTTGCTATCACAGTATACCGACAGTATACTAAATGATTATCTACCAATAATAAACACAATAATGGGATATTATGGCGCGAGAGAAGTGTACGAATACTTTACATATTTTTTAAGCGCTTGTGCATTGTCATCGATCCTTCGCATATTGTTAAAACTAAACAAAAATGACAATGCTCGCTCCGCTGTATCAACGATCTCAGGGAGTAATCTACGATTTGAATACCGCACAGGCCAAACAGCCATCGTACTTAGTATTTTTGAATCTAGATCTAGAGAAGTGACTGATTTAGTCCCGTATAGTGTCTCTTCTTGGTACCTTATTATGTATTCAGTGCTGTTATCATCATCCGGCTCGTCCAATGGGGGTTTTCAAGCCTACGGCTTTTAAAGAAATACTTATTGGATATCAATATTCAGCATGTATAAGTTATAGGAAAGTGATAATAATTATTAATTTTGATAGATTTATTACCTCTTTATCGAAATGAAAATGTAAATCTTTTGAATCGTTCATTGAAATGCGCCATGTGTGACGTAGCCAACATTGATATCAAACCAGGAGTTGGTTCGTGTAAGTTCGTTTTTTGTCGTTTGGACGACGGACCACCTGTTGATTTTTCGATTTTTGATACGTTCACCAACGTTCACAGGTTCACGTTGTCGAGTTTGGTTAGGTTCAAACACGATTACTTACAGTTTATTGAAGACTTTTTGTGTTGGTTTTAATCGAAATGAAACGGCATGAAACAGTTTGGTTATGTTTTTCTGTTCAAGTTGACAAGATGTTGACTGTGTAAGGTAAAACCTACGTATCGGTCCTTGTCAGCGCGTTGAACGTATGTTCTAGGTGTTGGTGACGTCACACTGTTACACGCAGCATTGATTTTCGCGGCACTTATTTTTTTTAACTTTATGAATTTTTTTCTGGCTTATTAGCAACTTTTAAGCGAAAAGAAAAAATACAGATCTTATAATTTAATGTATAGATTAACATATAAAAAAACCAAAAAATCGTGAAAACCCCCATTCTTCAACTTCTAATAGCTTTTCGGTGCAGGTATTGTACTGTGTTTTGCCTTTGCTAATACTGCTAACAAATAAGTAAATGTTTGAAAGCACTGTGT